>CM075990.1:9965341-10439881 GCA_038087875.1 Malacoraja senta | reverse complement strand
CTGGAACGAGTGCAGAGAAGATTTACAAGGATGTTGCCAGGACTCCTGGGCTTGAGCTACAGGAAGAGGTTGGAATCTTTATTCCTTGGAGCATAGGAGACTGAGGGGTGATCTTATAGGGGTGTATAAGATCATGAGTGAAATAGGTAAGGTGAATGCACAGTGTCTTTTATCCAGAGAAGGGCAGTCACGGTGGCGCAGAGGCAGTCACGGTGGCGCAGCGGCAGTCACAGTGGCGCAGCGGTAGAGTTGCTGCCTTACAGCGAATGCAGCACCGGAGACCCGGGTTCAATCCCGATTACGGGTGCTGTCTGTACGGAGTTTGTACGTTCTCCCCGTGAACTGCGTGGGTTTTCCCTGAGATCTTCGTTTCATCCCACATTCCAAAGACGTACAGGTTTGTAGGTTAATTGGCTTGATAAATGTAAAAATTGGCCCTGGTGGGTGTTAATGTGCGGCGATCGTTGGTCGGCACGGACCCGGTGGGCCAAAGGGCTTGTTTCCATGCTGTATCTCTAAACTAAAATAAAATAAACTAAACTAAACTAAAAGGATAATCAAGAACAGGAGGGCATGTGTAAGGTGAGAAGGAAAAGATTTAATTGGAACCTAAGGGGCAACTTATTTCACACAGAGGGTGGTGGGTATGTGGAACAAGCTATCAGAGGAGGTATTAAAGAAGGAACTGCAGATGCTGGAAAATCGAAGGTACACAAAAATGCTGGAGAAACTCAGCGGGTGCAGCAGCATCTATGGAGCGAAGGAAACAGGTAACGTTTCGGGCCGAAACCCTTCTATCAGAGGAGGTAGTTGGGGCAGGTACTGCAATAACATATAAAAGACATCTGGACAGGTACATGGATAGGAAACTTTAGAGGGATATGGGCTAAACGTGGGCAGGTGGGACTATTGTAGATGATGCATGTTGATCAGCATGGAGAAATTGGGCCATACAGCTCTATGACTTGTCTCAATGATCAAGTGCGGGCATTGGTCAAGGCAGTAACACAATGAACAAACTTAGCATTGACTTAATACCTGTGTTAACACGGGCATATGGTGTGCAACAGCTGCCAAATTGTGGGGGGGCATGCATGTCAGAGATACAGCAGGAAGCTGTGCTGCTCATGATGGAGATCAAGGCAAACAAGGCAGGTGGATATCACTGCAATGTGCTGCACAATAAAATGAAACGATGACACATCATGCATTCATCAACACTGCAGCGTGAGATCACAACAGGCTACCTGCCCATATTCAAGTCATCATTTTGCTGCAGTTGCAGTTTCATTGAAAATGTTAAGATGGTTTATTTTTAAAATCAGCTCATATGGGCCCAATATCCTCAAATATTCTTTTGAAGTACTATCTGGAAAGTAAAATAGAAAGTTTGATTTTTATTGCTTTCAGAGGCACAAAAACAACTCCTTTGATGTAACTCTGCTGGAATTATATGCATCAATTTGAACAAGAACAATCAATATGTCTGCAGCAAAGAGGGATAGAGATTAAACATGGAGAAGAAATGTACAATTCTACAGATGTTATTTGTGTTTTTATGCACCTATCTTTGTTTCAACAGCATGCAGTCTCTTAATCCGTGTCATCAGTACAGATTGTAAATTGTTGGGACATTGCTGACTGCCAATGTGATTCAGTGAAAGTTCACCTGCGACGTACTCTCATCCTCAAACCTTGAGTTATTCCATCTTGTTTACATTGCCAACAAAATTCTTCCTTGGGAATCAGCATTGATCCAGAAAGTAGGACCACCTGGCATTATTACGAGCATCTTGACTGGACAACACGAGTTGATCAAACTGGTAGTCAATGGAGTAATAGTGTTGCAGAGTGCATGGATCACAGATTTCTGTTAATGGACAAACTTTAACTTATTATTTTCTGTGATAAAGAAATTGACTTGGAATGGTTCCATTGATCCATGAGAATACATGAATAATTGCTCCTGGAATACATGCAATCCTTTGCAATTAGCAGCTATGGTTTTAGGTAAAATGTAGATTGAAGCAAAACCATTGAGGTTGAAATTATATGGTGCTATGGCTTTTAAAAGGAAATTATTTTAGTTAATAAACACATCGTTGCATTTGGAATTTTTGACACGGCAGAGGATGTGGGGTATCTTATTTGTGAGACTGCTGATAAACAGAATGTCTCTATCCTGTCTGAAACAATGAAACATTACTATAGCCAAAAGACAATATTTCCAGTTTTAAGTGTAACTCTGTAGTAATGACTGGTCGGAGCTGAGGATTGGAAACTTTCCAGTATTGTCCTGGAATGCACTGGCATTAAAAGTTATTTTTCCTCAGAAAAATCATTGTGGTATTAACTAAAATAGAACATTAAAAATGTTATGGCCGCAGGCATTATGTTTAAAAGAGCCCATCATTGGTTCCTGATGGAGTAAAAAATGTGGTGAGGGAGGTAGATGGATAACAGGAAATTGCCCCAACATCTCAACTATCAGTCCTCGGCCCAATCATGAATACACTCTGAGGAGTTTAAGTGGGATTTGGAGCTCTCACAGAAAATTGGCAATTAGGTTAAATGAAGCTATAATAAATTGATGTTAACCAAGGTTTGGAAACTAGCCACTGGGAAATCACCATTTAAAGAGGAACCTGATATTTTTGAATAATGATAAATTGAAAGTGGACTTCATCCATATGTAACGGTTAGGGATATTTTTAGTTGTCACGCTTTTAATAATAGTTTTGGAAGGATTTTATGAGGATTTGATTGTAGGTTTTAGGTAACAGGTAGAACTTTGTTGCTGTTGCTCAAGTAAAGCATGAACTATGAGGAAAATTTTCATCTGGCACAGTATTGTAAGGTAGCTCTGCTACAACACATTAGTTGCATTCTTAAGAAACCTTGTGTTACAGAATATTGTGTGATAAAAAGCAATTGTGTCAATGAAGTACAGAGGTTTAGGGGCCAAGAATTTCAGACTCATATAAAGAAAATCTTTTAATTCTGGCAGGATTTTCCAAAATAAAGGTATTTTTTGAGAGCTGTAAGTTTATTTTTGTTACTGCAATCTAAAAATCTAAAAATATGAGGGGCAGTGCGTTACATTGCTTAATAGATGTACAAGTATCAATTGAAACGATTGCTGTCATTCAATGACCATTCATGGTTGAAGTAGCAGTGTTCTGCTGTGTGGAATGAGCTTCCAGTGGAAGTGGTGGAGGCAGGTTCGATGTTATCCTTTAAAAATAGATTGGATGGGTATATGGATGGGAAAGGAATGGAGGGTTATGGTCTGAGTGCAGGTAGATGGGACTAGGGGGTAGTATTTTATTTTTAATTTAAAAAAAAAAAAAAAAAAAAAAAAAAAAAAAAAATTAAATGTTCGGCACGGACTTGAAGGGCCGAGATGGCCTGTTTCCGTGCTGTTATGGTTATATGGTTATATGGTTATATGGTTCTAAAGAGCATGGCGTCTGATTACTGTGGGGAGGATACATGGCAACAGTTTTTTCCCCCCGAGATGTTTTGGTTGCAAGTCAGCTTTTTTTTTATCATGTTTTTCAATTTCTAAAGTAACATTAAAGAGGTTCTTTAAGTCCTGATTGAAATCATGTTTTCACCAATTTAGCCTGCATAATACTAATAGTTCTCTTACTCATTAATTTCATTACATACAGTTTGTGGTATGGAAATACGAATAAGTGTGGGAAGATATCCTGTCACACATCCAACTAATCTATCTTCATCATATTCCCATGTAATGCAGCGAGCAGTCCTTGTTAAAATACCAGTCCAGAAGGTGATAAAGGACATAGGCCATTTGAGTCAAGAGTGTTTTATTGTCCTATGTCCCAGATTAGGACAATTAAATTCTTACTTGCTACAGCACAACAGAATATATAAACATAGTACATAACGGGAGAAGATAAAAAATTCAGTGTGTGTATATATACACATGCACACATACTCAATAAATAACAAATATAGTGCAATAATAATAATAGTCTGTTATAGTTCAGAGCTTATTTGTTGTTGTGTTTAATAGCCTGATGGCTGTAGGGAAGCTGCTGTTCCTGAACCTGGACGTTACAGTTTTCAGGCTCTTGTACCTTCTTCACGATGGCAGTGGTGAGTGTGTGGCCAGGATGGTGTGGGTCCCTGATGATATTGGCTGCCTTTTTGAGGCAGCGACTTTGATAGATCCCTTTGAAGGTGGGGAGGTCAAAGCCGGTGATGGCCTGGACAGTGGCAGAGGCAATGGCCTGGCTAAGGATATTGCTAATAAATATCAAACTCTGATTCCCCAGGCCCCATGATCATCAATAAGGCCATCAGTTGCAGGCATCCTTAACATTCGTGACTTAGTTGTGTATTGTTGTTACTTCATTATTGTTGGTACCAAATTCTGGAACTACCTCCCATAAATACTTCCAAGCAAAGATAGTGGAGTCAAGGGATATGGGGAGAAGGCAGGAATGGGGTACAGATTGTGGATGATCAGCCATGATCACATTGAATGGTGGTGTTAGCTCGAAGGGCCGAATGGCCTACTCCTGCACCTATTGTCTATTGTCTATTGACAATGTGCAAACTCCACAGGGAGAGCACCCAAGGTCAGGTTCAAACCAGGGTCTCTGGCACAGTGAGGCAATGGCTCTAACAGCTAAGCTACTGTGCCACCCCTAAATTTTCAATTACTTCCAAAGACGCGCAGGTTGGTACGTTCACTGGCCACTCTATATTGCCCCTAGTGTGCAGGGAAAGGTGGAATCTGAGGGAGTTGAAAAGAATGTGGGGGGAAATAGATCGGCGGGAAAATTAGTGGGATCTCTCAGCCCGCATAGTCTGGATAGACTAAAGTGTCCTCCTCCTACATTGTAATGAGACGTGGAAATATGGAATTACAATTACCTCTGGCCTATGATGGAGTGGGGAAGCATGATGTAAGGTGGAAACCTGGTTCCATTTGGTTTACAGGACTCTGAGTCCCACAGAGGCAATACCTCCATACTCACAGTAACTCTTACCAAAAATGTTTCCGCAGAGTTTCCGATGTAACCCTATCTTCAGTACACCATACGTTTTACGTGTTATAAAGTTCTGTTTATATTCCTGCTTTGGTTGTTATTTCAGCTGTAATTTATAAAGAATTAGCTGTAGGATGAAAATTAACTGGAAAGAGTCAAACAGATGCAAATGTTTATTAGTCTTCCAAATAAATAATTTTCAACATAGATATCCTACTCAATTTACAGAAGTTTGGAAAAATATAAGCAATAATTTTCTTCTTTAAAAAGAACTTTGCCATCTGACAACAGATGTTGTGGTCAGAAAGTTCTTGCATTTAAAAAAAAGTTGTTATTCTTATTAGCGTAACCAATACATACAACACTAATTTGCAAGACCACACCAGTACTTTATGCTAAATGTTGTCATGATCACAGGTGCTCCTTTCCTCCAGATAGATTGGTGACTCCATTGGTAGCTAATACAATGTGACTCAGATCTTTACGGAAATCTATCTGCTGATTTCTTTCATTTCAAGAGAAGAAGAGAGTTTTATTGTCATGTGTCCCAGATCGGACAATTAAATTCTTACTTGCTGCAGCACAACAGAATATGTAAACATAATACAAAACGGAAGATAAAAGTTCAGTGTGTCTATAGACCATAGAGACAAGAAGTCTACTTCACTCGTAATTCCACACACTGACCAGGCCTGCTTCTATTTGGGCTGTATGCTGTAGAGAACACGATGAGAATACCCATCCATCATTCCCTTCTGACCAAGTTCCCCAACATTAATAAAATAAACCATAACAGTTTGGATAGAACACAAGTCTGACCATTGTTTTGCACTGAGCTTATTGTTCTTCACCAAAACCACACTGTGGTATCTCATGGCTCAAGGCTAGTGTTCATTTTTATTTGATTAATTCCTGGTATACCTTGTGTTTATTGCCTGTTTGTTTGTCTTTTAGGAAGATAGTATTGGGCCTTCTTCCAGAATCATTCTGCTACCTAGGACGTTTGCCAATGAAGAGAAAGCACTATTTGTTCACAATTCAACAGATACAGTCAAATAATCATAAATGAGAGGCTGCAATTGTTCCTGTAATTTGTACACACTGCAGTATCTTGCATCTTGCCATATTTATCACCTCCATTACTTGGAACATGGATCTATTAAGGTTTGTGTTTGGAGGGTTTTCAAGTTCGAGCAGAAGGCAATACATACAATGTGTTGCCATGATTTCTTATGCACATTCATTGCCCATCCTTAACTGCCCTTGAGGAGAGATGCACATTGCTTGGAAGTATGTGGGAGGTAGTTCCAGAATTTGGTACCAACAATTATGAAGGAACAACAATATACAACTAAGTCAGGAACGTTAAGGATGCCTGCAACTGATGGCCTTACTGAAGATCATGGGGTTTGGGGAACTATTTTGAAAATAGCTTGGCAATTTGCTGGAGTGCACTTTATAGTTGGTACAGTATACATTGTGGCTACTATGTTAGAGTGAGTGAATGCTTAGGGTCAAGTCAAGGGAGTTTATTGTCATGTGTCCCAGATAGGACAATGAACTTCTTGCTTGCTGCAGCACAACAGAGTATTGTAAGCATAAATACAGAACAGTTCAGTGTGTCTATATAGCATAGACCATATATATATACACATAAATAAACAGATAAAGTGCAATAGGCTGTTATAGTTCAGAGTTTGTTTGATGGTGAGTTTAACAGCCTGATGGCTGTGGGGAAGGAGCTGTTCCTGAACCTGGATGTACCAGATTTCAGGCTCCTGTACCTTCTACCTGATGGCAGCGGAGAGATGAGTGTGTGGCCAGGATGGTTTGGGTCCTTGATGATGTTGGCAGCCTTTTTGAGGCAGCGACTGCGATAGATCCCTTTGATGGTGGGGAGGTCAGGGCCGATGATTGACTGGGCAGTGGTCACAACTTTCTGCATTCTTTTCCGCTCCTGGACGCTCAAGTTGCCGAACCAAGCCATGATGCAACCAGTCAGTATGCTCTCTACTGTGAACCTGTAGAAGTTCAAGAGAGTCCTCTTTGACATACCGACTCTCCGTAATCTTCTCAGGAAGTAGCGGCGCTGATGGATTTCTGGCTGTTTAGAACTTACGATGATGAGTTTCTTAAAGGAAGTGAAGAAAATTCCATCACACATTGTAGGTATGTTACAATACTTACCTTCAGTGGCGCTGCAATTCTGCCACTGGCCGTGTGCGTGATTTTGGCGCCTTTGAGGGGGGGGGGTTAAAACGCGGGTTTCTCCTACCTTGTCCTGGATTATATTTCGTCGGAGTGCAAGCTTTTGCTGAAGAATCATTCCGACGGGCATTCTGTGTTTTTATTTTTTTCGCCCGACAATTTCAGCGCTGGAGCAATTTTAAAATCAGCTTCTAAAGCCGTCAACGCCGACAACGGGGACGAATTTCACGCACGGGACAGGTAAACGAAAGCCGTTTATTTTATGTATACAAGTGCTCCTTAAGATGCCTTTAATTCACATTTTAAGTTGCGAAACGGTAATTTTTTCCCCCGAACTAACCGGCAGTATTTTTCATGCCGATACGGGTTTAAATTCAGCGCAACCGCAACGTTCCAAATGATCGCGTTCCAGAAAAACCCACTCGCAAGATGATTTAAATGGCCATTAATTTACAGGTATTCAACATTAAATTCCTTCCATTTGGCCTATAAATCCATGACAATGAGATATAAAATATATGTTATATTGTGAATTCTTGTGTGAATGTTATTTGGACACTTAGGCTATTTAAAAATGTTAATCTATTCTTAAGAAATTGATAGATGTTTAGATCTAGTAATTGAATTTTGTAATTAGCTACAATTAGGTAACTAACTAATTATATGCTTTAATTTCATGTCATCTAAGTAAGATTGTTTCATATTTGTTTCAGAATGCTTCAAACTATAATAACTGAAAATTTCTTTCAGTTCTCTTAATTTTTAAGAAAGTTATGGGCTTTTGACTGTCCTCGATCACAGCTTTTGTGTTAAGTCAATGGAAAAGCAATAGGGAACAAGATGCTAATTTCCAAGTATGAAAATGGCCATAACTTTATTAATACTGAAGATATGAAAGTGAATTAGGTGTCAAATTAAACGTCTTTTTATGCTTTATCTGATGGGATAAATGACAGACTTGATTTTTAAAATCTCAAAATGTTATAACATTGCTACACATTGTGTATTATAATTAGTCAAAAAGCTGTAGGAGTCAGAAGATCAGCCAGTTACATAAGAATACACTGTAAGAGACAAAGTTATACTTTAAAATGTTTTGATAGTTCAGAGCCCGGGGCAGTGATGGATGTATGTGATCAATATTGTTTGCTTTCCAGAGATGAAATCTGGTACATCCAGGTTCAGGAACAGCTACTTCCCCACAGCCATTAGGCTATTAAACTCGCCATCAAACAAACTCTGAACTATAACAGCCTATTGCACTTTATCTGTTTATTTATGTGTATATATATGGTCTAATACACTTCAGGTATTAAAATACTCATTGGGAGCCAGCAACCAAGAACTTACAACTTCTGACCTACTCTTGTGGCCAAGGTTAAGCTTCTGTTCAGTGGTGATATCAGCATCTTGAAAGTGCAGATTTGACCATCGTAATGTCCTTGGATACCAAACTGAGATGGGTTAATCTCATTCTTGTTGGCAAGAAGCTTGAAATTGTGTGATGGAAACATAACTTACCACTTCGTAGTCCCGAGCCTAAATGTCTCCAGATCTTGCTGCAGGCACATACAGATTGTTTCATGATTTGTGGAATTGAATACTAAGCAAACATAAGCCTCTGTCAACACCTTTGGGATTTTTGATGGAAGGAACGTTATTACTGAAAGAACCAAAGATGGTTGTGATACAAATGTCATCTGCCACTTATCAGCCATTCCTGAAGTTTGCCCAAGTCTTGCTGCATGCAGGGCAGTTCAGCACTTCAACTCCCCCTCCCATTCCGAATCCGACCTTTCTGTCCTGGGCATCCTCCATGGCCAGAGTGAGGACCACCGTAAATTGGAGGAGCAGCACCTCATATTTCGCTTGGGCAGTTTGCACCCCAGCGGTATGAACATTAACTTCTCTAATTTCAGGTAGTCCCTACTTTGTCCTCCCCTTCTCAGCTCTCCCTCAGCCCACTGTCTCCACCTCTTCCTTTCTTCTTCCCGCCACCCCCACCCTCACATCAGTCTGAAGAAGGGTTTCGACCCGAAACATTGCCTATTTCCTTCGCTCCATAGATGCTGCCTCACCTGCTGAGTTTCTCCAGCATTTTTGTCTACCTTTGCTGCATGCAGGCATGGGTTACTGAGGAAATCTGAGTAGAACCGAATATTGTGTAAAAATTAATGAATACATCCACTTGTGATAGAGTGAAAAGAGGGTCGTTGATGAAGCAGGGTTGCAGTTGGACCATAGGCAGCAATGGGTCTGAGACAATTGGCCTCAACATTAATAACCATGCTCTGTGGTATATCTGACTCCCTCTAGTGGAGAGACTTTTCATTGTTTCCATTGATCAGTTATACTGGGACCGCTTAAACTCACACTTGCCCAAATGAGGCTGGAATTTAATTCCCTTGTCCATGTTTGGAGCAAAGATTTAATGAGATCTAAAGTCAAGGGGCCTGGTGGAACCCAATCTGAGCATGGCACTGGTAAATAGTAAGGGGCAATGTTTTTTGTCTTGGAGTGGTATAGGGCTAATTGGATTTGTCCTGAGTTTATGGATTAATTATATCAAATCAATTATGATTTACATTTTTGGATGCAGGTCAGTGTTGTAACTACACTGGAATCACACTGGAATAGTTTTAATAGAAATGAGGTGATTCAAATACACACACCATTAGCAGTTGTTCATAGGCCTATAACCTTTGTCTTTTAATGCATTCAGCTGATCCTTGACATTGTGTGAGCGGATGGAGAATGGACACATTCATAGAGATTCCCTTGTTGTTTAATGAGCCCTCAGTTACACGACTGGATTAAGCAGGAATGCAGAGCTTTGATCTGATTACTAGTTTAGGAACTGTTTAGCTCTTTATGGGACAAACCAAAGCAAGACATAAAGGACAAAACTAATTGTGTATTGCAATTACCCATGTTCTGAGCCCAAAATGAAGCAGGAGAATTACTTGAATTGCTGATTAAATTGTTTTCAATGAGCTATTTTTACTTCCAAGAAGGCACAGCAGGGAATGAATGAATGAAAAGCAAAATGACTTCGGATGGAAGGTCGAACCAAGCATTAATCTGCTATTTCCTCTTTTAGATTACTGTTCAAACTGCTGCGCATTTCAAATACTTTCTGTTTTTAGAACCTTAAAATACACAAGGCTGGAAATTAGTGTTGGAGTGAAACAGTTAATTTGTTTGAGAATTCTCTGCTATTTTAATAGCTATATTAACCCCCTTAATCTTAACATAGTGGACTTGACAGTGTTAGGTTTTTAGCTATTATTGGCATCAATCATTTATTTTAACCTTTAACCAAAAGTTTTGTGTTATTAATGAAACTTCTACACGCCATATATATATTTTTTAATTTAATACGTGACATAGATGAGCAAACATGTTGCATTGAACTGTGTCCAGGTTTTCAACTCATTATTTCCAAACTGGATGCTAATGCAACTTGTCAAAATCCTCTTTGAATACACAGATCAAAACACAGATTTAAAAAAATGAAAAGACGTTTTGCCTATTACGGGAAAATATCACCCACTTGCAGTTAGTATAATTATAAATCCTAAAGATGGGAAGTTTGGTGCAGTTCATTAAAATAATTACATTATCATTTCCATTCTCCCTGGTCATTTTAGTTCCAAAGTGCCAATACCATTCATGCGCATGAGAAAAATAAGTTTACAGCAAAACAATCAGGGGCTTGGACTGATACGGCTGCTCCAAGAATCAGCAGCTTAGGTGAGGTGACGGATCTCCTTCTATTTCAAAAGACAGTATGAACTGTAGTCATAAAGTTAACCTAGGCCCAATGGGTTCACAGAAGATAGGCCTAGAATAGAAATAGAAAAAGCTCAGCAGGTCAGGCAGTATCTCTGAAGGAAGAAGCAGTTAAAGTTTCAGGTGATGGCCTTCTGTCACCCATGTTATCTTGTGTCAAACATTATTTCCCCCCCGTGCAAGCCCACATGTGAGTGAACAGGAATGACGGAATTGCTCCGAGAGTCAGCATAGATTATGATGGGGTGAATGGTCTTCATCTATGCTGATTGTGAAAACAACCTGAAAAATCATTACGATCATAAGAAAAATAAAGAAGTCAGAAGTTCTAAATGTGACTAGCATGTTGTCACAAGGAAGATTAATGGGTGAACGTTGAAAGACTTTACACCATAGTCTCCTGGGGTTGTATCAATGTAGACCCCGGATGTATGTCAATAGGAGAATCAGGAAATATAATTGTTTTACTCAAGAAGAGCTTATTCTGCAAGAATCTTTTTCTTTGGGAGAAATGTATTCAGCTTTTTGAAATTCTGTTGTAACCTAATAAGAGTGGCCCAGTGGCTCAACGATTAGAGCTGCTGCCTCACGCACCCTGGGCTCAATCCTGACCTCCTTTGCCATCTGGGTGGAGTTTGCATGATCTCCTTGAGGCCATGTGAATTTACAGAGGTGCTATGGTTCTTCCCTTGTTCTTAAACATGTGATTAGGTAGGTTAATTGGCCATTGTGAATTGTCCCTTGAGTGCAGGCACATGGTAGAATCTGTTCATGGAAATAATAGAAGAATAAAACGAGTTGAGGTTGAATATAAAGAGTGTTTATTGGCACAGATTCAGTGGGCCAAAGGGCTTGTTTCTGTACTTAATGTATCTGACTATCTGCACGGGCATATGGAGAAAAATGGGATTGCTTCATATATTTGCATTACTATAATTGTAATAGAAACTTTAGTACTTTGAGTATCCAAGTCTAGTTTACTTAGAGTAACTGTTGATTTATTGTATATTATTCTTGTTGTTGCGTCAAATGTGTCTGAAAAGCTGCAACTGACAAATAAACACTCTTGATTCTCTTGACTCTTAATACCCCTAAATTTTCAGCTGATTTATGGTTGATTAACGAATATGAAACAAGGTGCGGAGGTAATATTAGCTCAAGTGGTGGTATAAATGCGTGCTGGGATGGAGCCACCTGCATATTGACCTGGCTGTTGGTATTTATGTGTCATGTGCACATGCACATGAATATTCTCACACCAGCCAGTAAAAATCTAGGTATCTTTCTCTTTCTCTTGCTCATTCAGCTTCACTAAATGGAAGTTTCAGGCACCTACAATGTTTTGAACTGCAGATCTGTTCGCTAGTTGGCAGCATGCCATTTTTAGAGTCTCCACATTATTTACAATATTTTTTATGGGTGTCTTGGAGAATTTTAGTGGTCATGGGATTTATAACAGGATGCTTCATTTTGTTGCTGTCAGGAATAACTTGCTGCTGGCGACAGGGATATAGTGGAAGAAAACATACAACATTATTTAGGCCATTTTAGTTTTAATTCCAATTGTACAGAGACTAGAAAAAAAACGTAAAACATTGTAAAATGTCATAAAACATTTATAATTGTGTGATGGTCAGATTTTATTTATCATGCTTACTACTTTTAGAGCCACTGACAGGCTGTGTCATATCCTTTAGTGTCTGTGATATAATAACAAAATTATTGCAAAGTTGTTTGGGGGGGATAGAATTGCATAAAGTACACAAAATAAACTTCATTGGGGGATTAGAAGTAACATTTATGAATATTTTGTTGGTTATCTCAGGAAAAAAAATACATTTTATGGGTTAGAAAATATCACCATTGCAAATCACCTCTGTATCTTGGTGAAAATAATCTGAATGGTGCACTATTGGATCTGGAGTGAACTGCTGTATTATTTAAACAAGAATAACTTGCTCATGGTGGTTTAAAGATTTTATTGGGAATGTCTGGCACTTATAGTTTGGGTGTTGACCATAGTGACGGAATAAAATAAGCAACTGGCAGAGAACAAAATGCGGAGCTCGCTTTGGATAAGAAACAGAGCCCCATGAAATGGGGAATACCAGAATATCAGAATTTGTTAAACAATTTTGTAGTATAAATACGTGGATTCAGTTTCTAGACTCTGAAATCTGAGCACAATGCAAGTGAGAATCAAAAATCTACTAATGACAGAAATCAGAAGTAAAAAAAAACTTGCTGGAAACATACTATAGTTCAGGCAGCATCTGTGGAAAGAGAAATGGTTAGGGCCTGTCCCACTTGGGCGTCATTTGCGCGTCACGCAGATGGCGCGCGAAGATTTTGTACATCCCAAAATCCTGGGGTGCCGCACAACCGCGCGTCACTGCCTACATCACCACACACCATGCGCGCGTAATGCCCATCACATTCGTGGCACAACGCGCACATCGTGCGTCGTGACGCGTAAATGATGTCGCGTAAATTACGCGCAAATAACGCCCAAGTGGGACAGGCCCTTTAATGTTTCAGATCACTTTTTGTGACTTCTCTTTTCCCTGCCTCACAGACACAAGTGGGCTTACTTTTTTAATATTCAGTTTTGTTTAAAAAGCTATGATAGCAACTTCAAGCTCTCAGTTCCATAAGTTATGTAGATTATATGTAAATCACTAAATGTTTGATGCCTCAGTTATTCCATTGGTACCAGTATTAAGACTGATGTTATGGTTATCTATTGACGTGATCTGAAGCAATATCTTAAGTAGCAATGATCGACAAAATCAGCAAAGTACAAAGTTACAATCGTTTTGAATCAAAGGTAGACAAAAATGCTGGAGAAACTCACCGGGTGAGGCAGCATCTATGGAGCGAAGGAAATAGGCAACGTTTCGGGTCGAGACCCTTCTTCAGACAATCGCTTTGAATCAAAATTTGTTGTTCCTATGTCCTTGACAATTGATAAAAGCTTGGTCAGAATGAATGATCTTGGTATGTTGATAATGAAGCTATGACTTCTCATTCATCCATTTCCTAATATTGTATGTTCGGGCACTTCTACATATTCATTTTTTAGCATTTGTATGCCACAGGCTAGAACAATATTTACTGCCCTTTTCTAAATGCCTTGAATGAAATGAGTTGCTGGGGCATTTAAGTGTCAACGTTAGAGTCATACGTAGATGCATCTAGCACGGCCACATTGGAAAGCAGAATTTTATTTATTTATTTCATATGTTTCACGATACAGCAAGATGTCATTCACCCCATCAAGTCCATGTTGGCATTCAAAGCATTTAATGTACATCAATCCTATTACCCCAATTTATTTATCTGTAAACTATTCTCTCTCAACTTTGCCTGATTCACCTTCTAGTCACCTTCACTCGGAGTAATTTACAGCAGTCAATTAATCCTCCAACTAGCACGTCCTTGGAATGTGAGAGGAAACCAGAGTACATGGTGAAAACCTAGTTATAAAGGAAAAATATAAATTCCATGAAGGCAGCACAGGATTTTCGTACACTGAACTTAGTTGAAAAGTCATCAGATGTCAGTGGTACTTTTGGCCAAGCAAAGTGGTGATTATCTCATCAAGTGTCTACTATTTTTAGAACTGAAAATGCTTTGATAAGGAGATCTCTGATTGAAGTCCCCGACTGGGACACTGGATGGAATGATCTTGCTTGCTGGATGTTCATTTTCTCACTTTGAATTTTCTTGCATTCTCATACAAGTTATTTTTGTAATTTCAAATGCTTTTGACTTTGACAAATCAACACAAAACCAAAGAAACCCCAGAGCCTGTGAGGAAAAATATTGGCACAAAATATATATCTGCCAAGTCTGATCATTTAGCACATTTGTCAAGTTAATATATTGTCTTAAAATTGCAACATTGGTGATGCATCAAATAACAACTAATTTAGAACTGACAATACACAATAATCCTCAGATGAATTGCTGCAGGCTATTTAAACTTGGCGATCCCATTTCCAGGAAAAGCACACTAGAATAAGCTGTCTGATGGGACATGTGAGGATGATATTTTGTTTATAAACTTGTCATTGTAAAGACTGCCTTGTGAAAGGAATGTTTGACAGAAGCACAATCCAGGCATCATCCACCCACTTCTGCAGATTAGAAATGAGTTTCTCCAAGCCGTGGGTTTGTTTTATTAAGGATAATGCGCTCTGCTTCACAAAAGTGATTGGGGATTGAGTAAATGCTTCTCAAAGCCTGGACTTGAGGCAATATTGCAATTAAGGTCAATTTAAATCTTATCTTCATTGCAGTTTATACTTGGAGCATTCTGAGTAAATTTATGTTCAATTCAACTCAGTAATTGGGTTTTACAAATTGGAGCTATTGTCTATTTCCTGAAAAACTATCAACACATCAGTAGAAAATTGCATATACCTTGGTGTGAGTCTAATATTACACTGTGGCACTGACATAGCCTTCCAGCGTAACAAGGATTACTTCAAAGTGGGTTTAGATACAAAAGGGAACTACGTTTCAACTTAGAAAAAGTTCAAGTGTAACCCTTGCTAATGGACTGTTATTTTTCAATCAATTGGTTGGCTTGGCAGAGTATAGTTTGAAAGCTGGAGGGTTTCTGTAGTTCTTCCATATAAATTGGAGTGCAAAACATTTATTTGTGTGGGGTTCCTTTGCATTTGCCTGACTTGTATGTTCAAGATAATATGTTGTACATAGTCCATAAATTACATTTTTCACTTATAACATTACATAGTTATAAGTGAAGGCCAATCTGAGGCCAAATGTTTGCATTTATGTGAAGAACATTAAGTACTTGTGATTTGTGAAACTAAAAGCCTATGTTGCAACCCCCAATATATTTTTTTGAAATGACAATTAGTCAGCCATGTTGGCTATCTGACTTTCAATTTCATGGTTTTGTAGAGTAAAATAATCAAGGCTGTAAGCATCTCCAGTAATGTTGAGATATTCCTGTTCATTTTATTGCATTTGCCAATCGTTCCTTGATTTACAAACATTCAACTGACAAATTTAACTATCGAACATTGAATACAGAATACTACAACATTCTTTAGGATGCATGTATTTGGCACACAAAGCAACTCTTAGCCGCATTGAATAGTATGACCCTTTTCACTCATTGCAAATGGCTGCATGAAAATAGCGGTGATGCTTCCTGATTTCCAAAACAGTTATGAGAAATCAGGAATGTGTGGAAAGGAACTGCAGATGCTGATGTAAACCGAAGGTAGACATAAAAAGCTGGAGTAACTCAGCGGGACAGGCAGCATCTCTGGAGAGAAGGAATGGATGACGTTTCCGTCTGAAGAAGGGTGTTGACCCAAAACGTCACTCATTCCTCTCCAGAGATGCTGCCTGTCCCGCTGAGTTACTCCAGCTTTTTGTGTCTATCTTATGAGAAATCATAATTTTTTTATTTCGGGGGGGACCGCTGTGAGTAGGGGGAGAACACAGGGGGACGGGGCTACTTTGAAACCTTTATGGGTTACTATTTATATACCTTGGGTATGCAAGCAAAGAATTTCACTGTGACTTGTCACATGTGACAATAAAGTATTCAATTCAATTCAATTCAAATCAGCTGCGGTCCTGATCATTGGCTTGTGCTTCTGATCCAGTTCCATAAACAATCCAAGCATCAAAAATGTCAACCAGAAATGTCAAAAATATAAAATCAGCTCTCCCTGCATTGTCTGGTATATCTTGAATGTCTTGGAGATTGTTGGTCTTGTTAGATAGACGTTGTCCCCTATATGTTGCTCGGTGTGAGAGCTGAAATTAGACAAGGAGCATCTGGGATCTTAGTGAATCATGGAACTATGTATGCAACTAAATAAGATTTAAGTATTGAAAATAAAGCAGACAGCAGGAGAGGCAATATGGTTAAAAAGGAGAACATAAAGTGCTGCAGTAACTCAGCAGGTCAGGCAGCATCCCCAGCAAACATGGATAGGCGATGTTTTGGGTTGGAACCCTTCTTTGGACTGATTGTAGGAGGACTAGGGCTTTATGAAAACTTGAAGACATTCTGCAGGCCAGGCCATTGATTGAGAGATAGGTGCAAGTTATTGAGGGTAACGTGCCCCTAACAAGAAGGGGTTGCAAGTTTCTTGTATATATCGTGTGCAACTGAATTATAAACCTGCTTATATAAGGGCAGTTTGTGTCACTATATATAGTGCCCAGAGGAAACTTCCACTAAGTTATGATGCTTTTAATCTTGCTTCTAAACAGCTCCACTGACAGGAAGGGATGGTTGCAATAGGGAAACAATTGCTAAGTTTCCCTTTGGTGAGACTTTGCTGTTGATTGTGTTTCACATTGTGATTAGAGAGATGAGCGCCAGTGTTTATTGCTTACTTATTATAAATCAATTCCTTCTTTTCTTTCCATTTCCATTTACATTTGGGGATCGTGTCCGATGTATAGTAAAACTATGAAGTACAATTTCACATACTCAAAATACAGACACTCTTTAGTTTCCTTCATTGCTCTGTAATCTTTGTTAAAAAATGTAGAGTAATATTCTGATTTCATATCAACCCGGTATAAATGTTTTCCTCAATGTGTGCTTAGATCAGCCTAACTTCGTCTAAAAAAATGCGGGGAATCACATTTGCTTCAAATATCTTATCTTCTAACATTCTGTTTCTGTGCAATGGCACGTATGCAACACTCTAATACCCAAACCTGATGGTGTCTCTTTGGTGCTTCTACCACAATGTCATTGGGTTTCCTGGAAGGAAAAGTAGAGCTAACTCTTGATGTTGTAAACTTACTTAACCAGTTGATTCCATTGTGCCCAGATAACAGGAGAATGTGTAAATACACCGTGACAAACAGAGAAGTGAGTAGGTTCCATTTTGTCAAACACTGCCAAAAAGAGAAGCTCTCAGCTTCAGGTGTGTGGTAGTTACATCAATGTACAAATAAATCCATATTTAACAAGCTATGAAACCTGGCATGGAGGCACAGAAACAGGTCTTTTGGCTGCAGAGTTTGCACGAAACATCAATCACCCATTTAAACTAATCCGACACTAATCCCATTTAATTAGAGTCATATAGTACAGAAACTGGTCCTTCGGCCCAACTAATCCATGCCGACCAAGGTGCCCCAACTACGTTACTCCCACCTACCCACAATATTTTCCCCACATTTCCATCAACTCTTCCCCAGAGTCAATCGCTCGCTCACACTCAAGTGATGCAGGAGGAAACCGGAAAGCCCATGTGGTCACAGGAGAATGTGCAAACTCCACATAGACAGCACTGGTTGTAAGGATTGAAGCTGGGTCCCTGAAGCTGTGAGGCAGCCTCTCGATAGATATGCTACTGTGCCACCCTGATATTCTGACAATGGACAACCCCCAGTGCCCCAATTAGATAAGGCGCTCTTTAAAATAGCAAGTGATATAATTCCGTCCTAAAACATTTCATAGTTGTAAATTGACATCGGAATGTAATTTTGAAATATTTAATAGACAGACAATATCAGTGTGTTAATTTTCTATATGCTGTCCATTTAGATACTTCGAAAAGCAAACCCTGGCAGTTCTTGGAAATCTGATATAAAATGGAAAATACTCAGTAGTTCGGGTTTGATTTGTTTCCCACATTGACAAGTCTATTCTGCTAAGAGACTTTATACAAACACTCTGTGTCAACCTCCATCACAATTGACACCATGTGGCCAATGTTCGGGACGTGTTTTTCGGGCTGTCATTTGGGCTCATGGGTACCAGAATATACTGCGGATTCTGCATCTTTCATCACATATCATTGCTCTTTCGTCACCCTGCGGGGCCTGCCTCAAAACTCATCGTTGTGTTCCGAAACCCAAACTTTACAGAACTTAAAGGTAAAGACAGGATTGAAGCTTAAATGTCCAAACTTAAAAAGACTTGCTTCCCTTCATGGAGACTCCTTCAGCAGGTTTGTGCATTGATGATCTTTTTGCCGAGCTGACTACAGCTCCATTTACTTTTGCAATTTGTGCATTACAATGAAGGCAAAAATAACCTTTGATTCTCAGTTAGAACACAGAACATAGAACAGTAGAGCAGGGGATGTTTCCACTAGTGCGAGAGTCTAGGGCTAGAGGTCATACCCTCAGAATTAAAGGACGCTCTTTTAGGAAGGAGATAAAGATAAATTTATTTCGTCAGATGGTGGTGAATCTGTGCAAGGCAGCAACTCTACCGCTGCCACCCTGCGGTAGTTCAAGAAATTGGCTCCTCCCCAACTCCTTAAGGACAATTGGGGTGGGCAACAGATGATGATGTTTTTCCAGGTGTGGGAAAAGGTACCCCAGGAAACCTGTAGTAAAAAACGAACTGCTGGAGGAACTCAGTGGGTCAGGCAGCATCTGCGGAAGGAAACAACAGTCAACAGTTTAGCAATACAGAATCCTTCCTCTGTACTGCTAAACTGGAGAGGAAACCAGTACATGGATGGTCTAGCTCTGACACGTCCCTTGGTGTTCTAAGTTGCGTTCAGTATTTATCCACATTGTCCTTCCTTTCTTTCCAAAAGCGCACACTTAATCCATTTGTATTGAAGGAAACACAGGGCATTTATCATAATCTTAAATTTCAAATGACCAATTTAAATCAAATAAATCACAAGATCTACGCTCTCGCTTTACTGAAACTTGTGATTGCAATATATGAGCTCATAGGGTTGCATGTTATTGATAGCCTGTTTTGCTGCAAAGGAGAGTGAACGGAAAATATATTTCCTGAGGCCCACTGTATTAAAGTGACCACCAGATGCTGACTGCTGGATGATCTCTTCATTAGAAACACTGCTGGTTCCACGCACAAGAACTGAGTTCATATGTTATTCTTATGCAAACCGTCGAGTTGCCTTTATCTATTTCCCTTTGACTCTATCTGGCAAATAGAGTGAATTAATTGCTAATATGGTTTGCTCACAGCAAAGAAAGCAAACAGGGCTATTCCCCTGACATGGTGGCACAGTGTCACAGGATAACCTCACATACTGACCGCGCTGGATGCTAGGGCATGTATAAGCATCACTGGCAGCCTGGCTACAATCATTGACTATTACAAATGTTAAGTTGTGACACTTCCTTGCATTCTTGCGTTAAAGGTCAGAAAAGATTAATCCCAGATGCACGTAGTATTTTTTTGTCATTTGGTGCTACGACACTCTTCCCCACCTGCTCAACGAATTCTGACAGAATTTGGATCGTGTCAACGAGAATCATAGTCCTTGTTCTGAAATGAAAGGTTTTGGAGCATTGCCCATGAGATTTTTTTTTTGCCAGTAACGTGCTGCGTATTATTTTTAGCAGAGGTTCTCCCGTTCTAAAGTAAACACGTCACCTACACAGTAGCACAGTTACGGGACTGAGAACTTCCCGTTGCCCTTGGCCTTTATTGTTCTCGCTCTACTATACATCATGGGTACATTCACACAGCAAGACAGATCCTGACAATTGAAAAGCAGCCAACTCACAAATGTGAAACAAAACGGTGTGTTTTACCCATGTCCGTTGCCGTACAAAATGCTTCAATGCAATTCCATTTAGGTTCTCAGGCAGAACGTACGAGTCTTAAACTCATTCTGTCTTCTTACAGTGGGATCAACTGAACCTTTTCTCTATTTAGCCACCTTGTGAACCAGGTCACTGAGGAGGTTTAACAAGGACATGCATGAAAACTTGAATATCAAGTCACGGAAGGCTTGATCAATATGATCGTCTGAGAGGCCTCTATGAGTCTATACGACAGCATTAGCTGTCATCCTTATTTTAGGGAGCTCTACATGTTCCAGCAACCGCAAACGTGTGTGATGCAGAATTCCAGATTTTCATTATTCTTTGCGTGGAAAAGTACTTCCTGACCTCCCTTACGAATGCCTTAACTCCATCCAACTCTTTTCTCCATAGTCTTTTATGCACCTTCCATAGAAAGCCATTGATCTCAGATTTAGTTACTAATTGGCCAGCATCTATTGCTGCTTTGCAGAATCATGGAAATTCATAACACAAAAGAAGGTCATTCAGTCCATTATGTCCGTGCTCACTAGAAAAGGATCTGTTTAGTTAATCTCAGCCCACTGCCTTGTAGATTAAAAGCTCTTTAAGTGCTCATCCACTTTTTAAAATGTGATACAGTTCTCAGTCTCCACCTCCCTTTCAGGTAATGCTTCATGCAGTATGTTTGCTGGAGAGAACTACAACTTCTACCACTCTTCTCATGGAAACCCGTTTCATAATTTTGCCTGTTATTGGCTCAGCTCTGATTTTAATGTTATATTTCCTAGCCTGCCATCAATAGAAAATAAATCTCCTTATTTACTTTATCAATTCTTTCCAAATGCTAATGAAGTCACCCCTTAATTATCTGTGGACACGAGGAACTGCAGATCCATGATGCCTATCCATGGCTTCCAGAGATGCTCCCATCCTCCTTGAGTAGCTCCTCCAGCACTTGGTGTTCCACGCAAGATTCAAGCATCCTGAGTCTACTTTTTAATGGTCCATTGTGAATTTTCTGCAAGGTATGCCTGCTTTGAAGAAGTTTTCCTCCTCTTTCTGAAATCAGTCTTAAGAAGGATCCCAACCTGAAACATCACCTATCCATGTTCTCTTGATTTGCTGTCTGACCCACAGAGTAACTCTGGCACTTTAGTGTTCTACCTTAATTCTCTGTATTCCACTGAATATAAAACGAATTATTGTGCTTCTCCTTCCTACTTTAGCACTTGGAGTCCAGTTACAACTGTGAGGCTTTGTGGCACAGTGTAAATAATCAGCATGGGAATGGTGGGGCCAGCGGACCTGTTTCTGTTCTCCGTGACCCAATGACACGAACAATCTTCTTGTGAATTGTCTGCTGACTGTTCCTACTCTGAGTTCTGCCTTGCATTACACAGTTAAAAAACGGAGTACTAGGAGACTCACACCAGCACATTGCCAGCCTCTCTGCACAGTTTCCCAGTGCCAGGTTGTTGCTGCTATTATGCTTCAGTCGCAATGCTAATGGGCATGCAACTTCATCGGTCCACAAAGTGCTCTTTCCCTGAGGATTATCCTTGTTAAGCAAATGAAGTTTTTCGTGGAAATATATGCCACACTTGAACTAAAGACCAAATAAGTGCAGTAGCAGCAGCTAATGAGCAATGCATTCAGCAATTGTATTTTATTCCGCTACCCTTGACCTGCGTCTTGACCTCAGATGTCTAAATATGTAGACCTACACCAGGCAAGAGGCGTCAGGGAATAACTTTCTGTCAGAGAGAAATAAGAGAGAAGAGAAGAACCAGAAGAGACAGAAATGACCCAGACTTCTGGTTAGATTTCTTTTTTGGCTGCTTTGTTTAGGGAACATCACACTACCAAATTGCCACTGTTCTGCTGCCAGTCATGTCGTATGTGTGCTTAACAGTAGAATTGAAAAATAAAGCCGGAGATTTTGGATCCAGATAAAAGCTTCAAACGTCATTTGGAAAAAAAGTAGCAGAGCTTTCTAACTACCTAATTCGTAAAGGCGTTATTTGTCGGGGAGGGTCTGTTGACACTGAAGGATCTCAGACATTTCTCTCACAGCATGACTAGAACTAGTTCCAAATGCAGGGTGGGAGAAGCAAAGGTTGAATTGCCCTGGGTACTTCCTGGCCTCTAATTGCATAAATTACATCAAAAAATAAATATTATAGAGTTACATTCCGGTGTGGCAGCACGTGAAAGTCACTTGAAATAATAAAGAAAAACAGACCTTTGAGCAACAATTCCATTGAGGAGACTTGTGCCATAATTGCGCTTGTCTTATGTCATAAAATCATTTCTCATTACAAAAATCTCATCAAGTGTGACTTGAGAGTTCACACTACCTCATTACCTCCAGAGACTCTTAACGCAACTTCCAACGGAATTTTCCAAGCCTTCAAGAAAAGTTCACCTACCTAGAAAATTAACTCTACTCTCCTCTCTGTGCTGAATCTTTGTGTTCAGCCATGCAGCTAAAACCAATCCACAGTGACTGTGTAAAATAATTTTGATTCAATTTACACAGATGACCTCTGCTAGATATTGGATTTTTACTTTATGGTGTGTAAACGTGTGCAAATGCTCAACTAGTTTATCCCTCAGGAAGTAGTACGTTTGGGCAAACTCTGGTGAATCACGCACTAAACCAGGACCTGAATTTTTCACGTCAGGAGGTGTTTAGAAAGCTCTCTTCCTGTGTTCCATTGCTGTACTGATCTCTGGGAATGGTATCAGGCATTAATAATAGTTCCTCTATCATAAACCACATTGGAGAGATTGAGTGCAACCTACGATGTTCAATGAACACTCAATGCAAAATCAGAAGCTTAGAGATTTGTCAATTAGTGTTACATAGATACATAGAAACATAGTAAATAGGTGCAGGAGTAGGCCATTCGCCCTTCGAGCCTGCACCGCCATTCAATATGATCATGGCTGATCATCCAACTCAGTATCCCGTACCTGCCTTCTCTCCATACCCCCTGATCCCTTTAGCCACAAGGGCCACATCTAACTCCCTCTTAAATATAGCCAATGAACTGGCCTCAACTACCCTCTGTGGCAGAGAGTTCCAGAGATTCACCACTCTCTGTGTGAAAAAGGTTTTTTCCTCATCTCGGTCTTAAAGGATTTCCCCCTTATCCTTAAGCTGTGACCCCTTGTCCTGGACTTCCCCAACATCGGGAACAATCTTCCTGCATCTAGCCTGTCCAACCCCATAAGAAATTTGTACGTCTCTATAAGATCCCCTCTCAATCTCCTAAATTCTAGCGAGTATAAGCCAAGTCTATCCAGTCTTTCTTCATATGAAAGTCCTGACATCCCAGGAATCAGTCTGGTGAACCTTCTCTGCACTCCCTCTATGGCTATAATGTCCTTCCTCAGATTTGGAGACCAAAACTGTAACGCAATACTCCAGGTGTGGTCTCACCAAGACCTGTACAACTGCAGTAGAAACTCCCTGCTCCTATACTCAAATCTCTTGCTATGAGGCCAACATACCATTCGCTTTCTTCACTGCCTGCTGCACCTGCATCTACTTTCAATGACTGGTGTACCATGACACCCAGGTCTCGCTGCATCTCCCTATTTCCTAATCGGCCACCATTTAGATAATAGTCTGCCTTCCCGTTTTTGCCACCAAAGTGGATAACCTCACATTTATCCACATTATACTGCAATCTGCCAAACATTTGCCCACTCACCCAGCCTATCCAAGTCACCTTGCAGTCTCCTAGCATCCTCCTCACAGCTAACACTGCCCCCCAGCTTAGTGTCATCCGCAAACTTGGAGATGTTGCTTTCAATTCCCTCGTCCAGATCATTAATATAAATTGTAAATAGCTGGGGTCCCAGCACTGAGCCTTGCGGTACCCCACTAGTCAGTGCCTGCCATTGTGAAAAGGACCCCGTTTACTCCTACTCTTTGCTTCCTGTTTGCCAGCCAGTTCTCTATCCACATCAATACTGAACCCCCAATACTGTGTGATTTAAGTTTGTATCCTAATCTCTTATGTGGTACCTTGTCGAAAGCCTTCTGAAAGTCCAGATACAACACATCCACTGGTTCTCCCCTATCCACTCTACTAGTTACATCCTCGAAAAATTTTATAAGATTCGTCAGACACGATTTACCTTTCGTAAATCCATGCTGACTTTGTCCAATGATTTCACCACTTTCCAAATGTGCTGCTATCCCATCTTTAATAACTGACACTAGCAGTTTCCCACTACCGATGTTAGACTATAGTATTGCTGCTGTCTAGTATGCAGGCATGCACCAGTAATAGTTATCATTGCTCGGGCTTATAGAAACCTTGTCGTTAGTTTGGCCTCATTCACTCTTTACAGCCTTACTATGCAATTCACCTCCAAGCGGCCAGCAAAATCTCTGTCAGTTTGATCACCCTCTATTTTGCAGTGGCATGGCCTCACTTGGGCAGAACATCTCATGTGGGGGTGGGGGAGGGGGCTGTCCTTCCTGCAAATAAATAGGAGAGTGGTACGACCCGCCCCTTGCATTTTTCCTCATTCCCTCGGGAACCTTTGGCTGTCATGGGAGAGATTCCTTAATAGCCTGAATGGAACCTTAAAAGGGCCTGTCCCACTTACGCGACCTTTACAGGCGACTGCCGGCACCACGTGATAGGTCGCCGAAATTTTCAACATGTTGAAATTTCAGCGGCGATCAGAAAGACGCTACGACTCTTTGGAGACCTCTCACGACCATAGGAGACCTCTCACGACCATACAGGCTGAATGGTCGTGAGAGGTCTCCTATGGTCGTGAGAGGTCACCCGCGACATGTCTCCAGTGGTCGCCTATATGGTCGTGAGAGGTTTCCAAAGAGTCGTAACGTCTTTCTGGTCGCCGCTGAATTTTCAACATGTTTAAAATTCTGGGCGACCTATCACGGGTGCCGGCAGTCGCCTGTAAAGGTCGCATAAGTGGGACAGGCCCTTAATGTAATTCACCTTTTCTCGTCTGATATTTTTCCAGCATTTTCCTGCATCCAAGGAATGTCTCAATACACAACCAAATATTTCCTCCATCACAGACTTACATTGAAGGGACTGAATGTAACTTATAACCTTGAATTTAAAGAGGAGTTTTCAGACTCCAGTTGGATGGCACGGTGGCGCAGCAGTAGAGTTGCTGCCTTGCAGTGCCAGAGACCCGGGTTCGATCCTGACTACGGGTGCTGTCTGTACGGAGTTCGTACGTTCTTCCTGTGACCGCGTGGGTTTTCTCCGGGTGCTCCAGTTTCCTCCCACATTCCAAAGACGTGCAGGTTTGTAGGTTAATTGCTTCGGTAAGTTGTAAAATTTCCCTAGTGTCTATAGGTTAGTGTATGGGTTGATTGCTGGCCGGCGTGGCCCTGGTGGGCCGTGGGGCCTGTTTCTGAGCTGTATCTCTAAAAGTGTAAACTTATTGTATATCACTGAATGTTGTGTAGATAGGTGAGGTTGCAAAGGAATGTGCAAAGCTGGGGAGAAGGAGGCCTGGAGTGGTTTGACAACAGAGGTGAGAAATTTAAAACCTAAGCATTGATTAATCGAGAGCTAATGTGATTTAGCGAGCACGGAAATACTGGTGATTTAAAGACTGGTAGAAGAGCTTAAATGGCTCAAGTTAATACAGGGTATACAGAGGGAGGCTTGCTTGGAATATGTTAGGATTACTGTGTCAAAATACCAAAGCTATGGCTAGGGTTTCAGCAGAAAATGTGGAGTTGAGCAACAACACAGAGGAGAAAATAGACTGATGGTAAAGGTATGTGATCCAATCTCATTTAGGATCAAAAATGCAACAAAGGTTGCTGATATTAAATAGACATTTAATGAGACAAATGGGATTAATGTGCCCATTACCACTGAAAAGATTTCCAGAGTGAGGCCACGTGCAAACAGAAGGAATAGCACCTCATATTCCACTTGGGTAGCTTGCATCTTAACATTATTTAAAAGTTAATCTTAATCTTAACATCATGAACATTGACTTCCCCAATTTTAAGTGACGAACCTGCAAACAACCATTTATTTCCACCTCTCCCCTACCTTGTGCTCCACCTGGACTAACACCCATTTTTAATTTACCTGATCCCCTTCCATATATTCCTTTAGTTCACACCTCTTTTATCCTTTTCTCACACCTGATTTTTCACCTCTGACCATTGCCAACCATCTGCCTATCAACCCCCCCCTCCCCCCTCCCCCCCCCTCCGCCCCATCCCCCCCCTCCCCCCCCTCCCCCCCCTCCCCCCCCTCCCCCCCCTCCCCCCCCACCCCCCGCCACTCATCTGCATCCACCTAGCACACGCCAGGCTTTCTCTTGCCTTGCGTCTCTTCCAGCTTTGTCCACGGGCCCCCTCTCCCCACCACAATGAATCTAAAGAAGGGTCCCGACCAGAAACGTCACCTATCCATGTTCGTCAGAGACGCTGCCTGACCCGCTGAGTTACTCCGGCACTTTGTATCACTTTAAATTCTACATTGAGCTGCATTTTGTGGCCAGAAGCAAACAGATAGTGTAGGAAGGAACTGCAGATGCTAGTTTAAACCAAAGATAGACACAAAAAGATGGAGTAACAGCAGGTCAGGCAATATCTGTGGAGAAAAGGAATAGGTGACGTTTCGGGTCGAGACCCTTCTTCAGACTGAGAATCACGAGAGAGGGAAACAAGAGATATGAAAAGGTACAGAGAACAAATTAATGAATGCCATGCTCCACAGCCAACAATGGACCTTTGTGGGCTCCACCTTTCCTTGATCATCATTGCTGGCTTTGATTTGTCCTTTTCACACCTTTCATTCATTTGTTCTCTGTACCTTTTCATATCTCTCGTTTCCCTCTTCCCTGATTCTCAGACTGAAGAAGGGTCTCAACCCGAAACGTCACCTATTCCTTTTCTCCACAAATGCTGTCTGACCCGCAAAGAGATAGTGTTGGTCAAAGCAATGTCTGCACTTTCTCATAGGAAGTTTCTTACATGGGCATTGCAAATGAAATCTAATTCAAATGAGCCTGTAGCACCCAGACTTGTGCCGGCTCTTGTGGACTCCTGCCATAGGTTCACATCAGAAACTCTTTGCACTCCAATGTCACAAGAATTTAATAAAGTGATTTAACGATTTCAGTCCAACTTGTCATTTTTTACTTGAAAGAGTATTTGCCGCTTATTGTAATGAAGTAATATACTGGGATATCAGTCCCATTCAAAGCAAAGATTAAAGTTCTGTCCTCATATAAACAATGATCTTTATTATGGGGTGAGGGTCTCTTTATCTTTGTGTGAATCATTTGGAAAGAGGATCTGAAGGAATAAGCAGTTCTTGCCATTCGAATGTGTATCCAATTTAGCCTACAAAATCCAATCAGTACAAGTGGAAACAATAAGCTTGGACATAGCTGAATAATAGCACTTGCTTGTCAAACAGCAGATGTGCAATGTGAGATTCTCCTCTGAAAGCCGCCAGATGTGGATTATGGGGAATGGAAGGAGCTTTTTAATACAGAAACTGTCAACACTAATCATCTATATCATTCCTTCCTTGGGTATTTGACATTTGAATTCATGTTTTATCATCTGTGAGGCCTTTCAGTCACCCTTGCATACTTCCAAGAAGCTTTTTCAGACCCGGGTAAGGGTTGGTGAGACCATTGTCAGAGCCCGGTGAACTGAAGAGATGACGAAATCTAAACTACCACATAAAGAGGGGGAATTACACTGGTGAGAGATGCTGCCCTTCCACTTTTCGGTGCACTATAAAATTGTGACAATTTTGCCCCTGCACTGAATGAAGTCCGCTCAAAATGGTGCAAAATGAGCAAGTGTGTTTTGATTTGATTCAAGATTCAAGAGAGTTTATTGTCATGTGTCCCTGATAGGACAATGCAATTCTTGCTTTGCTTCAGCACAACAGAACATAGTAGGCATGACTACAGAACAGATCAGTGTGTCCATATACCATTATATAAATATATACACACATGAATAAATAATCTGATCAAGTGCAAATAACAGATAATGGGCTATTAATGTTCAAAGTTTTGTCCGAGCCAAATTTAATAGCCTGATGGCTGTGGGGAAGTAGCTATTCCTGAACCTGGTAGTTGCAGTCTTCAGGCTCCTGTACCTTATACCTGAAGGTAGGGGGGAGATGAGTGTGTGGCCAGGATGGTGTGTGTCCTTGCCGATACTGCCAGTGGGTCATAAAGGTTCCACCCTGAATTTCAAGCATCTTACTGCACAATTATTTGGGGAAAGCTAGACCCTGAAACGAGATGCAACCCAACATTTGCAACAAACATTATGGTCACCACAGAACAGAAAATGATCACGGAAAATTATTGCTGGCATGGCTTCAAAGCGCGGGTCAACGGCGATGCAGGTCCTACAGGTAGTCATTAGATGCTGATGTCAAAACGCCAGAGAGATCTTAAGACCCAGGAATGAACCTTCCACAATATGAAGCAATATAGACCAAAGTACAATGACCATAGGTCAAATTGGGAACCACAGCTCAATGAACACTTCTCAATGCTTGTGTCTCTCTGCTGCAATCAAATAATCCCACCAATCCCCTGTTGGCACATACAACCTTTTTCCATCCCACTAACCAACATTCATTGACAGACCCCAAAGATTTTCCCCCATCCTTACTCGCCCACATTCACCCATCGATATGTGTCCACTATATCAAGTGTGTCATTGGTTTCTCTTCTGTATTTTAGACAAAGTATCCAATAAGTTACCAGGGCAGTAAAGACCCTCTTGTGCTCACCATTTCACAAGCCTGGAGGAGAAAATCCTCTTCCTTGTGCATAGAGGGGCAACACAGTCCCAAACTGAGCCCAGAGTTAAAGAGCCACTAAAGAGGCATGTCCCTTATGCAGTGTTTTCATAAAGCTTTCACATGTGAAGATTCTGTCAATTATACCCACATTCTCACTTCCTCCTGGAACATTGTGCATTTCGCATAAATGAGACCTACTTTGATTATTGCAAGATATAACGAGGCACTACTTACCCATCCGCTAAATGAGATAGCGAGGTGAATTGAGGAGTCCTTTTCCCACCTCTCACCTGATGATGTTTGGTGCATGGGAAGCATCACTTCCACTCTGTCAGTAATGTCTTCGTAAGAGTCTGACGCCACTCCCTTTGTGCAGTGTCCACCTGGTCAAGGTGCGATAGAGGCTTAGGAAGAGGCCATCCAGTCTTAGTTCTTCGATGCAAAGTTAGGCTAACCCACTCAGAGTTCTGCCCTCAGTTACCTGGGACCAGATTTTGGTTGTCCATCAGTAGTTTGTTGTTCTGTGGGAATAGAGTGACTCTAGCCATGGACACCTTACAGTTCTGTCGGAACTGAGGTGAGTTCCTAAGGAGCATATTTATGTTGTAATTATTTCGCTTGTAGTTAAGTATTATCTTTCTGTTGACTGGTTAACATGCAACAAAAGCTTTTCACTGTACCTCGGTACATGTGACTTTAAACTAAACTCTAAACTCAACTTAAACTCCTTTCTTTGGGATCAGGAATAACTCCCAATGGCAGTCAGTTCTTCATCAGGAGTAAGTTGCTGTTTAGCAGAGCAGAGAATGGCCTCCACAGACTTTCTGAAGAATTTTGACGGTCCACAGCTGGGATGCAGCATGTGTTAACCACATCTGGCCCACGTCCAGAGGTTGAAATGGTGGGGATTCTGTTTGGATCATGGCAGATTGGGACACTATTGGCCACTTACATCTTCTGGTAAGTCCAGTGGTGGTGTGGACCATGTTATTGCCATCTGCACTCAGAAGGTCAATAGCTTTCTCCCACCACTGGATGACAGGCAACAAGAGTCAGATTGTGGCTTCACACAGCAGACTGCAGCAGTCTGAAGCCAGCAGGGCAAGCTCATCATGTGGTCAGACATCTGTACACTCTCCATGCAAAAGGGAGCAGCGTAACAACAGCCACTGTGGATAAGATGTGTAGGAAGGAACTGCAGATGCTGGTTTAAACCGAAGATAGACACAAAATGCTGGAGTAACTCAGCGGGACAGGCAGCACCTCTGGATCAAAGGAATGGGTGACATTTTGGGTCAAGACCCTTCTTCAGACTGAGTGTCAGGGGAGAGGGAATTACAGAGGCAAGGAAGTGTAAGGTGTGAATATGAGACATCCAAGGGTGTGGAGATCAAGGAAAATGTAGAATAGATCATTGTTAGCTAGGAGAAGGTAACAACAAAGCAAACAGAGATAAAATGTAATCGGGGCAGTTAGACTGGTCGGAGAACTGGGAACGGGGAGGGATGGAGAGAAAGGAAAAGTAATGATGATCAAGGAAAGGTGGAGTCCACAATGGTACATTGTTGGCGGTGGGCTTGAATTAACGAGTTAACGAGTTAACGGTTAACGATTTATTAAGACAGTCAAACTCAACAGGAGCACAGTGAAACTAGTAGGATGATTTGGGTGGGGGAGTGGATGGAGAGAGAGGATGGAAGGGTTGCTTGAAGTTAGAGAAATAAATATTCATACCGCTAGGTTGTAAGCTGCCCAAGCGAAATATAAGATGCTGTTCCTCCAATTTATGGGATTAGTAGAGATGAGTGCCAGTAGTTGTTGTAGACATGTTGAACTGAATAGCCTGTTTCCATGCTTTTTGTCTTTATGATTATATTACCTATGTAACTCCTCAGAAGGGCACTTGGGAAGATTTCTTCCATGAAATGACAAGATGACGCTTAGATATCTTTAGCTCTATCTTTCTTAATCGAAACTTAAATAGAAAATTATCAAAGGACAGAGGAAGTAATATGTAATAACTAATCCTGGTGTCCACCACTTTGGCAAGGCACTACAACTCATTATTTCATGCTCTGTTGGACTCCATGAGTCAAGTGTTCTCTAGTTCCAATTATAATGCACCTCAGTTTTTGAAGAGGAATTATGTTTCTGTGAAATCCATAGAGTTTGCCAACAGATTTTTGGCTCATTTTTACTTTAGAAATTTGATATTGAAAACTGAGATAGTGTTTGCCCTGCAGGAATTCCAATAAGTTTGAAGATCACGAAGGTGTTGCTCAAAGCACTTTAGGTTCATTTCACAGGTTAATATTTCATACTATGTTTACTGTCAATATTAACATCCATAAATTATGACGATCGGATTCCATTTCTTGGAGTTCAGAGCATGATGTTATATTGTTGGTGTGGTTTCAACTGTGCAAATTCAACAGAATGTAGTGAATGAAATTAGTTAAGCATGGTGTAACACATTTTAATGAAAGTTTGAATTTATACATTTAATTAGTCTTAACCTCTAGTTTCATTTATAACTTTGGTCAGTGGTAGATAAATTGCCTGGTAATGGCAGTTCCTCCGTTTTTTAGGAGTCGGCAAAAATCACCTGTTAATTATGGTCAACTAAGATTTGGACCATAATATTAGAGTTTGCTCACTTATGCAAAGCACAATGTGTGAGCAGTTTCAATTGAATGAAGCTCTAATAGACAGTAAAACTTGAAATTATGGACAAATTCTGCTGAGTATGGACGTTCAGTAAAGTGAGGGAAAGAGCTGCCACATTGATTATTTAAACAAAAATAAAACCAGGATTACATTACTAAGAAGTGCACAGAATATTGGTCTTGATTTTAAGTACAGATCTGAAAGGTGCATCTCCTAACTATTTGGTCAGGATTGAAAGAAGAAACTGTTTTTTAACATGAGGCCTTAGTTTTTTTTTTAAAAGGTAGGGGTGGTTCAATCAAGGCAGCACTTTTCAAGACAATAGGCTTCGGAATAACCACGGTGAATAATGCTAGGAAGAATAGAAATAGGAAGACCAGGCAGATTAATCTGTATCTCAGGACAAGTAGTAAGAGGGAGAGTGTGTAGGAAGGAACTGCAGATGGTGGTTTAAGCCAAAGATGGTCTCAAAAAGCTGGAGGAATTCAGCAGGAGAGAAGGAATGGGTGACGTTTCAGGTGGAGACCTGGAGGGCCTTGATTGACATCAGTTCTAGAGTGGGGACCATTGTCCTAGTGTGGAGATTTCCAATTGTGTTTGTGAAGGGTTTAAATTGAATTGGCAGGTAGATGGGCACCAACACAAAGAAAATAATAATAATAATAACTTTATTTATAAAGCACTTTAAACAACCACAGTTGCCACAAAGTGCTGTACATGAGAAATCATGAACAAAAAGCTATTACAAACAATTAAAAACCATTAAAAAACGTAAAACGAAGGACTATAAAAAACACACTAAAAATTAGAAGACATTAAAAGCACTAAAAACAGGGGCAATGCCTCAGCCAGTGTCGAAAGCCAAAGAATAAAAATATGTTTTTAGGGAGGATTTGAAGATGGACAGTGAGGGGGCCTGTCTGATGTGCAGCGGCAAGGTGTTCCAGAGTGCCGGAGCAGCAACAGAAAAAGCTCTATCCCCTCTGAGCTTCCGCTTAGACCTTGGTACCTCAAGGAGCAGCTGATCAGCTGACCTGAGGCACCGGGCAGGAGCATATAGGTGGAGCAGCTCAGAGAGGTAAGGCGGGGCGAGCCCATTCAAGGATTTAAAAACAAATAAAAGAATTTTGAAATGAACTCGAAAGTGCACTGGGAGCCAGTGTAGGGAGGCCAAAATTGGCGTAATGTGCTCCCTCTTTCGAGTTCCAGTCAAAAGGCGAGCGGCAGCATTTTGAACAAGCTGGAGGCGAGCCAATGAAGCTCGTGCGACTCCAGAGTAGAGTGCGTTACAGTAATCCAGCCTAGATGTAATAAAGGCATGGATTACTGTTTCAAAATGCTCCCGCTCGAGAATGGGCTTCACCTTTGCCAGCTTCCTTAGGTGAAAGAAGCTGGACTTAACCACCGCGCCTATTTGTTTGTCTAGTTTAAAATCACCGTCCATCCTAAAACCCAGGTTCAAGACGGTTGGCTTTACAGACAATGCCAGTGGACCCAAATCAACAAAGGGAGGTTCACGGCAGCCATTGGGGCCAAACAAAATCACCTCTGTCTTCTCTTCATTAAGTCCCAGAAAGTTTAAGGCCATCCAGGACTTAATGTCCTCAAGACAAGACAGAAGTGATTTTAGAGAATAGTCTTCTTCTTTCCTGAGTGGCATATATAACTGGCTATCATCTGCATAAAAGTGAAAGGAGATGCCATGCCTTCTTAGAATTGAGCCCAGAGGAAGTAGGTATAAGGAGAAGAGCAGGGGCCCTAAAATTGAGCCCTGTGGAACCCCATATACCAAGGGAGTGGAGGAGGATTCAAAGCCAGCAAGGCTTACACGCATGGTTCTGTCTGCCAGATAGGACCTGAACCATCCCAGGGCACTGCCACAAATGCCCACTTGGTGCTGTAGTCTGGAAATTAATATTCCATAGTCCACTGTATCGAAGGCGGCAGATAGGTCCAGCAAGACAAGAACCACATAATTACCTGAGTCGTTTGCCAGGAGGATGTCGTTGAAGACCCTTAGCAGAGCCGACTCTGTGCTATGCATAGCCTTGAATCCAGACTGGAAAACCTCCCGAATATTGTGCTCATCCAGGAAGAGTTTCAGCTGCGCATAAACTACCTTCTCCATGATCTTAGAAATAAAAGGCAACTTGGAGATCGGCCTAAAATTGGCCAGATCAGTTTGATCCAGGCCTGGTTTTTTAAGTAGTGGTTGCACTACAGCATGTTTAAAATTTATGGGGACAACCCCAGAACACAAGCTACTGTTTATAATGGCGAGAACCGACTGCCCTATACTCGGGAAAACCTCTTTAAAAAGAAGAGGAGGGACAGCATCACAGGGGGAACCCGACGGCTTAATATGCCTAACCACATCCTCTAGACCCGACAATGTCAGAGGCACAAGAAAAGAAGAATATGGCGTAATAGAGGAGGAAATGTTGCATATTAGATGGGAGCAGGTTTTGAGAATTAGGAATACCAAAACAGATTTAGAACATATGCGTGTATGTGCATTAACAAAGTGTGGTAAATAAGGTTAGTGGACAGCAAGTACATAGAGCCAAGTGTGTTAATGATGCCATTGAGAAAACAAACACCTGGTCCACAATAGACAGAACTGGGTCCTCACTATTTCAGAATACAAGGTGCTCACAAAAAGGGGGAGGGAAAAGGGTGTGGGTGGTGTATTGCAGAAATAATTAAGGGAGACATATTGCCAAAGAGAGATGATTTGGGGAGATCGAGCATAGAATTCATTTGGTTTGAGTTAAAAAGTGAAAATAAAGCTTTAATGTTACTGGATGGATTCTATACACTAATAAACAACAACAACAAATAAATAAAGGAGCAGAACTTTGGGGAAATTATTAACATGCAAAAACAATCAGATTATGTTACTGGGTAGTTCTCAATATTGGAGGAAAAACTGTAAAAGTCAAGCAGAGCTAAATATTTCATACACTGTTCTATGTACAGGTTACAAAGTACAAAATGTTACAACCCATGGAAGTGGTGATTAACCAGGTTGGTCTAGCAGCATATACCTCCACGGCATCCATGTTCTTACCCAACCAATTGATTAATACCAACAATTAGTTCCATAATTGCTGGCTGGTGGGACATACTTTGTGTCCACCTGCGATACTTGACAGAGCCTTCATGTTACTCCCCGAGATTTCCAGTGGATGATTTGCATCTCGTAGCTAGGATTTAGGACTACACAAAGTTTTGAACGTTCGGCTCAAGGTTGACATTCCTTTTACTTCTGATGATTGAAAATACATTAGACAGGAACAATAGGCTTAGAAATGAACTAGCAATTTATGTTTGTAGTAAATCTCAGTTTTTTCTTGGTAGACAAGTGGAAGAATCTTCTTAACTGTAATGTTATGTACAAATGTTGAAAATTATTTCAATGGAACAAATATATCTGAAACATCATGAAATGTTTATGGACTCAAAAGTACATAGCTATTTAAAATCATTTTAAATACTGCCTGTTTTGTCATCAAATCCATTTATATTTAAACCATAAATCATATTCAATTTCCACAAAGTGAAGTTTATATTATTAGTACAATTATAAATGCAACTGTGCATCGGAACGCAGAATTAAAACTGACCTTTAATTTGTGTCTTATCACAATTTCAAGTTAATCTTTTGTCCAGTTTAAAAAAAAAGCTGAATGACCTCTTACCCTTGGCCTCTGAGACAGAGTGCAAGCTGCCAAGTGGAAACTCTCAGCCTGGAGGCTCTCTCAGCGATGTGTGTTACATCTGAACATGGAAGTGATCCTCCACTTCACACTCCAGCGTTAAGGGTAGCAGCCCAAGGTCTTTATGGGCCAGTGAATGAGGCCTTTGTCCCTTCTTGCAATTTCCTGATTTGAGATGGGAAGTCACGAATGAATTATAATGCCGGTTATACTTTCAGTAAACAAGGACAGAAAAAAACACAGACTTTTATGTCATCAGATGCAGTGTTTAAAAAATTGCCACATTATCCACAGACAGGATCACTTACTGTACCTTGCTTGCCTGATTCACATTTCATACATTTGCTAATTCAAATCACACCATCCTGTGATCTAAACGTAATCTGAAGTGATATTTCAGTTTTTTTTAATGAGCTGTGCAGCTACGAATGAGTACATTTTGATGATTACTCCTGGAAAAGAAGTTAAAAGCCTTTTGGGTGCAGTTCAGTTGCTGGAATTGCTTTGATGCAAAGTTGCTCTTGCGTGTTCATTAATGGGAAGTAGTTATTAACTGGTGCTTATTTCACTTGCCCTTTCCTAGAACAACTGACATAAAACCATTATGGATAAATGTACGCTAGTTCTGGTAGATTCAAACATTCCTTCGGTCAGTCCTACTCACGTTCTCTTTCCTCACCCCTTTTCTGATACATCGATGTTGGAATCAGTGTTGCTTCCTACTCCCATAAAAAATTCAAATGTTTTTAAACTTTTGCCACCAATATCATCCCTGCTGTCACTTTCACTTGCTCCATTTGTAATTCTTTCCTTGCCTGATTTTTCCTTCCAGATCTTTCCTTCCTGACTTTCTATCTTCGATTCAGGAGATAGGTTAGTGGCCATGATGTATTATCCATTATAAGCTGATGGATCCTTACAGTTATTTTGATTTACACATTCTCCAATCCTGCTTCCTGTAAAGACTGCATTTTAATCTCCCGGTTATTTCCGTTGCATATAAATAATCTGATAGTACCTTCTGTTCCTCGACCCTTAACCCTGGTTTCTCCTTCACCATAGTTCAGAGCACTCTCAAAAGTGCCTCTATCATTTCCCACACTTTGCCTCTTACCCCTTCCTCTCCCAGTCAGCAGAAGGATAGTTTTCTCTTTCTGTTCACCTCCTACCCTGCCAGCCTCCATATTCAATGGTTTATCCTCCATCATTTCTGACATCTCCAACATGACGTCACCTCAAGCCATATGTTCCCCATTCCTCCTTTTCCAAAGAGACCACTTTTCTCACCATGTTGTGGTTCACTCTTCCACCATGACATTGGCCAACTAGCCATTCTCCTTTTCATGGCACTTTCCTGTGGGACAACGGAAGATGAAATTCATGAGCGTTTGTTTCTTCCCTTCTTATTGTCCAGGGACTCAAAAATTCCTTCAGGATAATTATACTTCTTTCAATGTATATATATTTATCCCATGCATCATGATTTGGGCTTCACTGGCAAAGGCAAGTGTTTAATGCCCACTTCTAATTGCCCTTGAGAAGATGGTGGTGAGTGGCCTTGAACCTTATAACCCTCTGGTGAAGATGCTTACACAATGTTGTTAGTTAGGGAGTTCCAGGAGTTAGACCCAGTGATAATGAATGAACAGCAATACATTTCCAAATTAAGATTGTGTACGATTTGGAGGGGAGTTTGCTGGTGGTCATATACTATTCCAGTCTTGTATCTCACTGCCATAGCATTCAGTTATTGTTGGTTTCTGTCCTACTGCTTCATTTGTTATTCATCTTCCAAACTCGCACCTGCTCCAGATATACTTTCACCACTCTCACTCAGGCAACACTATCACAATCTTCTGTAATCCAGTTCCTCCTGGTTTCTTGCTTATCGTGGACCTTTTGTTTTATTCTCCCTGACTTCTCCCCCATTCTACATGATCTGAAATATTTCATTTCTAACTTTTCTCACGTCTGAGATGTTCATTAGCTGGACGCATTAACTTTGTTTCTCCTACCACAGATGCTGCCTGGCCCTGGCTTGCTAAGTATTGCCCCTGTTTTCAATATTTAATTCCAGGTACCTCAAGAGCAGTGTAACTCCAGTAATATATGCAGTGTTGTTGCATCACACAAGTGCAAAATGTATGGAAGCTAGTCTCTGAAATTACATAGCATAATTGGAACAAGGTTAACACATTGAGCTGAAATTCCTCTCTCAGCTGTTTTAGTGACAGCAATAATCCATTTGGTTTAAGCCAGTTAGCATGTCTACTGAATTAGCCAAAAGGAATTTCAGATTTATTAAACATTTATTATCCACATGTTACCAAACATTATTTCTTAGTGCAAGGTACAGTACTTGGCATAAACTCTAACTGTAAAGATAATGATTTTTTAAGCAGCAAATTAATTTACCTGTTGTGTACTGCCTGGAAGGATGGTGAAACCAGATTCTGTAGCAACTTTCAAAAGGGAATTGGATAAATATTTGGAAGTTAACAATTTTTCAGTGCTATTGGGAAATGGACAGGGTAAGTGAAATTAAGTGAATGGCTCTTTCAAAGGCCTGGCACAAGCAGAAAGACCAAATGGCCCTTTAATGTGGTTAATGAATCAATGTTGGACAGGGAGTAGCAGGTTGATGTTGATATTTATATGGACTGTTAAGAGTATCACATTGGATCTGACGGTTTGTACTCTTCCCAAAGCACAAACAAAAACTCTCTAAAGAACGGCTTTGGACTTGAGAGCCTCAGTGATTGAGAAACAGTTATCGTATTTCCCCCCTGAAATACACTTTCATAGGCTCTTTTGAGACTTGACTGTGAATCATTTGTGACTTGCGACTGATGACTTACCCAGTCGGACTCTGTAGTGCAAAATAAAACATAGGATTTTGTGAGGAGGATTGAAATATCATTAATGGACACTTGCATATGTTCAACGGGTTTTTGTGGTCATTGGCAAATTTTAAATTTACTTGATATGAACCAAGATTTTATCCTTGTTCTCAGCTGCTTAATGGTGTGCTTGTCTTAGGAATGTTTCGGAAGTTAAACAATAAAACCATTGGGTGGAGGACGGTGTCAGCCATAGTGTGTCTTTTGATTCCTGAGTATGAGTTCCCATTTAACTTGCTCCTACCCCAATAATCTACTCACCAGTCATTACACTACAGAGGTCCGCAGTCTACAAGGTTTAGTGGTATCGTCAATAAGGACTGTATTATAGTTATTTGAAAATTTAGTGTCTTAAATAATTTGGTGATTTTGTACTATGGTGTGTTACCACCATTTTGTTTTGTAAGTATTATTTTAAATCGTAATTGAATAAATTATTTTTGATACCGAAACCCCCCCCCAAAAAAACACAAGGTTTAGTGGACAGACTGAACAATGCTACTAGCTCTATTTAAAACATGCCTCACCATTTTGAAAATAGTCCATGGTAAGCTGTACAATTCTTGAATGAATGGTCCAGTAGTTCACAGACACTCTAAATTAAACTAAACTAAACTAACTAAACTTTTTATACATAGTTTTGCATCTGACCTGAGTTAAACTAGCTGTGTTGCAAAAATGGATGGTGCATGGGCATGGCTGGTGGAGCTATTGTCTCACAGCTCCCATGACCTAGGTTCAACTCTGCTCTCAAGTGCTGTCTGTGTGGAGTCTACAGACTCTTCCCGTGACCATGTGGGTTTCCTCTGGCTGCTTCTGTTTCCTCCTACATTCCAAATATGTGTAGGTTGGTAGTGAATTGATCACTGTAATTTTCCCCAAGTGTTTAGGTCAGTGGTAGATTTTGTACGATGGAAATATGGGTTTCAGCAAAAAGAATTAAGGAGTGCAATTATTCGGTGAGCCAGCTTAGACATGATGGGCCAAAGTAACCTCGTCTTTTCTCATAAGGAAATATGGAATATGAAATGTGCACCAATAGCAAGAACAATTTCCATTTACATCGAATCTTTAACATTAGAGGAGTACAGATGTCTTTGATGATCGTGGACCTGCAAGAGATTAAAGGCAGCAAGAGGATTGGAAAACAAGGAGAGAAATTTTAAAATTGAGTTGTTTAACTGGGGGGCCAGTATGGGTCAGTGAACACAGGGGTGAATAGGATTTGATATGAGTTCGAACATGAACAACAGATGCATTCATGGATTCCCTCACGCCTTTGGAAATTAGGACCACAAAACCCAGGATTTCTTTCAAAAAGTTAGGTCTGGAGCAGAGGTGAGAATTTCAGCAGCAGACAAAGTAAGATGGGGTGGTTTTGAGCAGTGTTTTTGGTGATGGAAAATAAATGTTTAGTTTAGGTTAGTTTTAGCTTATCTTAGCTTTGCTTAGTTTAGTTTAGAGATACAGCACAAAATCAGGCTCTTCACCCCACCAAGTCCATGCCGACCAATGATCACCTGTACACTAGTTCTATGTTATCATGGTTTTGCATCCTACACCCTAGGGGCAATTTAGAGAAGCCAATTCACCTACAAACTGATACGTCTTGGGAATGAGGGAGAAAACCGGAAAAAAATCATGTGGTCACTGGAAGAATGTGCAATCTCTGTACAAATAACATCCATAATCAGGATCGAACCTCGGTCTCTGGCACAAGTAAGGCAGTAACTCTACTGTTGCGGCACTAGCTGCCCCAGCAGGGGTGAGAATTTCAGCAGCGATGAAATAAAATGGGGTGGATTCGAGCTGCTTTGCACCGTTGGAAATTAATGTTCTTAGTGATGGATTAGATGCATTCCAAACCTCAACTTGTGGTCAGATCTAACATTGAGGTTGCAAACAGCCTGGTCCCGTTCCAGATAAATGCCAGAAAGTAGGAAAATGGTTTAACACCTCCCTGCTTCAGTGGATTTGGGGGTCAGATCACTGAGCAGATTTCAGACTCACATCCTGCATTCATGTTGGTGCTTATCCAAAACCACATGGCATCAACGAAACCTGCAGTAAGAAAGCAGCTCTTGCACACTTCCTTTTTAAACATATCTGTTTTATTTTCAATCAAAATGTGCAGGAGATCTCTGCCAGCTCAAACAAAGTTAAGTACTTGCTGGAGAATATCTCCCCATAGTAAATACTGAACATTTGTGCCAAATACAAAGCACTGTATACGGTCATCAGGAAACAGGGTTAGGGAGTTTCCATTGTTACATGAATTCCACACCCATTATTTTAATAGTCTTGCACACAACATACTGAGAATAAAGGAAATGCCCAAAGTCAAAAACCTGTGCTATGAATTAGATGATAAATGTTGACTGGGTGATTGTGGATGATTAGCAATGATCACATTGAATCGCGGTGTTGGCTCGAAGGGCTGAATGGCCTACTCCTGCACCTATTGTCTATTGTCTATTGTCTACAATGGGGAGTTCCAATGGTATCAATAATTGTAAAAGAATGTATCAGTTCAGGATGACATTAATCAATGCCTGAAACCATTCTACAACAATTAACTGGGGTCGGCTGTGCTCATTTCAGAACCCGACAATTGTGCATTAGTACAAGTGTCTTAGCCTAACTCATTGTCATAGGTTCATAAGTGATAGGACCAGAATTCAGCCATTCGGCTCCTCAAGTCTACTCTGCCATTCAAACATGGCTGATCTATCTCTCCCTCTCAATCCCATTCTCCTGTCTTCTCCCCATAACCCCTGTCAATGTGTTTATGCAATATGTATGATGAAAGAACTGGAGGGAAGCCATAGAAGGTCACTTGGGAAACTAGGAACGAGGTGGTGGGGACGAAGCATGGCAATTAGTAGGTGGAATGTGTAGGAAGAAACTGCAGATGCCGGTTTAAACCAAAGATAGCCACAAAAAGCTGGAGTAACTCAGCGGGACAGACAGCACCTCTGGAGAGAAGGAATGGGTAACGTTTCGGGTCGAGACCCTTCTTCAGACTGAAGTCACTGGAAGGGGAAATGAGAGATATAGAAGATGATGTAGAGAGATAAAGAACAATGAATGAAAGATATGCAAAAGATTAACAATGATAATGGTGGATACAGGTGTGAAGGGTTTGACTGGAAGGTGGTGGACAAAGGCTACAGATGAAAAACAGACAAAATGGTGTCTGGTAAACTGAGAAGAGGAGTGAATTGCAAAGCTACGGGGAGGGATACAGCTGAAGGACTCTGATTTTATATTCCATTTCTCTCCTTATCTGAAACCCTCTTGTCTGGTGTTGGGTGCAGCATTTCAGGTAATAGTTTCAATGACTGCTCCAACAGCTTGGAATTAACTCCACACTAACTTCTCAAAGGTCCAGTATACGAGTTCCATGTGGAAGTCTCTGCCAGTCTGCATCTCGACCATAGTATGAAGAGACAGGGACCCAATGCTTTGGATGTGTTTGTGGGATAGTGAGGACTGGGGGGGGAGGGGGGGGGGTGGTAGGTTGTTGGAGGTAGGGATAATCTTGGAGGGGTAGGATTGGAAAGGAGGTTTGCCGGAATGATGTCTGGATTAGTGGGTATTAGCTACAGGGAGAGGTTGGACAGACTTGGATTGTTTTTGTCAGAATGCCGGAGTTTGCAGTGAAATCTGGTGGAGATGCATAAAATTATGAGAGGCATAGATAGGAAAAACAGTCAGAACCATTTTCCCAGGTTGGAAACATCAAATACTTGAGGGCATAGTTTAAGATGAGAGGGGCAATTTAGAGATGTGCAGGGCAATTTTTTTACACAGACGTTAGTGAGTGAAATGCAGTGCTGGGGATGGTGGTTAAGGCAGATACAACTGTAGCATTTAGGAGACTTTTGGATTGGCACATTGATATATGCAGGGAATGGATGGATAGAGAGAGATTAATGTGCAGGTAGATAAAACTTGGTCTTGACATCATGTTGGGCATAAACATTCTGGGCCACAGGTCCTGTTCCTGTGCTGTACAGTTCCATGTTTCATCACATTCCCCTGTAAATTCCAACTGCCTTTGAGAATAAGGGAATGTTTACACGTTGGGATTAGCCCCACTGTGAGAGTATACTCAGTGCACAATGTTTCACTATTCTTTCTGCTATTGAAAGTAGAAATAAAGCCTGTCCTGACCTTCCCTACTCACATTTTTTAACGTATTTACATTCATTTTTGGCATCAGTTTTTAACATTCCCAAGAAAATGGAAGTCTTACTCTCACAGGAGATTGGCCTGTTGCATATCTGGAATTTGTAAGATTGACTTTCCAGCGGATTGCCAAAGCCCTGAGAGGGTACATGATTGAATGAGATAATTGTACAACAGGAACATATGGAAAAGAGGGAATTAATACAAGGCAGCGCACGGATGGGGAAAGGAGCATGTCAGGAAGGACAAGCTATTTTGCCAATTCGTAATCGTTGCTCTTAACCTGCCACTGTCAGAGTGGTCAATTGCATCAAATGCAGTTTTTTAAACAATGTAAAATGTGACTGAATAACAGGGCCTCAATAAGTTATTTTTGTTTTTGCAGCATTTTTAATGTTGCCAAACAACTTTGACATAGTGCCATGTAAGAAGATATCAGGGAATTGGATTTAACAATTGCTTTACAGCAGGTGGAAAAAGGCAAAGGGTATGAAGGAGTGAATCGCAGAACTGTACGGCAGCCAAACTAAAGTGCAAAATAGCCTGTAAGTATTGGTGTTTAGGGTACAATTACTCTATCCAAGTAGGAGGTACAAAATACTGGATTGCGCTGCCTCTTCTTAATCTTCTTGCTTCATTTACAAACAGTTATATCAAAGTTTCACATCATTGTTATTAAGATTTCCATGACCAAAACTATTCTCCTATTTAGCTACAAACTCTCTGAAAATGTTTGTCGGAAAGCTCAGCATTCTCACTGCAATGGGTGTTTCAATGCAGTCTGAAAATCATGTCGTGGGATCTCTGAGCTTTACTCCTCATTGCCGTCTTATCTCTTCCTTTCTCAAATTTTCCCACTACCAGCTGCTGGATCCAGGCACGGAATGGAGAATTCATCGCAGACTCTCTGTCGGAATTAGCTTAAATAAGTGGAGAGACTTTGAGGAGGAGGAAGCAGGTTTTTTTTGCATGCAATGATAAATATAATAAATTATTTTTGGAAAAGTATGCAGAAGGAAAATAGTTTTACGACCTTCTACTCAACTGCAGGACTTCACCCTTGTTGACAGATCCAAATTCAACTTTTCCGAACTCCCTGGTTCGACCAGGAATGATCAACACTGCCTAAGCACAGGAAGTTTGAATGAGCACTCCACAATATTAAAAGGAAGTTAGACATTGATAATGTAGAATGAGGTGATTTGGACCATTGTAGTTATGCTGGTCAATTTCAAACAGTCCATCCCATTCTCAGTCAGCTCTTGTCCCAATGAACTAGGTTAAGGCTCTTCAAGTTGTTGTTCAGGTATGATAAATATTTCTGCTCAACAACCTTTCAAGAAGTGAGTTTCAGAAACCCACTACTCATTGATCCAAAACAATAATTCTTCCATTGCTACAATTAATTAACATAAATCAATGCTTCCTAATCACTGTTCTATTTACCGCGATTAGACTTCTCATGATTTGTACCTGTCAGTTGAATTTTCTCAGAGTCTCGTTTCAAGGAATATAAGCCCAGCCTTGACACCATATCGTGGATTCAGAGAGTCATACTGCATAGAAACAGGCCTTTCAGCCCAACTTTTTCGTGTCGGCCAAAATACCCATCTGTGCCAGTCAGACCTGCCCATGATTGGCCCCTATCCCTCTAAACCATTCCTATCCATATACATGTCCAAATGTCTTTTAAATGTTGCTATAGTACCTGTCTCAACTACCTCCTTTGGCAGCTTATTCCCTATACTGACCACACTCTGTGAAAACGTTGCCCCTCAGGTTCCTATTCAATCTTTTCCCTTTCAGCTTAAACCTATATCTCCCGTTTTGTTCTCCTACTTTGTGTAAAAGACATTTATCCTATCCATTACCCTCATGAATGGGGTAGGAAGGATGCTGGTTTAAACCGAAGATAGACACAAAAAGCTGGAGTAACTCAGCAGGACAGGCAGCATCTCTGGAGAGAAGGAATGGGTGACGTTTCGGGTCGAGACCCTTCTTCAGACTGAAAGTCTCGTTGTTGGGTGGCACGAGAAGCTGGTGCGACTTGGGTGGGTGGGGGGGGGGATCACCCAACAAACAGCTAACAATAGCTTGTTTCCTTTATCGTCGTTACTTCCTTGCATGTCTTTGATTCATTGAAACTATGTCTCTGTACATCATCATCTATATTTATCGTTTCCCTTTCCCATGACTTTCAGTCTGAAGAAGGGTCTCGATCCAAAACATCACCCATTCCTTCTCTCTAGAGATGCTGCCTGTCCCACTGAGTTACTCCAGCTTTTTGTGTCTATCACCTCATGAATGGTCCTCCATAAGAACACACGTGTAAAAATAATTCTACATCTACTTTGCATATGGGACTGGACGTCAGGCAGTTTAGCTAAGGCCAAGACTGCAGAGAGAGAGAGTGCCTGCAAACTAAACTGGACTGAAGGGAAATCAAGTCTATGAGGTTCAAGGAATTGTCATCATTAGACGAGATCTGAGTGGATTGGATGTGACTAATTCACTGGTTATCGGATGGGGTCCTGACAATAATTAAGATCGGAGAGTTGAGGCTTGGACATTGCATGATACCAAGATCAAGATGGTGATAATGGGCTCGGTGCTATAGAGAGGGCATGGAAGCTTACATGGCAAAGGGTTTTTATGTGACTCGCTTTAGAGGAATCCCATTCAAGACTGCTTTGTTAGAGTTAAGTTATAGTGAAATTGGCCAAAGATTTATGTTTCCAGAATAATGATTTAATTTCCCCAGTAATGCTTGTAAAGGAACTTTGCACATGTAACGTTATCCTACACGTGACTGATGCAGTAACTAGCTCAAGGGTATGTCGTGCAAGTGACACAAAATGACCTGGAAATGGAGTGCACTTCACTCCAGGAGAGATTGATATTCAATCCCACATCACCAGAGGGGGGAAAATAAGTATTTTGCAATTGAATTTCCAGCCTAATGGCTATGCGGAGTTTGCCTTTGTCCACATGAAAGTCTCCCACAGTTTGAGAATGCGAGTGGATGCTCTCTTAGGATTCAAGACGAGAAGCTGTGCTTTCCGCCCTCTGCTCTCCGCACTCCATGGAAAAGTGGGCGGCAAAAGACCAGCAACGTTTATGTCTGAATGTCTCATTTTTGAAACAGGAACAGTTGATGAGAATTAAATAAACATAATATAAATATTTAACAGCTGCTGATCATAAGGCACGCAATGCTGACAGGGAAAAGTGGATCTGGAAATGTTCTTAGTCTCCAGTTAAACTCTGCATGTGAATTTTATCCTTGATGTGTTCTGCCCTAATCCAACACTGGTCTTCTGCTATTAGAAAACCACTACATTTTCAATATTTGCCTCTGTAATTGGCAATTAGCATGCAGATACATGGGTCGGTTTTGGGTTCTTTGACTTTGTCTCTTGATCATAACCGCATAAGATTATAATCAGGAGTAAGCCATATGTCCCCTTGAGCCTGCTCTGCCATTCAGTAAGATCACAGCTGAACCGATCATGACCTCACTTCCACTTTCCTGCTTGTTCTCTGTAACCCCTGACGATCCAAAAGACAAGAAATCTGTCTCTGCCTTGAATAAAATCAGTGTTCCGTCCTCCTCAGACCCCTGGGGTAGTAATATCCACAGATTACACACTCCTTGACTGTAATAAGGATAAAACCCCACTTCCCTACCTGACCCATCCCTTAAAACCATGCCCACTTGTACATGGTATTTTTGAATGTTATGCATATTAATTCACGTGAAGCAGTAAATCTGTATTGACTGATCAGCAGTAGAGATATGCCTCACTAACATCCCATAATTTAAACAAGGTTGCACCACAAAAAATTGAGATGAAGGTTAAGTACTAAATAGTAAAGCAGATAGGATATTGGCAAAAAAACACTTGAAATATCTGTTTCATCCCCTAAGTATACTTATGTTCAATCTGGTTGGCTGGAGAAATACAGATGAATGGCTAATTATTTCAAGCTGTGAATGATTTTGCACTACTGCAGTATCTAATGAAAATAATCCCAGAATAAACAATCGCACCAAGTGCCGCGTTCTATCCACACGGTGAATTCCATAACCATGTGCACTGGTAGAGTTAGAAATAATTTACTGAAACAAAATAAATCAGGAAAAAAAAAGAGCTAGAAAGGACTTCCTCAGTATTTAAACCCTGTTGCTTTCAATATTTGGTCTGGATATAAAGTGCAATACTCACTCTCTAGTCCTTGGAGATTTCCAGGTAGACTGAGCACCTTGATTGTATTCCAATTTTGTTGGCAGAAATGTCAACATTTGACATAAAGTTTGGATCCAACAGTTTAAACCAAAGAAGCAAAAACAACAGTAGACACAAAAAGCTGGAGTAACTTAGCAGGTCAGACAAGCATCTCTGGAGAAAAGGAATAGGCGACATTTCAGGTCAGACATCTGAAAAAGGGTCTTGACCAGAAACGTCACCTATTCTTTTTCTCCAGAGATGCTGTCTGACCCGCTGAGTTACTCCAGCTTTTTGTGTCTATCTTCAGTTTAAACCAGCATCTGCAGGTCCATTCCACAAAAACAACAGGCAGAAATTGTGTTTAATTGATCTCAATCCTAACAAAATAAACCTTAATATAACCCAATGAAATATGATCGTGAGTGTACATTTGGAAAAATGGAAAATTCTGACTAATGGACGGATTGTATGAGTAATTTCCAGAATCTTCCTTGTAGAATATACAAACTCATATTAATCCACTCTTTCATCCTACAAAACATTTGGGGCAAATAGAAATGAAGCAAAGCCAAGGAAGAAAACTGACATTTGTATGGGGTCTAAGATAAAGTTTAATCTTAAATACATGACATTTCCTAATTTTGTGCACATGGTGGCTTCAAAACCATCATGAAATTGGGAAAATAAATGCAACAACAGGATTAACATGAAGGGTTAAAGTAGACATAGGCAAAGTTATGTCTGAGGTTGACTTGACTGTGTAAAGCAAAGGTCTTAGCCCTCTAAACTTTGGTTCTGGGTTAACTATGTAATGTACTCATCACCATTTCCAAGGAACTGGAAACTGCTTGAGAAGCTTTCATGAATAGGTAAAGTTGTATCGTGTTTATTCCAAACAGGCTTCCGAGTCTAAATTGTTTGCAACATCTCTTGAGGAGCTACAGAAGACCTCACAGCATTGAAGTCCCAGATAGCTAATTTTAAGGTCTTTATTGACCTAAAAAACAATGATTAAATTATTCTAGATTATGGAGTGCAGGTGAATATAATTAGAAGGAAATTTAAGCCCATGTAATCTCCATGACAATGGATATAATATTTGTTGTAAAGCAGAGAAAAAGTAGATCAAATATGGTGAATAGAGATTAAAAGTTATAGTGAAGGGTTAGGTCGAACAGTAAACATAGTTGATGTTGAATGTACAGATACAATAATGGGATAATCTGTCTCATACATTCCCATTCATGGCTGGGCTGTGACAAAACTCCATCAATGGATATTTCATGCACGATTCCTTAATATCTGCTTAACAAACAAACTACAGTTACAAATATACGATTAGCAATGGACCAAGTATCAATTGATATTTCCACATTTCTGTCACATTATCCACACATGTATTCCCTCCTAATGCCTTGGTTCTAAATCATTAGACCACGTCTCCTATTCCTACACCCGCCTGCCATTGAAAATAGGTCCTCCTTATTTATTCAATCACTTTTTAATATTTTGAAAATATCCATTAAATTAACACTTAAGCTTCTAAATTCAACATATTTGAATTTAGATTGTGCAATCTCTCCCCATAAGTGAAGGGCCGCATTCCAAGTATCAGGAGGAGGAATTTTCCTTAACCAGAGGGTGGTGAACATGTGGAACTCATTGCCACAGATTACCATGGAGGCAAGTCATTGGGAAATTTTTGAAACGGGGCTTGATAGTTTCTTGATTAGCAAAGGCGTCAATGGTTATGGGGAGAAGGAATGGAGTATGGGGTTGAGAGGGAAAAATATATCAACCGTGATTGAATGGCAAATCAGACTCAATGGGCCAAATAACCGAATTTTGCTCCTATGTGTTATGATCTTATGATGCCACACTATGCTCTTTAAGCTTTTCCACTGCGCTGAGATCACTCTTATCCAACCCCAGGGCTATTTCTTACAGTGTTGTTCTGGACTCACTCTTCTGCAGGGTGGTTGGCTCCCAGCACACTGGTGTTCTCCAGTGCAGGAGGACACCGTGCAAGGTCTCTCCCGGTGGCTAGCTCCACTGCGGTAATGCCATTGACAGTGGTGAAGTTCCGCCTTTAGGATCAGTAATCAATGATCCTTGTTAGACTGAGTATACCTAAATACCCTTCACATTAACAAACATTTAAAATCACGCAAAACCCATTTTCAGAAAAGTATATCAAAATTAAATTAAAAGATAAAATATGCACACCAGCACAAAAGTTTAAAAAATCCTAATCACAAAGAAATACAGCATGGGCCCTTTGACTCATGAGTCCACGCCAATCATCAGCCACCCATTTACACTAATCCAACAGAAATCCCAACTTGATTAAATCAAATAAAAAGCTTCACTTGTCTTTCTTCCAGGAATTGATTTCTGCCATGCAGTGAGCAGAGCCTCCTATACTTGGTCATTTTAACCTTTAGTAGGTTCAGCCAATGGACATTTCCTCTCTCTACCAGCCCAATTTGGCCGAGATGCCCCAAAGCAGCTGCTCTATGGAACAGAAGGCTGTGTCGCTGCCTCTGTACTAGAATGGCCAATTAAACTGTATTTGCCTGCAAATCCTAACAGATTTCCTTCGACAATTTGCCCCAAAAGTTATATTGTCCCAGGCATTCAATTAGGCTTGCCACTTGGAAAGTACTTTATTTTTACGTATGTTGATATCAACACTGCAATTTTGTCCCATTGTTTAGTGCATTGACATCCTGTCTGTTAATAGGATGTCTTTTCCTTGATTCAGTTCGTCGCTCACTGCAGACAATGGCCAGTTTGCTGCCAGCTCACATTCGTCTGCTCTGAATGAGGTGGACCAATTTTGCAGGGTCTCTACACCCCAGCGTTAGACAACAAAGTTTCACCAACAACAAGGCACTTAAGCCCTCGTCCCCAATGTTCTGACAGGCATTGACAAAAGGTAAAGATATCCTAGTCAGTGACTGTTTGCAGTAGTTAAATGTCTCTGCAATTAACACTAAAATCGATGTACACAAATAAGAATACATTTTAAAATTATATTAAAACAGTTATTAAAAAATACAGAAAATATTAATCTGACATCAAATAATTTTAAAAACGTACAGCATCCTTTGCTTCCTTAGCTACTGTCATTGACTGAAATAGGCATCCATTCCTATATCAGGACTGCAAAGGTAATTTCCCCATTCAAACTGTTACTCAGTAATCCAGTTTTACTAATGGCTAAATGGAATGGCTAAATGCTACTGATTCTCCTATTCAGAGCCAGGAAGGTTTGCCCCATAGAAACTTCCATACTATGTACCACACCATCTGTTTTGGTGTCAACAGCAAACATGAGGCTTACTATGAAGATAGACACAAAATGCTGGAGTAACTCAATGGGTCAGGCAGCATTGCCTATGAGAGATGAGAGAGATGCTGCCTGATCCGCTAAGTTACTCCAGCGTGTTGTGTCTATCTTCGGTGTAAACCAGCATCTGCAGTTCCTTCCTACACATGAGGCTTACTCTCTTTGATTGATTGCAAGCATCAGCGACGAAACAGATCCTTCATCCCACTGAGTCCATGCCAACCATCGAACACTGGTTCACAATAGCTCTCTGTAATTTCACTTTTGCATCCACTCCTTACACGCTAGAGGCCATTTACAGAGGCCAATCAACCTACTATCCTGCACGTCTTTGGAATGTAGGAGGATACTGGAGCACCCAAAGGAATCCTTTACATGGTCACAGGGAGAACATGCAAGCTCCATAGATAGCATCCAAGGTTGGGATTGAACCCGGGTCTCTGGCGTTGTGAGGCATCAGTTCTACCAGCTGCAGAACTGTGCCGCCTTCAAACATAGCACAGAATTCACACTCTAACCAAATTCTCAACTTGTAGTGGATCTGAGCTCACTTACTACAGCTTAGTGTTACATTGTCTGATCTTGCATTCATCTCTCTGACTCCGCTGTAAAATTTCAGATCCACTTCTTTCAATATAATTCAGCTTTTGTGAATTGATGAACATTTGAATGAAAACCAAGAATGAGTTTTAAAGCTAAACGTGAAATCTGCCGATAAAATAGTTGTACTTTTAAAGATCTATTACAGATTCCCAGCTTGAAGAGAATAGAAGGATAGCTGGCATTCCTGAACTCCCAGTAAAGACTCCTAAATGGTAAGCTGGGATTTTGCACATGGAATCCTTGCAACCTGTTGCAATAAATCACAAGAAAAAAAACCATCAGCAGGAATGGCGTGGATGCCTGATTAGAGTAGGTAGTGTATTTCAAGTCGAGGAGATGTGTGAACAATGTAGCAGTTATTTCCTCCCTCAGCAGGCTACGAAAGTAGTTGCTATTCTATGTTCTCCCTTTACCTAGAAATATAGATGTGTCTTTATTGACAATACAGCCAGAAAGAGTGGATCATACTGTAATCTATTCCATACATCATAGTCATTATCAACTTGCATTTATTTTGGGTGTATACTGTAATAAAAACCTCAGGCCACTTTGCCACAGCTTTATCAAACATAAGACGTAGACACAAGAAACTGCAGATACTGGTTTACAAAAGAAATACAAAGTGCTGGAGTAACTCAGTGGGTCAAGAAGCATCACTGGAGGACGTGAATAGGTGGGCCTTCTTCAGCCTGACAAAGGGCCCCAACCTGAAACGTCACCTATTCATGTTCTCCACAGATACCCGCTGAATTACTCCAGCACTTTTTTATCAAACATAATTAGACTCAAAATGAGATAGTATCAATATTACGCAGAGCACCAAAATCTTGGTGAATGCAGTGGGATTTTAACGGGGAAATTGAAGTGGCAAGGAAGAGATGTAGTAAGAGTGGATGCCACAGTTTACAATGTCGGCAGCCGAATAGTGGACATTTGAAAACCAGGAATGTACAAGGGGCTAAAATTCAAGGAGTCCAGGGATCTTTGTCGCATTAAATATATAGACAATCTGTTGCTCATCACCCATTGTAGCCAAGCCAGTCAAAATACAGTATGTCTGAAATCAGACCACTCATATTTATAAGGGATCTCATCCAGGTATTTCTCTATTGTATGCACCTCCTGTAGTTTTTCAGTATAGCCTGTGACATCTAAAATTATCCTAAAATTTAGAACATCTGAAGTTTGATCCAATCTGGAAAATTATTTCGCAAATGTTTCAGGTTATTTGGATTTTAAGATGTCCAAATTGATTAAAGATATTTGTTTAGTTAGCTCCCATGGTTAATTTAGTTTAAAGTTAGTTTAGTTTAGAAATACAGTGTGGGGAGACAGGCCCTTCGGCTCACCGAGGTTGTGCCGACCAGCGATCCCCGCACACTTACACTAACCTACACTAAGGACAACTTACCAAGCTAATTAACCTTCAAACTTGTACGTCTTTGGAGTATAGGAGGAAACCGGAGAAAACCCACGCAGGTCACGGGGAGAATGTGCATACTCCGTACAGACAAGCACCCATAGTCAGGATCAAACCCTGGTCTATGGTGCTGTAAGGCAGCATCTCTACCACTGTGCCACCGTACAGCCCTAATTGGTGTTGATGCTTACAATGTGAAATATTTTGATTAAAAGATGGAACCGAGCACTTTAGAATTGGCTAACCGGCATTATAAGAAGGATCAACAATAGGAAACATAGATGAAAGACCACGTTTCGTTGTTTTGAATCATGTTAAAGAGGATCAGCCAAATAGACTGCTAATGGCCTCTGGCCAAAAACCGGCCAGTTTCTAACCACTCTTATGGTGTGCATTGAAGATGATGGGGATCGGCTTTGGCACTCTGGAATGTCAGCATTCGAGTAAATGCACAACTGTCAACAGCCTCAATTGTTTTCTTTTAGATTCCATTCAGTGCAAGTTAGTTTCCAGTCCTCTGGTGTTTGAAGTCATACAGCTTCAAGCATGATGAAAGCCTTTACACATGAATGGCGACTCTTGTGAACGTATTGAATCCACATGGACTAAATTCTAACTTAAAAAGAAAGAGGGGAATTACCATTTACATCTCCTACTTTACAAATGTTTTATGTCAGGTGGTTCTGGAACCAAATTCACATGGACCATTCTCCTGATCAAAAAGGAACCTTCTTGGATGATGTAATCGTTCGACTACTCTCTTCATGATTATTAGTGATGTGAGTGAAGAACAGCATTGTTCTTAATCTTGGATTGGTATCCTTGATCAAAAAACCCAAGTGATGAACTCAGCAAGATGAGGGAAGTACAAAAAAAATTTACTTAGCAATTCAATACTGCTGTGCCTATTTGTTTATCCCTTCAGCTTTAAACAGCAGACCAATTGTCCACTATGGCAAGACCCAAATATAAATGAGAGAAACATATACAGGCCCTTTGACCCAAAGTGGTCATGTTGACCATGAAGCACCCATTGACATAAATACCACTTTATTCTCCCCACACATCTATCAACTACCCACCAGTTCTACCACTCACCTGAGCACTCGCGACAATTTCAGTTTAGTTTCGTTTATTGTCACATGTACCGAGATAAAGAGAAAAGCTTTTGTTGCGTGCTAACCAGTCAGCAGAAAGACGTCCACATCGCGGGGCTGGAAACTAGAAGTATCCTGAGCTAATTCTGCTACCACCATCATCTGTTGCGACAAGTGATGGCTTCCACTGATTGGCGCCGGAAGCTTGCGTCCTTTTCAGGACGGACGATGACAGCGAGGCCAACGTTTGTAACAAGATGGACACGAAAAGAAGAAGAAGCAGAAAGAAAATACATAATTACAATCGATTCCATTATCAGTGTATACATGATAAGGGAATAACGTTTAGTGCAGGGTAAAGCCGGCAAAGTCGATGACGGAAGTCCGAGGGTCACAAAAGAAGTAAATAGTAGTTCAGCACTGCTCTCTGGTTGTGGTAGGATGATTCAGTTTACAGTTCAATTTAGTGCGGCTAATCAAACTACGATCCACACAAGGGGAGAGGAAACTCGAGCACCCAAAGGAAACATGGGGGGGAATCTGCAAATTCCATACAGATAACAACCAAGATCAGGGTTGAACCTGGTTCACTAGAGCCCTACTGTGCACTACTGGTGTAAGCAGACAACCATGGAAACAAAGAAAAAATCAAAAGGGATGGACAAATATTTGAAGAACAGGGAGATCAGTGGAGTAGGATCGATTTGATCGATTTTTCATAGAGCCAGCATGGGCGCAGTGGGCCGAATGATCTGTATCACTCTATCATTCCATGATGTGAATATATTCATTGAAACTTAAGGCTACCACCAGTCACTAGATAGCTTGCCTCTCAATTGCACACTACCCCCTTCCTCCTCACCCACTGACCTTCTCTCAGTCTCTGTCCTTCCAATCACTTTCCCTTAAGTCAGGGGTTGGCAACCTTCTTCTGCATAGGGGCCAGGACCCATGTGTGTGAGCGGATGGCGGGCCACATCTATCGCCATAGTGTGACACTTGGTGTTGTTTTACGCATTAGTTTTCACGTGTTTTCAATGAGTTTTCTGCAGTTCCCAGATCCCTCACGTGCCCCGGGACTGGCTACAGTTCCAGGTTGGCTCGCCTGCCCCGGGACTGGCTGTTGCACCCAGGTCGCCTACGTGCCCCGGGACTGGCTGCAGTTCCCAGGTCGCGAAAACAAATTGAAAAAAAAAAACGCCTGTGGGCCGGATGATTTTGGTTACAGGCCGGATGCGGCCGTGGGCCGTAGGTTGCCGACCCCTGCCTTAAGTGATAGGGGCGGCACAGTGGCGCAGCGGCAGAGTTGCTGTCTTACAGCGGCCAGAGACCAAGGTTCGATTCTGACTACAGGTGCTGTCTGTATGAAGTGTGTACATTCTCCCTGGACCATGAGGGTTTTCTTCAGGTGCTCCGGTTTCCTCCCACATTCCAAAGACGTGCAGGTTTGTAGGTTAATTGGCTTCTGTAAATTGTCCATAGTGTGTAAGATACAACTAGTGCATGGGTGATTGCTTGTCAGTGTGGACTCGATGGGCCAAAGGGCCTGTTTCCACGCTGTATCTCTAAACTAATCTAGTGAATCCAGATTCTGAGTATTTTCACTTCAGGGCAGGAGGGAACTGATGGTGGGGTTACGGGCTGCTACTGGGGTAGGTGGGTGATACTGAGCTGATATCTGTAGCCAGACTGGGCAAATGGACACTAATCACCTCAGCGCAGATAATCATTTTCCGATGTCTTTTATGCATGTGATGACATTATCAACTTGCGTGACATTCATCTCTGGACAGAACTTGGAGCAATAATATGCAGCTTCCAACCTTTGATTTAACTCCCAATAAGACAAACAGCTAACCCTGCAGCAAGCTGGGTAGGAGATGTGGTTTAGTGCAACATGCAGTGAAAGTCACTTACCAAATAAGGTTAAAATCCAATTTCCAGGCTGACATTCCAAAGTACAACAGTAAAATACTTTTGACTGAGAAGGATTAGAGGGCTTGAGTTAATAGCAGTGGTTGGATAAGCTGGGGGTTCTTCCACTGGTGGAGGCTAAGGAGTGACCTTACAGAGGTATCTAAAATCCTGAAGGGCATAGATAAGATTAATGGTCACGGTCTTTTTTCTCGTGATAGGGGAGCCCAACACAAGAGGACATAGATTTAAGGTGAGAGAGGGAGAGATCTGAGGGACACAAAGTGCTGGAGTAATTCAGCAGGTCATGTTGTATCTCTGGAGAACATGGATAGGTGAAGTTTTGGGTCGAGTCCCTTCTTCAAAGGTCTGAAGGTTATGTGTATTAATCAGCATCCGCAGTTCTTTGTTTCTACATTCAAAGATTTGTAGGGGATTTGAGGGGTAACTCTTTCAAACAAGGGTGGTGGGCATTTGGAATGAGCTGTCAGAGGAAGTGGTAGTGTACAATTAAGTTTTAAAATACATTTGGACACAACAGACCCTACAGTGAAGATGTGGATTACAAACATGTCTGAGACACTACATTGGAAAATATTAGGCTTGTCTTGGCAGAAAAAACAGATCAATTTCTCAAGACATGGACACCCTTCACCGAATTCTTACAAGGAATAGTATGGTGCAACACAAATCTAAATTTAAATCCGATCCTGGGTTGGGTGAGGGTGGGCGGGGGGGGGGGGGGGACGGGGGGGGGGGGGGATGAGGGGCAGGTATATCTCCACTTTTCTTTTTCTTTTTTTTCTTTTATCTTTCTTTTTTCGGCCACACTACTTTGGTAGTTTAGGAATCTTTTCTTTGTGCTTTCTCGAGCTATCTTTTCACTTCTCACTTTTTCTCTCTCTTGTTCTCCTTTTCTTTTCTTCTTTCATTTTCAGGTTATAAGGTTAAAAATGAAGCTGTACAATAATTGTATAATCTTAGATGCCGAATGTTTTATCTTTGTACAATTGCTTCTAATAAAAATAATTTAAAAAATAAAATAAAAAAAATACATTTGGACAAGTACGTGAACAGAAGAGGTTGAGAGGAAGGTACACAAAAATGCTGGAGAAACTCAGCGGGTGCAGCAGCATCTATGGAGCGAAGGAAATAGGCAACGTTTCGGGCCGAAACCCTTCTTCAGACTGATAGGGGGTGGGGAGAAGAAAGGAAAAAAGGAAAAAGGCGGAGGAGGAGCCCGAGGGCTGGGGGAGGGGAGGAGACAACCAGATGGCTGATGAAGGGGAGGGGACAGCAAGGGCTAGCAGAATTGGTAGAATTCAATGTTCAGGCCACCAGGATGTAGACTGCCCAAGGTGCATTTCCTCCAATTTACGGTGTTGCTCGCTGTGGCCATGGAGGAGACCCAGGACAGAGAGGTCAGATACGGAATGGGAGGGGGAGTTGAAATGCTGAGCCACCGGGAGTTCAGGGTGGTTATTGCGGACCGACCGGAGGTGTTCGGCGAAACGATCGCCAAGCCTCCGCTTGGTCTCACCGATGTAGATCAGCTGGCATCTAGAGCAGCGAATGCAATAGATGAGGTTGGAGGAGATGCAGGTGAACCTCTGTCGCACCTGGAACGACTGCTTGGGTCCTTGAATGGAGTGGAGGGGGGATGTGAAGGGACAAGTGTTGCATCTCTTGCGGTTGCAAGGGAAAGTACCAGGGGAGGGGGTGGTATGGGAGGGAAGGGAAGAATTGACAAGGGAGTTACGGAGGGAGCGGTCTTTGCGGAAGGCAGACATGGGGGGAGATGGGAAGATGTGGCGAGTGGTGGGGTCACGTTGGAGGTGGCGAAACTGACGGAGGATCACTTGTTGTATGTGACGGCTGGTGGGGTGAAAGGTGAGGACTAGGGGGACTCTGCCTTTGCTGTGAGTGGGGGGATGGGGAGAGAGAGCTGGTGCGAGCCTCATCTATGGTGGAGGAGGGGAACCCCCGTTCCCTGAAGAATGAGGACATTTCAGATGCCCTGAGGTTGAGAGGAGAATGGGCCAAAGACAGGGAAATGGAACCAGCCCAGGGAGGTAACGTAGTCGGCATGGACAAGTTGAGCTGAACGGCCTGTTTCCTTGCTGCATAATTGGGGATGTCTGCTCCTTCCTGACTTCCGCACTAATGCAGGTAAAATGCCAGAGCATCTGACCTTCTGCTCTGTGTCAATGCTCAACACCAAGTCCCATCACCAAGCACCAATGTCTGAGCTGAGGGCCCCCCAGTTGTAGGCTAGGGAGCACTGGCTTGTGCAACACCATCCCTCCCGTTCCTTCAAATGGGTCAGTGAACCTCATTGCAAACAAATACATTTTCCTTTAATCTTCTGTTTTCGGTCTCTGGCACTCAAAGTTGATTTAAAAATAAATGCATTATTCTTTAGTATTTTCATTTTTTTTAAATTACACTAGTTAAATCATTTTGAACATGTTTTTACATGGCCCTGCTCATTTAATATCTGCAAGCTGTCAAAAGGTCACCAAGACCATGTCTAAGGTCCCCGTCCAAACCTATTTTAAGCCGGAACACAATGAACCCTGTGGTGATGGCATGCAGGACCACAACTGTAATGCAACCACAGGAATATCACAGTAAATGCCAGATCTACTTCATTGAAGTAATTGGTGCCAACAAAACCAGAAGATTTGGAGTTGTAGAGCATTTGTCCATTTGGTCCACTGAGTCCGTTCTGACCATCAAGCATATTAATTTCACTTTACTCTTCTCTCATTCCCATCAACTTCCCTCAGATCCTATCAAGCACCTACTAGGGACAATTTACACTGACCAGTCATCCAACAGATGAACAAGGATGAGTCTTATCCCAGTCACTCCCTCTTTTCCCCTCTCCCATCAGGCAAGAGGTACATAAGTGTGAAAATGCATACTTCCAGATTTAGGGACAGTTTCTTCCCAGCTGTTATCAGGCAACTGAGCCATCGTATCATTAACTAGAGTCGTCCAAACCTACCATCTACCATCTGAAGAAGGGTCTCTACCCGAAATGGCACCTATTCCTTTTCTCCAGAGATGCTGTCTGACCCGTAGAGTTACTCCAGCTTTTTGTGTCCATCTACGGATTAAACCACCATTTGCAGTTCCTTCTTTCTATCTTATTTGAGACTATTGGACAATCTTTAACGGACTCTACTGGACTTTATCTTGCCCTACACATGTTTCCCTTTATCCTACACAGTATCTATACACTGTGGATCGTTTGATCGTAATCATGTATAGTCTTCTCACTGACTGCATAGCAAGCAACTAAAAGCTTTTCACTGTACCTCGGTTCACGTGACAATTGTAAACTAAACTAAGGACGAGTTAACAGGAGCACCTGGAAGAAACTCCACATAGAAACAGAGGTCAGAACTGAACCTCGCAGACTGGAAGAGTGTGTCATCCTTTGATTTAATGCTTAAGAGTTGCAGCAGTAACTGAAGCTAATGGAGAATACGAGAGTCCCTTGTGGTAAAGGGGGATCTCATGTGTTCCCCATTTATCCTTAATCACTGGTATAACCCATCTGGCACACTTAAATTTTGTGTGATGTCACTATAGCTTTCAGGCTTGAACAAAGACATCAGATATTTCATAGACTATAAGCTCCATCTTAAAGTCATCATCTTATAACAAACATGGATCACGGTGCGTAATATGAAATAGTTAGCATTGTATTCATCTTATCGATGTACACTACCAGTTCCACTGGGAGATGCTCAACAGTATAATGTGGAAGAAAAAAATCTGCACTCATGTGCCCCTTGGCAATCCTCCAAAAAGGACAAAGTCTGCAGAAAACCTTGCTGACTCAATCAGACAATACACATAACCTGACTTGCTCTGAACTTTACAGCTTTTTCTGTTTTGATTTCCATCATCTTTTCAGTTTGGGCCACTTTCCATAACATGTGGATCATGACATTGGATCTGCCTGGCACCAAATCAGAGCGTATTCTGCCTTGTGATCTACATCAAAAGATCAAACAGACAGCCTGTCACAGAGTCACATGCAGCCTTCGAAGGCATCCAAGGAAATAATGAAACAGAACAAGGTCTAATGAGATTCTGAGAGAAAGAGGTTTTAGGGAATTTGCTCATTTTCAACTTTGGAAAGGAAGAAGTTCTATACTGCGGGAACACTATAAATTTCACTAGAAAGTAAATGGAAAGATAATAAGCATCTTAATCAAACTGCGACCACATTATAAATCGACATGAACTACTAAGAATAGGGAATCAAGAATACGCATATGAACACCAGATTTTTGATTAAAGGATACAAAGTACTGGAGTAACTCAGTGGGTCAGGCAGCATTGTTGGAAAACATGGATAGGAGACGTTTCGGGTCAGTACCCTCCTTCAGTCTTCAGCAGCTGCCGATGCTGGTTTAGACACAAAACGCTGAAGTAACTCAGCGGGACCGGCAGCATCTCTGGATAGAAGAAATGGGTGTGGTTTTGGGTCGAAACTCTTCTTCAGATTTGCAGAACTCTCGTTGGAGAGAGGAGAACTTCTTCAAAGTAAGAAGAAGGGTCTCGAAGGGTCTGAGGCCCGAAGACTGAGGAAGGGTCTGAATATGGGGTCTCGACCCAAAATGTCACTCATTCCTTCTATCCATAGATACTGCCTGTCCCGCTGAATTACTCCACCATTTGGTGTCTATCTTATATGAAAAAACGTGTTTTTAAAAGTGGTATAAAGATATGGCATACTGAGAAGTGTTCAAAATCGACATGCCCTGATTTATTGCTCAATAAATGAGTGACTTCCTCAGAGGCATTAATAAACAATTTAAGATAGGCAATGTAGTCACAAAATTGTACTTTCATAATCCTTAGTCCAAACACTGCAGTCACGACCACTTGTGTTATACTGCTGAACTAGTAGTTTAATTTTGAGTGGAGAATTAAGAAATTGATGTTAGCAAGAAGGAAGAGATTATGGTTTCAGTTGGAGACTATTAGCTGTAACTGAGAACGAGTATCAAAGAAATCCGGACAGAAGAAGCACACAGTTTGCGTAACCAAATTGTACAGTTTCTTCCCCAAATCTCTCCTGCACCATAACATTTTATAATATCTCCTGACATGATTATATTAAATTACATTTCTTAATGTTCCTGTGAAGCAGAAATAGAGTATTTTGAATATTTAAAATTAGAATATTTTGATACATTAAAGTTTCTATTAAGTTATAGTGGATCTAGACAGAAACACAATTCTGTATTTTGGTTGAACAGTGAGTTGCTCCAGAATTAACATGTTACGCTCTGGGCATTACTCGCAAAGACAGATGCATCTGCTGCAGGATGGAGGTTAACACTGACCTTGTGGCAAGATCCTGTGATTGAATACTTGGTGAAAAATCTGCAAATGAAGAGGCTCTGGAATGAAAAGTATCACATGAAAGAAGAATTTTAAAAGCAACTATTTTTAACCACAGGGAGATACCTCCACATATTCCATGCATAGAGTCATAGAGTCATAGAGTGATACAGCGTGGAAACAGGCCATTCAGCACCAACTTGCCCACAACGGCCAACATGTCGCAGCTACACAAGCCCCACCTGCTTGCGTTTGGCCCATATCCCTCTAAACCTGTCCTACCTGTCTAACTGTTTCTTAAACATTGGGATAATCCCTGCCTCAACAACCCTCCTCTAGCAGCTCGTTCCATACCCCACCACCCTTTGTATGTAAAAATCACCCCTCAGATTCCTATTGAAATGCATTCCATGAAGTCATAAAGACACACAGCACAGAAAGAGATCCGTCAATCCAGTCTGTCAAGCCAACCATCAAGTACCCATCTATACTGATCGTACTTACCAACACTTGGTCTATAGTCCTCAATGCCTTTGTAATTCAAATATTCATCATAGCGCTACTTAAACATTGTAAAGGTTGCTGACTCCACCACTCTCTCAGGCAATGCTTTCCAGATTCCAACCACTTTCTGGACGTAAAGGTTAGAACATAGAATGTAAAATAAAGCAACACAGGAACAGGCCCTTCAGCCCTTGTCCTTCTTTTAAGGAAATGTTTCCTTAAATCTTCTTTAACCATCTTACTCCTTACTTTAAATCTCTGGGTATAGACATTTCTAGTACGGGGAAAAGTTTACTACTGTCCGTCCTAGCTATACCCTTCATTATCTTATACATCTCCATCACGTTCTCTCCTCAGCATTCTCTATTCCAAGGAAAACAGACCCAGTCTATCCAACCTCATCTCATAACCCAGATATTAGACTTTGAATTAAGGATGTTAGTTATGAAGTGAACTGCAAGCTGTCCAAGCTGTTCATGCTGGGACTGCTCAAGGTCAGTTTTTGGGAAATGTCTTCAATTCTTTCATGAGTCTGACTTAATCTGATTGCAGAGTACGGTGCAGCCCGAACTCACGTTGAACTAGGTGCTGAGTGGTTACACTGTTTTCTGTGAAACATTCACCCATTCACAATTAATCGAAAGACATTCTCCATTAAGAAAGTCGGAAAACATTTGACTTTCTTCTGCTAAACTTTTCAGAGTTTAGCCCAGTTTAGCTTAGTTTAGAGATACAGAATTGAAAAAGGCCCTTCAGGCCACCGTGTATGAAGGAACTACAGATGATGGTTTATACTGAAGATAGACACAAAATGCTGGATTAACTCAGCGGATCAAGCAGCATCCCTGGAGAAAAGGTATAGGTGACGTTTTGGGTCGGAACCCCTCTTCAGACTGCTCATGAGTCTGAGCCAACCTTCAGCTCACCGAGTCCGCACTGACGATCGATCATCCATTCACACTAGTTCTATGTTATTCAACTTTCTACACAATAGGGGCAATTTTTACAGTGACAAATTAACCTACAAACACGCTCGTCCTTGGAATGTAGGGGAAACCAGAGCACCCTGTGAAAATTTATGCGATCACAGGAAAAACATGCAAACTCCACACAGATAGTGCCCGGTCAGGATTGAACCATCTCTGGCGCTGTGAGGTAGTGGCTGTACCAGCTGAACCACTGTGCCACCCTGATAGTGGTGGGCTCCATTGTTCCATTGCATGCTCTGTGTTAAAACTGTTTGTTTAAGCAACTGACACATGGGGAGATTTTGTGTATACAAATGATAACTGGTCTCGTGCTAATGTTAAGTAATTGTAATGGCCTTGGAATTTCATCAGGATACACAATAGAATTTTTTGTTTGAGGGAAGAATATTTGTGAAATAAATATTTCCGTCGTTCTGCTTCTTGCTCGGTGCTGACCCTGCCTGGCCTGATATTCCGGCAGACCAGATTTTAAAATCAGAACCAGGATGGGTCCACCGCACATAAGGACATGTTGATGTGATTTATGTGCGTGCTGCAGTGTTAATTGGCAGAATTACATTCTTTATATTTTGTAAGTATATCCTTAAAGTTTCCCCCTGTGTCAGTTAACCGGCACCTTGAGATGAAGAGCTCTGTGATCTGTACCCTCGGGAATACTGCTGATTGTGCCCCAATAAATGTTTTGCTCAATTTACTTTAATGAAGAGTTCACTCGAACTTAAGCTGGTCAGGTAATAGCAGGCACCAGACTGAGTGCAAATCTGTACTCTGTTTCAGCCTCCAAAAACGTATTGTAGGTGTCTCAGTCTTTCCTTCTCTGCTGTGTTCAGCAAAGTTCAATGCCTGCTCCTAATGTGTTCACCAGAACAAAAATTGGAGCTCCTTCCTCCTGGAGCACGTTGGAGTTCAGACAGCAACATGGCTCTGATTTTCCCTGTCTCACTTTTTCCCCATGAGGAAACTCCTATGGTCCAAATTTAATAGAGCCTGAAAACAGACGCGGAGATCATGAAATGTGATTAGCCCACACGTCTTGAGTGAAATACAGGCAACATGTTACTTGTGTTGCCTGCTCCTTGGCATGATTCCTGAGCCCAGCCAGTGTCCAGTGGCTGGTCGGTAATGGGAGTGATTTGCTCTGATTACGTTCATGGGGCTAATAAAGTGGAGCTGCACCGTGCATGGAGCAAGTGTTGGCAAAGTTTACCTGTGACATTCATGGGGGAAACAGAGGACAGGGCACCCCCTGCAGCTTTCAGACACTACACTCGAGACTTTAATTGAAGAGGTCAAACATATTCTGGGCAGCACAGTGGTACGGCTGGTAGATGGTCATAGAGATCAATGATCCAAAGATCTGGATGAAGTTCCCTATGTTATTTAGTAATCCTTCATGATTGGCCAATGAATACATTTTCAAATGTCACATCAGACCAGCTTGCCACAGTGCACCACCGTTCTATCACTCACCTACCAACAATGTCTAACAGCCAAGTATCACCCTCATGTTAGATGCTCCTCAGTCCCCTCCACACACCTGAGAATGTTGCACTCTGAGTCAACCACATCTCACCGGCTAGGGTAACTGCCAGATTGATTATGGTCCTAATGTGGGCAAATTGGTTATTGTAATGGGCAAAATGGTCAGCATGGGTGGTGAGCCAAATGGCTTGTGTCTGTGTTGTATGAGCCCATGCGTTGATGATGCTATAATGTCCTCATCACCCAAACACACTTCACAACATTCGCTCACACTTGGTTATCACTTGGTGCATAACCTGGGGCAAGGATAATTGGGGTGAGTGGGGGAAAAGGGTGCGGGGTTCATGTAGCCTGGGCTTTTGGTCAGGTTTCTCAGCGATAACCTAAACCTCATGGAGACACTGCTGGTTCTTATTGCAATGCCCTGATAAATAGCCAGAAACATTGAAGATGAGAGTATCCTCAAAACCATACCTTTTAAGGTGAGAGGGAAAAGATTTAATAGGAACCCGCGGGACAACTTTTTTACAGAATGGGTGGTAGGGTATATGGAACGAGCTGCAGAGGAGGTAGTTAGGGCAGGGATTATCACAACATTTAAGAAACATTTAGACAGGTACATGGATAGGATAGGTTTAGAGGGATATGGGCCAAACACAGACAGGTGGGACCAATGTAGATGGGCATGTTAGCCGGTGTGGGCAAGTTGGGCCAAAGGGCCGGTTTCCATGCTGTATGACTCTATGACTCTCTACGATTCTATTACATGTCCCTCTCAACTCACACTCTTCTGACTTACAAACTGGAGGAAGTGTTAGTGTGCACCTTTGCTTCCTTACCCCCCTCCTCATACTAAAACATCAACGTTGCTATTCCCATTTCAGACCTCCAAGGTCTACAATGCGCCAAGCAGAGGTGAGGGGCAGCAATGTTACCGTGCCGGTGAGGACACACCATCATTCCATTTTGCACTGCAGCAGTCGTTTCACCCTACCGATACTGTCTAATTTAAGGGGAAGGATAGGAAGATGGGGACGGCCAGATGCCACTGGACATGTACCCTGAGAGTTCGAGTCATTTACCCAGGGTAGGGGAATCAAGAACCAGAGGACATAGGTTTAAGATGAGATTAATAGGAAACTGAGGGGCAACTTTTTCACTCAGAAGGTGGTGAGTATATGGAACGAGTTGCCAGAAGAGGTGGTTGAGGTAGGTACTGTAGCAGCATTAAAATACATTTGGGCAGGTACATGGAGAGGAGAGGTTTAGAGAAATATGGGTCAAATGCAGGCAGGTGGGACCAGCGTAGATGGGGTGTCTTGGCTGGTATGGACAAGCTAAGCCAAAGGACCAGTTTTCGTGCGATATCGCTCTGCATGGGCTGCCGCCCAACACAGGGGCCAGGGTGCCATGTAATGAGAGCACAGATGCCAGAGAGCAAATGTTATTAAAGGAACTGCAGATTAGATTAGATTAGATTTTATTTTATTTCTTGTCATTTGAACCTCAAAGAGGCTCAAACGAAACTCCGTTTCCACAGCCATACAAACAAAACAATTCCTACACAACACACAAACAATTGAATTTACAGAAAAAACATCCATCACAGTGAATCTCCTCCTCACTGTGATGGAAGGCAAAGTCTTTTCTCTCCCCTGCACCATTTTCTCCCGATGTTGAAGCCCCAGGTGGGTAATGTTAAGTCCCACGGCCGTTGAGGCCGCGCCGGGCGGTGTACGGCCTCGCTCCGGGCCCAAAAGTCACAAAGTTGGAGCCCCCGGCGGGCGCTGGAATGTTCTGCGGCCATTAAAGCCGCGCCGGGCGATTTACGGCTCCGCTCTGGGTCGTTCCAACCCCGCGACACGGGCGGGAGAAGTTGCGTTGCGGGAGCTCCGGAAAGCGGTCTCTCACCCGGACCCGCGAGTTCCCGATATCGTAGTCCACAGGTCTGCAGCTGGAGCTCCGGAGTCGGGCCGCAGCAGCGAGCCACCACCGCTCCTCACGCTCCGAGGCCGGCCAGCCCCACGATGGTAAGTCCGCAGCTCCACAGGCTCCGCGACTGGAGCCCCCAGGTCGTCCCGGTCGGAGGCCGCTCCACGGAGCTAGGCCCCAACGACAACGGAGACCCGACAGGGAAAAGGTCGGGTCTCCCGTGCAGGGAAGAGATTTTTTAAGTTTCCCCCTCCCCCCCCCGCCCCCGCCCCCCACATATACATAGTTAAAAACAGTATAAAAAACCCACAAACAACTACATTTAACTAGACGCTGGTTTATATCAAAGTTAGACACAAAATACTGGAGTAACTCAGAGGGTCAGGCAGCATCTCTGGAGAAAATGGATAGGTGATGTCTAGGGTCTGAAGAAAGGGACCCCCCTTTGTGCCTATCTTTGCCAGAGAGTAAAGTTGTATTTCAGTTCAGACGAGGATGGTAAGTGTCTGTGAGGCATTGGAAAGCCAGGAAACTCAATTCATTATCATGTACTAAGCAAGGGTCGAGCACTGGCTGGGCTCTCCATGAAACCTGGAGCCTGACCCTTCCAGTGCAGAAGCAGTGGTCATCCATGTGCACTGTCCTTGGCCATTGTCACAGCTTCCACTGCAGCACCAACAACAGGCATGTTTCTACGCTCTGCAGAGATGCACAAGCCCAGGCAAGCAAGTTTCAATGTTGCAAGTTCCTCAATGCACCATCATAACTGCAGAATGTTGTCTGCATCCAGGTGGATGAAAAGGCTGCTTTACTCTGAGTTTCTTAGGATTTTGTGACCTTCATAGACCGAAGAAACCAAAAGAGGGAATTAACAGAAGAAACCTACTAATGACCAGGGCTATTGATGAAGTTGCCCAGGCTCCATCGAGCTCACCAAATTCTACCTCTGCATCCCTGTAAGTAATTACAGAACATTGTGTTGCCAGATGCTTTAACTTCATGTAGCTGATGCTAATCTGGTGGTCGGTACTAATTCAAAAAATTGATCCTAATAAAGCAAGAAGGTAACCTCAAACATTTGACACACCAGAGCCCAGAAACTGGGATGGATAGCATCTGTGTTTGTTTAAAGCATCGCACAACTTGATTTCAACATTACTCGGACTAGCATGACCTGGAGACCATATCTACATGAGATTATTCCAGACTTGAAATTGAGCTGGTTACTTCTTCACAAGGAGCCTGGAGTTTTCCTGACATCAGTTGCATACCTAAGGTCATCACTGGTCATATAATACGTTTCAATCCTACTAACTAAACTGGAGCTGGAAAGTTTTAGTTTAGTATAGCTTTGTTTAGTTGTTATCATCATGTGTACCAAGGTAGAGTGAAAATCTTTTGTTGCGTGCTATCCAGTCAAAGAAAAGACTATACATGATTACAATCAAGCCGTCCAGAGTGTGCAGTTAAAGGATAAAGGGTTTAACATTTAGTGCAAGATAAAGTCCAATTAAAGACATTTCAAAGGTCTCCAATGAGGTAGATGGGAGGTCAGGACAGTACTCTAGCCTGCGAGGGGACAGTTCAGTTGCCTGATAAGAGCTGGGAAGAAACTAACCCTGAATCTGGAGTTAAGTGTTTTCAAACTTCTGTACCTCTTGCCTGATGGGAGAGGTAGAAGAGGGAGTGACCTGGGTGAGACTAGTCGTTGAATATGCTGGCGGCCTTGCTGAGGCAGCGTGAAGTGTAGATGGAGTCAAGTGTGGATAGAGTTTCCACTTCAACTGTTTCCATTGAATCCCAGGCATATTGTACCAGTCCTTGTCATCTTCATTAGCTAAAGAGACAATATACTGAGATATGCGGAACTGATAGGATATCTTCAGAACTGATTTCAGGTTGGCTCCAACACCAATCAATGTCTATAGAATGTACATCAGGCAGTCTTTATTCAGGATTTAGTGACTGAGAGACTCATTTATTGGTGATATTGTTGGCAGCTTTGAATCACTAGATGCCATAGAACACTAAGTGCATGCAGCATCTGTCGAGAACGTGGATAGGTGGCGTTGCGGGTCAGGAGAAGAGGTCCCGAGCCAAAATGTCACCCATCCGTGTGCTCAAGATATGCTGCCTGACCCACAGAGTTACTCCAGCACTCCATGCAAGATTCCCTTATCTGCAGTTTCCTGGGTCTACATTGGCATGCCACAGTTGGCCGCTCAAGGAGGATGGAGAATCCAGTTCATTAAGCAAAGAGATAACCATCAGCAAAGAGCCTTTCCTCGGGATGTTTTTCATAGGCTCCTTTCTAACTGGACCTCTCTAATGAACAGTTACAGGCACGGGTTTTCCACATCTGAGCTTGCCAAGCTATGTGACCTTCTGTGGAAAGACTTCCAGCCACCATGGACTGTTCCCTACACTGAGATTGCGGTCACATTGACTCTCAATTTCCTTGTCACAGAATTGTTCCAAGTGACTGCAGCAGATGTTTGCTGTATCCTCCACTTTGTCTTTAGCGCTTCATCGGAGAGGTCACCCAGACACGGTTTTCCTGAAGAAATAATTTCAGCTGCAGGCTGGAGCGTTTTCCATTCCCTATTTGTGAAGATCACAAGAAGCAGTTCCTCGCAGTGAGTGCCATGTTTCCGGGAGATACAGTCTGTACTACTAGACTTCATCAGCGATTCACACAGGCCAGATGGATGAATCCTGGGGGATCATGTCTTTCCAATACTTCCCTGGCTCCTCACACCAAGTGCACTCCCACACCAAAATAATCGGACAAATCTCCGAGAGTTGGGCAATTACCAGGATTGTAGTGGAAAATATGTAGTCCTCCCGAAGGTGAGATTCTTGAACATGTTCCTTGCAAATGTGGACTCTCCTTCGTCACGTACTTTATGCTGCTCTACCATGCATGTGAAAGAAAGAGGCTAATACTGGAAGGAATAAAGTGAGGAGTTTGGAGATGGAGGGCCAAGAGGCAAGGCTTGGGAAATAGGCAGAGGAAGATGAACAGAATGGATTTCAGAGCAAGGTATTTGTTCAACATCCATAACCTCATCCCCCAGTTGAGCAAAGGAAGCGTGTGTAGGAAGGAACTGCAGATGCTGGTTTATGCCGAAGATAGACACAAAATACTGGAGTAACTCGGCAGATCAGGCAGCATCCCTGGAGAATAAGAATATGTGATGCTTCGGGTTGGAACCCATCCTCTACCAGAGTCTGAAGAAGGATTCTGACCCGAAACGTCAACTATTCCTTTTCTCCTGATCCGCTGAGTTACTCCAGAATTTTGTGAGAATTTTGTGTATATCAAAGGAACCATGCATTGGCTACATAGGATGTTAGGTACTCTCCATTGGCAAGGTTATTTTCAAAATATTGGGGCATCTGATGTATCTAATCGACTTGGCTGGATATATAGATGTGTTGGTTAGTAAGTTTGAAAACAACGTAGAAATTGGTGGATATGCAGACAATGAGAAAGCAAGATATAGATCAGTTACGTATATGGGTAGAGAACTGTCAATTGGAGTTTAATCTGGGCAAAAGTGAGGTGTTGTACTTTGGGAAGTCGGATGTAAGGGGAAAGTGTACAATTAAAAATAATTGACCTGCACATCTCCTTTAAACTTTGCTCCTCTCACCTTAAAGCTATGCCTCTAGTTTTTGACAATCCCCCCATGGAAAAACATTTCTGACTGTCCACTGAAACAGTATTTTCCCCTGATCAAAATAAAAGGCCTCATCATCTCCATATCAAACCTTAAGATTCAGTCTTGACTGTCTCTTTCTCTTCGGATTTCAGTCCGAGCCGCAGGTCCCTTGCTCCCTGCGGACTGCTCATTGAAGCTTGTCCATCTGCAGCTGTGACTCTCTGTAAACCCAGGAAAAGGTGACAGGTTTCATGCTGCAGTGTCAAGCACAGTGCCATTGTGCACTTCCCTAAATCAAAGGCTCTTGGGGAGTGAGAGCAAGTTAAAGACTTCAACTGAAGACATGAAAGCTGAAGCCGTTAAAATGCAAAGTAACCTTTACCAAATTGGCAACAAAAGAATGTTATGATTTACGAGTTATAAGACCAAGACAAAAAAACTATACTGTTGTGATAAATGGGACTATCCTGCAATGGTTTGCGTGAAAATATTTTTAATGTTACGGTAGAAACATAGTCAACTTCATTTCTTTCATAATTATTACGGGAAAATTGGTGCACAATTTCACGAACATCTCTTAAAAAAAGTGATGCTTCTTTTCCATGTTAGATAATGCAGAGTAGATTAGAACATACAATTATTTCTACTGTATGTTAAATATATAATCAGACGTCCACCAGTAATTTATCCTACTACGCTATATTGATTTCAAGAAAGTATGAGATTCCGTAGCAAATTGGGGAATTTATTTTTTGGGGTTGTGTAATGTAAGTGAGAAATTGAATGCAAAATAGTTTAATCGCATTGTGTTAACAAAGCGATGGACCTGTTTTCAAAAGATGCTTGGATTTCAATGTAAATCTAGATTTTATTTTGGATTTTGTCTAATTTCAAACCAAATTCCATATTCTGTCTGTCAAGAGGCAAGTGCGTTTTATTGCATTTAACTTCGGGGTTATATTATTAGTTATCCTCATAATATCATAAAGATTTCTGCTATGGGGTGATATAGTAGCCACGGTGATTAATGCTGCAGATTTACAGGTCTTAGCTTCAATCCTGATCTTAAATTCTGCCGGTGTGGAGTTTACACATTCTTACCATCTTTGCCTGAGTTTCTATACAACTCTGTTTACCTCCCACAGCCCAAGGCTAGTGGGTTGGTTAATTAGCTTCCTGCAAATTGACACTTAATGTTGGTAAGTGGCAAAAGAATTGAGAGCAAGTTGATAGGTACGTGATGAAAGTGAATAAATTGGTAGGCTGATTGACCTCCTTTGGTGTCAATGTTTACATTCAGTGCTGTATGTCTATATTCTGTATCATGTCAAAATTTATATTCAATATTCAGTATTTTTCTTTATTAAAGAAAAATCCAATACGTTCAAGTCAAGTCAAGAGAGTTTATTCTGTATCATAGGGAGGTTCTACTGCAGTTGTACAGGGTCTTGGTGAGACCACACCTGGAGTATTGCGTACAGTTTTGGTCTCCAAATCTGAGGAAGGACATTATAGCCATAGAGGGAATGCAGAGAAGGTTCACCAGACTGATTCCTGGGATGTCAGGACTTTCATATGAAGAAAGACTGGATAGACTTGGCTTATACTCGCTAGAATTTAGGAGATTGAGAGGGGATCTTATAGAAACGTACAAAATTCTTATGGGGTTGGACAGGCTAGATGCAGGAAGATTGTTCCCGATGTTGGGGAAGTCCAGGACAAGGGGTCACAGCTTAAGGATAAGGGGGAAATCCTTTAAGACCGAAATGAGGAAAAACTTTTTCACACAGAGAGTGGTGAATCTCTGGAACTCTCTGCCACAGAGGGTAGTTGAGGCCAGTTCATTTGGCTATATTTAAGAGGGAGTTAGATGTGGCCCTTGTGGCTAAGGGGATCAGGGGGTATGGAGAGAAGGCAGGTACGGGATACTGAGTTGGATGATCAGCCATGATCATATTGAATGGCGGTGCAGGCTTGAAGGGCCGAATGGCCTACTCCTGCACCTATTTTCCATGTATCTATGTATTGTCATGTGTCCCAGAGAGGAAAATGAAATTCTTGCTTGCTGCAGCACAACAGAATATAGTAAGCATAAATACAGAACAGTTCAGTGTGTCTATATAGCATAGATGAAAAGATAAAGTGCAATAGGCTTTTATAGTTCAGAGTTCGTTTGATGGCGAGTTTAATAGCCTGATGGCTGTGGGGAAGAAGCTGTTCATGAACCTGGATGTACCAGATTTCAGGCTCCTGTACCTTCTACCTGATGGCAGCGGAGAAATGAGTGTGTGGCCAGGATGGTGTGGGTCCTTGATGATGCTGGCAGCCTTTTTAAGGCAGCGACTGTGATAGATGCCTTCGATGGTGGGGAGGTCAGAGCCGGTGATGGACTGGGCAGTGGTCACAACTTTCTGCATTCTTTTCTGCTCCTGGACGCTCAAGTTGCCGAAACAAGCCACGATGCAACCAGTCAGCATGCTCTCTACTGTGCACCTGGAAAAGTTGGAGAGAGTCCTCTGTGACTTCTGCTGTGCCACCTCAGACACTGCCATTGGCCATCATTGGAAAGTTGATGCACTTGCCCGAACGTCTGGTTTCTGTGTTGCCAGAAAGTTAGAGACGGAATGGAATAAGGATTGGGAATGAGAAAGGTTATTTATTTCCTCAGCTCCTCCAATCTCTTCTGCCAAAGACTAATGCCCTGTCCAGTCCAATTTATTGCTCATCCAATGACTAACTGCTTCAATAGAAGGTAACAAACTAATTCCCTTCACTACGATTGGTTGTAGTTTTGTCTCTTGAAGCAAGTTCCTAATAGTTTGCCTCCTTCAATAACGGAAAGACTTGAATTATGATAATACTTTCCAGTTAGCAGCATTCCACAATTAAACTCTCTTTTTCTATTATGAAGAAAGATTTTGATCTGTACCTCCCCTGTCTTCACATTATCTTTTCTTTCTCTTTTAAAATTCTTACTCTTTGGGAAATATTCTGCTCACCTGCATGTGGCTTGGTACTAAATTGTGTTTCTTAATATTCCCAGGAACCACATTGGGATGATTTCCTGTGTTAAGGGTGCATTGTAAACACAATTTGTTGTAGTTAAAGAATAATTTAGTGTTTCGGTTTCTTCTTTAGATGTGCGTCAATCAATGTTTCAAATTTGCTTCCTGTAACAGCGAAGGAATCAATTGGCTGCTTTAACAAGAAAATTTTGTTATTTTGAGTGTATGAAGTACAATGAGCCCGAATGAGACAAAAGTGCCAAGAAAGATAAATCCACTCACTTTGTCCATATTTATTCATATAATTTGGTAAAAATCTAAATTTTACACGTTTTTTCCTTTGTTGACATGAACGAAAGAGCTTTGTTTTTACAGTGTTTTACAATGTAACAAGAAATAATATTTGTACGATATTTGGTCATTGTTGGAGAGTCCTAAGCTAAGGGGAAAATGTATACAAATGTCATGAGTGAATTCCAGTGGAGATGCCAAGAGAATGTTTTTCACTATTATCACGGTGAGAATCTGGGACCTGCTACCACAGGGAGTAATGAAGATGTATAATGTAGGTGACTAAAATGGGTATTAGAGGAGATGAAATTGAAAGATATATAGAGAGGTTAGGATGATGCAGGGTGGGAAGAGGATAGAGTGTGAATTTGTAGAGACTGTATTTGTACAGTGGTTTAAATCAAAGATAGACACAAAATACTGGTGTAACTCACAGGGACAGGCAGCATCTCTGTATAAGAACCAAGCTACTCCATGGCACTAATAGAGATTTAAATATACTGTGGCAAACCAGCTAGTTATCTGCCTGCTCTTTCAGTTACAAGTTATTGTCTCCACTGGAGATATATAGAACCTTGTTTGCATTATTTTTTTGAATTTCTTCATACATCTTAAATAGTTTTATTTTATAGAATTTCTTCTTAACTTCTTTAAATAGTTACGACAAGCAAAAGGACATCAATTTGACGTGATAGACACAAAACTTTGGAGTAACTCAGCGGGTCAGGCAGTATCTCTGGAGAAAATGGATAGATGATATTTCGGGTCAGGACCCTTGTTCAGACTGATTTAATAAGGAGAGTAAAGGGAAAAACCGTAAGCAAGTTTTTAAAAAAGGACAAATCAGGGCCGGCAGCAGATGATTTCAGGCAGAGAGATTCCCTGATCAGCTGATTGTTGGATAGAGACAGGTGTGAGCCCAAGTGGATATACAGTTGTGAACAGATGAGCTGGTTAACAGCATTTCTGTGCGTAAAATGCATTTTTTTTTGTTGAAATGCTACACCTATTTGTAAGCAAATCTTATTGAAGCAAATGGCCAGTTGATTTGATTTTTGTGGTTGTGTTGGTTTAGGGAACACTTTAGGGGCTCTCTTTGAATATTTGCAGTGCAAGTGCATAGTCCAGGTAAGTCTTTAGATTTTCATCTCAACCAAAGAGACAACTTCCAATGAAGCAAATTCTCTCAGTTCTGCACTGAAGTCTCAAGGGAGATTGGGTACCCAGATAAGGTTTAAGAATGTTGCAGTTGCATTTGCAATGAGATAGCATCCACAAAGATATTTATCCCTTGAATAAGCTACTCTCTTTCTTAAAGAACTCCTTTCAACAACATCCAAAAGCAATTCAGGCTAGAAAGTGTTAATCCTCAACTATCCTTTACCTCACTTCTGACCTATTTCTGTGGAGAATTATATTGTCTGTCTTACAGTTACATAGCATTGATCATTTTATCCTTGTTCCTTGAGTACATTACAGATACTGGAATAGATGAAAGTGTTAACGTGATATTTATTTCCTGTTGTTTTAAGACCCCTCTTGAAAGAGGTAGAATATCTAAGATTTTTTTTCATCATGGATGTATGTTCAATGTGGCTGCCACCAGTGTAGCAATATCTGTGCACAGCAAAACCTTTAACCTAATAAAATGTTTACAAAGCAGTCACTGACCACAGAATCCATGTCCACATCAGGAATGAATTATCCACACATTCCAAGCTGAGACCATCATTTCGATTACCTGAGACATGTCGTCCAGTCGCAGTCATTTGCATGATTAGAAGTTCCCTTTCTTTGGACTCTTGCAGTTAATCATCTATGTATCAGTCCCCTAATACTTACCAGGTTTTACATAACTTGCCTTATTGGGTTGCATCTCCAACCAGTGCATATGGAATGTGTCTTTGCACCTGTGCCTTTGTTCTTGACACTTTACAATACTCTTGAATGTACAAATATGGTAAATATTCAAGATGGTAAAGGTGGGAGCAAGTTTCCATCTGCACTCTATTTATTTGCGTTGGTCATATGAACGAATGTTTGCCAGCCATTTATCAATATGTTTTATCAAAGTGAGTTTTTAAATCTGGATGGTAAGGTTCTACCGAAGATAGACAAAAAATGCTGGAGTAACTCAGCAGGACAGGCAGCATCTCTGGATAGAAGGAATGGGTCGAGATGCATGAGCAGTCTGAAGAAGGGCCTCGACTCGAAACACCACCCATTCCTTCTATCCAGAGATGCTGCCTCTCCCACTGGGCTACTCTAGCATTTTGTGTTTATCTTCGGTATAAACCAACATCTGCAGTTCTTTCCTGACAAGATTCTACATTTGACCCTTCCCCTCAACCAACAAGGAAAGAATATCAGAATTGTTTTAATTTAGGAACATGGTATAGTCAAATGACAATCTTGGATGGAAACAGTAATTGTAAAAAAGCTATTGAAAGACCCTTGTTATGAAAACTTGTTATGCATGCTTGGTGCACTCCTGTTTGTAGGGCTCATTTTTTTAAGAAGACAGCCTAGTTACTCATTATAAGTTCATAAGTTGTAGGACCAGAATTAGGACATTCGGCCCATCAAGTCTACCCACCATTCAATCATGCTGATGTATCTTTCCCTCTCAACCCTATTCTCCTGCTTTCTCCCTTACTAATCAATAACCCATCAATCTCCACCTTAAAAATATCCATTGCCTTGCCCTCCATTGTCTGTGGCAATGAATTTCAGAGTTACCAGATATATACTGTCCACACACACCAATGCAGGGCTGCCAACTCTCACGCTTTCAGCATGAGAATCACGCCTTGGAGCAAATTCTCACGCCCTCACGCTCATGGCCGAGTTCTCACGCTGAGTTCAGTCCATGCAGTTTGTCCCTTTGCGCCACATGCCAGGGATCTGCACAGTCTGGGGAAGCGCGTCGGTTGCCGGCTGTGAGTGACGTCGCGTCTCTTCTCTCTTGGTTGGATGCAAAGATACTAGAGGATCCTCTAGTATCTTTGGTTGGATGTGCAGCCGCCGGGTGTCAGCGCATCTGTTTGCCGGCTGTGAGCGCTGCGCTGCCGGCCGCCGCTGCAGCCTCGCTCCCTCCCTCCCTCCCTCCCTCCCTCCTGCCCTTCAACTCACACGGCAGCGCCAGCGCCGCCAATCCACGCAACACCGTGCCCGCCAGACTCCCCATTGGGCAGTCAGGAGAGAGAGGGGGGAAAGAGAGAGAGAGAGAGAGAGAGAGAGAGAGAGGGAAAGAGAGACAAGGGGAGGGAATGTAGAAAGGGGATGAAGGGAAAGAGAGACAAGGGGAGGGAATGTAGAAAGGGGATGAAGGAAGGAAAGGAGAAAGAGGGAGGGGAGGAAAGAGGTAAGGATGGGGGCAAGAGGGAGGAAGGAGAGGATGGAGGGAGGGGGAAGGAAAGGTGTGTGTGTGTGTGCTTGTGTGTCTGTCTCCCTGTGTGTGTCTCCTTGTGTGTGTATGTGTGCCTCCCTGTGTGTGTCTCCTTGTGTGTGTCTCCCTGTGTGTGTGTGTCTCCCTGTGTGTGTGTGTGTGCGTGTCTGTGTGTCTCCCTGTGTGTGTGTCTCCCTGTGTGTGTGTGCGTGTCTGTGTGTCTCCCTGTGTGAGTGTCTCCCTGTGTGTGTGTGTGTGTGTCTGTGTGTGTGTGTGTGTGTGTGTGTGTGTCTCCCCGTGTGTGTGTCTGTGTGCCTCCCCGTGTGTGTGTCTGTCTGTCTCCCTGTGTGTGTGTGTCTGTCTTCCTGTGTGTGTGTGTCTTCCTTTGTGTATGTGTCTCCCTGTGTGTCTGTTGTCACATCCTGGCCTTAGACAGGGCTGCCAACTCTCACGCTTTGAGCGTGAGAGTCACGCATTCAGCCAATGCTCACGCTGATGACAGAATTCTCACGCTGTCTTCAGTCCCTGCACAGTTTGTCTCTTTTGCGCCACATCACAGCGATCTGTGCAGTCTGGGATAGCGCGTCAGTTGGCGGCTGTGAGTGACGTCGCATCTCTTCTCTTCTCTTCTTTCTTGGTTGGATGTGCAGCCGCCGACAACATGAAGCAGACGGAGATAGAACTAACCAGGTGAATTGGTTGTAAAACATGGGGGGACCAAAATGAGGCCAAACATCTAGGACAGGGTTCGGCAACCTACGGCACACGGGCCGAATCCGGCCCGTAACCCGAAAAACCGCGTTTTTCTTTTCAATTCGTTTTCACGGGGTCGGGGCAGGCAAGCCGACCTGAGAACTGCAGCCAGTCCCTGGGACGCGAGCTGATCTGGGAACGGCAACCAGTCCCTGGGCACGCAGAATGCCAACTTGATCATTATGGACAAATTGGGCCAGCCATGTATATGTTGCATAACTCTGACTATGCAGATCTGAATGGTCTTAGTATGACCATTTAAGCAAAATTGCCCCCACTTTCCCCATTTTGATTCTTGAGATTAATATCCCTTTGCTCTGTTAACAGCGTTAAAGTACTTATGAGGTAGAGTCAGGAAAGGGAACATGTTATTTTCTTTTAGTATGCTTTAATTTGTTAGTTGATTTTTTGTTGACTGCCATAATTTCTGAAATGGTCTTAATGTAACTTCACTGTTATAAAGCAGTAATAAGTGATTTTTGTCCAAACAATTGGAACTTGCATAAAATGTTTGCATTATTACCAGGGCTGCCAACTCTCACGCATTGAGCGTGAGACTCACGCATTTCACAAAATTCTCATGCTCTCACGCTGATCACAAAATTATATAATGAGAATAGGACCTGTTTTGCTTAACAAATAGTGTAGGAAGGAATTGCAGATGCTGGTTTAAACTGAAGATAGACACAAAAAACTAGAAAAACTCAGCAGGATAGGCAGCATCTCTGGAGAGAAAGAATGGGTGATGTTTCGAGTCGAGACCTTCAGCCTGAAGAGGTTGAAAACCAGCCATAAAACACAATGACTGGACATGTGTGTTATCCAACTAAGGGCAGAAATCAGAATCATGTGTTCATCTTTATTCCCGTGACACCATAATAAATATATTACAGAAAAAATAATTTAATGGGGTGGCACGGTGGCGCAGTGGTAGAGTTGCTGCCTTACTACCACATGGGTTTTCTCTGGATTTTCCGGTTTCTCCCATATCCGAAAGAAGTGCAGGTTTGTAGGTTAATTGGCTTCTGTAAATTGTCCCTGGTGTGATGGATGGAATTGGCGTATGATAGATTGCTGGTCGGTGTGGACTTGATGGCGGAAGGGCCTGTTTCCATATATATTTTTACATATATATCTTAATTTCATTGAACCATATATGATTGAATATGTGGCATTATTTTCGTCTTGTTTCTATATTCAAAGGGTAAGGTTGAAACCGTCTGAAGAAGGGTTTCGGCCCAAAACGTTGCCTATTTCCTTCGCTCCATAGATGCTGCCGCACCCGCTGAGTTTCTCCAGCAATTTTGTCTACTTTCGATTCTCCAGCATCTGCAGTTCCTTCTTGAACAAGGTTGATTGATTTATTTGTGCAGAACAGTGATGGAAGTCCGACTTTTGCTTTGTTTCTCTGAGTTTTTCTCTATATATACTGTATACATAACAGCATGAATATAATCTGATTTCCATATATGAATACAGTCATTCATGTGCTGCACCTGTTGATCAGAGCCTGGCTCTATTGTGGAATGTAATTAGGAATGTAATTTAGCCTAACCTTATTCATACCTAATCCAATTTAAAGCATAAATGTTGCATTCAAATGGCAGTTAAAAGACTCGCTACAGTATGCACCAGATTGCACAATTTCAAGCTGAAAAATGCAAAAGCTCACTACCGTGGGAGGGGGAACACCCCCCTCCCACACCCTCCCCCCCCCCCCCTGGTCGCTACGCTCCCTCGCAATTTCTCACTCTCAGCTCTCACCCAATGTTGGCAGCCCTGCCAATGCAATGTCCAAACATCTAACTGAACACTGTACAAGATAGATTTGGGACCTGGAAGCATTATATGTGTGTAGATTGTTCAACAGACTAAATCTAAGAGAGCATTGCACACCCTCACTGTGGCACAGTGGTGCAGCGGTAGAGATGCTCTCTTGCAGTGCAAAGAGACCTGGGTTCAATCCTGGCTACAGGTGCTGTCTGTACAGAGTTTGTACATTCTCCCTGTGACTGCATAGGTTTTCTTTGGGTACTCTAGCTTCCTACCACACTCCAGAGACGTACAGGTTTGTAGGTTAATTGTCTTCGGTAAAAATTGTAAATTGTCCATAAGGTGTAGGATAGTGTTAGTGTACGGGGTGATCGTTAGTCGGCACAGACTTGGTGGGCCAAAGGGCCTATTTCCATGCTGTATTTCTTGTCATATTCTTAAAAGATGCTGTCTGACCTACTGAGTATTTGCAGTATGCTTTGCCTTAATTCTGCTATCCTTTTGATCCAGTACATTAAGACAATTATAAACTGTGTTCAAATGTCACAGAGAAAAGTTAAATAATCTCATGGGAAGAGGATGATATGAACAACAACAAAAAGATTGTTTGGAACAGCTGTGGTTAGTGGGGAATATCCAGCCTATGACATGAGGTGTAGGTTGAGTCATATTGACTTGTGAATGTAAATAAAAGCTTGGCTCTCTATCTTGGGTCAAAGCCAGTTCCCATATTGACAATACTAATTTTTTCCAGTCTTGGAAAAGATTAAGAGATGTTGTTCTGATAAGGGAAAGAAGTTTAAAACTTTCATTGCTATCTATTAACATTACTGAGTCGTACTGAGAGAAAACTTGTAAAAATGTGCCCTTGATTGAAACCAAGAGTACAAAAACATGCTCAGGCATTAGGAATCAGTAGGGGAGCAGTGAGAGAGGGTCTCAGAGTACTCATATCAGAGGGAGCGGGAGAACTTATTCAAAGTGGGCATACCTTGAGGAGATTTTGCTGTGGAGCGGTTAAAAGGTGATACAAAGAACTACGGATGCCAGTTTACAAATAAATCTTCTCAAGGTATGATTCAATTCAATCAATGATACTTTATTGTCTCATGTACCTAGGTACAGTGAAATACTTTGTTTTACATGTAACCCAGAAAATCATACAGCATATCTCATCCAGGTAGTACACAAGTATCATAACGGAAAGGAGCAGGATTAGGCCATTTGGCCCATCGTCTACTCCGCCATTCAATTATGGCCGATCTATCTCTCCCTCCTGACCCCATTCTCCTGCCTTCTCCCCATAACCCCTGACACCTATGTTGCCACACGTGAGACCCTTTCTCACTGCTCCCCCTCTGTGATTCCTGTTGCTCTCCTGCTCAGAACAAAGGTCCTGACCCAAAATGTCAATTTTCCCTGTTCTCCAGAGATGCTGCCTGACCTGCCAAATTATTCCAGCACTTTGTGTCTTTGTATTGTAAACCAGCATCTGTATTTCCTTGTATCTACTCTCTTCATCTTCATAATTACTGATTCGCCTTCAACATATTATAAATTGGGAAATAATTTGATCTGGAAAATTGGAGGCAAGACACAACAATAAATACCTTTCTTCTTATTTTGTTAAATGGCTAGAGCAGGCCGCTAAGTTTCTCCAGCATTTTCATGTACCTCCAATTCTATATGTGTTTGCTGGAGACACAGGAACTGCAGATGCTGGTATCTTAAAATAATGGAGGAACTCAATGGGTCAGGAATGTGGAGAGCCCCAACCCGAAACATCATCGATCCATTTTCTTCAGTGATGTTGCCTGACCCGCTGAGCTACTCCAGCATTTGTGTCTTTAACTGTGGAGGGATTGGATAGGTGAATTTCGGGTCAGGGGCTTCTTCAGAAATGTCCTCTGTGCATTCCCTCCATAGATGTGACCTGACCTGCTGAGTTCCTCCAACATTTTGTGTTTTTCTCGGTATGTGTGCCATCGGTTTCACGTAGAATCAAGGGGTTGTTGGATTTTTTTACAGCACGGTATAGACGTTTTGCCAAGGATTTAGGGAAGAACTTGTCTTACAGGCCCGACCCAAAACATCACCCATTCCTTCCATCCAGAGATGCTGCCTGTCCCGCTGAGTTACTCCAGCATTTTGTGTCTACCTTTAGATTAAACCAGCCTCTGCAGTTCTTTCCTACAACATCTTACAGGCCTGTCAGGTTGAAATTGTAGGCTTGTGTTATCTGGGGAGAACAATGTTCCCATTTCCTTGCAATGCTCTACTGGGACTTTACATGAATAATTATGTCATTCCAATGCAGTCGTGACATGGAAGCCATGTCCATGACTCCAGGCAGGAAATCACTGGTCAAAATGAAAAATGACCCAGTAACGTTTTCACCCATGTTGAAAAAAATGCCATGCAATCAAATTTGCAGGCTTTAATGCATTATCCTTAAATGCTAAAGATTTCCTTCCCTTTTAAGGTCACAAAGTCAAAGGTTATTTTCTCTTGGTGAGAGTGGTTTGCAGAATGGCTGGTGATTATTATTTCTCAGCTCCAGGCCAGAAAAAAATCTGGCTGCTTTCTTCTTTTTTTTTGTACCTTTGACATTTTGAAATAAGGTGTGCAGTGTGAAAGGCAGCACATGACATATCACATTTCCAAACACAACTGTGTATCAAGCTATTCCTTCAATGAATTGTGGGAATCTCATGCATCTCACATGTAACTGTTTTACAGGTAAGTTGCTTCAATGCACCTTGGGGACAAATCATAGATTGATGGAGGGGTGAGGTTTAGTAGATTGGAGTTGAGAAACAAGGGCCAAAATAAAATGAAGGACTTTAAATGTAATAATCTCTGTATTGCTCACTGAAGCATGACCAGATTGTGAAGGATTTAAATGGGTCAGAGAGTTAAATGCTCAGGTCAAAGTGCGGTGTGAAAGAAAGGGGTTTTAAGTCATAGGACACTGGTGCTGGTATTGAGAGGGGGAAGGAAGAAGAAACCTATTCCTCTGGGATAGGTTCCACAAAACTTGGGCTGGGAACTGGTGATCTGCACAATTAGGGGTCAGAGCAATCAATTAATCACAGTTAATGTGTGCGATTAACACAATCGCTAACATGTTAATTTTTTTTGAACCGTTAATCAGCTGAGGTTAGGTTTAGCTTTAGGTTTATTGTCACATACACCGTGGCACAGTGATTTTTTTGTGTGTCAGCCCTAGTTTAAACTAATGAAGTTTAAGAGGGAAGATAATGGGAAAAAGTTCCATTGAGGTGTAGGAGATGCATTTAAAGGATCATTTGAAAGAAGCATGTGTACCTAATAAAACGGGCAAACTTTGGTAAATGTGGAAACAAATAATTTTGACCTGATAACTATTATGGAGACCCACTCTAACAGAGGCAGGGCAATAGTTCTGTCATAGCTGTTGACCTCAAATTCCTTGCAAAGACATGGTTGATCAAAGTTGGTCATTAGCAATTTAATCAATGATGGTCACTGGTTATACTTCACTCATCGTTAATATTGGTCCTAGTTTAGACTGACAAAATGCAAAAGGTCGTAATGGGGGTTGGAGCTGGGATAATGGGGTAATAGATGGGATGCAGTGGTGCAGCTCTTACTGTAAATAAAGCAGACAAGTGACAATGGGACAAAAAAATAATGGAAATGATAAGAGATAATAGAAAAATCACCAGTTATTATTATTTACAGCACTCCCTCCGCTACCAATAGCAACAAGTTGAGAGAAAATTAAATAAACAAAAAGCTAATCATAAAGTTAATAGAATAAGCCGTATAACAGCCGAACAGTTCAATTACATTATTAAGAGTCAAGAATTGAAATCTCACCATTGCTGCAGTGGAATTTAAAACAAGGTAATTAAATAAGTCAGGAATTTATAAAAAATAGCAATCCTTATTAGTAATCTCATAATATTAGTGAAATGTTATCACGTTATCTTTTTTGTGCAATTTGAGAGACACTGTTGAGTCAGAAAGTAAAGTCTTGAATTTAAATTAAGCTAATTTAGTGGCCATGAGTTGTACACAAGCTAAGGTAATTTGGGAAATTGGACATTGTTTGCCTGGAGACAAACAACAGCAAACATTTGAAGTGTATGCAACACATTTTTAGCAAATTTTCAATTAGCTAACAAATAAAGACACAAGCAGTGATGGATTCATGGACAACTAAAGGGTTAATAGATTTACATTAGTTCTGAAAAGAACAGTAAGTTGAAAGATAGGGAGAATTTTACGAAGCAAACAACAGCGAAAACCCGGTAGTAACTTAGCAAGGAATATTTAAAAACACAAAAGCTCCTACAGTGAAGTGAAAACCTAACAGAGTAGCAAACACAAATGTGGGTCCCATCAAGACATCAGAGAATAAATCAATATGGTGAATAAAGGAATCGCTGAAACTGTCAACAAGTATTTTTATGTCTGCTGCAGAAAACACAATAAAAGTGGCAGAAGCAGAACTAAACCAAGTGTTTGACATCAAGAAAATACTAATGAAAGTAGAAAGAGATTGAAACCAACAGATTCTCAGACGTAATAGTCTGGTTCACAACATCCTGAAAGATGCTGTTGCAGAGATCGTGGCTGTGTTAGTGATCAAACACATATCCAGACATTACATATATTCTGTCATGATTTGAGGATTATAGAAAGTTCTTCTGGATAGAACATAAAATATAGAAAAGTACAGTACAGAAACAGACCCTTCTGCCCACAATGTCCGTACCGAACATAATGCCGAGAGAAACTAATGTCATCAGCCTGCACGTGATCAATATCTCTCCATTCCTTGCATAACCATGCACCGATCTAGAAGAAATAAAAGCATCACTATTGTATTTGCCTCCTGGCAGTGTGTACCAGGCACCCAACCATTATCTGAGTAAAAATCTTTCCCCACACATCTCCATTAACCTTTGCCCCTCTTACCTTTAAGCTATTATCTCTAGTCTTTGACATTTCCACCCTTAGAAAAATGTTCTGACTGTCTACCTTATCTGTGTCTCTCACAATTTGATGTGCATCAATCAGGTCTCCCCTCAATCTCCAGCATTCTAGAGAAAACAATCCTGCTTCGTCCAACCGCTCCTTGTAGTGAATACCCCCTAATCCAGGCAGTATTCTGGTAAACCTCTTCTCCACCCTCTCCAAATCCTGCATGTAATGGGGCAACCAGAACTGCATGCAATACTCCGAATGTGACCAAACCAAAGCCTTATAGAGATGCATCATGACTTCCTGACTGCCGAGATGTCAGGAGTTGGGGAAACTTGTTGCAGTTTATTAATTCCCTGAATTGCCCATGTAGCCATAGCATTTATGTGGCTGAATTTCTGGTGAATTATAAAATTTACAGAATATAGCAATAGATGCAATTAGAGAAGCTTGGACTTCTTAGTCAATGTTCCAGTCACTACCCATACAAACCTCCCTGACTAAAGATGTCCTTTGCTCATTTGGTCCCTGAGGGATTAATTCACTGGAGTTTTCGTAACAGGAAAGAAAAACTTTCTTGGATGCAGTGTGATCGGATTGAGTGAACTGGCTGGCTCCTTCCTCATCCTATTACCTCTTTCACTGTTTCCCACTGTTCCCCACTTTTCCTTCCTGGTCTTTAAAAAAAAACTGAACTGAAGTACATGATTGCCATTACATGATTGATTCCTCTTTACACATTTGACCAATCAAGGTTTCTTTTTTTAATATTATCATATCTGTAAATGCAAACAAGTTTGAAAGGACAATTGTTATCATTATTAAGAATATTGGAAAATATTTTAAAAGTGATTTGTACACATTGCTGGCCAAAGGTTTATATGGTGCAATAAATATTTAAAAATACAACCACGCAATGAAAGTTTTGTGGAAAAGAATAGCCTACTTTGCTGAATGTACATTATAAACCCATTTATAAGGAATGTGGTTACAATTTTACTGTGTAGAGCAGAGAGGAAATCTTCCCCCTCCATTGCTTCCATGTGGTATCATTATAATGAATCTGCCAGATAGTCCTTCTATTGTCTATCCTCCCCTTGCCAAAAGGGAAATGATTTCCATTCATTTTACAGTGAGTTGCGGAATAGTTGTAGATGACAGATGTTATTCTTACCGAGAATAAGCGTTTGTCGGGTAATCCGAAAAATAAATCTGAAATTTATAAACAGTGATGCGCACACAAGCTGCTAATGAGGGGAGTGAAACTTGGCTGCACCCGATTAATATGAAGATCTGAGCTCATCTGAAACGCATTAATAGAGCGGCAGCATGTTAATGTGAGACTGGGACACATATGGTGTCCGTTAATACAGACTGCAACCTGTTAATGGAACAATTTAATGTCACACCTGTAGTACGTTAACGGAAAACCTAAACACACAAAACCTATGCGGTGCAATAAAGGTGGTATTCATTATTTAGTTTCCATTTCTGTTTATGTTTCTTAACTTTTATGCCAGCTTCAGCAAGGATTAAGTGCTTCCTGGATGATACTTAGACTTAAATGGCATTCAATTTTTTTTTACCATTTTGGCAAACGTAGGCCAACTTGTGATTTGTTTTGTTTCTCAGAGCTGTTTTCCACTTGGAATGACAAATAGATCATACTATATGAATTTTGTTGACAGTATTGGGGCAAAATATAAAATTGAGGGGGGATTTTAAATAGTAGGTAAAGGATCAATGTACCATCATACATGCTTGACATGGGAAAGAGATGGGAAATAGAGATAGGGTGTGCAGTATGTATCTGGCACAGTGCCGTACCAAAAGTTGAATTTCTCCCCTACTGTGTCCATAACAGGTGTGTTTCATTAGTGGAAAGTGTGTGATAGCTATCATTTTCTTTTTAGTAAGTGAATGATCGACATCTATGATTGTTTATTTTCCTTGAAGTCTGATGGAAAGCATTAATTGTACGAGAGAAGTACTTAAAACTGTTAAGCATGAAAATGATTTCGAGAAATTCCTGCACTTCAGAGTGCAAAGCTTAGCCGTCATATTTAATAATATAGTATCAAGTCTTCCTGAAATATTTCCATCAGAATGAAGTAGCCATCAATCACTTGATAAATTAGGTGGATGAATCCATATGTGGGACCCTTGCCATCCATGTATGGATTGACACGATTTTGTGCATTGAAGCAGTTTAATTCAGGATTGAAATGGAAACTGTGCATGATTGCTTCCAGGAATCGGGTGCTTTCCCACCACCAACGCATTATATAAATGTGTAGGTTTGAGGGGAACGGGTGAAGTTTGATAATGCAATACACATTTGCAAATCCACATCTCCAGATCTTGCTAATCCATGAGCCTCTAGATAATAGACAGGCTTTATTGGTGTCTTTACAGCTTCTGTCTGAAATCCCCATATCCCAGATTTCAGTCTTCAGCCATTTTGAAGCTCATGATATCAAGTAAAGGTGGGATACGACATCCAGCTGGATCACGTGCAGGCAGAGGAGATTAGTTTTTCTTGGCAACATGTTCGACACAGACATTGTGGGCTGAAGGGCATGTTCCTATGCTGTGCTGTTCTATGTTCTATGTGCACTGAAGGCCTGTGTTCCAGAAGTCGCCAAACCTCTGGCCAAGCTGTACTAATAGAGTAACAACACAGGGACATTGTAAAATAATTGCCCAGGTATTCCCTATCCGCAAAAGCAGGACAAGTTCAGCCCAGTTGATTTCCACTAGAGTCATAGAATCATACAGCTGGAAACAGGCCCTTTGACCCAACTTGCCTACACTGACCAACATGTCCCAACAACACCAGTCCCACATGCCTGCGTTTGGCACAAATCCCTCTAAAGCTGTCCTATCAATGTACCTGTCTAATTGTTTCTTAAACGCTGCGACAGTAATGGAGAGTGTCGTTGACAGCGCTATCAAGCGCTTGCTCACCAATAATTCACTGATGCCCAGTTTGTGTTTTGATAAAATTACCTGGCTCCAATCCTCACAACAATCTCGCTTTAATGATCAGAAGTAAGAGTCACTGCACTTAATATCAAGGCACGATTAGAGCAAAAATAGCATCACTGTGCCATAATAATATTGAGGTCACTGCATATGAAAGAGAAAATATTCCAATGGCTGGAGTCACACTTCACACAATGCATAGATAGACACAAAAAGCTGGAGTAACTCAGCTGGACAGGCAGTATCTCTGGAGAGAAGTAATAGGTGACATTTTGGGTTGAGACCCTTCTTGAAGACAGGTCTGAAGAAGGGTCTTGATCCGAAATGTGTAGAGTTACTCCGGGTTTTTGTGTCTATCTTCGGTTTAAAACAGCATTTGCAGTTCTTTCCTTCACACAAAGCAAGATGGTTACATTTGTTGGTCATTCATCCCAGCCCCAGTTCATCATTGACCATTCTCAGGGCTTTGTTCTAGAATAAAAGATCTCCAGCTGCTTCATCAAGAAATGTCTTTTCACCAGAAGATCAGAAGTGTGAACAGTCAATTCCATTTGCAACATGTCGGAAACCAGAGGAGTTCAAACATACATAGACAAGGATCCGGTCAAGATTCAGGAATTGGCAAGCAATGTTTCCACCACACCCAACAGGAATATGTCTCATTACCTTGACTTATCATCAACAATAAATTCAACTGGATTAGCTACAGATATCAAGTGGCTACATGAACAGGCCACAGACTGGTATTCTGAGATGAGTAACTCGCTTCCTCATTTCTCAAAACCGCCTACACCATCTAGTAGATGTGACAGTGTTTTCTCTGCCTGCCTGGCTCCAACAACTCTCAAGAAAGTTGGCAACATCCAGGACAAACCAATTCATTAGATTATTAATTCACATGCCACCTCAAGGATTTATTCCTGCTACCACTAGTGCTTTGAGCAAAGACTACAAATACCTCGTATGAGCTATTCTGGCTGCATCTTCAAAGCCCACCATCTCTACCACCAAGGAGGGCATGGGCAATAGGTACATGGCTAAGCTACTAACTAGCACAGCCTGGTCTCTTCCAAGTCACACACCATGTTGACTACATTCCTACATCATCTCTGGGTTTAAATCCTGGAGCTTGTTGCCTTACAGCACTGTTGAAATACCTCTACCAGAGCACAGTAGTTGTTTAAGACGGCAGCTCACCGTCATCTTCGCAAGGGCAAGTAGTGACGGGCAATAAATACAGCACAGATCCTGAAAAATGAAAGAAATAGTAAGTGCCCATACAGATATTTGGATGAAGGCAGTAATCTGCTGCATCTTACTCAGCAGCTCCTTCCTTAGGCCCCTTTGGATTATAAATACACTTCAGACCTTATCTCTTCGACCAATGCTTCAGTCACCAGCCTAATTCCTCCCTGACTGCTCCAACTCTCTGTCTCCAGCTGCATGAAAGATGTTATAAGCAGCTGGCAAAACATAAAAAAATGGGGTTTATCTTGATTGAGTGATAAATGTCAACCGATGATTTCATTATTTGCAAAAGTAAAAAGACTCACATTTGAACAGCCGCAGAGCATGAGATAACTCAGAACAGTGCCCTGTTTTTGGCTCTCCTAAGGAATAATGATGCTCCTCTTAGAGAATCCTAGAAAATGCATGACACAGAAGGAGGCCATTTGTCCCCTCGTGTCTGTATCAGGTCGCAAAAGAACCCCTCAACCTAATCTCACTGCCAGTACTACCTGTATGTCCTCAGCATTACAGGTGCAAGGTCTGCAAGTACATGTTTTCTCTAGCCGACTATGTTGTGTTGGTACGCATATCATTCCTTGCTGTTGGTGTCTATGGCAGATCATTGTCCCATGAGCTGCTTAAGCTGTCTAAGGGCCTGACCACCTAATTTTATTAATACATTTTATGTTTTAAACTTTCATCTTTTTTTAAAATATTTTTAAAAATTCAAAAAATTTGTGAATCTAGTCTTTAATTATTTAGAGACGGCCGCCTCTAAATAATTAAAGACTAGATTCACAAATTTTTTGAATTTTTAAAAATATTTAAAAAAAATATGAAAGTTTAAAACATAAAATGTATTAATAAAATACATTTTATTACTGTAAAAGCAGAGTCGAAGTAGTGTTTAAATTTCATTATGTTTTCTACCTTGACAAGAAGGGTTCCGACCTGAAACGTCACCAGTTCCTTTTCTCCAGAGATGTTGCCTGACCCGTTGAGTTTGTAGCACTTTGTGTTTATCACCCTTCTAGGCAGTGAGTACCAGACTTTTGTCACACACTGCATGAAAAAAATTCTTCTTGCTTTTAACCTATGCCACATATTTGTTGATCCCTCTATTAAAGGAAACAAATGAACTATCCCTTACCTTGCATAGGGGGGACTAAAATTAAAGACAGTAATGTAAATGTTCTCACCAGAGCCCCTCAAAGTTGAAGCAACCATCTCTCTTGCAATGAAATCTAATTCTCTTCCTGATTACTTGCAGAACAATAACGTGGCAATGAAATTTTGTGCAAGGCACATTCTTGATCTGACAAGATAAATATAAGCAAAAACCATTTCACACATTTCACGAGGTTTCTGTCACAGATGAAAAGGTCAATGAGCAGAACGAATGTGAAGTGGGCAGGTAGAAGGTTGCAAACCAGTAACATAATGTGATCACATCCCACTTTTGTGAAAACATCAGCTGAGGTAGCACAATGTGAGAAGGATCTTTTATTCTACAAAATTAAACGTATTCAGTTATTTCCAATCGTTTTTACACATCAAACTATAACAAAACACGTGCAACCATAACACAAAACTGGCCAAATATTCCTTACAACTAAACATCAAAGTACTATATTACAATCCTGATCCAGGATTCAATCGTCAGGCAATTCCCAGGCAATCGTCCATCCAAGTACTAACCAGACCTGAGCCTGCTTAGCTTCAGAGATCAGAGAAGATCAGGCACTTTCAGACTAGTTTATCCATAGGCAATCTCCAGGTTCAAGTCACACCCTAGTGCCTTGGGTTTGATGCTCGTCCACCACTCCAGCAGAGGTCTGACAAAGCACTGCACTTTCTAAGCTAGTCTTGCTACTTGCGTTGATATGAGATTGTCGTCTACCTGCCCAAAGTTTCCTACATTACAGCAGCAGCTGCATTCAAAGGTCCTCCATTTACTGCAAAATGCCTTTGGATGTTCTGAAATAGGCATAAAATGTAATGTACTATATTTTTATTTTCAATATATATACAAAGTAACAACTTCTTCGCAACCATTTACTCAGTGACATCTAAGTGAGTAAGATGATTGGCTGTTTCTGATCTAGGATTCTTGAATTAATTCTTGTTGGTGAAATTAATTCTAATATTAAACGCGATTCAAGTTACTGAACAGACATCTTATGAGAAGGGATTTGCACTGCACATCGAACAGGTTAAAAACTTGGTTTTGTGGTTTGGTTTATATTCCACAGATGCTATCTCTACGTTAATGGAATTATGTTCCATTAATTTCTTGGCTGGGTTTCAAACCACTCAGAAGGGCTCTCCAACTGACTATTGTTGAAGACAGCTTACTCTCCAATTATCTCTGGTTTGTGGCCTATCCAACTGATCTATATTTGGTTTACCCATTGTTTTGGTGACCTCAACACAGCACAATCCCTGACTTTACTGACTTTTGATGTCTGGCAGTGTAACAGTGCAAAGAAAAGTATTAAATGTGACCCCACAAAACAATGTTGCACCAAAATGGATGTATCATAGGAAAGATTATAGAGGAAATCTGAAAGAAATAACAAAATATAACCATGGGAATAAATAAGCTTTAAATTAAAAAATATATAAAGACCTCTACTATGTTCATCTGTCATATACCTTGTGTACAAGAAGAATGCTTTAATTTAAAACATTAAGAATTCTCTTTATCTTTATGTTTAACTGATTTTCAGCACCAGAAATATAAAAGGGAGTCACCAACTAATTCCATAATATTTTTCACTGTGTACTCTGATTGCTTTTAATGTGAACCTGGTTTTGATTGTACATTACCTTTGCAGTCATCGTAAAGCTGTTTAGGCAATCACCAAGCAGGTGATTGTACAATTTATGTAGAATTAATAATAGATTAAGATACAAGTCTTCAGGCACAGATAGCAAAGATTCAGCAGTTCAGACAGATTTCTGCATTGTATTTTGTGGCTTTTAAAATAAAGATCTTAAACATATGTTCAACGACAATGTTCCCTTATAATTTATGAAATCATTAATTATTTTGATTATAAATGTGCTAGCATTTATGGGCTTAGTTAGATGTGCTCTTGAAGCAAAGTAAGATTTAGTAGTTGATCATTAAACTCCTTCACCTCTACTTCCTTCTTTTAATTCACTCTTTTGACCTTCTGCTCACCCTCCAAAATGTTACTACACCTCTCTGAATTCCGTCCTTACATTTTTCAACACTGATGGCTTATATTCATGAAAGTCATTCGTTTGTTGCCATTAAGAATTCATTGGGTCAAGTAGTACCAAAATATTATCTATTGTTACTGAACCTCAGCCTCGAATCGTGTCCTTGGCTCTCTCTGGGAGTGTGGTGATTCTTAAGCCATTCTGCCAGGTGTGTTGGGAGTTAAAGGAGTGGAACTACTAAGATGGTGGCGTGGAAGAATAGTATACATAGGCGATGATGAGTTTTAGTTTATCTTACATCATGTTTGGCACAGACATTGTGGGCCGAAGGGCCTGTTCCTGTGTTATACTTTTCTCTGTTCTATGTTTTGTGTTGTGCGTTCCATGCTCCATGTAGGACCTCGGTTGTGATAAGATTCCTTCTCATATGTATATGCAGGGAATGGAGGGATATGGATCATGTACAGGCAGATGAGATTAGTTTATCTTGGCATTAATTCTACTGTATGTTCTATGACCTTCTAACCATCAAACATTATTTATATTGAGTAGGTTGTTCTAGTTTCAGGATTCAGTGCTGTGTATTATATGCAGCTAATGATAGTTTTCCGGGGAAAAATTTGCTAATACTGCTTGGACTGTTTCACAAAATAACAACAACTTGTATTTATATAGTGTAGGAAGGAACTGCAGATGCTAGTTTAAACCAAAGCTAGACACAAAATGCTGGAGTAACTCAGTGGGACAGGCAGCATCTCTGGAGAGAAGGAATGGGAGATGTTTCGGAAGAGTCTCGACCGGAAATGTCATCCATTCCTTCTCTCCAGATTTGCTGCCTGTCCTGCTGAGTTACTCCAGCAATTTGTGTCTATCTTGTATTTATATAGTACCTATAGCGTAATAAAACATCCCAAGGCTTTTTGCAGGAACACTGCTTTTAAAATACGATGGTTTGGCTCATGTATCTATGATTAATTGCATGCATTCATTTCTAAGCATATGGACGTAAGGGCTGTTTTCTTTATTGCCACATGCAGACACAAGAGAGTGCAGGTGCTGGAACCAAGCAAAAATCAAAGTACTGAGGGAACTCAGCAGGTCAGACAGCATCTGTGAAGGGAATAGACCAACAGCATTCAGTCTGAAGAAGCGTTTCCACCCGCAATGCCATCTAGCCATTCCCACCACAGATGCTGCCTGAGCCGCTGAAGATCCTGACTTGAAACGTCACTTATTCATGTTCTCTAGAGATGCTGCCTGACCCACCAAATTACTCCAGCATTTTGTGCTTTTTTTTGTAAACCAACATCTGCAGTCCCTTGTGTCCTCCTACACTTTGGTTTTGGCTCTTTATTACCTTGCATGCATTGCTGATCATGCCTAAACTATGCAACACCTTAAAGTGAAGATAAGCACAGTGGTTTTAAAAAGGAAATGAATGAACCTAGCATAACAATAAAATAACTCTACATTATCGAACAAAATTTACAGCACTCCATCTTTGGAGATATTAAACAGGTGATCAAAAACTTGATTGAAGAGTTAGGTTTCAAAGAGGAATTTAAAGAAGGAAAGAGTCGGATGGAGGCTCAGGGACTCAAGTAAGGATTTCCAGAACTTAGAGGCAAAACAGCTGAAGGGACAAAAAACAGTCTTGGAGCAATTGTAATCTATTATTTTATATTTTTGATTACCGAATATCTTTTTTTATTTATTCAGGGGAAGCCAAAACTATTGTTGGTTTGTATTAATCTGTCATATATTGTCGACTGTCTACCTTTTTGAGAATATCTTTCCAGTTCTTAGGTGTTCCTCAGACAGTTCATAATGAATTAGTTATTTTGTTTAGGTGAAGACAACCTCATTATAAAACCAAGCACCATAAGAAAGTTGCAGACATTCAGAACATAACAGGAAAGCAACCAGGCATCTTCTAGAAAAGAGCATTTAGAAATGCCAGAGGAGAGATGGTGAAGTCACCTGTGCCCTTGTTAATCAGCATCTAAGGATAGATTTAGATGTTGGAAGCCTCACAATCCATTTAATCTCCATCTAGAAGAGAACCAGTTCTACAGTTTGCTTATAACAAGATCTAATTATTTCTTAAAATAGACATTATTCTGCTTTCAACTATCCTCGCAGCAAGGACTCGAAAGTTTGTTTAAAAATAAATCTTTGTATCCAAAGGGTTGTTTTCAAGAGATTTCAGTTTAAAAAATTGATTGCAGGGTCTTCACATCTCATTCAAAACAAAGTTACGCCATTTCATCCTTTGCTGCTCAGGGTTATTTACTCCAATTTAAAAACATCTGGAGTTGGCATTCAGCCTTCCAGCCACATTGTCACAAATGATAAGATAGCATCGCATTATCCCAAGGCTTCACAGCAATATTTGACACAAACATTTGGTCTGCAATTCTCAGGTCAATTTGCAATTTCTGGATCCATCATGAGCAACAGAATCTCCAATTGCTTGATGTTCCAGATCATAATTTAAGGTTTAATTTTTGCTTTGATCCGCAGACCATCCAACTGAATGAAACCACAAATGCAGTAACAAGTGCTACTCAAAACTAACATTCCATATCCCCTTTGTTTTATATGATGTCTTCCACATTCAGAAACCAATCATTCTACTTTGCTTCCAATCAAACTTAGCTCCTAAACCAAAGTCTGAAGAAGGGTCTCAACCTGAAACGTCACCTATTCCTTTTCTCCAGAGACGCTGCCTGACCTGCTGAGTTACTCCAGCATTTTGTGTCTTTCGTCGGTGTAAACCAGCATCTGCAGTTCTTTCCTACACATTTTGTTAGCTCCTAAACCGCCATGTTTAGGCAGCTTTAACAAATTAGATATTACACACCTCACTTGCCTTGTCATAGTGCATTCGTTTTAAATAAATTTGTTTAGATGTCTGGTAAACAAGCCTCACCATTTTGCTTTTTACTCTATGTAACATTTTATAGAATGCCAACTTACCATGTTCCACAGTGCATATGTTTAGCTCTGTAACTTGAGTATAAAGTAGAGTACCTTTGATGTCTTTTCAGGCACATGGACAGAGAATAGTGGGAAATACTTTGATGTCATTCCACAGGGCCAAGGACAAAGAGGTCACATTGGCTCGTTGGTTACATTTACATAGGAAAACATTAGGATGCAAAATGTACGGATTTTCTTTTCACTGAAAATGACTTCTTTTCTTGTACTAAATTAACCACATGCAAACCATTATCAAATTTGTTCCAGCCCATCAGTAATATGAGCCCAGACAGAATTTCTGCCAAAGTCATTGAATGACCTGAGGCCTTGAAAAAAAGCTGGAAAAAAATCACATTTCAAGATGGTTTCATTTATTTGTTTTTGTTGGGTTTACTCCTTTTTTCCTTTATTCTTTAATGGAAAAGATGGGAGTTTCAGTACCTTTCTGGTATATAGCACCTAAATGCTTTCAACTCCTTTCCAGCGAACCTCTAAACACAAACACTATAATTTTAATGCATGGAGATCTCATCAACATGACCCATTTCATGCCACAGCTTGATGCCCCAAGGGTTTCTACAGGCCTTTTGAAAAAAAAAAATAAGTTCTTCATTTGTCTTGCATTTATTTCAACTAATTTCATTCCATGCATGTGTATGTTAGTTAATTAGTTTAGTTTATTGTCACGTGTACCGAGGTACATTGAAAAGTGGAAAGGCTATACATGATTACAATCGAGCCATCCACAGTGTACAGATACATGATGAAGAAAATAAAGTTTAGGACAAGATAAAGTCCAGTAAAGTCCGATTAAATATTGTCCGAGGGTATCCAGTGAGGTACATAATAGTTCAAGACTGCTCTCTAGTTGTTGATTGGATCGTTCTGTTGCCTGATAACAGCTGAGAAGAAACTGTCCCTGAAGTTGGAGGTGTGTGTTTTCATTCTTCTGTACTTCTTGCTTGATGAGAGAGGGGAGAAAGGAAAGCGAGACTCCTCCGTGATGATGCTGGTGGCCTTGCCAAGGCAGGATGAAGGGTAAATGGAGTCAATGGAACGGAGGTCGGTTTGTGTGATGGTCTGAGCTGCGTCCACAATTCTCTGCAATTTCTTGTGGTTTTGGATGGGGTTGTGATGCAACCCGATAAAATGTTTTTTTGCGGCACATCTGTAGAGTGGGTGTTAAATTCACAGCTGTAGTCTATGAGTGGAAGTCTGACATAAATGTCTCTTATCAAGATGTTCCAGGGATGAGTATAGGGCCAGGGAGATGGCATCAGCTGTGACCTGTTGTGGAGGTAGATGAACTGCAGTGGGTCGAAGCTGGGTTGGTAGACTGGATTTAATGCGTTCCATAACCAGCCTCTCAAAAAACTTCATGATGGTGAATGTGAAGGCCACTGGACGGTAGTCATTTAGGCATGAAATCTTGCTTTTCTTTGGCACTGGGATGATGGTGGTCTTCTTGAAGCAGGTGGGTACCTTAAAACAGTGTAGGGAGCAACAGCAGCTCATATTTCACTTGGGAAGCTTACAACCCAGCACCATGATTATTGCTTTCCATAACTTCAAGTAACCCTGGCACCACCTCTCTCTCCGTCCTTCCCCCACCCTAGTTGTCACACTCGTTTTACTGTCAACCTGCTGAGTTGCAGTTTGCATTACTTGTTAACACCTTCCCCACAGCCAACAATCAACCAATGCTCCACCTTTCCTTGATCATCATTGCTGGCTTTGATCTGTCTTTTTACATATCTTTCATTAATTCGTTCTATGTACCTTTTCATATCTCTCAGTTCCCTCTCTCCTGACTCTCAGTCTGAAGAAGGGTTTCGACCCAAAACGTTACCTATTCCTTTTCTCCGGAGATGCTGCCTGACCCGCTGAGTTACTCCAGCATTTTGTATTTGTCTTCAAAAATACTTCTAGCTGGTTACTAGACTACTCATTCAGTTACTGATACTGATGGTTATGACTCACAAGAAACTTAAAAAGGAAGGCTTGTAAAACTCTAGTTGTAATCTGTAAAATGACACACTGTTGTTGTTTTGTCCAGTGTCTGTGCGATCTGCCTTTGATGTTGTTCAAGGGATCAAAAGATGTTGGCCATCAAGCCTCATAATGTTTAGTTTAGTTTAGTTCAGAGATACAGTGCAGAAACAGGCCCTTCGGCCCACCGAGTCCGCACCGACCAGCGATTCCCGCATATTACCACTACCCTGCACACACTAGGGACAATTTTACATTCATACCAAGCCAATTAACCCTGAGTGTGGGAGGAAACCGAAGATCTCAGAGAAAACCCACAAAGGTCATGGGGAGAATGTACAAATTCCGTACAGACTGCACCCATAGTCAGGATCGAACCTTGGTCTCTGACGCTGCAAGGCAGCAGCTCTACCGCTGCGCCACCGTGCCATCCCTGGAACCTACAGCCCTGATAACCAGTGAGATTATGATAATGACACATGCCTTATGCATCAATCCTGCAAGTTAGCATTGAAGAAGTATAAGCTGACAATGGCTGACATGTTGTGCTCCAGTTCGCTGGTACGTGCTAGGCAAGGCGATCAAGTTTTCATTGTACTTTCATTCATGAGAATAATACTGCCTGTGTGAAATCAGGGAGGATAACTATCTAGAAACAACTTGTTGTGCAGATAATGAAGTCAATCAATGTGTTTGTATATGTATCTATGTACTTATGCCCATTATGGTATGTGTAAGAGTTTTATTTATGCATTGTGTTTGTATCTCTGGTTTGTGTGTGTGTGTGGTTTGTGTGTGTGTGTGGTATCTTTACAGTTAGTTTTTGCATCAGCTCAATAGAAGTGAAATAAAAATCTGATAAGCATCTCCTTGTTAATCATTGAGACTGCTGTTTTTGCAGACATATCCCTTTAGGAACTCTATTACAAACCTCATGGTTCCAAGCTGCAATGTTCTTGACAACTTGCCAACATTATTAGCAATGTTGTGGTCCCCAGTCTTCTATTGACAATTAGTAATAATATTATTTAAATATTCCATAAGCAAGGATAATGCTGTAAGAACTATAATTGTTAACGTTTAGAATCTTACACTTTGCTTCCAATTCAAAACACTTCTCTTCCCCATAGGAATAGATTTATTTTTCTTCCAAAATAAAATGAAAGCTAAATTAAGAACAGGAAATGCTGGAAGTTCACAGTGAGACAGGCAGCATCTATGGGGAGAGAAGGAGAGTTAAGGGCCTGTCCCACTTGGGTGACCTAATCCGCGAGTTCTGGCGAGTTTGCCCTCGACTCATACTCGCAGCATGGTTGACACGAGGTCGAAGGAGGTCTTCGTAACTCCTTCATGCTCGAGAGTAGTCCCCGTTTACTCGAGGCCTCAGCTAGGTCATGGCGTTTTTTTTCAATATGTTAAAAAATGCCCGCAAGTAAAAAAAAGTCGCCACGGCAAATAACCGATACTTTTTTTACTCGTAGGTTTAGTCGTAGTAGGTCGTAGTAGGTTGGCATGTTAGTCGTAGGTAATTGAGGGTAGTCAAAGGTAGCCAAAGGTAGTCGTAGATAGTCTTCATCGTAGTCGAAGGGAGGTCAAAGGGAGGTCGAAGGAGATCGAAGGAGGTCGTCTTCACTCTCCACTATTCGGTGTCCAATTTTCCCTAAGTTCGTCGTAGCTAGTCGAAGCTGGCCTTCAACATAGTCGAAGGAGGTCGAAGGAGGTCTTCTACATAGTCGAAGGAGGTCTTCAACATGTCATTTTTAAAAACTCTTCTAAACTCGCCAATTAGGTCGCCCAAGTGGGACAGCCCCTTTAATGTTACAAATCAATAATCTTTCTTCTGAGCTTATTTAAATAATTTAATTAATTCTGATGGGTTTTTTTTAACATTAAGCTGAATTGAGGACTAGAGGACATAGCTTTAAGGTGAAGGGGAAAAAGATTTCATAGGAATCTGAGGGGAAACTTTTTCACACAAAGGGTGGTGGGTGTATGGAACAAGCTGCCAGAGGAGGTAGTTGAGGCTGGGACTATCCCAACATTTAAGAAACTGTTAGACAGGTACATGGATGGATAGGACAGGTTTGGAGGAATATGGATCAAACGCAGACAGGTGGGATTAGTGTAGCTGGACATGTTGGCTGGTGTGGGAAAATTGGGCCGAAGGGCCTGTTTCCACACTGTATTACTCTATGACTGAAACTTTATCTGTTTCCAGGGAGCCTGTCTTATTTGTCACGATCTCCAGCATTTCTGCTGAGATTTTCAATCATGCCTTGTTAAACGAGGCTGCAGATATGTATCTAAATTGTGAGCTCATAGTGATGCACAATGTATATTTCATTTCATGTAACTATAGTCTAATGGAGAGTCATGGCAATTAATAATGCCGAGTGTGGCATTGTTCATGATTTTGGAGAATGGCTATGCCTTTTTAAGTGATAAGACAGTGTTAAAAATGTGGACTTTTGGAAGTATGTGCTAAGTATATATTTATAACTGGTTTTATTATTTTTATGAATATATTTATTATTTGGTGTTGTAGATTTTGCTATATCCCTGGTGGATTTCTGCTCCATGGCCAATTGCTAGTGTGGCGGCAGGCGGATTAGTGCTATATTTACTGCTCACCTCACTTGCTCCTTCAAAATCTCTGCAGAAGTACTTACTGTGGCAAATAAAGGCAATTATGGTGTCTCAGAATTGTTTGAAAATCAAATTAGATTTGGATAAATGGCTTGTAAATTTTTGACTCCATGACCAACAATTTCATAGTGAGAACCTACCAGATGCAATAATTTTCCTCAACATATATGTGTGGATTTCCAACTCCTCTACTTAAGGGACTGTCCCACTTGGCGATTTTTTTCAGCGACTGCTGGCGTCATATCTGTGTCGCCAAAAGATTTTGAACGGATTAAAGTGTCGCCAAAATATTTTGAATCACACATACAGTATGACGGATTGTTTCCATAATAAATGGGAGAAGGTTGGTCATCTGGCCCTTTGAGCCTGTTCTACCAGCCATCGAGGTGATGGCTGATCTTCTATCTCCGTGCCATTTTTCCTGCAGCATACCCATATTCCTTGATGCTGTTAATATTGAGAAATTTATTATTCCCTATTTTGAATGAATTCGGCAATGGAACCCTTGACTGTTCTCCAGACGAGAGTTTTCAAAAGATTTGCCACCCCTCATCATCTCATTCTTGAACAGCCAACCCTTTATTCTGAGTGTAACCCATCCCTAAGAGATCCACCCACTTCCTTCCTCAGGCTTTACATTTTTCTCTTCCTCTTTATTTATATCACACCCTTTTGGCTCCATTTCACCTCCAGCCTTTTTCATTTACCCCACCCATCTGTCAGTCACCCCCACTCTTCCTCACCTGTATCCACCTATCTCTTAGCCACCGACCGCAGGAGAGCTAAGGGAAGAGATTGAACTTTTTTTTGCCTTCCATCACAGTGAGGAATGTGGAGTCTCTGTGGTGGATGTTGATGTTAAAATGTGTTTGGTGTGTTCTGTTGCTTTTTATTTGTATGACTGACTTGGCAAATGAAATTCCTCGTATGTTGCAAAACATACTTGGCTAATAAAGTATTATTGTGATTGTGATTGTGATTGGCACAAAATGCTGGGGTAACTCAGTGGGTCAGGCAACATCTCTGGAGAAAACCGCGGGATAATGATTAGCCCCTCATCCACTTTGAAACATAGAAACATAGACGCATAGAAACTAGATGCAGGAGGAGGCCATTCGGCCCTTTGAGCCAGCACCGCCATTCATTGTGATCATGGCTGATCGTCCCAAATCAATAACCCGTGCCTGCTTTCTCCCCATATCCCTTGATTCCACTAACCCCTAGAGCTCTATCTAACTCATGCCTCTGACATTGCAATCACTGACACTGAGCACTTCTCATGCCTCTGACATTGCAATCACTGGAACAGCACGTGATGTCATGAAAGCTTAGAGGAGGTTACTATTGGCCTCATCTGAACAAGTTGTTGACATCTGCACCAGTCTGGGGGAGGCCTCCACTGCTCTTCAGACCAGTCTCCCTCCATCATCCATTGCTGCTAATCACACAGAGTAGCAAAGGGCAGAGAGCCTTCACCTAGAAGCATCCAACAAGAGGAGGAAGCACAGCAGGACCCACAGGAGGAAGAGGGTGGAGATGATGATGGGGAGTGGGCCACCATCACTGGTGACTCTGGCAGGTACCTGGAAGATCAGTAGTGCACATATTGCAGAAGAGGGGTCTGCCTGATGTGTGATGATAGATCTGCATGACTTACAACTCATTAAAGTTTCTAATCCTGTCTTTTGCAGTGGCAAATATTTAGAACATGTTATTAGTTACTGCCTACATTGCAAGGACATTATATCAGCTGACTACACAACCACTCACTAGAGAAAGATAATCCTTAAATTAGTGAAATGCTTATCATCTGTTCATTATCTGAACACAATGCTTATCTTTGCCTGTGTGCTGGTTCTTTAACAAACTTTGTCTAATTGTTACACTCATACAGTGGTGAACTCAAACTTGACAAATATATTCTGAGATGGTTACTTGCCTCAATTCAGGCTTCATGTGTGCAACCTACTTAAAAAGTCAGGATGCATTCACGTCATTCCAGAAGCATCTCACCTGCTGTCCTTGATTATGCTCCTCAGACACTAAATCCACTGGCTCCCCTTCATCCATTTTACTTGTCACATCTTCAAAAAATTCCAGAAGATTTCTCTTTCATAAATCCATGTTGACTTGGACTAATCCTTTTACTGCTATCCAAATGCCCCATTATTACCTCCTTAATAATTGACTCTAGCATCTTTCCCACCACCGAAGTCAGGCTAACTGGTCTGTAATTCCCTGTTTTCTCTCTCGCTCCTTTCTTGAAAAGTGGAATAACATTAGCTATCCTCCAATCCACAGGAACTGATCCTGAATCTATTGAACATTGGAACATGATCACCAATGCGTCCACTGTTTCTAGAGCCACCTCCCTGAGGACCCTGGGATGCAGACCAGGGGATTTATCATCCTTCAGTCCCATTAGCCTACCCAATACTATTTCTCGCCTAATGAAAATTTATTTCAGTTCCTCTATCCCCTTAGATCCTCTGTCCTCCAGTACATCTGGGAGATTGTTTGTGTCTTCCTAAGTGAAGACAGATCCAAAGTACCTGTTCAACTATTCTGCCATTTCCTTGTTACCCATAATAATTTCACCCGTGTCTGCCTTCAAGGGACCCAGATTTGACTTTGCTACTCTTTTTCCCTTAACATATCTAAAGAAGCTTTTACTGTCCTTCTTTATATTCCTGGCCAGCTTCCCCTCGTACTTCATCTTTTCAGTCCGTATTGCCCGTTTTGCTTCCTTCTGTTGTCCTGTGAAAGTTTCCCAATCCTCTGGCTTCCGGCTACTCTTTGCTGTGTTATACATCTTTTCTTTTAGTTTTATTCTATCCCTAACTTATCTTGTCAGCCACGGTTGCCTCCTACTCCCCTTAGAATCTTTCTTCCTTTTTGGAATGAAATGATCCTGCGTCTTCCGGATTATGCCCAGAAATTCCTGCCATTGCTGTTCCACCATCATTCCTGCTGGGATCCCTTTCCAGTCTACCTTGGCCAGCTCTTCTCTCATGCTACTCATTCCATCTCTTAATCCACTCATGACAACAGATACCTCCCATTCAGCATCCTTACAGATCTCACTCACCTAGTAACTTAACCAGGGTCAACCAATGTGTTGCCAGAATCATTTTCACAAGTAATGGCATCCAACAAAAAAGTGTTAATCCATTTCTTACACTCAGTAAATGCGTGGGTTTATTTAAACTCTGAAGTGTGTCCTAACGTTAGAATATTATAGAAACAAGGAACTGCAGATGCTGATATACAAAATGAAAAGAGACACAAAGTGCTGGGGTAACTCAGCGGGTCAGGCAACATCCCTGGAGAACATGTATAGGCGATGTTTCAGGTCGGGACTGATGTTGGAATATTGGCCTTGCGTTTCAGAATGGCCATTTACAAGCTTGTTCCTGAGAAGCAGTTACAGCAGCAAAATGCCCCACCACTGGCAGGGAAATCATAGCTGCAGCTGGTGCTTCTCAAAGCAGCATTGAAAGGTGATAGGTTATTGTTTGTATGCCTCGTTGTCACCTTCCCCTCAGCCAACAATGAACCATGTGTTGGAAGGAACTGCAGATGTTGGTTTAAATCGAAGATGGACACAAAAAGCTGGAGTAACTCAGCGGGTCAGATGGCATCTCTGGAGAAAAGGTGACGTTTTGGGTCGATAAACCATTCGACATTTCCTTGAACAGCATCTGCTTTGATCTTTCATTTTCACACCTCACATTCTCTCTGTACCTTTCCATATCTCGAGTTTTCCTCTCCTCTGACTCTTAGTCTTGTGTCTATCTTTGGTGTAATCCAGCATCTGAAGTTCCTTCCTATACATTTGGTCTGCTGTTGTGTTACATAACATAGAAACATAGAAAATAGGTGCAGGAGGAGGCCGTTCATTGTGATCATGGCTGATCGTCCCCAATCAATAACCCGTGCCTGCCTTCTCCCCATATCCCTTGATTCCACTAGCCCCTAGAGCTCTATCTAACTCTCTTTTAAATCCATCCAGTGACTTGGCCTCCACTGCCCTCTGTGGCAGGGAATTCCACAAATTCACAACTCTCTGGGTGAAAACGTTTTTTCTCAACTCAGTCTTAAATGGCTTCCCCTTTATTCTAAGACTGTGGCCCCTGGTTCTGGACTCACCCAACATTGGGAACATTTTTCCTGCATCTAGCTTGTCCAGTCCTTTTATAATTTTATAATTTTATATGTTTTATATGTGTTGGTCCTGATGACACTGGCACCCAAGTGTCCAACCTTTGATGAGGAGGCAGTTGTGATGAAACTGCAAAGTAAAGCCTCTTTTCTGATTCACTCAACATTATTTCCTTTCCTGAAGAGTATCAGTGAATCACTTTGGTTTTCACAGAATCCAGGAATATCGCGGTACTCACTAGAGGATATAATTTCTTAGACTTCTGGGTTTAAAATTTTTTTAACATGTGAACTTTAAGTGCAAGGGTAACCTGACAGAACTATGCACAATTATGAGAGGCACAGATAAGACAGATAGTCAGAGTCTTTTCCCGGGGTCGACATACCAAGCACTAGAAGACATAGCTTTAAGGCGAGAGGGAGAAAGTTTAAACTTTTACAGGGCAGGTTTTTTATACAGAGAGTGGCAGATGCCTGGAATGCGTGGACAGGGGAAGTGGTGGAAGCAGATATGATAGCAATGTTCAAGAGGCATTTAGACAGGTGCACGGACAGGCAGAGAATGAAGGGATATAGACCATGTGCGGGCAGATGGGATTAGTTTAAATTGGCATCGGGATCAGCAAAGATATCATGGGGCAAAGTGCTGTACTGTTCTATGTTCTATTGTAGAGGAGCACAAAACTCCCTGACAGATTCAGGATCTGACGGAACATGAAATATATATTCCCCTTATCTGCAGTCTCTGTGTTCTGAGCGGTTTGATAAATTAACTGCATTAGTAAGTCATTATGATCTTTAGAATGTCTCTAGAGCATCCTCATATCATGTCAGATAAGTGGATATTTGCTCCACATTGCCATGACAGTGAAGGTTGGGCATTTTAAGTTACTGTTCATGTCTTCGATGAAAGGATACGTCAAATTCTAGCCAATATTCTTAACCGGCCCCCTTCATCAAACATGGGGTGGCAGATTCTTCTGCAGAAAAAGTAAAATTAGGTCATAACTACATCGCAAAGAGCTACACATACAGGTTAGTGCTGTAAATACATATAAGTGATGTAGAAATACTGAAATAGGAACAAAAATTAATGGAAATAGAAAAGGAAATGTAACAGTGAGAAAGCTAAGTCTATCCTCTTAAATCTGGGGAAACATCAACAAAAGAGTAGGAATTCTTACAATTGCTGTCAGAGATTCTGTATCAGTCTTTGCTTTTCATGTTCATAAGACATAAATACAGAATTAGGCCATTTGGCCAATCAACTCTACTCTGTCATTCAATCATGGCTAATCTATCTCTCCCTCTTAATCCCATTCTCCTGTCCTCTCCCTATAACCTTTGACACCCTTACTAATCATGAACCTATCAATATCTGCCTTAAAAATACCCAAAGACTTAGCCTCCATAGCTGTCTGTGGCAATGAATCCACAGAATCACCACCCTCTGGCTACAAAAATTCCTCCTCATCTCCTTTCTGAAGACACATTCTTTTATTATGAGGCTGTACCCTCTGATCCTAGACTCTCCCACTTGTGGAAACATCCTCTCCATCTTCACTCTATCCAGGCCTTTCATTATTCGGTAAGTTCCAGTGAAATCCCCCCTCATCCTACTGAACTCCAGCGAGTACAGGTCCAGTGCCATCAAATGTTCATCATATGTCAACTCAATCATCACCCAGATCATTCTTGTAAACCTCGTCTGGACCGTCTCCAATGCCAGCGTTCCCCTCCTCAGTTATGGGGCCCAAAATGACTCACAGTACTCCAAATGCAATCTGATCAGTGCCCTATGAAGCCTCGATATTACATCCCTACTTCTATATTCCAGTCCTCTTGAAATGAATGCTAACATTGTATCATTGTATAATTCAAACACCATCCCTTCCACTTTAAATTTTATGGTCAACTGCATCAAATAACATTCCATGTCACATTTCCATGTAGCAAATATTATAAAGAGGAGGCGTCCATTTTTACTGAGAATTTCACACAGATGGAGTTACTGAGATAGAAGTCTTCACGTGCAATAACCGCTGATGTCTGACTTGATTAAGGGATGGCATGTAGCCAAGTATCTCTGTATATACTGCAGTTAAAAACAATGGACAATATTGTTTAAGTAAGGTTTGGATTTATTTACAAAAGAGTTGGATGCGCCAGGAATATTCAAATTCAAGCCAAGCATTTATTTTCTGATTATATATTTTCTGATTATATATTGCATGTGAAACTTCTTATAAGTTTATATATTTAAGCATATATTTCAAGTCCTTGGAAAATAATATGCACAGTAATGTTTGCTTTGAACACAGAAACTGCTATTTGTTATTCACTTGTTTCTTGATGCATGGAAGTAATAGATAAAATGATATGTTTAAACTGAAATTACGTGTGATCTAAATGAAATGTATAAGTCTGAGAATAAGTGTTATTAAGTGACCAGAGCAAATGTGAAAGAGTGAAAGAAACTTGTGAAAGAAACTTCGTGCCAGGGTACAGGTGATTCCCATATATTGGGGATGGGTTCCAGAACTTTTAAAGGGACAATCCTTAACTTATGATTGTGCTTGCTTCTAATTGAGTAAGTTTAACAAGCCCATTGATACCCTTGAAATAAATAGTTGTATTCGTTGTTATAAGCCGTATAAAATGGTCATACTACTTCTGCTCAGGAAGTCATGATGCAGCTTTATCGGACTCTGGTAAGGCCGCATTTGGAGTATTGTGAGCAGTTCTGGTCATTCCAATACAGGGAGAATGTGGAGGCTTTGGAAAGTGTGCAGAATAGGTTTACCAGAACGAAGCCTGGATAGGGTAGATTAGCTAAAAGAAGAGGTTGGACAGTTTTAGATGGTTTTCTCTGGAACGCTGGGGGTTGAGGGGAGACAAAATAAGTATATAAACATTATGGGAGGCATAGATAAGGTGGACAGTCAGAATCTTTTTTCCCAGGGTGGAAATATCAAAGACTCAAGGACAGCTTTATACGGGGCAATGTTTAAAGGAGATGTGCAGGGGAAATGTTTCAAACAAAGGTTAGGAGTGCCTGGAGCACACTTGCCATGGGTGGTGGAGAAGGCAGATACGATAGTGGTGTTCAAGAGGCTTTTCGATAGGCACATGATCTGCAGGGAAGGGAACAAATGGGATGATGTGCATGCAAATGAGATTAATTTACCTTGGCATCAGGTTTGGATATTGTGGGCTGAAGGGCCTGTTCCTCTGCTGTTCTATGCTAGAGTTTATTGAGTCAATAAAGGACAGAAATCACAGGGTATCCAGTGTTTCCATTCTAGTATACACCCTTGAGGACAAAGGAAGATATGTCCACAGCCATCACACCACCAGCCCTCCCAATTACTTACAACCACTCCTCCACTTACCATCTTCCCCCACTTCTTCAACAACAGCTACAATGGAATCTAAGGGGACAATTTGAGTCAGGGATACATATTTTCAGTGCAGCTGACCTCTGGCCCAGAGTTTCAGGTTCTTTGCCTTTCCCTGCTCCAAGAATATCTGTCAACAATGGATCTGGTATGGCTTTTCTCATGGAGATATTGGAAACAAATACATTGATTAATATTGTACTTTTAAAGGATTCGAGATTAGTTTAGGAGTTTGAGAATGAAATACAAAAAAGACTGTAATTGTTTTTATTCACTTTACAAGGTCTATCATCTTTGGCAAAGTCAGCATTGATTCTCCTTTGCAAATTACCCTCGAGAAGATAGTGAACCACGCTCGTGAACTGTTGCAGCCATTCTGTAGTCATAAGGACATAAGTGATAGGAGCAGAATTAGACCATTTGGTCCATTAAGTCCACCCTGCCATTCATTCATGGCTGATCTATCTCTCCCTCCTAACCCCATTCTCCTGCCTTCTCCCTACTAATCAAGAATCTATCCATCTCTGCCTTAAAAATATCATTGACTTGGCCTCCACAGCCTTCTGTGCTGTTGGTAGGTAGTTCTGGGGTATTTAGTCTAGATCTACAGGCAATTATTTTTTTCAGTGCATAAATGCTATTATATCAATGGTTGTAAGGAATAGTTCTATTTCTAGTAAAGTTTCTAATCTTATTTTATCTCAGTCTTCTTCTTGACTGTTCAGCTGAAGGATGACATAGTTTATTTAGTTTAATTTAGAGATACAGCACAAAAACAGGCCCTTCCACCCACTGAGTCTGCGCCGACCAGCGATCCCCATACACTAGCGTTAGCATCCTGTATCCTTTTCACTGCCGAAGCCTATTAACCTACAAACTGCATGTCTTTGGAGTGTGGAGGGAAACCGGAGCACCCGGGTGAAAACCCACGTGGTCACGGAGAGAACGTAAACTCCGTACAGACAGGACTCGTAGTCGGGATCGAACCCAGGTCTCTGGCGCTGTAGGGCAACAACTCTACCACTACGCCACCGTGCCGCCCTAAATATAAAAAAATTGTAATTAACTTCACAAAGTTTAGAAAAGCAGCAACAGGTTGACTGGATTAGACGCTGGCTATTTATAAATCACGGCTGCACTTTGATTTAAAACCGCTTCCTCTAGTCTCACGATACACTGAGCACCAGCAAGATTTGTTATGTCATCCACATTTGCCCATGCAAGCTCTCATGTAAATATAAAGTCTTGTCAATCCGAAGGTTTGGACATTCAACTGGCCAGTGGAAGAATGAGTAGTCTATTTTATCCTCAGGCAAACTAATCAATTAAACAGTTGTGGTCAGTGACTAACCAGACAAAATAAGAATCTAAAAACCAGGCACCATATCTGCAAAAGATGTGGATTTGGTCATCGGGGAAATCTTTTACAGAGGAATACCATTGGAAGGATAGTAAATCTGTCAATTAAGAGTTTCAGGAATACACTCATCAACTAGAATATCATCTGTTGGTATTAATTTCTTTAGCAACAAGATTAATTTATTTGTATCTAATCATTCCTTATTATAATACGTGCACACCAAATGAGAATATTAATATGTGTGGCAAAGAACTGCAGATACTGGTTTACACCGAAGATACGGTAGACACAAAATGTTGGAGTAACTCAGCAGGTCAGGTAGCATTTGCTGCCTGACGCTGAGTTACTCCAGTATTCTGTCTATCTGGATAATATTAATATTCTAGGTTAGACTAAGTTTAGCATTGTACGATATAGTACAATATAGTACAACAGTATAGCATGGTACAATATAGTACAATAGTGCTTGTATAGTACAATATAGTACATTGTACAATATGTCAGTAACATCATATGTCCTGTCAAAATCCTGCCCAATATGTATTGTGATCTTGAACTTCATTAATTAGTTATGTGTAAATGTGGTCGTTAGGATGACTCATCAGGACCTGGAACATGTAATTGAAAACTGCAGTCAAAAGGTCGTCTTTGCATGAAGTCACAGAGCTTGCTGACTCAATGATGAGAGACATCGCGCTTGGAACTGCAGCATTCCGTTGAAGCTATTTCCCCTCCTACTATTGGGCTGAGCCAGCAGGAGACAGTGCGGATAAACGAGCAAGTCATACCGGCTGGAATAATCCTCCTTAAATCCCATTGAAACAATATGATGTGTGAATGAAGAGCAGCCTAGTTGTGACAAAGTAATGCTGGCCCGATAATTCAGTGGGCAAGAAATCCGTTTTTAATGTGCACATTGCAGGGGTAAAAGGGATTGCATTCATCAGCCAATATTGAATCCCTGAGACATCCACAACTGGGTCAGATGATTTTTTAGGTGTCCTTAATCTCGACTCCCATCATGGTCTTGCCTCAGTAGAGAGCTCAGTCCTGTCCACAAGCATTAGCGACACGTTGTAGGTTGTGGAATTAACAAAGAGAGTGAAGCCCTAATGGGATGTGGACACACGGTTGAGAATGGTGCATCTGAGGTGCAAGAAACAGAGGGTTAAGTTGGAGGAATTTAACTTGGACTGGATCCATGACTTCCTCATTGGCAGACCACAATCAGCACAAATTTAAAAGACATTTGGAAAGGTTCATGGATAGGAATGGTTTAGAGGGAAATGGACCAAACACAGGCAAGTGCGACTGGTGTAGATGTAGTGTAGACTAGTGCACATCAGGTACAAGTTGGGCTGATGGGCCCGTTTCCATGCTGTATGACGCTATGAATTAGCAACATTTCCTCCTCGATAACCATTAACACAGCAGCACCTCAAGGCTGTATGTTTAATCCCCTGCTCCACTCTCTCTGTACCCATGACTGTGTTGCCAGACACAGCTCTGACACCATCTTTAAATTTGCCAATGATACCACCGTTGATGGACGAATATTGGGTAATGGTGAGTCAGAGGACAGAATCTGATTAAATGATGCCAGGAAAACAATCTTGCTCTCGTTACGCAAGACTAAAGAGCTGGTTGTTGACTTCAGGAAGCGAAAGCCGGGGATCCACAAACCTGTCTTAATCAATGGAACAGCAGAGGGCAGAGTCAATAGATTTAAGTTCATGGGCATGCATGTCTCTGAAGTCCTATCCTGCACATTGATCCTAACCTACCCAGCACTGATGCAATCACAAAGAAAGCTCAACAATGCCTCTACTTTCTTTGAAGATTGTGGAGGTTTGGCATGTGGATGAATACTCTGTCAAACTCCTGCAGGTGTATGGTAGAGACTATACTGATGGGTTATGTCATGGTCTGGTTCAGCAACTCGCGACTGCAGAGAGTGTTACACGCTGCCCATCCATCGTAGGTATTGATCTCCTAATTAAAAAAAGGATCTATCAGAGGTGCTCTCTCAAAAAGGCTGTCAATATCATCAAAGAACCACACCATTCTAGTCACACTCTCATTTTGTTATCTTCATCGGGAAGAAGGTGCAGGAACCTGAGAACCATGACAACCAGTTTCAAGAACAGCTACTTCCAGCAACCATCAGGCTCTTAAAAACCGAACAACACTAACTACTACATTAGCAACTATGATCTTCTATGGACTGTCGTTTCGTTGCACCACAGTCATTTATGTTTGCATTGTTTGCATAACCTGGTATTGCGGTTATTAGTTATTGATTAATATATATTTATCTGTGTGTTTTGCATTATTAGGCATATTAAACTGCAGCCAACTGATAATCAATGGGGAACCTGTGGAAATCGCCACAAGATTTACCAAATCTTGGCAGCATGTTCACAGTAGATGGAGATGTAGAGATCGACATCAACTCCCGAATTGGTAAAACTGCAGAAGAATGCAGCCAATATGGTCTAGTGGCGGGATATCCAAGATGCTAAAAGTAAAGCTCTTCCAGTCCATAGTCCTCCCTACAGCCCTCTATGCCAGTGAGACATGGAAAATCAATGTGAAGATGAAAAATAAATTGGATGCATTCCAATAACGCTGCTTGAGGAAGATCCTGAAGACTAGCTACAGAGACCACATCACAAACGAGGAGATCTACCGGGAAACTGCAACAAAGCCTCTCAGCCAGGACATAGAGATACGCAGGATGAAACTTGCAGGACATGTACTCAGAATGTCACCAGAACGTGCACCTAAGATAGCAATGACATGGCAACCTGATGGGAGAAGGAAAAGAGGCCGACCAAAACTCACATGAAGGCGAACATTCCTAAGGATTTGTAAGCCCGGGACGCAAACCTATCGAGGGTGGAAAACGTCACGCATAACCGAACAGAATGGCAAAAGCTTGCTGCCCAATGCACTCAACAGTGTGGGAGGAATTAAGTCTAAGTAAGTAAACTGCAGCAAGTAACTGTTCCATTGTGGAACAGTTCCATGACGATTAAGTCTGAAGAAGGTGTCTCGACCCGAAACGTCACCCATTCCTTCTCTCCAGAGATGCTGTCTGTCCCGCTGAATTACTCCAGCTTTTTGTGTCTATCTTTGACAATTAAACACTCTTGACTCTGGGCAGGATCGCATGCAGCAGCAGAATTTTCAACGAGCAAACATTTATGTAGATGGTGAATGGGAGGAATGCCAAGATAGGATAAGAGGACGTCAGTTAAAGATTATAAAAGCAAGGAGAGGGTTTCTGCAGTTGGGTCAGGGATAGAATAGGACAATATTACAGTGGCGTAATCTGATGTGTTTGTGGTGGAAAGTATATGGCTTGGAGGCTCAGCACAACTCAAGGGACAAGTTGTAGATGATGGTGTCTGATCATTCTGTGGTCACCCAAAATGGATGGATTAGGTGTGGCACTACATTTCATTAAGAATCAATCCTTCAACAATTGCTGAGGCATGTTTATCCTTTAAATGGAAAAGAAAGAAGAGCCCGTGGCTAGTCCCACAGGAGAAAAAAAAGCTTGTCCGTGTTATTTCAATCAGCAACATGGAATTCATGCACAAACCAGCAGCACCAGTTAGCACATTAAAATGCAAGCCAAATAGAATAATACAGGAAGAGCCTGCTAATTTCTGTAGCAGATACTGTCAAGAATAGCAGGCTCGAACTGAAGGCAAGACATAATGAGAAATACTCTCAATCTTGAGGCACTATTCACTTTCACCCACCCACCGCACTGCACAGACATCCTGCTGTAAAATAACAAGAGCCCAGTCATTGCTGGATGGTTATTAGTACACTGTTGAAATCATTACAAACAACCAAACCTCTGTGACTTACCAACTTGTCACAATAGCTGTGCCAGCTGAGAAAAAAAAGGGTACAATGAAATGAATAACTGAGAATGATATGGTATTCATTCAGAACTGTTTACACCAATCTGTTCTGGTCCCTTATCATAGGTCTTCATCTGATCTTTTGTGTAAAGACAGAGGTTGATTCAGCGAGCAATCAGAAATGTTTACACTAACTAAAGTCGATGACCTATCTACAACGTCAAGAAAAATGTTGTCACAACACACCTACCTTTACCCATCTTGTCAATCACAATCTTTCAATGCAAAGTGCCACATTTGCAAATTTTGCCCGCTGCTGTTGCAATTCATCGGTGGTATCTTGGAATGGATTTTACTTATAGTGTTAAATTTTCTCTGTTGGCAGTTGCTTGTAATCCCTTCATGTCAGAATAGTCATACAACACTAAACTGGTCCTTTAGCCCCACTTGTCTATGCCGACCAAGATGCCCATGTAAGTTAGTCCCACATGCCTGTGTTTGCACTTTATCCCTCTCAACCCTTCCCATCCATCTACTTGTTCAAGATTCCTTTAAATGCCCTTATAGAACCTGCCTCAACTACCTTAAAATAGTCATCAAACACTTAAATACTCAAAACAAGAGTATTCACATGAAAACCACATATATCAAAAGATGGAGTGTGTGATGATTCATTGCAACAATGTGCTTAAAATAATTCCATTTGTTAATATATATTACTGCTGGTTCACAGCAGCAAAGTTAAATGAAGGTTCAAGGATATGGTGATAACACTGGCCTCGCTTTTTCCTGCAACATTTATATATAGGCTCTATTTAAATGACAGAAACAATGGCATTAAATATAGAGCTACTAACTGCTGATTACCTGAGCATTGTTCCAGTTCCAGCAGGAGGGGAGCTCAAGTGTCCTTGTCAGTTCTTCTCTTATATTTCTATACTCTCCGTTTACAGTGCTTCTCTACGTTGCTGTGTTGTGAATGTGAGTGAAACTTTCATGTCAAAGTGACACAGCCAAACAACAATCTAGAGTCCAGAGCAGAAGGAATGCGATATTTGGTCTCTCCACTGGACATGAAAGCTTGTGGGACTTTTTCATAGCACAACAGAAGAGATAACACAGCCAGTATTTATCTGTCATTCAAACCTAAAACCGATAATCCACTCTTTATCATGTTCTTGATTGTGGGAGTTTCCTGCGTGCAAGCAGCTCTTTTCTATTTATTCATCTTTTGAAATATGAGCGTTGTTGGCAAGGTCAGTATTTATATCCCTTCCCTAGATGTCCTTGACAAGGTGGTGGTGAGCTGCCTTCATAAACTACTACAAACTTTGCTGGTGAGGGTACTCCCACACGGCTCTGGAGGAGGGAGTTCCACAATAAAGACTTAGTAATGTTGAAGAAATGGTGGTGTATATCAAGGTCAGAGTAGTATGCAGTTTGGAGCGCAATCCAAAGGTGGTGATGTTCCCTTCCAGCTACTGCCATTTGGTGTTAAAGATCACGGCTTTGAAGGTGCCGATAAAGTAGCCCAAGCGAGTCATTGCAGTGCATTTTGAAGACGGTACACACTGATGGTATGAATGTTGAATGGGTTGAATGTTTATTGTGGTTGATGGAGTGCAGGTCAAGCAGGTTGTTTTATCGAGGATGGTGTCAAGTTTCTTACCTTTTCCAGGCAAATGGATCAGATTCCAACACAGTCCGGGCTTGTGCCTTATTGACGATGGAAAGAATTTGCTATGTCAGAAGGTGAGCCACAATGGGCACGTTTTCAACATGTTCTTGTAGCCGCAGTATTGTGTAGATGATCCGATTCCGTTTAAGGTCCGCGGTGATCCCCAGGAGGTTGATGGTGACAGACTCACTAAAGGTGATGCTGCTGGATATCAAGGGGAGGGGGTTGGCACTTTCTTGTTGGAGGTGGTCATTGCCTCTAACCCCTGTGGCACAATCAGCTGATGTCTGAATATTGGCCAAGTGCTGCTGATTGCACACATGGTGCTGCATTCGCCCCATCATCACCCCAATTAAACATTGTACGATCATTGGTAAACATCTCCACATTTAACCATACGATGGGAGGAAGGTTGTTGATGAAACAGCCGGCACTGTCCTAAGGATCTCCTGCAGTAAAGTCCTGGGTTGGGATGTTTGCCAACCAATTTCATTTGTGCAAAGTACGATTCTTCCCCATCAACCACTGCCTGATGACGATAAGGTGTACACCCCATCTGGGGGCAAGAACAAGCTCCTGGCTTCTCTACAAGAGATCAAGGAATAACTTCCTCCTGCTCCATGACCTTTCTCATAGACTCTTTGATTTAATTGGAGACGTTGGTTATAAGGAGATATTGGATAGGCTGGGTTTATTCTCTCTGGAAAATAGTAGGCCAAGGCATGGACCAAAGGGAAGGGGAGGGGGAAGAGCAAGATCAATGGAGGAGGCCAAGGACAGACAGATGGGCATGGGGTTAGGAAGGGGAGTTAAAATGGTTAGTCACCGGGAGCTCTACGAAGCCTTGGCAGACAGAGCACAAGTGCTTGGAAAAATGGTTTTATAGTCTAACGTGGTCTAGCCGATGAATAGGGGGCCACATCAGGGGCACTGAATGCCAATAGGCAAAGTTGTATGAGGTGCCTGTAATCCACTGTCTCATCTGGAAGGGCAGCTGGGGTGCCTGGATGGGGGTGAGAGAGGAGATGTAGGGAGAGGTGTTTTATCTCCTGCAGTTGGTGGGGACAATGCCTAGGAATAGGGTGAGTTGGGTAGAAAGGGACAAACAGACCAAGGAGTTGCAGTGTGGTCTCTGTGGAAAATGGAAACGGGTGGAGACAGGGCGATGTAAATGGTGGTGGGAATATTTTGGAGGTGCGGGAATTGTCGGAGAATTATGTGTTGGATGCAGAAGCTGGTGGAGTGAAAGGTGAGGACCAGGGAAAATCTATCCCTGTCCCGTCTGGAGCTAAGGGAAGGAAGGGCAGTACTGTGGGACACAGAGGAGACACGGGTGAGGCCTCCTTCCACAACAGCCGCAGTGAAGCCCACATTTCCCGTCCCCACTCCTTTCCACTTTGCACTGAGATTTCCTAGATTAACTCATCCGTTCCCACCAAACCCGAAACATCATCTGCCCATTCCCTCCAGAGATATTGCCTGAGCCATTGAATTCCTCCAGCAACTTGTTTTTTGCCCAAGGTTCCAGCATCTGCAGTTTCTTATGTTCCATGGTACAAAGCTTGCCTGGAGAAACAACCAAATCAAATTAATTATGCAGTATATTCTGAAGCGAAACTGTTTTTACAAAACAGCAACATCTACATATTGTGTAGGAAAGAAGTACAGGTGCTGATTTAAATCAAAGGTAGACACAAAATGCTGGAGTAACTCATCGGTACAGGCAGCATCTCTGGAGGGAAGGAATGGTCAAGACCCGAAACGTCGCCCATTCCTTCTCTCCAGAGATGTGGCCTGTCCTGCTGAGTTACTCCAGCATTTTTGTCTAACATCTACATCTTGTTCATTCCAGCTGTACACGAATAGGCAAGACTGTACATGATAACCTGTTGCTGCAACGAGTCCCTAAGCCTGTGACACCAGAATAATTTGCACCTTAGTCTTCCATTTTTGGGGGAAATAAATGTATATTTTACACATGTGACATGATGGATTCAGACTTACAAATAACTAAAATGACAAGATTATGTTACCCATGTCATATTGTTCAGATAACAGCACAATCACGGGTAGGGCTTTATTCGCCAACACTTGTATGCAATTTCCTCTTTCATTTTCTTTATAAGGTCTTTCACAGCAAAGGCCTTATTTTTCAATCATCAGCTGTGTTATTAGGAAGTCATAAACATAATTTTTTAAATTATACCTTAAGTTAGGAATGTTCTGTGAAGAAGCAGTATATCAAAAGGTTTAGAGTTTAGTTTAAAAAATATTGTCTTATGTTATACGTTCAACTATTCAAATAATCATAATTGACCATAACATCAAGATATGTTTTGTTTCTTTGTTTAAAATTAATATGAGTCCATAACGATATTAATAACAAAACATCAATATTTTTTCCTGGTCTTTGTAATCCCCTTTTTCATAGCAGTATGTTATTGTATAAACAGCAAATGTTTAATGTTTCTGGGAATTAACTAGATAACAGATGAATATGAACTGCATTAACATTATTGAATATTTTAGCTGCAAATTATCAGTGTCGTTTGGTTAATTAGACATAAATTGATTTTCCTTAGTAATACATAAAGAAGTTTCAGGTGTGTTGTTAGAATGAGATTACATTCTGTGCAATTTAGAAAAATAATTTCTTTGAAAATATAAATTTCTTTGAGGCTTAACAAAGTTAAGAAGGAGTCTATCATTATAAGCCAGTCTGAGGGTAAATAATTATTCATCTGGGACTGGCTTAAGTGTGAGAAACTGACCGGAAGGATCTGCCAGTTTCCATGATTCTCAATGATACGAAAATAGGTGGAAGGGCATGTTGTGATAAGGAGACAGTGTTTCTGCGATGGGATTAGAATGATTGAATGAGTGGGCAAAAGGTTGCCAAAGGGAGTTTAATATAGGGAGGTGTAAAGTCATGCGGTGGATTATTCTCAATTGAGAAGGACTGAAAGTGAGTGAAGTACAGAGGGATCTTGGTGTTCCAGTGAATGAATCACAAAACTCGAGTGGTCATGTCCAACAAGTAGTTAAGATTAAGACAAATGGCATTTTGTCCTTCATTCCAAAGTAGATGGATTTAAAAAATAGGGTTTTGTTACAATTGTGCAAAGTGTTAGTGAGAATACCATATACTGTATAGTATTGATCCCATTACCAAATAAAATATAGTAATATTGGAGGTAGCCCAAATCAGATTTGGCTTGCTCAATGGTCATATAGAACTGTATAAAATTATGATGGGAGTTAATAGGATGAATGCACACAGTCTTTTTCCCAGGGTAGGGGAATCAAGAACTAGAGGGCATAGGTTTAAGGGAAAGGGGAAGGATTTAATAGGGACGTGAAGGACAACATTTTCACACAGAGGGTAGTGGTATATGAAACAAACGGAAGTAGTTGAGACAGGTATAATAACAACATTTAGGCCTTAGTGACAGGTACATGGATAGGAAAGGTTTAGAGGACATAATTGAACTAGCTTCGATGGGACATCTTGGTCAGCATGGTTGAGTTGAGTCAAAGGGCCTGTTGTCATGCTGTATGGCTCCAATTCCTGGAATGAAAGGATTATCCTACCAAGAGACTGAATAGTTTGGGCCTGTGCTCCTTTGAGTTTAGAAGAAGGAGGCGTGACTTATTCAAACATGTGAGATCCCAATGGGGCTTGACGGGTAGATGCTGGCAAGTTTTCACTGGTGGGAGAATCTCAAACAAGGGGATATAAACACAAAATATGTGAGAGCCATTTAAACCTGAGATTTGCAGAGATTTCTTCTCGCAGAGGATGGTGACTCTCTGGAAGTAGCTGGGGCAGGTACAATGACAGCATTTGGACAGGTTCATGGACAAAAAGGTGTAGAGGGATATGAGCCAAACGCAGACAAGTGGGAATAACTTAGATGGTATATCATGGTCGGTTTGGACATGTTGGGCGGATAGGCCTGTTTCCATACTGCATGACTCTTTGACTCTGTGTGTACTAAATTGATTGAAATGTCTGGCACTTAAATTGGCCTGCTTTTAAACTTGAAATGTTTTAACTCCAACGTTAAATAGATTGCAACAGTTGCTGCAAGAATCTCTTTGCCTCACTGATGATATTACTTTTATCATACAAAATATGAAAAAAGTTGAAGACATTTTTATTTTTATTTTTAATTTGTTTGGATGTCATGAATCAAGTACATAGCGTGAAAGAATTTTATAGGTGAATGGATAGCTTGAACATTTGACTACAAAGTGGAGAATAACCTTAATAGATATTTTCAGATTCAAGTCAAGATGTTTTATTGTCATATGTACCAAAATGGAATAATGAAGTTCTGACTTGCATTAGCAGCAGAGCAGGTTTGTTAATATAGTACACAATAGGTAATATAATAAACAAAAAAACTGTTCAATAAGTAAAAAATCCAACAAAGTGCAAAAAACAAAACAAAGTCCCCAAGTCCCGAATGAAACCAAGACAGTTTGTAGTTCTGTTTAGTTGGAATATGTAGTGTTTAATAGCCTGACAGTTGGTGGGAAGAAGCTGTTCCTGAACCTGAAGGCACATTTTCTTATGCTAACAGAATCAAGGGATATGGGGAAAAAGCAGGAACGGTGTACTGATTCTGGATGATCAGCCGTGCTCATATTGAATGGCGGTGCTGGCTCGAAGGGCTGAATGGCCTACTCCTGCACCTATTTTCTATGTTTCTATGTTTGTATGTTACAGTTTTCAGACTTCTATGCCTTTTTGTTAGGAGTGAAACGAGAGTGTGGCCAGGTTGGTTTGGGTTCTTGATGACAATGGCTGCCTTTTTTAGGCCATACCTGTTAAAGATCCCTCCAATGGTGTGGGGGTCATACCTGTGATGGATTGGGCAGTGTTCGCCACTTTTGGTCATAGGATCATAAGAATTAGGCCATTCAGCCCATCAAGTCAACTCAACCATTGAATCATTGCTCATCTATCTCTCCCTACTAACCCCATTCTCCTGCCTTCTCCATATAACCTCTGACGCCCTTAACCTCCTTTGTTCCTGGGCATTCAAGCTCTGAACCTGGCCTTGATGCAACCAGTCAATATGCTCTCTACCATACACCAGTAGATGTTCAAAAAAGTATTCATCGCCATTCTGATTCTCCTCAATCTTCTAAGGAAGTAGAGGCGTTGATGGGGTTTCTTTATGATCGCATCAATGTGCTGGGTCCAGGACAGATCTTCAGAGATATGCATGCCCAGGAACTTAAAACTGTTGACTTTCTCCACAACCGTCCCATTGATGAAGACAGGTTTGTGGATCCTCAGCCTTCGTCTTCCAAAATCACCAGTCAGTTCTTTAGTTGTTTGATTCATATTCAGATTCAGAGTAGTTTATTGTCATGTACACCATCTGCAGATTCAGGCGGTTGAGAGCAGAGCAGTTGCCATGCTGCATCCTGTCAGAATGTATCAGTAGAAGCTTGAGAGAAAGCTCGTGGACACGCCAATTATATTTTCTCATGAAAGGACATCAAATACTTAATAACTGTTTGGCCAGCTTTCACCATTCCCACATGTAGGAATATAAATATTCCGTGAATAGTTCTTGGCTGAAAATATATATCGTCTTTATTTTTATGGAAGTAGCCAACAACAAAGAAATAGAATAGACAAGGTTTTTCCATGCTTTACAATCTGCTCAGTTGTTTATAAATGTCAGTTGATTTTAAACGTACTGTATTCAGATGGACTGAAAGGCAAGTTGCAAACTACTTGCTAACTGATAGTCTTATGAGTTATGGAATATAGGGTTGAAAAATATTCTTGTTCATCAGCCCCCTTCCAGTATTGAAATAACATCAGATCCCATTTGCTTTCATTGAGTCGTCTTCACGGTTTTATATGTTCCCCTTGCAAATTCCCAAGAAAGCACACAAGTGCCTCTCCTATTCAAGGAAATTTGGCATGTTTCAAAAGACTCTCACAAACATTTACAGATGTATCATAGAAAGCATCTGATCATCACAACTTTGTTTGGCAACTGCTCTGCCCAAGGCAGCAAGAGATTGTCGAGAGTTATGGACCACCTGTTACACTCATTTATGGTATGATTTACCTGGAGAGCATGCAAAACAAAGATTTTCATTGTATCTTGGTACACATGACAATAATAAACTAATATCTTCCAATATCTCCAATAAACCAATATCTTCAACTTGCTAATACTACATTGGTGCCTTTTTTCATGTTACCTGATTTCTCTCTCTCTCCCTACGTGAAAGTTTAGATTTAACTATGTTGAGTACAATAACTTTGCCTTCTTACAGTGTGAATCTGTGAATGTGTTAAAGGTTTCAACAGTTACATTGCCGACCACCTTCAGAAACCAACTAGGTATTTCTTTGAACATTTAAAAGTCAAACATCTACGGATACTTGCATAGCTTTGCTGGCAGCTTTTGAGGAAATCCTTAATTTGTTTTGCCATGCTAGTCTTGGTTGTAACTCTTAGTTCGTTATCTTCTTCATCTTGCGTATGGCGTGCACAGCCGAAAGTTGTAGGACAACGTGTTCTATTTGATCTTATTTGATTGTGCACGACAGGTTGATTGCATTCGTCGAAACAGGGTTGACTGTGTGAAGGTTGCAATCTTCCACCCCTTAGTTCATTCTGATGAGATGCCTTGCAGGAGACAGTCAAAGAGAAATGAAGTAAAGGTTGTCAATAGATAAATTAAAGTGATGCATTCATTTTATACGAGCCGAAAGAATATGAGATGTTACCTTAATCTATATCACATCGTGTGGTACAATAACTTGCTCCCTGTGCTCTCAATCTTCCTAATCCTCAATGCCCACAGAAAATCACAAGCAGTCGAAGAATCTGTTCACTACAAAGTCAGCAAAAGCAGTTCTGGGCCTGCCATAGAGCTCCAGCAGATGCTTCATGTTAATATATTCTGTAATCATAGCATGGAATGGATTGGAATAATTCATTGTCACATGTGACAATAATAATAATAATAATAATAATAATATTTGTATTTATATAGCACTTTTCAATCAAATCACTTGAAACCAAAGTGCTTTACAGAGAATTATCCATATCCATATGTTGATATCAACATATCAACATATCAACATTCACACGCAGGCAAAGGTGGGTGAAGTGTCTTGCCCAAGGACACAACGACAGTATGCACTCCAAGCGGGATTCGAACCGGCTACCTTCCGGTTGCCAGCCGAACACTTAGCCCATTGCGCCATCTGTCGTCCCAAGGCACAGTGAAATGTATTGCTTGCATACCCAAGGTATGCAAATAGTGGCCACCTACGGCGCTGACAAAGTTACAAAGTACGCTGGCTCCTCCTCTGTTCCACAGCGGTTTCCCCACGCCGGGTCCCCTTTGTCCATTATTCTTCCCCCTCCCTCATCACGGCCCCCCCACTCCGGGTCCTCCATTGTTCTTCCCTCCCTCCCTCACGGTGGTTCCCCCACCCGCGAGCCTTCACCACCGCCGTGGCCCCATTGCTGCTGAGGTCTCACCGCTGCCGCCGAGGCCCCACCACTGCTCTTGTGATAGTGTGTTGATCCAACATTATTGCAAATGAAAAACAAAAGTGTCATATCTACATAGTCTGAGTTTGGTTTGCAGGGATGCAAACAGAACCAGATTTCGGAAGTGGATTGCAATGCTCAGCTGCATCTGCAGCAAGCAATGTATGATCTCCTAATCCAGGTTCTACAGCCAACTCCTGTGTTACTTTATTTTCCAAAAGAGCAGAGCACTGCAGATTTTTTCCTATATACAAGCAGAGTCCCACACTCAGTCACATCTAATTACCTGCAAAAAGCCAACTGGAAACACAATCTGAGCCAAAGGATTGTAGGCTGATAAATGCAACCTCTTTTATTCAGAAAAGGCATTGGGGATAAGCCAGGAAATTATAAACCCTTTGCTTCGCTTGTTGATAAACATCTTGAGAGCCAATACTTGAGGATTATATTGGACTTGAACAAACCTAAGTTAATTAGGGCCAGGTACCATGGATTTCTGTAAGGTGAGCTGAGCTTCAACAACTTTACAGAATTGTTTAGAGGTCTCACAGGGATGACAAGTAAAGGAACTGCACAGGAAAAGCACAATGTAGATTAATATTGACAAAGCATTCAACAATATATCCCACAGAAACATTTAGCAAAGTTGATGGAACCACAAAGTAAAGATAATATGACCATGTGCAGGGATGTGGTTGGAGATGGGAAAAGAAAGGTTAGAATCAACTGAAGAACTATGGTCTGGATAGATGTGCCAAGAACTCTGATGAAATTACTTTCATTTACTATACTGTGCTATACCTATATGAAATTGCAGTATTCAAGAGAGCAGAACTATATCAGTGCAGAGATTGGGGTTTTACATTAGATTTTTCTCCAGATTTGGACTTTTTCCTGACACCACACATATAACTGGTATGGTCACAGAAAAAGTCCAACTGCCATGGATGGGACATGTTTGGAGGGATATGGACCAAACGCAGGCAGGTGGGACTAGTGTAGATGGGACATGTTGGCTGATGTGGGCATGTTGGGCTGAAGGGCCTGTTTCCACACTGTATCACTCTAATTGCTCACTCCAAACAAGCATTTGAAGCAATGAGGGGCTGAATGTTAAGTGCATTTGTACTTCACCGGCACAGTAACTGGTCTCCTGCCATGGCATCTGACCTCCAGTTTGTTTCTGACTTCCACATTAAAGCTGGGATAATCTGATGCCTTCACTGGTATGATTCAGGATCTTTTATACAACTTGTGGTGTATTGTAGCTTATTCTGCACGGGTCCAGGGCTGCGTATCATTGCACGCTTCCACTCATTTTCAGAGGGACCATCAAGTGAGGTACACTGTTGACTATTGTAAGCTACCCTCGTTGAATTGCAAGCACAATCGTACAATACTGCCACAATCATATGATATAGTATTTAAAGTTGCAGTGACAACGCCATCCTTAAAGTACCCCTCACTATTAGATGTACATCACACATGTACCCCTATATCAAATTATTAAATTTCATTGTACCTTAGGGTACACGTGACAATAAAGGACTATTGAACAATCAGGTTACACCAAGATGTGAAAGACCTCGACCAGGTTACCCCACCCCCTGGTCTTTTTCCTTCTGGAGAGAGGTTCCAGCCTGTGCATCTTCCCTCCCCCCAGATCAGTTCTAGAGCTGTTCTTTGAAAAAACAGACTCCCACTTCTGTTTACACCGGCTGCCAGCATAGGCTTGTGCTGCGATGCATCTGATGACTGCGCTTCAGTCCCTCGCCATAAATGTTGATTTCCACCGGCCTGATTATAGTTAGGGGTGGGAGGTAAGAAGAGAAAGCTGGAGAAGAGAGTTGAGGCACGACAAAGCCTGGCAAGTGGCAAAGCCCGCGGTGTCTGGGTAACAGGCGGACTGGGGAGAGTGCAGAAGCGACAGCGGGCACCGCCGGCCGAGCTTCGGGACTTTTCGAGCGGCCAAGGGCTGCTGGACTTTCCTGACCGCCCTTCTGCGTCTAACCACTGCTCACAACGCCAGAGCTCTTGTGCTCCTGGGCAGCGGAAGCGTCCCAGGCTGTTTTTGCTCGTGGCTGGTGCCTTAGAACAAAATCCTCGGCAGCAGTTAAAAATAATCGGATGTGTTTGGGGGAGGGAAACTTGGCGTCACTCACGATCAAAGTGGAGGTTCCGACCCTAAACCCGCCCTGTCACGTTGAATAAATAAATAAATTATGTTAAGCAGGCGTATGGCTGGAAATAGCATTGATAAACCAAGGCAGCCAGCGGCTGTGTTATGTTCCCGTTAAGACTGGGGATGGTCCGAGCGCTCAGCAGACCCTAACATATCCGTGGATACTCTAACTACGGGCAGCGTGTCTGTTCCAGGGGGTTGGGAACCAAAGCAGAGGACTTGAACCTACACGTTCTTACTTCTTTTTCCAGTGAGAGTCCAAGTGAACAGTGCGAGCGACGGGGAAATCCAGATAGATTTTCTATTTTAAAACAAAAAAAAAAACTTTCTCTCTGGAAATAACTGGACGGCCAATTCTCTTGGCGCAGCTTCCATGTGCCCGGGATTGTTACAGCGGGTCTGGGCTCGATAAGAGTTGAGTGAAGTTGAACGAGTATGGAAGGGTCTCCGAAGAGGACAGGAGAGACAGTGCGACCGGCTTTCCGAAGGACCTGTAATGCATCTCAGATCTCCAAACGCTTGCGACATTGTCCAGACCTCCCTCGGGTCTTTTGCTGCCTCTTGTCAGTTGTATCTCTGGGGGTGTGCATTCTGGTACATTACAGGACCTCGGATCTCCAGACCCGCGTCTCGCATTTGGAGGAAGAGAGGCAGGTTTACTCGGCATGGTTCTCAATGGACCAAATGGAACCGGCTATTTTTAACAGAGTGGATCAACTACTGACAGAGGTTGGTGTGCGGCTGCCTTAGATGAAGCTGCCTACTGAAGCGTAGCGATTCCAACAAAACGATAGCAGTTGACCGTGTTTTATATTATCTTGCGTTTTCAGTGTTGTTCCAATTGTATATTTAATTATAGATGGTGAATAAAGGCAATCTTTCCCAGTCAGATTCTGCAGCGAAGGTTAGACAAACACACTGCTTTCCAACAACTTTATTTTTTCCACAACACATGCCCAACTATTTGTTGCTAATATGCTTGCAAAGAACCGACTACCACTCTGCAGGCACTTCAAGGAAAGAGCACCCAATCTTCCTGCCTGAAGATTCCCCACCCATTTAACTTATTCACGCCAGAATAATTATAACTTAAGAACCTTTAAAAAAAAATATGTGTGTTATGAAGCGCCGTATGGAATTGCTATTTTTGTTATTTAATGGTGGTGGGAGGAAGGTATTTCTCATCTGGAAAAAGTGTGCATGGAAGCTTAAGTAGTATTTGCCTGTGATCATGCCATTCTCGTTTTAATTCCTCAGAAACTGAAGGCGCATTTGCCCAAGGTGAGAGCGGCCCGCGGGGTCCCTAGCGGCTGCACATGTCCTCCAGGTAAGCACTACTCTCTCAGTCCACACCCACTTGCAGACAAGCAGCGGAGTAACTGTTCAATCACCCCCCAATCGGAGTTGGCAGCTTGCCCGAGGGCTTGAAGTATCGGTTCAGTGACTTGTGTACAATTGGATGCATGCACAGTCTCGAAGACTCCAGTGTGTAATGAAATTGTGTGGTGGGAGAGGGATTTTGGTTTGGGTAGGGCGGTCTCCTTTAACTATCAACAAAATGTTCACAAACTTTCCCCGCTCTGCATTCTCCGCTTTCTGCTCTTCCCCTTTACGTGTCCTTTCTGCCACTCTGGTTATAAGCTATGGCCAATGGAAATGGTTGAGTAGGTATGTTCAAACGCAAATATAGGATCCGAGAACGGCACGGGGGGAAATCCGCTGATATTTCGCAAAGTTGCGCCAGTGCCGAGAGGGTTAACATTTGATGTGGTATAGTGTGTCCAGACTTGGATTTAAGACTGGTAGCGGAATAGATTAAAGCGTTGCTGGCTGGCACCGTTGGAAATGCTATTCTAGTCCTTGCGGCAGCACTCCACAATTCTACCCGTGTTGCTGTCTCTCGCTTCACAATAATTATCGGTTTTACACCAACTCGACTGCAACGCACAGAAATACTACCATTCCCGCTGATGTTACAGGATATTTTCTGAACGTAACTTTCCTATAATATGGAACGACGTTTCTCGTTACTTTGAGTCTGTTGTATTGGGGGACCTGATACCATGCGAATTGTAGGTAGCAGGGTCGCGTTGTCACAAACTCTCTTGTAACCCTCTTAACGTGCACCCAGCGCTGCAGTTAAATGTCTTCAAGATTCAACAACCGTTGCAGTTCGTACTCTGGAAGGAAAATGTTGACCGCGGAAACGGCTGACATCTCAAAAGAGCACTTCAGATGGAAGCACATGCTTCCTCGCAGGTCCAAGAGTCTCGCTGTCTGGATTCGAGCGAGCGCAGGTTCCAGAGACCTGGGCTAAGAGATTGAGTGGGAAGGTACATTTGCGGACCACCCATACAGAGTTTGAAATACATCTTTCGTCTTTCTCAAAGAACTTCACACATTTGGAGATGGACACACAATGCTGGAGCAACGCAGCGGATCAGGCAAGTACCCTGGAGAAAAGGAATAGGTGACTTCAGACGGAAGAAGGGTCTCGACCCGAAATGTAATCTATTCCTTTTCTCCTGGGATGCTTGCTGCCTGACCCGCTGAGTTACTCCAGCATTTTGTGACTTTATATTCAGTGTAAATCAACATCTGCAGTTCCTTCCTTCACACATGTGGGTTGCTTTATGTGCAGCACGGGTGTCAAGTTAAAGATATGACCATCAGACATAGAAGCAGAATTAAACCAATTACTGCCAGCCCTTGAAAATGTTGGGCTCACGAATAAAGTATGTAATGAATCCAACCAGAAAAAAACAATACTCAGTTTGACTTTTGTTTCCATTAGTAGTACAGCCAGTAGAGCTGTTGCTTCACTGTTGGAATAAAGTGGGTTCAATGCTGACCACGGGTGGGAGATTGCAACCTTCACGTGGTCCGCCCTGTTTCGACGAATGCAATCAACCCGGCGTGCACAATCAAATAAGATCAAATAGAACAAGTTGTCCTACAACTTTAGGCTGTGCAAACCATAGCAAGAAGAATAATGCTGACCACCAGTACTGTCTGTGTGGAGTTTGCATGTTCGCCCCACACTGATTTCCACCAGATGCTCTTGTTTCCTCTCCATCTAAAAGACATGCAGGTTTTTAGGTTAATTAGCCATTGTGAGGTGCCCCTAGTAGGTAGGTGTAGAATCTGGGGAGAGTTAATGATAATATGGGAAGGAACATAATGGGACCTGGCAGGACAAGTGCAAATGGGTGTTTGCTGGTTGGCATGGATTTGTTTGCCAGGAAGGCCTGTTCCTGTGCTACCTGACTCTGTTCCTATGGAGTAGTTTAAGTGATCAGCATAGCTGCTATAAAATGGAATGTTGGTTAGTACAAAAGAGCAAGGAATTAATTTAAGACGGACATCAGGAAACTGGTGCTGGAATCATAAGCAAAGCACTATGTATGTGGTGGAAGAACTCAGCAGGTCAAGCAGCATCTGTGAAGGAAATGGACGGGCAACTTTTCAAGTCAGGACACCTTTTTCAGTTTGAAGGAGGGTCCCGACCCAAAATGTTGTCTGTCCATTAGTTCTACAGATGCAGCCTCACCCATTGATTTCCTCTAGCCCTTTGTGAATTGAAAGTTAAGCAGGAAAGAGGAGATTCTAAAATGGAAAAAAAACCCAGACTTGTTACAGTACTGTAAAATTACTAATTAAATTGAATTTAAGATGATAAGGGGTCACAAAAAATAGAAACGGAAACATTTTCTGATGGAGCAATGTTTGGTTGATGAAACATTTTAAGTTATTAATCTTTTTAAAATAAGAATTGTTACCAATATGATCAGAATTCAGAACATTGTTCGAAACTATCAAGTACTGATATTTTAAAAAAAAATCATTATTTTTAAAGTTTGGTGCAGCAGTCTGTGAAGACAAGAAATGACAGCTTCTTGCATCACAGGATGTCCCTTTTGGTGCAGAGAAGGTGGCTGAAAGCCTTTGTGTAATTAAATCAAACGAAGAATGGAATAAGGTCAAATGTGATGTCGAAGATCGACACAAAATGCTGGAGTAACTTAGATGCTCAAGAAGCATCTCTGGAGAAAAGGAATACATGATGTTTCGGGTCAGAAACCTTTTTCAGTCTGGCAGTGAGAGAGGGTGTTGCTGAACTGTCGGGGAGAGGAGGAGAACTTCTTCAAAGTAAGCATACCTTGAGGAGCTTTCACAGCAGAGCGGACAAAATGTGTAGGAAGGAACTACAGGTGTTGGTTTATACCGGTTAGACACAAAATACTGGAGTAACTCAGCGGGTCAAGCAGCATCTCTGAAGAAAAGGAATAGGTGGCATTTCGGGTCAGGACACTCATTAGACAAATGTGATGTCCATTATTCTTCTGGCCCCTGTTGTCTCCTTTCATTCACTTGATCGCTGTCCTTTCCCATTCAGTCTGCTTCAGTGCTGTCATGTTTGTTGACTATTTGCAGCTTTTCAGTGCTTTAATTACAGATTTTCCATATCTTCCATTTTTTTCTCTCCATCTCTTCAGTGGTGCTTTACTTTAAAGAAATATTATTATGGAAGCTAAAAACAATGTTGACATCTTGGCCTTGTATCACTTGAGATTTGTGTTTTTCTACATGGAAAACTAAATTTTACATCAACCAACCTTTTGCCTGAAAAACACATGTTAACTTAGCTGATATGGACCTCAGCAATATTAAAATATATATATATATATATATATATATATATATATATATATATATATACAGTTTCTACATTGCATTAGATGCACATCTAGGTTTTATTTTAATTCCTCTCCCTCTACCACCACCTCCCCCAATGCATTTAGGTCTTGTCTGAGAAGGTACCATTAATGTTTGGGGGGAGGGGGGGGAGCTATTTAAAATCTAAACCGCATGACCACAACCACTGATTAAAATAAGGCTTGTGTCCCAAGATGTGGTTGCTGTGTGTATCCACCATAACAGAAACAGTTCCAGTCTAAATCTATAACTGCAGAAAAAGTAGGCATCACAAATGCGAGAACATGTAAAGGTATAAAACTGGCTAGTCCAAAGATTTACAGACTGCAGTAGGTATCTGGAGACTATCGCATGTCTATTTCTGATGAGGTAGTTAGGGTTGATTTGGAGATGGCTAAATATTTATACTTTTTTCAAATTTTGGTTGACCTTAATAGGAAGAAATCTTTTCAATACCCTCATGCCATGTTCTGCCAACTTGTATGCTAAATTCATAGTCATAAATTTAACCTTTTAACAACAATATATACAAACTTGTACCACTTTAAGTTCCTTCAAAATATAGACATTTAACTTTCAGCCCTTGGTAAAATATATAATTCTGGAATGGATCTGGCAGAGTAATGGCTTTAAATAATCATCCTGTCAACAGGAACACACTTATCTTATAGGTGTTTAGTTTATTACATGACTTGTCAGTAGCCTTTTTCTGTTAGGCACATTGTATATGCAACAAATCAGACTTCATCTGGGCCTGACTCTTAACGGTGGCATTTCACAACTGACATTTGCTGTTACCAGGTTAGACAAAAATGCTGGAGAAACTCAGCGGGTGAGGCAGCATCTACGGAGCGAAGGAAATAGGCAATGTTTCGGGTCAAAACCCTTCTACCAGAACTAGTAACCATATAGTTGTTGGAGTTATCGCCTACCCCACAGCCAACAATGGACCATTGTGGGCTCCACCTTTCCTTGATCATCGTTTTTTTTTTTGCGTATCTTTCATTCATTTGTTCTATGTACCTACAAAATCTATAATTTCCCTTTCCCTTGACCCTCCGTCTGAAGAGGGATCTAGACCCGAAGAGTCACCTATTCCTTTTCTCCAGAGATGCTGCCTGACCCGCTGTCACTCCAGCTTTTTGTGTTTATCATATTATCATTCATGCCCAATAAAGCATTACCTGATACAGTAGCAGAATTCCTGTAAAAAATCAGCCATTCAGCACGAATCTGCCCTCTATCCATCGACCAGAAATACTGCTTTCATTAAAGGTTGCGAGTTTGCATCATGTTATGATATGGAAATTCAATTAATCTGTTTTCAACTTCCTACTGTCGTTCCCCTGTCATCTGTATTCTCCCGTACTAGACCAAAGTTTGCATTTAAAACAACAAACATTGGAGAGATCATATTACTATAACACCAGTATCACAAACTTCATCAACGGAATCATCTTCTGTAATGGCCAAGATAACAAACCAGTATCTGCATTTCTAATTTCAAAGAGTTCTTGTCTGTGTTCTTGCCTCAACAGTTGGTTACTTAATTGTCTGTATGTCATCTAATGCTGGTGATTGTTGTACACCTTCATTCAATACCTTTGGTATTGCTGCCAAACTAGAAGCTGAACGCTTCTGATTATTTCTCATTTCCTCATTGTATAGTGGAATGAAGGCTTTACTACATGAGATCCAACTGTTACTTCATCCCCAATAATAGCTCATTGCACATGTCTCTGGGTGTTTCCTGTTTTTTCCACTAATGTTTATTGGTAGACTGACCTGCAAGCCCCAAAACATATTATTTTAGTGGGAATAGGGAAAATGGTGTTGATTATTTGAACAGCAAAATAATGTTTGGCTATGTTTTTTAAAAAAAAAACATAATTACTGCAAAAATTCAGCCATGAAGTCAATTGGTTTTCACCGATAGTAATAATAAATTTCTATATGTGGAATAAACATATTTAAATATTGTGCTGAATGATAATACTTTTCTCAGTATGGCAGGTTACTTAACTTGAACATTCTTAAAATATACTCGTAGTATTAATCCTATCTATATCAAATATTTTAAAATAAAAACATTAAGATTAGCTTGAGGATATTTTAGAATTCAAGTATCACAGCAGATGGATCTAAAAAGTTGGCATCTGCTTGAGATTTAATTGAAACTGTTGTGAATCAAACACTATCACATCGGAAAGTTCTGTACACCAGCTTTCAACAGTGTTGACTGTTAAAAATTTCTGGTAACACTCCTGAGAATTTGGGTCAAGAGTCCTTGTATGCTCTTAAGACACCAAATGCGCTATCCAATTTTATCAGATCATACACATTATGTGAAGCCCTCAATATTATTTTCAAATGCATGGAGAAAGTAGCTGATTTGGATGGAGGTTTCGGTCAAACTAATGCAGAAATAAATCCTTTGTGACCTGGACTCGGTGGCAATTAAGCAATTGGATGTAAGGTTGTTTTTTTTTAGAATGTGGAGCGTGTTATCTTGGGATGATTGGGATTAGCAGCAAGGGAAAGATTTTCAATCTGACCACTGATGGATGGGCACACTTGTGAGCCCCTGTTTCACAGTCAACATGTACAAATCCCAGTAAGCACACATTCATAACTCTCACCGTGCATTAGTTCTTGAGTTGTTTTAACAAGGAAACCATGTCTTTGCTTGCCCTGCACTATTCCTGCATACACATGGCTGAAATGAAAATCTTGTGAGAATTGGAAGTACAATGTATAAAGAAGGAGAATGAATAGAATTTTGCATTGATAGATTGGGATGGAATTAGACGCTCGTGGCGAGTCTGAGCATTGCCATTTTTGTTAATTCCAGGTAACTGTGTAAAATGTCTCCTTATGTATGTGTCAAATAGGTTGGGAAATGATAACCTTATTTATTTGCATTATTTCAAAATGATTGGTTGCCCAAAGACGGTTGAAGAACTATATGCAGAGGATGTACCACAGAAACAAGTTAGTATGCTAAATTATCTTTCTTGGACCTCAATGATGTCTTGTCTCGGAGTTTTGTCGAAGTGTTGTTCCAGTGGATTGAGCACGTCATTCAGTTTTACTCATAGGTGCAATATTGAGGGAAATGCTGTCTTCTGTGTAAATTGTTACGCCAATATTCTGTCAGCCATTGTACATGAATGTAATTATCCAGTAGGACATTTTGTGGACAAATCAATAAGATCCAAGATACTATTTTCATGAGAGCAGATGTGCTTGGGAAAGTCTGATTGTGAATTATTCTAACTCTGAAACAACTTTTGCTTGTTTAGAATTTTAAAACATACTATCTTCAAGTTAGACATTATTTGACTGATGAAGTGATTTTATTTAGTTAACATCAAGGAAACATAACCTGGTTAATTTCTGAACAGAGGATTTAATGTAGTTCTTTATTAATATTTACTCCCCCATTGACATCACCAAACCATTTGATTGATCACATATCTTATTGCTAGTGTAAAAATCACTAGCAATTGCTTGGATAAATGTACTATAGACCACATTTCAAAATATTTGAATTGACAGTAAGGCATCTTGAGATTTTTTTCAAAGCAATTGTTTCAATGAAATCCTTTTTGTACAAAATGAGCAATCCATTTAAATGTTTAGAGGTTAAGTTTTGATTCTTAAGAATCGGGACCTGATTAAATTTGGACAGTGGTAGCACAGCGTAAATACTTATCATTGAAATGTAAAAAAATAACTTAAATGCAATCGGCATCTCAATGAACTGCTGTTTCTGAAGTTCTTCTGTTTTTCTTGGGTCTCTCCATACAATTCTTATCTTTCTGCATCCATCCCCCCCAAGTCTCTGTCTGCTGGTGATTTCTATATCAGCAGCAACATCTGAACCCACTATCTTGGCACCGAAGAGTTTTACTTGGATGCTTGCAACAAATGAGAGGAAGGCAGTTGAATATAAAGTGAAGGGAAGAGTGTTAGCAGCTGAATAAACGATCAGATCAAGATGGGGGAAGATTAGGTCATTGGTGGCTGTCCACACAGAAACAACTGCATTACAAGTGCCATTGATTGTATCTTCGGACATCTGTTAACAGTATATTTAACCCAAAAACGTGGACTCAAAATATATTAGGTCATCTCTCCCCTACCCTTTTGTTCTTATTTTATTTTTATTTTGGAGTCGTAAGATGCCAAATTATCATTAGGGTATAGGTCAGTATTGTACAATGTGTAGAGCTGGCTAAGTATTTCTTCATGTACAATAAAAATGAAAAATGGTTGATCTTTCTTTTGCAAAAACAATGCTCATCATTTATTGTGCAAACCTTGAGTGTTTCCTGTATTTTGATGTGGTATCATTTCTTTAGGCTTTGTTGTAATTTGTGGTACTCCACCATATGAAGTTCCATCTGCTTTGGAGATTGATACCGAGGGCTGTTTTCAATAGATATCATTGGATAAAGTTTGGTGGAAAGTTGTGGTAATTCTTATGGGTCCATCAGAGCTTAATGCCAAGGGGAATCTATTCCACATAATGCGTTCCCGGTTCGATTCCTGCTCTGGACTCTGTTAATTAATAACAATTTACAGACCAGTTTAGGTAAAGCAGATTGTCTCTGTTGACTAGTGGACAGATGTTGGTTAGCATTTCAATTCATTGATTAGGAAAGAGTGCATGCATTCCAGATAATCTAGTTTGGATGAGATGTTCCCATTAATCAAACTGCATGAAGTGTTTACCGTCTGGACTTTCATGCAAATTAGTGGTCTTTGGAACTTTATTTGGGCATGCAATATCACAAGGAGAAAAAGAATAGTGTGAGAACTAAAAGGTTGCAGCTGACTTCTCCATTTTCCCAGGGCGATAAGTACACTTTCAAACTAGCGTGTGCCAAATCAGTGATAGAGACAGATGGCCGAAGTGATAGTGAAAGACAGGAGAGATATCATCGAATTGGATACGTTTCTCTCAGCTACTTGTTCCCTGTGTGTACTTTATGTCCAGCACATTAAACACATGACGACAAATCAAGTGGTGGAGGGCCATTATCTGTGGAGGTACTGCTCAAGTATCAATGCTTCACAAGGACAGGCAGATTCTATATGGATAGAAGAAGCTAATGGAAGTACATCTTCAGCCTTCCCCCACCTTCTCAAACCCCAATCCAAATGTCATGCACCTCCTTAAAGGCACTATTTTAAAGGCAAACCTTTTGCCGGCAGATATGACCCATTGCAGCATACTTTAGGCTCTCCTGTTTAGATGAGGACAGATAACATGAAAATCTTCATGCCACTGCACCTTGATTAGGATACAGAGGCTGCTGTTCCAAGCATCCATCTCAGTTGCAATAATATTTGCGGGAGAATGCCAGGTTGTTTCAGTGATTAATAAGGAAAAATAATTAGAGAACTATCAATAACCCGGTGTGGATATTTGTAAGAATTTCCTTTAATTAAGAATCTCATAAATTACTGAACATTGCCCCTTCTAACACTGTGCACTGGATTTCTGCCCCAGAATAACTTTTGTATCTTAGGCTATCTTGTACCAGTCAGGCCTATATGTGACTCCAGTCCCAGGATCATATTCGTTCACATCTAACCAGAGTATGCAGTACCGTAGCAAGACGCCATCAATTCTACTGTTGTGCACACTTTCCCCTCAAAGGCTGCAGTGGTTCAAAAAGGTGCCTCAGCAGCACTTCCTCAAGAGTAATTTGAAATGGCCAAGTTTCAAAAGCTATTCCGGAGCAGAAATCCAACACGCAATGTTAAAAAGGGGACTTTTTAGTAATTTATGAGTTTCTTAATTGAAGGGATTTTTTGCTAATATCCGCATTTTTGATTTGGATGTTATTTAATAATTAGTTTTTATTAGTTTATGGGCGACACAGAGGTATATAATGCAAATAAATTGGCAACTTTGAGCATTCACATCCCACTTCTTGCTGTTACTCATTTCTGAGCTTGATTTAATCACGTTTACAGAAAAGATTTTGAAAAACACATTGACCATTATACTAATCAAATTGATATTTATTTCCAGCTTAGCTTGATTGTTGGTGCAGAATGTACGTAACAAATGATCTGCGGTATGTTCTTAACATTGGTGATTTAAAATCTCCCCCCCCCCCTTCCCTAGAGTGTTGCCGTGACAAATACCCTTGGATTTAAACACCAAGAAAACACATGAACTGCTTCTGAACTTTGGCATTTTTAAACCCTATAGTGTGCCAGTTACTACACACTAATTTGCTTGACATGTAAAACAAATCATAGCACGTGGATGCAGAAACTGAAATATATATTCTTCTGAAAGGAGTGTTTTAGAGCTCGGGAACTATCTGACTTCTGAAGTTGATGCCAGCATTCTTTCTGTGATTGACAGGGATTGAGGGTGAGGAGCAGGGGTTAGTGGCATTTGTAAATAAACTTTCGGTTTCAGAGATAATGGAGCTGGGTAAGAATGAGTCTTTTCACAAGCACGGAAGCTTCCTTTGGTGCATTCCTGGCCAGGGAAAGGGTATGTGAGAAAGCATAATGCACTGACAGAGAATGCAGAGGAATAGGGCAGCTCATAGGACTGAGGGGACCAAGGCAGATTGTCTCCACTGGAATAGTTAAACACCCCGTTGAAGACAATTGAGAAACTACAGAAATTCAGGAGTGGCAAGTAGGACCCAATGAAATGACATATTTGGAGCGAAGAGGCAAGAAAACAGGGCATAAGAAATAGAAGGAAGGAAAGCCCACAACTGCATTGCGAGGCATCTCCATTCTTTGCGGAATGATCTAATCATTGGTTTTAACTCTACTTTCTTTCCTTATCCTCTATACGCTCAAATTCCTGCAGTCCAATGATCTATCTGTCTTGGCCATGACTATGCTTAATGAGTCAGTATCCACAACTCTCCAGGATGCTGAATTCCTAAAGGGCCTGTCTTACTTATGCGATTTTTTTTGCCGACTTGCCTGCACCTGTCATAGTCGCAGCAGGTCACCGAAAATGGTCAAAATGGTGAAAATCTAGCGGCAGCCAGAAAAAGGTACTCTTTGGGCGACTACTCATGACAATACAGACATGTTGCGGGGTGACGCCTGTTTGGTCGTGATTACTCGCCCAAAGTGTTGTACATTTTTCTGGCCGCCGCTAGATTTTCACCATTTTTAACATTTTCGGTGACCTGCTGCGACTATGACAGGTGCCGCAAGTCGCCGAAAAAAATCACGTAAGTGGGACGGGCCCTTAAGGTTCACAACTCTTTGAAAGAAACAGTTTCCTCTTGGGTAGCAGACCTTTAGTTCTGAAATGATTTATGTAGTCCTCAACTCCCCAGCCAAAGGAAATCACCTCATGGCGTCCATGTTTTCAAGTCTTCTCTAAATTTCAATGAGATTAGTTATCAATGTTCTAAAACCTAGCAAGTATAATTGGTTTATAGGAATATCAGCCAAATGGGGAAATGGGACTAGCTTAGTGGGCATCGTGGTTTGCATGGACAAGTTGGGTCGTGGTTTATTTCCATGCTGTATAATTCTGATTCTAGATACAAACTACATAACACTTCCTTATCAGTCAAACTCCTCATACTGAGAATTAAACTAATGAATCCTGGCTGTACCACCACCAAGACAAATATACCTTGTGTTAACTTGTTGCTTTTGTTTGGTTTCACCAAGGGTTTGTAGAGTTACAGCAAGACTTAGTGACTCTTGTACTAAGTCCTTCTTGCAAAAAAAAGCAATGTTCTTTCAGCTGTTTTATTATTTGCTGTTTTAAAACTAACTTTCCATATTTTAATGTGCAAAGACAGTTCACTCCCAATACCAAATTGTACACAAGATAGTTTTTCTATTCTTACTATCAAAGTAGATGATATAACATTCCTCTTTACCATCTGCATCCTTTTGTTCACCACTCTATGTCCCTATTTTGGCCCTTCCTCATAGCTTACTTTCCCACCAATCTTTGTGTCAATGCACCATTATATTCTGTTCCCTCATGTGAATCATTATTATAAATTGGAAATATCTGAGCTTGCAGAACTAATCCCTGGGGCACTTCACTGAAAACTATGTATTTATTACCTTATACCCTTTGTTTTCTCCCTGTTGGCCAATGTTCTATCCATTATAATCTTTTACCCACAAATAGTATCAGAATGCCCTGTGAACCTTTACCATGGGTTGTAATCTTTTATGTGGATAATTGTAAAAGTTCTTTAAATTCCTAATAGACTATATCCATTGGTCCCTTGCTCTCTACCATGCTAATTGCATCCTTAAGCAAATGTAATACATTTGTAACATTTGGTAAGTGATTTTTAATCCACCCTTAATAATATCTTCAAGCATTCTTGTGACAGCTGATACAAGCTAATTCAAGTACAGTTCTCTGTCGTATCTCTGTTCCTTCTAGAATAGCAGCGTTATGTTTGTTTCCAATTTACTGAATCCTTTACAGAATCTAGAATATCCCCGAATATGCCATTCAATGTATTCCCTTTTTTTCAGCCCTTTCAGAGCCCTAGGATGTAGCTATCGAGTCCAGAGCATTTGTAAGCCATCAGCCTTGTGAATGTTGGTGTAATTTTTCTCTTTGTGTCCTATTATATTAAGAATACTTTAATGTTTTCTGCTGTGAAAAACAGTTAAAGTATTTATGTAATTCAGCTGTCTCAGCTACTGAGGAACGCACATTCACTGTCGGGACTCCTCCTCCACATGTGCTGGAAAAACTGTTGTTTTTTGCTCATTTAAGCTCACAGTGTATTTTCGCCCTTGCGTTCTCAGTGCTGCAGTCATCCTTTGTTGGTTTCTAATCTCCTGCCATTCCACAGACTTATTTCTATTCACTGCAACTTTATAATTTTCTTTCAATCTAATATAATCTGTAACTTGCTGCAAAACCTCCAGTTGCTGGAAATAAAGGCATAACTTTGTTGCACCTCGTTTTCCTTCAGGTCATGTTGCAGCCCCTGGATCTTGGATAACTTCCCTTTATTTTTCATTTCTCTTTCCACAGATGTGGTTGCACCTTTATTTTAATTTTTTTTGTCTCCCGAGCTGCTGATTTTTCCATTAATTATAGTCTTGCCAGCTTTGGTCTCACCATATGACATTCCTTCTGTTCTCTTCAACATTCTCTCTATCCCCATCTCTGCAAAGTCAAACATTAATTTCCCACCTTCCCATTTCTGATTAAGGACACTTGATCTGAAATATTAACTCTACTACAGTCTCTGCCGTCTGAGCTAATGAGCGCTTAGATCATAGAACCTAAATTGAACAGCACGGTTATCAGGCCCTTTGGCCTATTATGTCTATTTCCGTACATGATGCAAAAATAATCTAATCTCGTGTGCCTGGACATGATCCATATCGCTTAATTCCCTACATATCCATGTGCCTATCTAAAAGCTTCTTAAAAGTCACTATTCTATCTGCCTCTTGGCAATGTGTTCCAGGCACCCGCCATCCTCTGTTTAAACAAACCTGTTCCACACATTTTCTTCAGCCTTCATCTTAAAGCTAGTTTTTGACCTTTCCACCCTAAGAGGAAGGTTCTGACTGTCTACCCAATCTATGCCACTCAGTTTTATATGCATCTATCAGGCCTCCCCTTAAATGCTTCTAGCAATTTATCTTTATTGTCCTTGACTCCATTTTTAAGCTCATTTTACCAATGGAGAGGATACTACTATGGCACATATTGATTGAGCATTATGTAATATTTCTCCTGATGTCCACCATTGCTTTTAATCTAAGTTTCCTATCCATTTTCCTCAATTTGTCCTTCAAACGAATGCAATTATTTGGAAACCACTTTCAAATGGAGTGTGTGAAACTGAATGTTAAATTCCCTCCTATTAGGAAGCACTTCTCTAGAAGATTATTTATTATGAGATTAATCCTGTATCATTTAATGGCTTGATAAAGTGGGATGGTGATGGGGAGAATGAATTACCAAGCAATAGAGAAAGAAATGCCCTGAGCTGTGGGGGGATTAACAGGTCCCTTTCAGAATGGCAGGCAGTGACTAGTGGCGTACCGCAAGGCTCGGTGCTGGGACCGCAGCTATTTACAATATACATCAATGATTTAGATGAAGGGATTCAAAGTAACATTAGCAAATTTGAAGATGACACAAAGCTGGATGGCAGTGTGAACTGTGAGGAGGATGCTATGAGAATGCAGGGTGACTTGGACAGGTTGGGAGAGTGGGCAGATGCAGTTTAATGTGGATAAATGTGAGGTTATTCACTTTGGTAGCAAAAACAGGAAGGCAGATTATTATCTAAATGGTGTCAAGTTGGGGAACTGGGGAAGCACAACGGGGTCTGGGGGTCCTTGTTCAACAGTCAATGAAAGTAAGCATGCAGGTACAGCAGGCAGTGAAGAAAGTGAATGGCATGTTGGCCTTCATAACAAGAGGAATTGAGTATAGGAGCAAAGAGGTCCTTCTGCAGTTATAGGGCCCTAGTGAGACCACACCTGGAGTATTGTGTGCAGTTTTGGACCCCTGATTTGAGGAAGGACATTCTTGCTATTGAGGGAGTGCAGCGTAGGTTTACAAGGTTAATTCCCGGGATGGCGGGACTGTCATATGCTGAGAAAATGGAGCGGCTGGCTTGTATACTCTGGTGTTTAGAAGGATGAGAGGGGATCTTATTGAAACATATAAGATTATTAAGGGTTTGGACATGCTAGAGGCAGGAAACGTGTTCCCGATGTTGGGGAAGACTAGAACCAGGGACCATAGTTTTAGAATAAGGGGTAAGCCATTTAGAACGGAGATGAGGAAACACTTTTTCGCACAGAGTTGTGAATCTGTGGAAATCTCTGCCTTAGAGGGCGGTGGAGGCCGGTTCTCTGGATACTTTCAAGAGAGAGCTAGATAGGGCTCTTAAGGATAGTGGAGTCGGGGGATATGGGGAGAAGGCAGGAACAGGGTACTGATTGGGGATGATCAGCCATGATCACATTGAATGGCTGGCTTGAAGGGCCGAATGGCCTACTCCTGCACCTATTGTCTATTGTCTACCACGTTCCAAAGAAGTGCAGATTTGTACATTAATTGGTTTGTGTAAGTTGTCCCAAGTGTACGGGTGAAGGTCGGCGTAGGCTTCATGGGCCGATGGGCCTGTTTCCAAGCTCTATCTCTACACAAAACTAATCTAATCTCAGATTCTGCTGGAAATGGGACAGGCATTTTCTTTTTGGTAGAACAGGCTCCCAATTAAACACGGTGTATCCTCTGACTCGCTTGCAAAGAATTCCTCCTCGCACTGCACATTACAGAATCATAAATTTATTGATAAAGATCTATTTTATAATTTTTACCTTATCCTCCTAATCTACTTCTTTGGCCCAGCATCTGTTTTCCTCTTGACGCTGCAGTAACTTGGGAAATGTTTCTGTGTTAAAGTTGCTGTATTGTTATATTCCATTAAATAGAGTACAAAAGGGAAATCCTTCCACACTGAATATTAAAACAAGGGATTGACTGATTTGCAAGAATACCTCTTGGTCGTTGCCAAAGCCAAGTCTTCCTCATAAAGCATCAATAACAGTTAGCACGTGCTTCATCTGCTGAATCGATTCCCAATCGGTTAGAAATGTTGTCCGCAGCAGCTGAAATTATAAGACTTAACTTGAAGGTTACGGAAGTGAGAAAATGTGTTGCCGATACTACTAGAATTGCAATATACATCTTGTAATGGTAGGAGAAATAGTTCTCCCCCTTAGTCTCTACAAATGTACAGATCCCGGGCTTGAATATAAACAATATCTAAGATCCTCTCAGTTAGAACTCCAAACATTTACAACCCACTGACCGAATAAATTTCCCCACATCTCAATCCATTGTGCCTTTTTTGGCTGAAGAAGGCTGAGAATTGAAAATAGCCAGGAGTTGTGTCAGAAAGAACTGCAGATGCTGGTTTACACCGAAGATAGACACAAAATGTTGGAGCAACTCGGTGGAACAGGTAGCATCTCTGGAGCCCTTCTCTCCAGAGAGACTGTCTGTCCCGCTGAGTTACTGCAACATTTTGAGTATCTTCAATAAAAAATGGCTACTCTCTTGAGATCAGGGATGCTCTACAGACTAATTTCTCAAGACATTAAAATCTAGTGTTCAATTGCTGAAGCATTTTAGGCTGAAGCATGTGGTACCCATAAACAAGCAATTTAATTGCATTTTGGGGAAATTTCTGAGCGATTGCTAAGTAGTTACCCACAGCTTTGGTGAAACAGCTTTGGACAACCTAATTCCTTCTTTGGGTGGCACAGTGGTGCCTCACGGCTCCAACAACCCATTCAATCCTAATCTTCCTGCTGATTTTGTGGAGTTCGTAGGTTCTCACTGTGTTGCCAGTTCCTCTCACATACTAAAGTTGTGCAAGTTGGTAGCTTACTTGGTTATAAATTGCCTCCAGTGTAGGTGAGTTGTAGAATCTGAGGGACTGAAATGAGACTGTGGGATTAGTGTAAATGGGTACTTGATGGTTGCCCAGAGGGCCTTTTTCCATGCTGTATGACAATGATTTTTTCCCAAGTTGTCCTGCAGCTTTCATACCTCACCTTTTGGTCACATCAATGTATTTCAGTCTGAAGAAGGGTCGGGACCCAAAATGTCACCTGTCGATGCTCTCCAGAGAGGCTGCCTGACCCGTTGAGTCAGTCCAGCACTTTGTGTGTTTGTTTTGCAAACAGATAATAATGTGACAGACTGTTTGCCTCTTACACCTTCTCCTAGAAAGTTTGACCTTGATACTTCGCTGAATAAAATGTTAAAATTTGCCTCATTATGTGCATGTTGGCAGTTATATAAAATGACAGGAAAGGTTCTGCTTGTCGTTCTTGGAATGAATACTAATGAATGGATAGTTGCAAGATCAAGTTTCTGGACATTGAACACTTTGATTTGGATCGTTCATTGAATGCATCACTAAGGACTGATTGGCCTATCCAATGTTGTGCCTTTTGGCCACACATGATACCCTTTGGCATTGGATCGCCAAATCTGCACCTAAGGTCATCTAATTACTGTTCATCTTGAACCAATATCCTAAAAAAGTCAAGCCCTCGAGTGTTATGATCTTTCCTGGTCAATGAACAGTATATCTACATTGGTGAAAAGCAATTTAATCCTTTTGGAAGTTCATGGCAAGGGTATTCTGAAAGGGTATTGGAACATATCTCAGTTCCTTGGAGTATTTTGGGAATGTATTCACATTTGCAATCTCACGAGTGTACTGTTGATCTGAGACTATCATATTTGGGACAGATCTGGGGAATAAGCCAATATTCAAGCAGAAGACAAAATGAAAATCATTGCTTTAAGCAAAACTCTTTAACACCTGTTAAGGTGCGAGGTTTGCCAGGAAAGACTTATTGCTCTGCAATTTATTTTTCAGATGTAGATGGAGGAGGTTTAAAAGAAACAAATATCAGCTATTTTGTTTACAATCATATGTAATATGGTAAATCTGTTTGACAAATAGAGCATTAATGATGTCTTTGAACATCCTGAGGACTGTTGTTACATTATTGTAGGAGGGAAGGGTGGAATGCGATAACAGATATTTCTGCAGAGCATAAGCTATAAATATGTAGCCATTCAAACATTTTATGTAAATCAAAATCTTCAATTGCCCCAACCTGTGTTTTTTTAAATAATTAATCATGTTTTAATTTATGCAACAATTTTGCAATGCAAATACTGTATTATTTGTATAACAATATTAAAGTGTGTATCTATCATAACAGCTTTACATAATCATGTTTTATAGCTCTAACTCTGGTTTGAAGGGTAATTTTCTTTACCTGTATCGTGATGCCGCATTGTTTAAATTACCATAAAGTGATCCTGAGGAGTACTAATAATCCTGAGATCTGAGCTCAAATCCCTCCATGGCATCTGTGTAATATAAATCCAGTTAATGATTGAGGAGGTGAAAAAATCCCAAAAGAAAACTAATTCATTATTGGTATTGATGATTTCTAGATTGTCAAAATCATCAAATCCATCAGGGGAGGAAATCTTCCATCCTTGCCCAGCGTGGACTCCCCATGTCTTGAGACTCAACAATGAGGGTAACTCTTAAATAGTCTAATAAGCAATTCATAATGGCCACATCAAGACAGAAAAAATAATAAAAATAGATGGATTATCTGTGATCGACTTGGTCAAGGAATTAGAACATGGTTGTTGGTTTGGAAGGTGCTGTTGAAGTAAATTAGATGAGTAACAATAGTGCATTTTGCAATTGGAGTTGACTGGCTGTGTGACTGTGCTATTGTTTAAACCCATCAACATTTCACGTTAAAATTTAAGTTTTTTTTGTAAATAATTCTTCTCATTCATTCTGTGAGAATAATTGTTAATTACAATTAAGAAAGTGTTAAGTATTCCTACTCTTCCCCCCCCCCCCCCCCCCCCCCCCCCCCCAGTGGTCCAATTTTCGGCTGCTTTTACCCTGCAACCGTAAAGTCGATATGGAAAGGTCTCACTTTTCACGTAGGCTAAATGGGATTTTATTATTAGGCATAATACTATGAATGTTGGTATACATTGCCATTAAAGAGTATACTAGGGAACAACAAGTAGGTTAACATATGATGAGCATTTAGAGGCACTGGGCCTGTACTCGCAGGAATTTAAAAGAATGAGGGGACCTCATTGAAGCATACAGAATCGTGAAAGACTTGGATAGAATAGATGTGGCGAGGATGTTTCCACTAGTGGGAGAGTCTAGAATTGGAGGCCATAGCCTCAGAATTAAAGGACGTTCTTTTAAGAAGGAGATGAGGAGAAATGTCTTTAGTCAGAGGGTGGTGAATCTGTGGAATTCTTTGCCACAGTAGGCTGTGGAGGCCAAGTCAGTAGATATATTTAAGGCAGAAGATAGATTCTTGATTAGCACAGGTGTCTGAGGTTATAGGGCGAAGGCAGAAGAATGGGATTAAGAGGGAGAGATAGATCAGCCATGATTGTATGGCGGAGTAGACTTGATGGACCGAATGGCCTAATTCTGCTCCTATTACTTATGAACTTATGAACTTTCATCAATGAACATGGCAGGTTAAAGTGGGAACAGACAGGTAGAAGGAGAAGATACACATTTACGGGATGACCAGTGAAGTACTTCTGATATGTTCAGCATAAAACAAAGTGCTGGAAGAGCTCAGAGGGTCAGGCAGCATCTGTGTCTCCATTCTACCTCTGATACACAGTAACTGTTACAATGTAGGAATGCTAATTTACATGCAGTTAGCTCCCATAAACAGCTGTGATAATGATTACATGTTTTTTTATATACGAGTTGGGTATAAAAGTATTGGCCTTGTCACCATGGTTAACTGCTCTGCTCCTCTTCAAAATGTTGTGATCGGACCTGTTAAACCTACCGCTGGGGCAGTCAGCCAGACAGAATTCATGTGCAGCTTTCTGGAGTGAGCCTTGAACCCACAGACTCAGCTGCACTAAAGTCATAAAGTTAGCCTCAGATGACACTTGGTGCCCAGGTTGACCTGCTCCTTCAGAAGCTGAGTTTCATCAACACCTTGTGACAAGACTCAGCCCGCACAGAAGGGATAAATCTACATCTACAAGGCTTACTACCTTGCCTTCCTCCTCCTCCCTCTTTATTTTGGTTTCCTTCCAGGACTTTGCATTCCGTGTAAAATTCCAGCTCGCGTTCGCTGGTTTACTTGGTTGCGTGTCTCAGTAAAGTTTATTTGATTAATGATGGAGATGCGTCATTGCTTGATCTGTCAACGTGGTTCCCAGATCCACATGGGAATGTCACCTAGTTTTTTTACTCTCCAGTTCTGCGCTTCTGGAGAACTCCAGGCTGCAAGTTGTGGTATAAAATCCCACAGGAACTTTGCGGACATCTGCAAATGTAATGAACGGGGAACACCATTTGTTTGCTAAGTTCTAAGAAATCCAGGTCGCTGTACATCGTGAATTTGAGGACAAAACCTGGCCAGAAACTAAACAGAGCGAAATGAAACTGCAGGAGGAAGAAGATTCACTTGTTTTTCTTTGGAGTTAATTTGGGATTGATATCCAGTTTCCATTATGCCAGATCAGTGCTGGTGCAGGATCTAAATTTGCTTTTTGTCCATGCTAAACTTGTGCTGTAAAACATGAACTCTTCCACCCGTTGTTTGTGTGTACGGGTGTGCATATGTTTGCACTCCCCCCTCAGGGCAGGTAAACGATAAGAGGAATGGCCTATTCTGGATCGGAATAAGAGTCAAAAGAAGGGTTCCGACCCAAAACGTCACACATCCTTTTTCTCCAGAGAGGCTGCCTGACCTGCTGAGTTACTCTATCACTTTGTGCCTATCTTCAGCATGAACCTGCATCTGCAGTTCCTTTCTACACACGGCCTATTCAGGGCATTTGTATCCCCATCAAATGAACTAGTTTAGTATCTCAATGGTTTGGCATCTCAATCTTTTGTAACACTTTGGCCCACTCTTAGAGAAATAGAGTCGGGATAAATGGATAATTTTCAGGCTGTGATGAGGTGTGGAGGTGGGGGCTCCATGGAGCATATCATATATCACAATGAATGGTGGTCTCATCCATATAACCATATAACCATATAACAATTACAACACGGAAACAGGCCATCTCGGCCCTTCTAGTCCGCGCCGAACACTTATTCTCCCCTAGTCCCATCTACCTGCACTTAGACCATAACCCTCCATTCCTTTCCCGTCCATATACCTATCCAATTTATTTTTAAATGATAAAATCGAACCTGCCTCCACCACTTCCACTGGAAGCTCATTCCACACAGCTACCACTCTCTGAGTAAAGAAGTCCCCCCTCATGTTACCCCTAAACTTCTGTCCCTTAATTCTCAAATCATGTCCTCTTGTTTGAATCTTCCCTACTCTCAATGGAAAATTTTGCTCCCATTTTCTAGTGACGATGGGATTCTGCTGTTTATAATCTGTTGGAGCGACTTAGGTGAATGTATCAAGAATAATATATCTAAGAATGTTGATAATAGAAAGTAGGATGGAGATACAGAGAGATTTTGGAAGCATATGTGAATGGGTGTGAAAATGCAGAGTGACTATTGTAGAAAAATATTAGGATAACCACTTTAGTAACAAAAGATTAAAAGGCAAGACCATTTTTTAAATGGTAAGAGACCACACGAGGTTTATGCTCACAAGGATCTGAATGTCCTATTGTACCGTTCATCGACCAGCAGGCACAAACAATTAAAAAGATGAATCCTATGTGGTAGAAGATAAGAGTACAAGAATAAGGACATCTTGCTCTAATTATACAAAGTTCTAATGTAGCGACATCCAGAATAGAGACATCTCTCTATTTGCAATATACGTTGTGATGGAGGGAGTGGCTTGGATTGTCACATGGTTGGCTTGCTTGCATGAGGATAGATTTAGCAGTTGTGTGTCAAAGACACAACTTCATGCTGAATGTGCAGTCTATCTACGGACACATGCAAAACACAAAGTGCTGGAGTAACTCAGCAGTTCAGGCAATATCCTGGCCCAAAACACCATCTATCCATTCCCTCTACAGATGCTGCCCGACCCACTCCAGCACTTTGTCTTTTCTTCAAGATTCCAGCATCAGCAGTTCTTTGACTCCATTTTACGGACACGGGCACCTGTTAGACGATGTAATCATCAGAGCAAGGGTCTATCTAGAGGTCTGCATCGCACACCCCATAGCAGGAGTTGCTGACAGATGCACCAACCACTGCGTAATCCCCTCTGTCATTTCCACCAACCTGGTCCCTAAACAGTAATAGCAACCAAGGAGCTGCAAAAGTATCAAATATCAAAGGAATGAAGCTCCGTGCAGCCTTACTATCAATTCTCATTCAGTAGGAGATGCGGGGAGCTCAATGGAGCATAAACAACCTGGATGTCCATAATAACCAGCACCCCTGTTAGAGACCATTCGTTTCTCTACTGGAAAAACAAAGGGACTATTCAGCAGATAGACACAAAATGCTGGAGTAACTCAGCAGGACAGGCAGCATCCCCGGATAGAAGGAATGGGTAACGTTTCGGGTCAAGACACTTCTTCAGACTGATGCTGCCTGTCCCGCTGAGTTACTCCAGCATTTTGTGTCCATCTTAGGTTCCTTGCTACAACAATGAAACTATTCTGCTTTAATTTCCATTCTGATTGCATTGATTTTGAAATGAATAATAGAAAGGGCAGGACAACATTATTTGTGGGCATACTGTTTGCAATTCTTTATAAATGAGATTGCTTAAACAGAGCCAATTTTGCGTGTGCCTGTGCACACAAGCAAGAATTAAGGTTTCAGTGGAATTGACTTTGCATGGAAACTCCACAACTTGGGAATTTCCTGATGAACATGGAAGTCCCAAAGTTGTAGTCCGTGATTCACTGCTGTTTTGTCAATTAAATTGACTTCTGTGGATTTCAGCATGGGAGAAACTTTCATGGAATTTGCTCCTTACTATTTAATATTCTGCGTTCCCTTCTCTGATCAGCCTCATGCATTGAACTCCATCAGCGATAGTATCACCCACATAATTAATGTGTTCATGCCCTTTGGGACCTTTCTGCTTCTATTGTAAACTCCAGTATTCTGAAATTTGTAATAAACAGTGAGCATAAAACAATCTAAATTCTCACATTTTTATCCTCATTGGAAATATGTTGTCAGTATTTAACACTACATTGTTTGTGTGTTTTTGAAACATTTGATTAGTATAACGATTGAAATGTATTACCGTGTTACACATTCCAGTGATACACAGTGTGTGGTATTCTTGGACATTCTTGTACCACAAGCACAAAGAAAAGGCCTTTTTTTAAAAACTCGATACTAGAGTGAAATGAAAATGGTCGTGCCAGATCTTTTGCTCTGAGATTTAGTGCAAACATTGGCTTGTGCAACAATAGCAAGCCATTCAACAGTGATCCCATATCAATTGAAATGCAAGAGATACGGGGAGTATCAGAACAGAAATGTCAGCTTATCTTTCCCAGCCGGGCATGCAGAATGCAGCGAGTCAAGATTAATTGGATGTTCAAATGCCACTTTCAGTGCTCAACACTGGGATGTATTCTTTGGTGAATGTAAATTTGCCTCAATTGGATTTCCAAATATAGCAATGGATGGGAACAAGCTGGAGTCCTTATTTGTGACTTGCACAAGTTCAGAAATAGATTAACCTGATCAGGCAACTTTTAAAATTTGTGTTTTAACCTATTTCCACCTGTGGTTTACAAGATGTTTAGAGTGGTTGATGTATTGAGCAGCCACAGGATTTTTGATTGCCAGAAACAAATGTCTGCACCCACTGTTCTAAAGACATGCCATCCAAATATAACCTTTCCATCATTTCCTGACATAAAAACACATTCACAAAAAAGTCAACTGTTCTAAACGGAAAATAACCAGCATTTCTGTAGCACCTTATTTAGAATGTTACACTGCCAAGTAAACACTTTAGGAGTCGTTGTTGTGTAACGTGGAGAAATGCAATGGCAATGAGCAGATATTTTGTCTTTGGGATGATGGTTGAGATGCAGGTAGTATATTATATGTATTGGTCAGGCTATCAGACAGAACTCACCAGATCTTCCATTAATAGGAAATATTTACCTCCTACTTGGAAAGCGAGTCGAGATTTGGTTTATGGTCTCATCTGAAAAGCAACACCTCCAACAATGCTACACGCACAAGTGCCATATTTGAATTCATCCTAAAATTGCAAAGATCTTTAATGTAAATAACGTATGTGCTTCATTGTGAGTTAGTTATTCTTAAATTCTTGAACAACATGATTCATGTGATGATTCATTTGTATATTTATGTCTGGCTGTTCTTAATCCAACCCGTGCAAGTCTTGAGAAAAATCAGCTTTACAATACTGATCACACATTGGACCAACAAATATTCATGGAGTCAAATAGCACGAAATTAGCCTTCTGGCTCACTGCATCCATACCGACCATGAAACATCCAAGTGCATTAATCCCATATTATTCATCCAGCTTTCCCAGTTTGTTCCCCTCACAGGGACACCAGTGGCAATTTACAATGACCGATTAACCTACTGACCTGCACATCTTTGAGATGCGGGCAGAAACTGAAGCACTCTTTGATCGGACTTTACTGGCTTTATCTTGCACTAAACGTTATTCCCTTATCATGCATCTGTACACTGTGAATGGCTCAATTGTAATCATGTTTTGTCTTTCTGCTGACTGGTTAGCATGCAACAAAAGCTTTTCACTGTACCTCGGGACTTGTGACAATAAACTAAACTGAATATGCCAAGTGGTTAACAGGGAAAGTAAGTAAGTAAGTAAATTTTATTTATATAGCACGTTTAAGTCAACTCGCGTTGAAACCAAAGTGCTTTACATAAAAGAAATAATAAAAGAAAAAATAAAGTTTCCGTACATCCATAGAAAAATAAAAAATCAGAAAAATGACATAACACATTATAGAATTCAACAAGAACGTTCCACCACAACAGAATCAACATTTTCCACTATGGGGAAAGGCAACAAAAAGTGGGGAAAGGCAACAGAAAGCATTCAAACTCAACACAAATAACACCTTGAGTCTCAGTTGATCCTGGGTCTCTAGCACTATAGGGCGACGGCTCTACCAGCTGTGCCAATGCACAGTATTAGGCTGCAACACTGTTCCTTTTGTTTCTGTGTCGGTAGTGAGTAGCAATCCCCTTTAAGAAGAAATGAGCAGCTGTGGGTAGTGGTAACCGATGATGTTTGAGGATAGGAAATGCACCTTGTCAGTTTACCTGGAGCCGGGCCGATGGGAACTGGCACTCATTCCCTGTAACAGGAGCCGGCCAGCCTCTCTGCATTACATATTTGACATAGCAAATGGCCCGGCTGGCTTATGACATGTGCATGTGGGAGACTGGGTGGAAGGGAGGGGAAGAGAGCATGGAATGCCTTTTAGCCAACCACTGTTAACCTTGACATCTCTGATGACAGGAAAATAGTTGGCTTCTGTCCTTCCTTTGCGATTAGTTTTCGTGGCAGGTGCCAGTCGATTGCCTTACTGAGGATGTGCTTTGCATGTTGGGGATGCAGTCTGGAATGAAGCTGGGGATTTGTAGACCACAACATATGCTAAAGGCATCGCAGCTTCATAACTAAAGGCCTGGCTCATTCCACTTGATAAGGATCATTTTCTCTGACGCATATCCAAAACTGTGCTAGCAGCCCACACTTGTTAATGTTTAGTTTACAGCCTGTTAGTAGCCAAGATTATTCAGTGCCATTGCCGTTTAAATGTATTACAAATCGCTCTGTATCCGTAGATATATAGCTGGGAATTTAAAAGGCATTTTCTTGCAAATGCTTTTGTGTCACATTCACTTCATGTGGAAGACTTTGCTCACAATGTTTATTTCTTTCTCAGGCACGCTTCTCAAGTTTGTTTTCGCTTTGGTTTGTAAGTTTACAGTGTTGGGGAGGAAAAAAATACAAGGATCATAAGGGCAGGGAGTGAGGGAAAGGCATGTTGGCCAGCTTCAGATGGTGTTTGCAAAACAAAACTGTGATCATGAAAGGAGTTGAGATAAATGGCATGCTTGCTCCAAAGCTCTGGTTCGCTTTAAAGTGTGGATGTAGGGAGAAACCTACCTTTATACACTGCAGCTGAATTCTTCTTATGCTGATGGGAACCAGATAAAAAGCTTTAAAGAATTGCAGGTGTGAGCACAAGGTTAATCCAACTCTTTATCTTCTGAAATGTGACATCTATCATAACGTATTATCATCCTTTTTTAACAACTGAAGGCGATTATAAATATTAAGAAGTATTAAGACTTGTTTGGAGAACTATCCCCCAGGGGGATTTGGTTGTCTCCTTCAGGATTCCCCTGAAGTAGGGATCACAGTCCTTAAATAAAGATTCTATGATAATGTATTGTTGTCCTATGTTTGATTTAAAACACATCCCCAGCTCTCTTGTGGGGTTTAAAAAAAAATTATTGTAATGCTGAGCTCTCCACTGAGGTTGGTGTCCCGCCGAAAATACCTGGGGTGTGCTGTCCAAGCAGCGTGATAGTGAATCCTCGCATCTAGGCAGTTTGGCAGGAGGCACCGTGCATCGAAGCTCTGGAGTGAAGTTATATATTTAAGGACGTTGTTTCTTGTAACCAACTTAAATGAAGCAAAGGTTTTAAGCCTGGAACAAAAAAGTTAATATACCTGCGTCTCCATACACAGACGTTCCCAGGCCTGAGTCGCAGAGTCATAATGTAGCAGGTCCATAAAATAGGCCCATCAGGTCACTTAGTTCATGTCGACCATGTCCTTGTCTTTTAAAAGTTGTCATTGTACCTACATCTACCACTTCCTCTGTCCCTTGTTCCATATGCCCACTACCCACACTGTGGAAAATCTGGCCCCTCGGATCTCCATTGTCTTTCCTCTCTCGCCTTATATCTGTGCCCTCTAGTTTAAGCTCCTCTACTCTGGAACAATGACTGTGCTCGGCTACCTTATCCATGCCCCTTATGATTGTGTAAACTTCTGTAAGGTCACCCTTCAGTCTTCATAGCTTCAGAGAAAATAATCCCATTCGTTTCAATCTCTGTTTTTAATTCAAGGCCTTCCGGCCATATTATTCTGACTTTTTTTTTTCATCCTCTCTGGATTCATTAGATCCTTCTGATAGCCTGACTACCAGAAATGTGCACAATACTCCACAAGTGTGATTTCACCAATGTCTTGTACAAACTCCTATGCTCAGTGCGTTGGCCAAGGAAGGCAAGCATACCGCATGCCTGCTTCTTCCCCTTATCTCCCTGTTTCACCTCTTTCCAGGAACCCCACACTTGTATCCCTAAGACTCTCTTGTCAACAACACTCCCATGGGCCCTGCCATTTGCTGTTCACTGGGAGTTCCTCTACTCACGGCCACCCTGGGCCATGTGCCTGAGTTACATCGCCTCTCCTGGGCCTGTCCAAGGGAAGATGCCTGAGGATGAGCACCAGTTCTCCATCCGTAAAAAGGGAGAAAGCAGGAACATGGTTGACCAGAGCCTACATTGCTGTTGTGTGTAGGATAGGCTGCAAGAGGTGAGGCGGGAGGAGGGGGGTGGGGGAGGGAAGAGAAAGGAGAAAGAAAAAAAGAAGAGTAGGAGGGTCTCAACCTTCTTTGTTTTTACCACTTATCTGCACCTTCATCACCCCAAACCCACCTCCGTAGCCAAACTACTATTCTTTGTTCCAGACTATGGACTTTATCCCAGAGCCCCAACATCACCAACATGGCAAGGTGACTGGGAAAAGGTTAGAGATCAGGTTATGTTGTAAGGACATTGTAGGATTCAATGAGACTGTATTGTCACATGTACCTAGGTACAGTGAAATGCTTTGTTTTGCATTCAAGCAGGTAAAATCATACATCAGACCTCACCTAGGCATGGAATCAAGAGATATGGGGAGAAAGCAGGAACGGGGTACTGATTTTGGATGATCATATTGAATGGCGGTGCTGGCTCGAGGGCCGAATGGCCTATTCCTACACCCATTTTCTATGTTTCTAGGCAGTACGCAAGAGTCTCGGAAACAGAGCTTGCATACAAATGAGTGTGGAGATGTCAGATCAAGCAGACTGCAGTGTGTGGAAGGGTGGGGGGCAAAGACAGCTGTGGTGGGACAGGTGAGGAGCGGATTGGCCAAGTGGGTCCACCTTGAAAACCTGATAAACGGATTCCGTATGAAGCTGATCAAGAAAATCAATGAGAGACTCCGCCAGTGGAGATATCCTAGAGCGAGGTCAGGGTGCCAAAGCCCAGAGCAGCAGCTGATGCATCGAGCAGGTGGTGCCCAATTGCCAGGGGATGGTGCCGATCACTTCCATTCAGGGAGGTCCTGCTGTGTGCAGGTGCATCGGTCAGCTGGAAGCTGGCTTCTCCTGGGAGGCTGCCTGGAGCGAACAGCGGAGGAAGCCGTCTGCACTGAAACTATGCAGTTAGCCAATTCAGTAGCTGCTTAATCATCTGGCCCATTTTGTTTTGTGCTGGTGGGTCCCACCACAAGTAGTTAGATAACCAGGTTTTCGGATTGCTATAGAAAACTGTTAGCCAGATTTTTTTTAACATGTAAATGAGGTTAGATTATTTACAAGAGTTCTTTCAATAGTTTGATCCACAAATCTCGGCCTTATCTGAAAGTACTATCCAGAGATGCAGCCTGTTCCGTTGAGTTACTCCAGCATTTTGTGTCTATCTTTAGTACTGTACAATTTTGACTTTCATTGCGTCTGGGAAGTCTAATGTTTAGTGGAATCAGCAAGGTTTCCTTCTGTTGTGAACGCAGGAATAAAGGACTTGCATTTCTATAGCACCCCACATATGCCTACCAGGACATGTGTTTTACAACCATTGGCATACTTTTTGAAGGGTAACAGGATTACAAATTTGTGAAACACGGCAGGTAGTTTTGTACAGCAAGCTCCCATGCAGAGTAAAGTAATAATGACCAGATAGTCTCTTCCAAAGATCCTATAGCGAGCAAGATGGTCCACTCAACGAAAAAGACGTAGTACGGTCATGGGCAGATTCATGGGTAATTATAGGCCCCATTTCCGTAACCGGCTTCCGTCTCCACACCAAAGATCCCATAGGATAATAGTGCGGAGACAGAAGCCGGTTACGGAAACATCCTCATAAAAATAAAAGTTATTTGGGAAAAATGTTCTCCATTTTCAGAATTTTAATTTATTAACACAAACGGTTCCCCCGCAACGTTGATTACGCTACGGGTCGGGTTACGGAAATGGATGAAAAAAAGGCCCACGTTCCGCTCCGTTGCGTACTACACGTCAGCCCATTGCATTTAGCAGGAGTGGTCTATCTTGCTCCGCTATAGGATCTTTGGTCTCTTCTAGGGTGTTGTTTGAAAGATAAATATTGGGCAAAATTTCCTTTCTTATTTAAAAAATATATTACTGTGAGATGTTTTGCATCCACTTGAGGGAGCAGACAGGGTCCAAGTTTAATCCTCCTCTGAAAGATTGATATATATTTTGCAGGTTGTTTGTTGAATATCGCTCCATCAATCCAGTTGTGAGCGTGATACATTCTTGAAAGGGAATTGCTGATAACATAAGGACAACACTTTAACAAATAGCCAATGATAATCAAAGTGGGACTATTTATTTAGAATCTCAGCCTGTTCATATTGCTGATACCTGAGTGGATCTGATATATTCACCCACAAGTAACGTGCCTCAATCCCCTTCTCATCATTGCCTTTCTTTGCTGGAATCAACTCAGCTGAAAATGTGTCGGAAGATGTTGGTTTAACATTATTGGCTGATGTTGGTTTAAACCAAAGACAACACTTTAACTCCCATTCCCAAACTGACCTTTCTGTGCTGGACTTCCTCAATTGTCAGAGTGAGGCCAAACGCAAATTGAAGGAATAGCACCTCATACTTTGTTTGGGCAGCTTACAACCCAATGTTATGAATATTGATTTCCCTAACTTCGTAACCTTTGCACCCCTCTCTCTCCATCCCCTCCCCCACCCTATTCATTGTATTAGTTTCACTGTTGTCCTGTTGAGTTTCACTTTCTGTTTAACTCGTTATCACCTCGCCCACAGCCAACAATGGGCCATTGTGGGCTCCACCTTTCCTTGATCTTCGTTACTTTTTCCTTATCTTTCATTCATTTGAACTATATCTCTCTATATCACCGTCTATATCTCTTGTCTCCCTTTCCCCTGACTATCAGTGTGAAGAAGGGTCACGACCAGCAACGTCACCTATTCCTTTTCTCCAGAGATGCTGCCTGACCCGCTCAGTTACTCCAGCTTTTTGTGTCTCTCATCAGCTGAAAATGTGATGCAGTTCACAGTGTCTGTTATTACATGGTGGTGTAAACAATGCTGCTGCCTTGTGACGTGTGTGCAAGAGTCCAAGTACCGCCAGGCTCCATTTTATATTCTTCCTTTTCCAAAATGCCGACCGAAACCATAATTGGCCATATGTTGACGTTTGCAGATGTGGATGTCTGTAACTGACATTGGTTCACATGAAGCCAGCAATTCCAGGCTCATGGTCAACAGTCACCGAGACAAGAGAAAACGAATGCTCGAGAGCGCTAAGGGTTATTGATACTTTGTTAACAACATTCCCATTAAAGGAATTGTCAGAAGGTATTGTGTGATCTGGAATTTCATGACAAATGATGAATGTGCACAGCCATAAAATCCGATGCTTGGATTAGTTATGGAAATGTTTTTCTGGCCATTTTTAACACAACCAATCATTTTAATGATGCGCACTTGTCAGCACAGTATCCCCAAATCCTGCTCGAGCTTTTATTCTTGCAAATCGCTCCTAATTTACCAGCATCCCTGCTCCTTTTTGTCCCCATTCCATTTATGCACAAAAAGCCAACCACACATCGTGGAACAGAATGAGTGAGTAGTTGCACGCTATGGGGAGAGATTTCCTCAGTTTACTATTTATAGCAAAATGGCATCTGTGCAAAGAATGTGTTCATTTTGCTACAAGTATCTATGAGAGAACCTTTCCCTTTGTGTTTATCTTTGCATAACAATGACAGACTAAATTCTAAACATTGGAGGGTGTTTTGGGTCGGGGGATTTTAATAAGTTCAGCGAGGAGTTTGACACAAAATGCTGGAGTAAGTCAGCGGGACAGGCAGCATCTCTGGATAGAAGGAATGGGTGACGTTTCGGGCCGAGGCCCTTCTTCAGTCTCAGTCTGACAGTCTCAGACTCGGCCTGAAGAAGAGTCTTGACCCGAAAGGTCAGTGTGTGAATTGCATGTTGATTCTGGATGACTTTGAGTTTGGTTAATCAGCTGCCTGGGCATTCAAAATGTTTAACAACTGCTAAAACTGGAGTAACTCAGCGGGACAGGCAGCATCTCTGGATAGAAGGAATGGGTGACATTTCGGGTCGAGACCCTTCTTCCGACCTAAAACTGGACATGTGTAAGCCGATGGAATATATGTGAGAATTTTGCAAGATCTTCAGAAGATCCTTTAAAGTTGGTATGAGGAGCATACAAGGAAAGATTCTGAAGGCCTAAGGATTGATTGTTTGTATTTGGTTAAATTCCCTATGTAGGTCGCTCATTATTTTTACTTACAAACAGGCAGGGGAATTTTCATCCAGCAGCTGTTTCTCGTTACTGGTTATTTTACATTGTCTGTACTTATTGTATCAACCCTGTAATTTTGCACAGCTTACTGCTTTGAGGTAGGTAAAGCAGAGTCATACCTGCATTTTTTTTTTTTTTTACAAAAGTTTGCTTGACAGGGTTGCCTTGCCAGCAAGCTAGCAAAATGTGCTTTGTTCCAAGAAGAGAAAAAAATGATTTCGCTTGTTTTAGTGGGAGCATTCATATTTCAATTTGGCCATGTTTACTGGCACACCCAGCCTGCTGATGTCTGCTGGCCAGAGTGGTAGGATGGTGATTTATACATTGACAAGATAACACCTCACTGAGAAACACCAGTCCTGCTTTGTTTAGTGTCGAGATGGCAAAGGCCCTGTTGTAGTTTCCCAGAGTCTGTGTTGTTGTCACTCCATATTCTCACAGCAATGTGTCCGTTGCAATGGATTTCAAACAAATGCATTTCTCAGCTCCCAAAATGAGATTGGATAGTGACTGACCTCTGACAGAATTTGGCATTAATTCATTCCTTAGTTGCCAGTCTACCTTAACTTAGAAGTTGTGGAGTCTGAAGAAGGGTCTCGACCCGAAACATCACCCATTCCTTCTCTCCGGAGATGCTGCCTGTCCCGCTGATTTACTGCAGCATTTTGTGTCTATTTACCTTAAATTGGACATGGTTTCGAGTTTGTTTTGATTAGCACTGATAATCAGAGGATTTTGATGGGGAATGGTTAATTCTTGCATCATTTGTAAATATTTCTAAGTATTTACTTTCACCATTAGTTTGTAACAACTGTCCTTTTGAAAATGTCCCCTCTTCTGCACACTTGGACCGAATGAGCTGCATTTTGGTTTCAGGTTTTGTCTGCTGCATTGAATTCAATGTTAACATGAGTATTAATTGTGCCACTACTGTATCTTGAAGCCTCTGCGTCCTTCACTCACTCCGGAGAGCTGAGTATAAAAATGAGTTCGACAATCTAGTGGGTGAATGCACTGCCAAATGACCCAATTTAGATGAGGTATTCAACTGAGCTCCTTTATCTTGGCTCTGATAAGATGCGTTGGTGATATTTTAAAGTAGAGTTGATGATCAATGCCTGGCGCCCTTTAATCAACATCACTGAAATTAATATGTGTAGGAAGGAACTGCAGATGCTGGTTTACACCAAAGATAGACACAAAATGCGAGAGTAACTCGGTGGGACAGACAGTATCTCTGGAGAGAAGGATTTGGTGACGTTTTGGGTCCAGACCCTTCTTCACATTCGAAACGTCACCCATTCCCTCTCTCCAGGGATGCTGCCGGTACCACTGAGTTACTCTACCATTTTGTGTCTATCTTCACTAAAACTGAATCTTGTTAGATGCTCATTACCACAATGCTATTTGAAAATGCTTACTGTGTTAAAATGACACTTGCGTTTCAACATTCCCACTGTGGACATGCATCAAACATACTACATTGGCGGTGAACCTCTTTGGGATATTTTCGAAAGTATCTTTAAGGTGATATAAAAAAGGAGCTTTTATTTTCATTTATTACCATCCTATGTTTCATGGTCTCCTCCCTGCCAAATGTGGTGATCTGTCATTCCAATTGTTACTAGAAGTGTGAAAACTAAAGAGTTTGAAAGTCAGATTTGAATAGCTGTTCAGATCAACGTTTTGCTAAATTCCAGAACTCGCCTGCCTTTTGTTCTTTAAATTTATTTTCTGTACACTAAATCGCAATATGTAATTCTGTTGAATTAATGTTAGGATTGTGTCCATTTCTTTGCATGTGTTAGTGTGTGCTTGGGACTGTTTGTGCGTGTGCCTCTCGAGAGACTCACTGTTTCTGTGTTTTGAACTGTACAGGAATCTATAAAGAGTGTATGAAGGAACTGCAAATGCTGGTTCAAACCAAAGATAGACACAAAAAGCTGGAGTAACTCAGTGGGTCAGACAGCATCTCTGGAGAAAAGGAATAGGTGACATTTCGGAAGATGATACGTCACCTATTCCTTTCTCCAGAGATGCTGTCTGACCTGTTGAATTACTCCAGCTTTTTGTGTCTATCTTCAGGTATGTATAAAGATCTTTGCATCTTTTGGGCAGTTGTGTCACTGTGAGGATGTGTGTCATTGTTTTTCTTGTGTGCATTTGTGTATTTGGTTGAAACATAGAAACATAGAAAATAGGTGCAGGAGGAGGCCATTCGGCCCTTTGAGCCAGCACCGCCATTCATTGTGATCATGGCTGATCGTCCCCTATCAATAACCCGTGCCTGCCTTCTCCCCATATCCCTTGACTCCACTAGCCCCTAGAGCTCTATCTAACTGTCTTAAATCCATCCAGTGATTTGGCCTCCACTGCCCTCTGTGGCAGGGAATTCCATAAATTCACAACTCTCTGGGTGAAAACTTTTTTTCTCACCTCAGTCTTAAATGTCTTCCCCTTTATTCTAAGACTGGCCCCTGGTTCTGGACTCGCCCAACATTGGGAACATTTTTCCTGCATCTAGCTTGTCCAGCCCTTTTATAATTGTATATGTTTCTATAAGATCTATATGTTTCTATAAGATTGATAGTGGATGAGAAGATGCATGGGAAGATCAAGACCTTTGACACCATATAAAATTCATTCTCTTGTGATCCCTGCCCTTCTTCTAAGAACTGAATTACATACACCAGGAATTTCAAGACCCTGAACATTTTTTTTGTGTCTTTACATGTTCCTTCCAATACACTGAAAGGATACGCAAAGATTTGAGCCCCTGCTTAAGCGACTGAGAGAACGCACCAGTTCACAAACCACCCACCCACCCACTGCATCAACCAACTCCTGCCCCATCTGTGGAAAAATCTTGCACATTGGCCTCATCGATGATCTCCGCAACCACAAAACTAGATGGTGATGAATTATCCCTGCTGTGGTATTTCTTTAGTTTTTGTTTCATTTAGAGATACAGCGCAGAAACAGGCCCGTCGGCCCACCGAGTCGGCACCGACCATCGATCCCCACACATTAACATTACGCGACACACACTAGGGACAAGTTACACTTATCCAAGCCAATTAACTTTGGAGTTTGGGAGGAAACCGAAGATCTCAGAGGAAACTCATGCAGGTCACGGGGGGGACGTACAAGCTCCGTACAGACAGCACCCATTGTCGGGATCGAACCCGGATCTCTGGCACTATAAGCGCTGTAAGGCAGCAACTCTGCCGCTGCGCCACCGTGTCGCTCTTTCTGAAGAAGAAAAAATAATATAGTGTGTGTTTGTGTGTGTGTAAGTGAGATAGAGAGAGGTCTACCTATTGCCTGTTAGGTGATTGGCAATAGGTAGATATTGCCATATCTGCCTATTGCTGTTGAGTTGTAATTGCCGAATCGCATAGATCGTCAGCAAGGTATCTGAGTTAATTGACCCTGAGTTAATTGAACTGAAATATTTCACTAACACTGACTCGCAATTCCTACTGTAAACACCCAGCTGTGCAGTGAGTCCTCTCAAGTGTCCATGTGAAGAAACTGGTGGGGGCTGAGTTTGCTCTCCCCTCCCCCAGTGTTTGGGCACTTAAAAGGAGGTGGCTCCACCTGTGGATTTGTGTCAGTGGGAATTTTGTGTGTAAAAGGAATATTGTGTTTTTTAAGCTTTTCATAGCATGCTGATTTTGATCTGTGATGAAATAGACTTAAACGAATGTCTACATTAGTCCCACATTTGCTTCCTCGCCTTAAAACTGATCAAGCTAATTACCAAGGTACACAAAAATGCTGGAGAAACTCAGCGGGTGCAGCAGCATCTATGGAGCGAAGGAAATAGGTAACGTTTCGGGCCGAAACCCTTCTTCAGACTGATAGGGGGTGGGGAGAAGAAAGGAAAAAAGGAAAAGGCGGAGGAGGAGCCCGAGGGCTGGGGGAGGGGAGGAGACAACCAGATGGCTGATGAAGGGGAGGGGACAGCCAGGGCTAGCAGAATTGGGAGAATTCAACGTTCAGGCCACCAGGATGTAGACTGCCCAAGCGGAATATGAGGTGCATTTCCTCCAATTTACGGTGTTGCTCGCTGTGGCCATGGAGGAGACCCAGGACAGAGAGGTCAGATACGGAATGGGAGGGGGAGTTGAAGTGCTGAGCCACCGGGAGTTCAGGTTGGTTATTGCGGACCGACCGGAGGTGTTCGGCGAAACGATCGCCAAGCCTCCGCTTGGTCTCACCGATGTAGATCAGCTGGCATCTAGAGCAGCGAATGCAATAGATGAGGTTGGAGGAGATGCAGGTGAACCTCTGTCGCACCTGGAACGACTGCTTGGGTCCTGGGATGGAGTGGAGGGGGGAAGTGAAGGGACAAGTGTTGCATCTCTTGCGGTTGCAAAGGAAAGTACCAGGGGAGGGGGTGGTATGGGAGGGAAGGGAAGAATTGACAAGGGAGTTACGGAGGGAGCGGTCTTTGCGGAAGGCAGACATAGGGGGAGATGGGAAGATGTGGCGAGTGGTGGGGTCACGTTGGAGGTGGCGAAACTGACGGAGGATCACTTGTTGTATGTGACGGCTGGTGGGGTGAAAGGTGAGGACTAGGGGGACTCTGCCTTTGTTGTGAGTGGGGGGATGGGGAGAGAGAGCAGTGTTGCGGGGTATGGCAGAGACCCTGGTGCGAGCCTCATCTATGGTGGAGGAGGGGAACCCCCGTTCCCTGAAGAATGAGGACATTTCAGATGCCCTGGTGTGGAACGCCTCATCCTGGGAGCAGATGCGGCGTAGACGGAGGAATTGGGAGTGGGGGATGGAGTCCTTACAGGAAGCAGGGTGGGAAGAAGTGTAGTCCAGATAGCCATGGGAGTCGGTAGGTTTGTAGTGGATGTCGGTAAGGAGTCTATCACCTGCGATGGAGATAGTGAGGTCAAGGAATGGTAGGGAAGTGTCGGAAATGGTCCAGGTGTATTTGAGTGCCGGATGGAAGTTGGTGGTGAAGCGGATGAAGTCAGTCAGTTGTGTGTGGGTGCAGGATGTGGCACCAAAACAATCATCGATGTAGCGGAGGTAGAGGTCAGGGATGGGGCCCTGGTACGCATTGAACAGGGATTGTTCTACGTACCCGACAAAGAGGCAGGCGTAGCTGGGGCCCATGCGTGTGCCCATAGCTACGCCTTGTATTTGGAGGAAATGGGAGGAGTCAAATGAAAAGTTATTAAGTGTAAGTACCAGCTCCGCTAGGCGGAGGAGGGTGTCAGTGGCCGGGTATAGATTGCTTCTACGGTCGAGGAAAAAACGGAGGGCTTTGAGACCATCCTGGTGGGGGATGGAGGTGTACAGTGACTGGACGTCCATGGTGAAGATGAGGGGGTGAGGGCCTAGAGAGTGGAATGCGCGGAGATGACGGAGAGTGTCTGAGGTGTCTTGAACATAGGTGGGGAGGGATTTAACCAAGGGGGATAGTATGGAGTCGAGGTAGGTGGAGATGAGTTCGGTGGGGCAAGAACAGGCAGAGACAATGGGTCTACCGGGACAGTCAGGTTTGTGGATTTTGGGGAGAAGGTAAAAGCGGGCTGTGCGGGGCTGGGGAACGATGAGGTTGGAGGCTCGTTCGGGCAGGGCGTGGGAGTGGATGAAGTTGGTGATGGTGCTGGAGATGGTGGCCTGGTGCTCGTCAGTGGGGTCATGGTCCAGGGGTAAGTAGGAAGAGGTGTCCGTGAGTTGGCGCGTGGCCTCAGCTTTGTAGAGGTCGACGCGCCAGACTAATTACCAATTTGAGTATTTTTAAATCTCTCGCCATATACAAATTGTGTCAGTCACTTAGGAGAAATGGTTATTTTTAAAATTAGTTTGTTTTCAGAAATGTTAAATGCCTGAATTAAAATAATTTGTACTCTATTTGCAAGGGAGTTTAAAACTTATATAATTGTTCAGAATAAACGATCTCGGGTCATAATACATTGTATGCTACTCTGATCACTTTATTTCCACGCACTGTTCCAATAATGATTCATGTCATTAAATTCTATGGTTGGAGTTTCCTCCACTGTTTACTGTTTACATTGGTTATGTGTAATTGCCACTTTATGCCCTTAATTGTGTGAACTTATTCACTAGTTTCTCTTGCATGCGTTCCTTTTATTACTGTTTTAATCAACTTGTCTAAACACTGGCTCCAGGGTGAATATTGTTTGGGCCCCGTGAGGCAGAATCGGGTTGTGTACACAAGGATCTTCCAAGTGCTGCTGTGTTCTCAAGTATTTGTAGTGAAAGGTGATCTTATCTGCATCGACAGCAAGAACTCTAGTTGAGAGTTTATCTGGCCATCTGCACTCTGTATTGCTCTGATCTGGGGCAAGAAGGTCATAAAGGCATAATGTTCAGTGTTTCGGGGTGCAAAGGTGGCAATAATTCCCTGTAAGGGCCAGTTTCTGGACATAGTCAAAAATATCTCATACATGATAATAGTGTATTATGGAGTTGGAAAGCTGGGGATGTTTGAAAGAGAATTACACATGAAGCAAAACCATGTAACTGCCCCACGTTACTAGTAGATCCTTTACGAACTAGATCCTTGTACTGGTTCATGCTCCATTCTCACAGCTCAGTCTATTCTTATTAGCTTGATCTATTCCTTTCTTCCTAATATGCTTAACTTTCCCTAATGTACTAATTGCCACAACTTCTCCTTTTGAAAATAAGTTTTTGGACTTTAGAGATACAGCATGGAAACGGGCCCTTTGGCCCATCGAGTCTGCTCTGCCATTTGATCATGGCCAATCCATTTTTCCCTCTCAACCCCATTTCCCTCTCAACCCCATTCACCTGGCTTTTCCCTATAACACCTTACTAATCAAGAACCTATCAATCTTCACTTTAAAAATACCATATCACTTGGTCCCCATACCTGTCCGTGGCAATGAATTCCACAGATTCACCACTCTCAGCCTGAAGAAATTCCTCTTCACCTCCATTCTAAAGGTATGTCCTATTATTCTGAGACTGTGCCCTCTGGTCCTAGACACTCCCACGACTGGAAATTCAATATTCGGGCAGGATTTGACAGCGTGTGTCACCAAGGGAGACTAATTCAATTCAATGGGAAAACTCACCACTGGTAGGGTTTATAACTGACACAAATAAGTCGGTTTGTAAGTAGCTTAGTTCGGTCCCAGGTCATTCCTGCACAAATCAGCGCCCTGATCCCAACCATCTTCAGCTGCTTGAGAGGAAAGAACGCTCTCTCACAAGATCAGAGCGAGAATGTCTGCTGATAGTGTTCTGTTCCACTCGCCCCAGATAATAGAGATGTCTGTGCTGCTTACAGCAGACGGTAGAAAATACTTGGACATTGGCGGGTAAGTGAAAAGTAATGTTCTCGCCTCACAGTGTGGGCATTGACTAATTTCACCCAGAGAGAGCCTGATCACATTTCCTCAACCTCCAGCACGATTGCCAAGGCCTGCGGGCCACTGTCAACAATCCGATCCTCCTTTGACCAGAGATTTAAGGGAATCATCTAACATAATTCCAAGAGCAAGGCAAAGTTTCGATGTTTTGCTGAAAATACTTTTCCTTTTTGATTCTCTGAAATCTTTCCGCCGTCCATATCCTTAACTGTGGAAAACTGAAAGGCTAACATTTTAAATCAGCCTAAAGGGCCTGTCCCACTTACGCAACTTTTTCGACATGTTGAAAATTCAGCGGTGACCAGAAAGACGCTACGACTCAAGGGTGACTAGGAGACTGCTCACGACCATACAGGCGACACAATGGCGACATGTCGCGGGGTGAAGCCTGTATGGTCGTGAGTAGTCGCCCAAAGAGTTGTACCTTGTTCTGGTCGCCGCTAGATTTTCAACACGTTGAAAATTTTCAGCGACCTGTAACGACCTATGACGGTTGCCGGCAGTCGCCGAAAAAGTGGCGTAAGTGGGACATGCCCTTAAAGCATAGATCAAACCAATCTGAAAAGACTTCATCCAAATCGAGATATTGTTTACCATTGAGTTTGACGATCTTAATAACCAACCACCTTGGTGTTGTCAACGGAGGTTTTAATATCCATATCGAGTGTATCCATTTGTAAACTCAGTGTGTTAAAATTAAAACTTCTTGTGGTAATACTGTTATACCAATTTAACTTTAATCCCCAGCTTTACTTGCAAGTTAATTTTCTTCAAGATTTTTATGTCCCTCAGAGCCTTTTTCCAATTAAAATTCAATCTGTTTTAAATACCATTGCTCTTAAATCGTGAAGCATTTCACATCTGATGTCCAGATTTTTTTGTGGGATTGAATGTGCTGAGTTGTCTTTATTCTAATGCCAAACTATTCCTATTAATTCCTATTGAAAGCAAATTCTGTTCAGTCTCGGGCAGAGTGGAGCTCTGGTGCCTTTATTATTCACTACACCTGGTGCTCAACTTCCCCATTGGCCTATCGATCTGGTAAGCAAGTCTGCACATTTGCTTTCTGGAGGTTTCACAACATGACTTCCAGTTGGACAATCAGTTTCCTCTCAGCTGCAGTATTCATAGAAAATGATTTTAATAAAGGACCCAATTATTATTGAAACTATTTAAATATCTTGAATGTTGCCTGATTTAGGAGTTATTAGCTACAATGATAGTTTGGACACACTGCTTGTTTAATTTTACTGTTTGTATCCCTTGTTATCACCTTCCCCTCAACCGACAATGAACCATTGAACATCTTGATCATCGTCTGCTTTGATCTGCCCTTTTCACACCTTTTACGTGGTCTTTGTACCCTTGCATATCTCTAGTTTTCCACTCCACTATCTCTCAGTCTAAAGGAGGGTTTCGACCCAAATCGTCGCCCATTCCTTCTGTCCAGAGATGCTGCATGTCCTGCTGAGTTAAGGGCCTGTCCCACGAGCATGCGACTGCATGCGGCAAGCGCGACCAAACCGGAAGCGGGGGCCGCGCGGAGGTCGAGTGAGCAGGGCTCGAAATTAGCGGTTGCCCGGGTGCCACTGACCACTCAAGGCGCCGCCGGGCAACCTAAACACCGAGTCATTTTGCCCGGCTTGGCAACCAGATACTGGTTTGTACCGAAGATAGACACAAAAAAACGGAGTAACTCCGCGGGTCAGGCAGCATCTCTGGAGAAAAGGAACGTGACGTTTTGTGTCGGCTGTGTTGCGGGGCAAAGATACTAGGTGTGGGGTGAGGAAGGGTCGGAGCGAATGACGGGCCCCGAACAGCGGCAGCAGCGACTCCATCTCCTCCTCCTCCCACCCCCCGCCCCCCGCCCGCCCTGATAAGCAAAGATACTAGAGGAGCTCCTCTAGTATCTTTGCTGATAAGGGCCTCTGCTTGCAAATCCGCTAACGGCGATAACCGCTTTCGAAACAAACCCTCCCGCACACTGAGGCCGGGAGGAGGGAGGGAGGGGGAGGCCTCAGCGTGTGGGAGGGTTTGTTTTGAAAGCGGTTATCGCCGTTAGCGGATTTACAAGCAGCGGCACTTATCAGGGCGGGCGGGGATTGGGAGGAGGAGGAGATCGAGCCGCTGCTGCTGCTGCTTCTGCTGCTGTGCGAAGCCCGTCATTCACTCCGACCCTTCTGAAGCAGCTGCACCAAAGATCTTATAGTTATAGGATCTTTGAGCTGCACCGCCCGGCCCCGCACCTTGCTGTTGGCTGGCGGAGGAGGGGAGGCGGTGGCGGCGAGGAGTTCCCAACAGCCAAGGCAACGGGGCGATGTTGTCCGAGGGCTGACCTTCCTTCCTCCCCACCTCTCCCCCCCCTCTCTCTCTCTCTCTCTCTCTCTCTTGTACGCCCCCTCCACCCCCCCCCCTTATCCTGGGACCCTTCCACTCCATCCCGCACTGATCCCCATTCCCGCGTCTATTCAGTCCTCACTGACATCCCCTGTGCTCCCCTCCCCGTCTACCCCCCCCAATCTATTCATCCTGCACTGATCACCCTATCCACCTCGCAATGATTCTCCTGCGACCCACCCCCCCCCCCCCCATCCACCCTACACTGGTACCCCAATTCACCCTGTACTTACCCCTGTCCCTACCCCTTTCCCATCCACCCTGCACTTCTCCTCCATCCATCCTGTACTGATCCCCCATCCATCCTGTACTAATCCCCCATCCATCCTGTACTAATCCCCCATCCATCCTGTACTAATCCATGCATTCATCCCGTACTGACCCATCCTCCATTTACCCTGCACCTTCCCCCCCCCCTCCCCTCATTCGTCCTGTAGTGATCTCCCCCCCCCCCATCCATCCTGTACTGATCCTCCCATTCAAGAAGAATGGGGCGAACAGTCTGAAGAAGGGTCTCGACCCGAAACCTTGCCGATTTCCTTCGCTCCATAGATGCTGCCTCACCCGCTGAGTTTCTCCAGCACTTTTGTCCACCCCCATCCATCCCGTACTGAACCCCCCATTCAACACCACTGACATCCCCCATGCTCTCCCCTCACAATTTTACCTACTCCAACCAACACGTACTAATTCACCTGCCTCAATCCATCCATTCTGCACCGACTGCTTTCTAACCCCCACCCCCGCCATCTATCCACCCCGCACTGATTCACACACACCCCCCTCCCTGACCCTATCGTGCTGGAAATGTCTTCAGAGCGAACATTGACTATGTTTGATAATGGAATACAATCAAATGTGTTTTAATTCCCAATGTTATTATTTGTTTTAATCCATAAAGATGGATTAATTAAATTGTGAACACGTGAAACATTAAAACTGCAGTGTTCGATTGTCACTGCTACAATTGACACGTTATTACAGAATTCATTTTAACGGCAAATCAATGCTCTTAATATGGAGTATCAGTACTTTAGTTATTTAATGAGCAACATTCACAACTATACGTACGCATATATTTTACCATGGTCCAGGATTTATTGACACAGGTTGATCATACGCTGAATAATCCAACGACATTTTTGTTTGGAAGTGGAAAGAACTAATAGAAATTGCATTAATTGCTATGTGTAAAAAGTTGAGATACTGTCTTATAATTTTGCTGCATGTCATTGTGGGATATATCATGTCTTGGTTGGTGAATATGTTTAGTTTGTGACTTTATTTGAAGCAGAAATAATATGTGAATGATTCATTGAGTATAATTCCGACTGGCAACTACGCACTTCGTCCGAGCACATTATCGCACGCGTCATGCAAGCCATCTTAAATGACCACCTAAACTGTCATTTGGCAACCTAAAAAGCTGCCAAGGTTGCCCGGCTGGCAACGGGGAAAAACAGTTAAGCGAGAGCCCTGGTGAGTGACGTGAAGTTCGAGCGGAGTCCGCGGGAAGTTCGCGCAGGACGTACGGCGTCGAGATGCTGCGCACACCCGTCGAGGCGGTGCGTACAGTGTCGAGGCGGCTGCGGGCCGGCAGGCTGTTGCTGCGTGGAAATTTTGAACAGTGTCAGTTTTTCGGAGCCCCGCGCGATGTTGGGACCAGCTCCGCACAACTCCATACGGCTCCAGCGATCGAAGTGGGACCGGCCCCGCGAGGCCGTACAGCTCAAGCGACCACGTTAGGTCGCGCTTGTCGCATGCTCGTGGGACAGGCCCTTTACTCCAGCATTTTGTGCCTTATCTTTTGGTTAAACTGCATTGTTTTCTCTCGAATGCCAGAGGTTAAGGGGAGACCTGATAGGAGGATATAAGATTATGAAAGGCATAGATAGGATAGACATCCAGAACCTTTTTCCCAGGGTGGCAAATGTCAAAGCCTAGAAGGAATAGTTTTAAGTCGAGTCATATGTCCAGATAGAACAATGACATTCTTACTTGTTGCAGCACAACAGAATATGTAAACATAGTACTCTGTAAACAATATGTTAAATGAGAGAAAAAAAGTTCACAAGTGTGCACACACACACACACACACACACACACACACACAACACACACACACACACACACACACACACACACACACACACACACACACACACACACACACACACACACACACACACACACCACACACACACACACACACACACACACACACACACACACACACACACACACACACACACACACACAACACACACACACACACACACACACACACACACACACACACACACACACACACACACACACACACACACACACACACACACACACACACACACACACACACACACACACACACACACACACACACACACACACACACACACACACACACACACACACACACACACACACACACACACACACACACACACACACACACACACACACACACACACACACACACACACACACACACACCACACAACACACACACACACACACACACACACACACACACACACACACACACACACACACACACACACACACACACACACACACACACACAACACAACACACACACACACACACACACACACACACACACACAAATGTTAAGAGCGGCAAAGGTTAAAGGAGATGTGCAGTGCAAGGATTTTTTACATAGGTGCCTGGAATGCACCATCGGGTGTGGTGTGGAGCCAGTCATGATAGATCGGTTCAGTAAACCCTCATTATAATGAACCTAGTGGGGGAATGGTGTAACGTTTTTGTCGATTGGCTGCTATAACAGAGTGTATATTATGACTGTTGGCAGATCAATTTCCCTCCTGGGATAAATAAAGTTCTATCATATCGTATCATATTGTAATATATGGCATTTCATGTGGAGAGACAACAATAAAATTTAGGCTGCGCAAGAACTGACTGATCGAGGTGCCTTTTTTCAGCTGAAACATTAAAGCAAAGCCCTACGTGTCCTCAGCTGCAAAGCTCCACGGTTCCTATACAGGTGGTGCAGCAGGCGTAAGCGACTGGGGGCTCGGCATTCTGGCCTGGTGGTGAAGTTTGACAGGCCTGTCCGCTATAACCAAAATCCGTTACGAAGTGGTCCGTAAAATCAAGGGTTCACTGTACATGGATATGCAGGGAATGGAGTGATATGGAGCATGCGCAGGCAGATGAGATTAGTTTATGTTGGCATCATGTTTGGCACAGTTATTGGGGCTAAGGGCGTGTTCCTGTGCTGGACTCGTCTATGTTCTCCATTGAACAGCCAGAACACCCCAGTAAGAACAATTCATCGTTAATACCTGAAGTTTTCAGGACAATCCTGGTTGGCAACCACAAACTTGTATAAACGCTCATGCTGTGCCTCTAGCTTCAAGGCAATTGGTTATTTCTTTGCCATGATAACTGCAATAAGGCAGATAATTGATTGGAATGATTGAGATAAAAAATATTTGTTTTAGATCAGCCAGCACTCTGTGTTGCCTGTTGCCTAACAGTCACACATTTGTACCCTAAAAATACCTGAAATGGAAATTTCTTGTCAACTTGTTATGTTGGCCTTCATAACAAGCAGAATAGAGCATAGGAGCAGTTGTACAGGGCCCTAGTGAGACCACACTTGGAGTATTGTGTGCAGTTGTGGTCTCCACGTTTGAGGAAGGACATTCTTGATGTTGAGGGAGTGCAGCGCAGGTTCACAAGGTTAATTCCCGGGATGGCTGGACTGTCATATGTTGATAGAATGGAGCGGCTGGGCTTGTATACTCTGGAATTTAGAAGGACAAGAGGGGATCTTATTGAAACATGTAAGATTATTAAGGGATTGGACACGCTAGAGGCAGGAAACATGTTCCCGATGTTGGGGGAATCCAGAACCAGGGGCCACAGTTTAAGAATTAGGGGTGGGCCATTTAGAACGGCGAAGAGGATAAACTTTTTCACCCAGAGAGTTGTGAATCTGTGGAATTCTCTGCCTCAGAAGGAAGTGGAGGCCAATTCTCTGGATGCTTTCAAGAGAGAGTTAGATAGAGCTCTTAAAGATAGTGGAGACAGGGGATATGGCGAGAAGGCAGGAACGGGGTACTGATTGTGCATGATCAGCCATGGCGGTGCTGGCTCGAAAGGCCGAATGGCCTACTCCTGCACCTATTGTCTATTGTCTATTGATTTTGAATCCCAGTATAATATCAATCCTCTCTCCCTCGGTTTTCATCCCCGACCCTATAATTTGTACTTCTCCAATGGGCCTCTTGCTCTTGCCAGTATCGGTAGCACCATGCAAGCTCTGATGTTATCCCTACAAACCTCAGTCACTCTTCGCTCTACTCTTTTGGATCTAATTCTCTGATCAGATTTTCAATATTCTGCCCTATTTCCTTCCTGCGCCAAATTTTGCAGGGTAGCTGTCCTGTGCATCCCTTTTGGATATTTTTCCAAAATTAGTCTGTAAATTCAGAGTTTTGTTGCCATTCGGAGCTAATAAAATGATGCATCAATTTTGGGTGGGACTGGTAAGAACAGAGTGATTGGAAAGGAAGTGAATGAAAGATGTACAATGTATATCATGAGCATATAACAAACTGCTGGAGGAAGTCAGTGGATCAGGTAGTATCTGTAGATGGAGATAAAAAGGCAATGTTTCAGGTTGCGACCAATTTCCAGTCTGAAGGAAGGTCCCGACCCGAAACGTCATCTGTCCATTTCCATCCACAGATGCTACCTAGCCCGCTGAGTTAGGCAGCACCTAACCGTTTTTCACACTGAGTGTTGTGAGTCTGTGGAATTCTCTGCCTCAGAGGGCGGTGGAGGCCAGTTCTCTGGATACTTTCAAGAGAGAGCTAGATAGGCCTCTTAAAGAGAGCGGTGTCAGGGGATATGGGGAGAAGGCAGAAACAGGGTACTGATTGGGGATAATCAGCCATGATCACATTGAATGGCGGTGCTGGCTCGAAGGACCGAATGGCCTACTCCTACACCTAATGTCTATTGTCTATTGAGTTCATCCTGCACTTTGTTTTTTACTCAAGATTCCAGTTTCTGTAGTCTCTTGTTTCTACAGTGTTATTCATTTTGCATTATTACTCTCCAGAAACAAGAAACAGAGGCTTATGTTGTACCTTCTTATAATATTGAAGGATAATAAAATACTCTGCGGCCATGAGGTGGGTTAGAAGAAGTTGCAACATAACAAATTGAGTACAGATATCATTTAAAGTTTTAATTTGGGTTCCTAATGTTTCAACCGACGTTCACACTGGTCACCAGCAAACTGAGTGTTTGATGTGTGAGGCTTTCTTTGATTCTCATGTGAATTGGTGCAATTCAAATGGCTTTAAGCTGCTAACAATGGTTCATGTACTTTGCAACTGGGAAGGTGGTGTGTCAGCAGGTGTTTGCATCTCTGCCCAGCAGTTATAAACGTGTGAAGTCAGTTAAGATTTTCAGGCAAATGTTATTGACTTACTCATCAGCCGAGCCATTTCTCTTAATAACTAGATCAAGAATACCAATATTCTTGCCAAACTAAGAATGTATGTTTATTGGTGTGTTTTTATTTAATGTTGGAGAATTATAGGAGTAAATATAAGATAACAGATAGTCTCTGGGAAATCTAGCAGTTTGGAAGAAGCATTATTCAGAGATTGGTGGCAATGGAGAAACTGGCCACTATGAGAGGTGTTTGAAATGATTAATGTAGATGCATTTAAGAAGCTAGTGAAGAAAGGAACAGAAGGAAATGTAGGTGAAAAGGACAAAGGGAAGTTTCTACAAAACATAAGTGTTAGGCTGAGCAAGTGGTCACTTTCTATGTCAGGCAGGAATATATTGTGATTAGGAGGACCATTGTCCTCCCACTCACCTTGTATTCATCCACACTGAGGAATAGACAAGGTTTATTTCTACTAAGGAATCTATCCAACCATTCCACAATGCTAGATTAACATTCCCTGTCTGAAAAACAGGAAGCAGAATAAGCCTACCCTTTGACAAACTAGTACTAAAAAAAGGAAGATAGACACAAAGAGCTGGATTAACTCAGTGGGTCAGACATAATCTCTGGAAAAAAGGAATAGCTGAAGTATTGGGTCGAGACTCTTCTTCAGACCCGAAACATCACCTATTCCCAGATGTTTGTGTCTACCTTCGGTTTAAACAAGCATCCGCGCAGTTCATTCCTACACACAAACAAAAATGGAACTCTTTCTTCCCAGCAAAAACTACCAGGTTTTGAGCGAAAGTGTGGAAATATGTGAGTTTGAGTCATTGTAACTGAGTGAAAGAAAGAGTGAGCATGAGCAAGCAAAAGAAGGGAGTGAAGATAATGTGAAGGGATCCAGAAAGATCCACAAACTTGTGAGTAAGTTCACTTGAGGCAATCTCAAAGTAACGACAAGCCGAATAACTTCTGGGCCAGGGTCATTTTAAACATTTTTTTAAATTTACTAAATGATGCGGTTCCTTTAATGGGCAATTTAAATGTACGCATTTTAAAATATTGACTGCTTTGTTGCTTTTGGAAGATGTAAATCTGGCTGTGATATTCCCACAGTCAATCTGATGAGAAGCAGGGGACATCCAATGTAAATTAGAGAAAGGAATTTGACACCGGCATAAAAGAGTTAGAATTCCTGGTCCACAGAAATCCACAGACGCTGGAGTTTTAAGCTGAAGGGAAACTGGGTTTGAAAACCATCTTAAAATCTCCGGCATTCGAAATGTTGATTGCATAAACATCTGGAAAATACATGATTGCATCGCTTGTAACAGAAGCATTGTTACTATCACGCAGTAATGAGGTTTTATACTTAACTTACTGTATAAGTTGATTTAACATCACCACGAAATGGAGAAATCTTGAGGAATACTGTGACAAGTTGAGAGCACACTTGGATATGACTCTGCGCCAAGGAAGACCAGGTGTCCCAGTCCTGCCATTGAATAGTTTACACATACTGGCAATCTCTGTGGCACACAGGAAGTGTTGTCCAGACACGGCAATATTTTGAACCAGGACTCTTGAAAGGAGTACAGCCTCTGTTGTAAAGCTGCACATTCATATTAAACTGGGCAAATAACTTACTTGACTCAATCAGGCTCTGTTAGGGCTTTTACTCTCGCAATGGTAAATAGAGTTCACATGCACCAACCCATTCATATTCATTTATCTGTTTTTGCTTCATTAACACATCCAACCCAATCTCCAGTATTGATATTTCTGTGTAACAATCCCCAAGCTCTGGCAGTGAATTCCACAGCCTCGGAGTTCTTTTTAGGTGAAAGTTTATCTTCTAAATTCCTGCAGTAATGACAGCACCCTGGCAGTCAAGCTAGTGCAGCACTTCCACAGGGGAGAGGCTGTCATTACATGCTTGACACATTCAGTCAGTTTCCATTGTAAATACGGATGGGAATTTACGGTGAAAATGAGCAGAACCAATTATTTTTCCCCATAAATCGAGAAGCTGTAGAGCAAGGATCGTTCTTTCCAAATTTGTGTGCTTACCACAATGTATCATTATTTCTTATAGTTAACTCTGCACGTGAAAAGATTTAATCAACATTTCACATTGACTACACTCTTACATAAATGACATGACTTAACAGGCATGTGTGAAAATTAACTTGACTGTTTACCAGCTTGAGACCGTCTCTTTATATCCTAGTCTTGCAACTTAATTCAAATTAATATTCTGCATTTGCTTTTTTAATTTGTACTGAACTTTTATCTCCAACAGGATCGCCTTTCAAATGCCCCCTGTCTAACTTTATCCAGTAAAGGAAATCTCTTAAATAGATGCTCGCAGGTGGCTTCAAGCCAACTTGCATGAACTGGGAATGTGGTTGAATTGAAACAAAGCCCGAGAGATGGGTGAAGTACTGCCTATGATTCAACTTGTTCATGGAACATGTGGAGTGCAGCCTCATATTGTCTTCCAAGCTAAACAGAGATAGCAATGTGGTGAAGTAACCACACTGGTATCCCATATTATTTAAATACTTGGCCACTTTTAAAAGTAGGATCCTGGAGAGGTTCCAAGTCCTGCTTCTATATACTACTAAGTTTGACAGTCAGTTTGTCTCCGTTACTGAGCTGGGGAGGAGATAAGGGCACCAATAAATTCAAGGTCTGGACTAGAGGGGTTGTAAACACCAATGCTGTGCTTCTGTGGAATTTCTTTGCAAATGTTCTCTAATAAATCAACTGGAAACCAAGAAAAGCGAGTGCGACTTCTTCGGCACATAATTTTATGCAATGTCAGAATCTCTCAGTATAAATTTATTTGCAGAACAATCCGTATTGTGTTCAGTTCTGGCTGCCCCATTACAGGAAGGATGTGAAGGCTTTGGAGAGGGCGTAGAAGAGGTTTACCAGGAGACTGCCTGGATTAAAGAGTATTAGCTACAAAGAGAGTTTGGCCAAACTTGGATTGTTTCCTCTGGAGCTTCGGTGGTTGAGTGGGAACCTGATGGAAGTTTATAAAATTATGAGAAGCATAGTTAGGGTAAACTGTCGGAATACTTTTCCCAGGATGGAAATGTCAGATTTTAGAGGGCATCGGTTTAAGTTGAGAGGGAAAAATTTTGCAGGAGATGTGTGTTTTATTTTACACAGAATGGTGGATACCTGGAATACGCTGTTAGGGGTGGTGGTGGAGGCAGTTGCGATAGTAACATTTAAGAGGCTTTTGAATAGGCAAGTGAATGTGCATGGAATGGTGGGATATGAACCATCCACAGATAGAAGGGGTTAGTTTAATTTGGCATCATGTTTGGCACGGACATTCTGGGCCAATGTGCCTGTTACTGCGTCAACATCCGATCCAAAAACTGTTGTAGGATTAGTCAATGAAGATAATATTTCTCCGTAGCACTCTAGAATACTACAAATGCTACAAACACCATGTTTAGAGTCTGAACAGCCGAAGATAAGTACCTTTATCGATCAGAAGAACTAACTTTCTCTTCACATGTTAATAATGGGGAATGGAAGAGTTCCCATGCATGAATTGTGTTGCATCCTTGCGAGTCTCTGATGCTTGGAAAATAGATAGCCTAGCATGCTTTTCTCAGTGCTACATGTAGAATGGCACATTTTATTTCCATACTGCAATTGGGAAGCATGAGTGGAATTGCCCCATTCCTAAATTTCAATGGGAACCCTGCGATCATAAATTGCTTTTACTGGTTTGGATGGGCACTACCCTCTGCATTCTGATTTTGTGAAATTAGTCCACAGGCCTAAGTTTGCCATTCTCTGCATATTGTCAGATCAACCAAATACAGCAGTAAGATTTTATAAGGGTCATCCTGAGCAAGTCCCAGCCCATGCTGGACAACTGACTGGTGGTAATTCACCTGATGTCTGCAAGCTGATCCTTGCAACATCATAACCTCACCCCCATCTCTTCCCAACTATTTGATCTCACAACCCTCACCTAACCCCTGAATATCTGAATATCCAGGTCCTGATCTTACAACTCCTTACCTGACAACTGACTGCAAACCTTCTTTGATTCACTACTCAACACTTCCTCAGCTAGTGTAGAAAGGAACAGCAGATGCTGGTTTAAAATGAAGATAGACACAAAAAGCTGGAGTAACTCAGTGGGTCAGACTGCATCTCTGGAGAAAAGGAATAGGTGACGTTTTGAGTCGAGACCCTTCTTCAGACCTTTCCTTCAGACCTTCAGACCTAGCCTTTCCTTGATTCGGATACCTCAGCAAACAGCTCTCATTCCCTTCTATTGGAATAATTGATTTCCCCCATTAATTTGGGGACCTTGCACACCCCCCACCCCCACCCCCACCATTCACAAACCCTCACTGTTCATCAAGCCCAATTTCCATTTCTCTTCGCCCCCTCCCCACCAATGAATCTCTGGAACTCTCTGCCACAGAGGGTAGTTGAGGCCAGTTCATTGGCTATATTTAAGAGGGAGTTAGATGTGGCCCTTGTGGGTAAAGGGATCAGGGGGTATGGAGAGAAGGCAGGTACGGGATACTGAGTTGGATGATCAGCCATGATCATATTGAATGGCGGTGCAGGCTCGAAGGGCCGAATGGCCTACTCCTGCACCTATTTTCTATGTATCTATGTATCTATGTAATTCCAACTGGATTTTACATGCGAATAAGAAAAACCTTTGAATTGATGCAGCTCACTCAGTGATGAGATGTGCACACTGCGCTAGATTTCTGCTTCGTTTACAGGCTGCTGACATAATTTTGAATGGTCTGAAGTGACAGGAGAAGGAAGTGATGCCAGACAAAATGACCAATGGCAGAGTTTTATTTTGTTACCCCTTTCTGTAATGGATAAGCTATCTGGTTGGTTGTATACACACTGGAAGACCATAATGTTTCTTTTGTGTACTTGTCACTTCCAGTGGAAGTACGTGGTTGTGTGTGGAACTGGGAAGTGACAGCCAAACAATAGGAAGGGTCAGTTTTCTGAAATGGGAGATCACCAAGGTACAAGATTAAATCGTCACCAAAGGAAATACATCCTCTGTCAACTGGATTTTTCTTTCACTGCACTTTGTTTCTACTGTGTTTAGTAAATACATGCAGAGATTTGTGTCTACTATTATTTGAAGAAAAATACAGTGGAAACAAGAACAAAAGTTTCAGACAAGATTGCAGCCATTTGGTGGTGAATACATGTGAGATTGCAGGATTGGACGGAAAACATTTTACTTTGCTGTTTTAACACAATAAGAACATTCACACTGTTGTGAATTAATGGGTTTTCACCAACAGAATTTTTTTTCATTGGTTCTTGCCTTTATTTTTAGATGACATGATGCATAGTAAAAGTTGCCTCTGCACATTTTAGCTGTTTAATTTTTCTGGGTATTGTTGACAAACTAATCATTGACATTTGTGAGAACCAAGACTGTTTCTACCCGTCAATAAAATGTTTTACCCTTTTATGAATACAACCAACATAGGCAATTTCTTGTGCCATTAAACTGATCCAAGTGCCTATACCCCAATCTTGAGAGCAGTATTCCATATCTCTATATCTTAGGAAATCCCTAAAGGTCAAGAAGGACTTGTTTTCATTTCAGTTTTGTTTGCTTTCAAGTGACCATTGAGGTTGATGTGGGAGCTGTAGCCTCAGACACAAGAATGACAGGACATGCCTGATGCACTGATATCCTTATTTATGCCAGGATTCTGTGTTGTCCTAATAAATAGACTCAGAGTTCTCAATCTAGCCTGAATGCTCCTTCTCCATTTTCAAACATCATGGGCCAGAGTTGCCAATGAATGGATGGAGAAATTACACATGCATAAACTGTTTCCCCTGTCCACCTGATAATCCTGCAGCTGAAGCAGAACTTGTGTGCATTGTGGGTTTCAGGAGTCTGTAATTGGGTATGTGAGTGATGGGGCTTGCTGAGTGTATTTTGGGCCTCAGTGTTGGGAATGCAGGCTGGGAAGAGAACTCTAGTCATTGATTCGGTTATTTTGCTGGTGGGTTTGGAAGATTTTGTGAAGTCAGCATGTTGGTGTCTCTCCAGCACAGAGGTGATGCTGTAGGTTGCATATAAGGCATGTGGGAGGGCAGGGATCACTGATGTAGATCAAAGCTTTTGTACCAGGTTTGAGGTCCTAATCTTCAAAAATTCTTCCTCATTCGACGTCTGAAGGCAATGTTGAATTTCACCACTGATGTCTAGCTTCACTAAGCGTTGGCTCCTAAGGTGAAGTTTGGCCTTTAGTGGTCCCCAGTAAACAATGTTTTGAAGCTCTACTTCCAAATATTGGCACAGGTAAATGTTGCCTGCAATTCGATGTCTGAAACCATTGTGAACTTGGTTCTGGAGTGGAGTAGGCATAGGTTGAAAAGAGGGTAGATGTGTCTGGTGGTGGAATTATGCTGTAATACAGAGGATGGTGTATTGAACAAGACGGCTGTTGAATGGAAGGAGAGGACAAAGGGAAACCTTATTCTTGTCGATGAAAGACCAGGAGAGAGTGGGGAAAGGCACAATCAGGAGCCTTGTGAGCCTTGGCAGAGCAAAAATTAAGGTTTAAGAGAAATGAGGACATCTCAGAAGCACTGATGTGAAAGATGGATTCAAATTCAACAGAACCACAGAAACGGCGAAAATGAATGGAGTACTGAAGGAATGAAGATGTGGATTGGGAGGAGGTTAGTCAAGATTTTGGAGAAAGTCTGTTGGCTTTTAATAGATATTGGTTGAAAAGGAGTCGGATATTACCTGATAGTTTGGTAATATTTAGGTAATTCAGTTGAAAGGTTAACAAAAGACTAATCATTAATAAGATCATGCCGACTTCCATCTGCCTCAGCTGCAGAATTGTTGGTCACTGGGAAAAAATTGACTGCCCCAACTCCATGAAATGAGCATCCCTTGAAATGATGAGGCATTTGCGGTAAGGGGAGGGTTCATGTATTTCATCAAGTGTGAACAACTGTGGCTTTCGTTCAAGAGAGCCGGGATTCATTGCAGTACACGATATCTAATATTGTGCAATATTCACACCTCTCCATCGTATAACTAGCATTTATATTGTGTGTTCAAATATATTAAAAATGTCCCAAAGGTTTACAGAAGCCAAGAATAATACCAAGCCAAACAAAGAAAGAATGCACATACGTGGACCACCTAATGTGACCTCTAAGGATTCCAAGACACTTCAGAGGCTACAGCAATTTGGTGGTTAATCCTGAGGTAATGTCAGGAAGCATGAAATATTTGAACAAGACAAGATCAAAGGGGTAGGTTTTAAAGAGGAGCTGCTTTGTTAGGAGGTTTAGGACGATTATTGCATTGCTTGAGACTTGCTGTCAGTGGTTCAGTGGAGAGCATCTTGTCATCTAACAGGGAGACAAAAGGTTCCAGGTTCAAGACCCACATAGAAATTTGGAGATTACAAATTTGAGTCAAAATTTGACTTTGAGTGTCAGCAAAGCTGGTGCAAGCGAGGTTTTTTATTGTACCTGTAACCTCACTGTGCTTGTGAGTATGGCAATGAACCCGGCTGTTTATTCCTTAAACAATATTACAAGAAGTTGATTATTGAGGTTATTCCCATGCAGTTTGGAGATTTTGCTGTGCACACACCAGTTGTTGTTCTTCCTTGTTGGTTACAAGGGGCAAATAACATGTGTTGACTGTAACCCACCTTTCAGCCTTTGTATATGTACATTCAGCTCGGTGACTGATTCACAGCGACAAGGTTTACTTCAAAACAAAAGTGTTTTTCTAAAACTACTTAAAGCACAAGAGGAATCTTCTTGGCTAAATGTTTTCCAGATCCAGTGTTATTCCAGTGAAATTGCTTGGACTGAAATCAAGATCTGAAATATTTATTATCTGAGGTTGTTCTCCAATTCCACTTTTGCAGGAGTTGATGATTTCACTGCACCCTTCACGAATGACAAGTGTTTAACGGAGCTTTAAGTCTCTCAGAAGGGAACTCAGGAAACTCTTGTCTAAGTGAGAAGTCAGGATAACTAGATATCACCTACCTTGCAGATGGCAATCTGTGGCTCTCAGTCATATGCTATTGGTAACAGATGATTTTTTAATAGTTGTGTCGGTTAATGGATAATGGGCACAGGAGAACTTCTGCTCTTCGTTAAAATAATTCCATGGAATCTTTGCTATTCGCCTTAGTGGAGAGATGGGACCCGAGTTTAACTTCGCATCCAAAAGACACCACTTCCAACTGTGCAGTCTCCCAGAACTGCATCAGAGAGCCAGACTGATAATTGGCAGAATGTAGACCGTAGATGCTGGAATCTTGAGTAAAAAACAATCTGGAGAAAGTCAGCGGGTCAGGCGGAGCTGTGGAGGGAAATGGACAAACAACATCTCGGTTCGGCTGAAGGAGGGTCCTGACCCAAAATGCTGTCTGGCGATTTTTCTCCACAGATGTTGTCTGACCCACTGGGCTCTTCCAGCACTTTATTTTTTAGCTGACAGAATAGATCCTGCTCTTCACTAAGCACTGGAGTCACAGAAACTTTACTCACAGAAACACATGTTGTTGGATTAAACAAAAATTGCTCAAAATTAAATGAAAATGTATTACTAAAGACTACAGAATGAACTGCAAACATGTTTCAAAATGCTGGTAATCATTGATCTAGAATACGTGTGTGCATTAAATGAAATTCATTCCATAGTTCCTATACTTCATTATTGCACAGAAGGCCATTTGGCCCATCCAGTCCATGTCAGATCTTGGAGCACTCGCATTAATCCTACTCATTTCACATTATTAATTCGGTCCTCTTGCTCCTGTCTGCCACGTTTAGATTTGCCTGTTGTTTGCTAACAGCTGTGTAGGAAAGAACTGCAGATGCTGATTTAAATCGAAGGTAGACACAAAATGCTGGAGTAACTCAGCGGGACAGGCAGCATCTCTGGAGAGAAGGAATGGGTGACGTTTCGGGTCGAGTCCCTTCAGTCTGAAGAAGAGTCTCGACCCGAAACATCACCCATTCCTTCTCCCCAGAGATGCTGCCCGTCCCGCTGAGTTACTCCAGCATTTTGTGTCTACCTTTGTTTGCTAACAGCTGTTTGCTCAGCCAGTGCAGACATGTGAAAATTAGAACTCTGGCTGTTATTGATAGAGCCATGCTTGCTCACCTCACTGCTGACGTTTTCTGAGCATTTATTTCAGTGATCTACAATCAGTCTGAAATTTTTGGTCTCTTTGGGGAGCGGAGAGATGCAGAATTATGAATTGAGTCTGGCCGCTGTGCACCATTGAAATGAGAAAATCCTTTGCAGTGGTGCAGTGATGTAAGAGTATTGTTGACCCACTGTTACAGAGATCCAGGTTGAACCTGGTTATCTGGGTATGATTTGTGTATTCTCCTTGTGAACATGCTGATGTTTCTTTGGAAGCTCCAGTCTATCCTAAATCATGAAGACATGATGGTTAGTAGAATTATTGCCAACTGTAAATTGTCTCTCTTGTTAATGGGTGGTAGGAAAATTGAGGTGAACGGCGTGGTGTTGATGAGTATTGTGTGAGAAAGCAAATTATGGGAAAATAAGTGGGCGCAGAATTGACGAGATTGCTTTGAGAGCCAACATAGAGTTGACAGGCCAAATTGCCTCTTTCAGCCCTGTAAGGACATAGGAAATATTTGAGAGCATTCTCATAGAATGCAGAACTATGGTGGACTAATATTATAGCCCAGTGTCATTAGTAGGTTGGAAATGTTGGCTTGGAGATGGGTTTCAAAAGGGGCAGTGGGAAAGGATTTTAAGTATTTGGGTTTTGATAGTACTTTAGGTCAATGTTGTACCTAGTTAGCCCTGCTGTTTCATTCACTTTCGATAATGCTTGCCTGCATCAGGAGTAGTCTAATCCAAGCAGTCTCGTTCTATCCAAGAAATGAACTCATGGGATATATTCCATGCGGTTAATATCCATATCTTAGTTTCACGTGATGGAAAACCTCTCGCACATACACCACAGTGAATTGATTTATTCCTGCTGCCTCCCAACCCCTGCTGCCCACCCTGGCTTCATTGTTTCACTCTCTTGTGACCTGTGAAATGTGTTAACACACACTGGAAAAAGGGGGTCTGTGAACTCACAACTGTCATTCCTCCGCAAAGGTAAATTACTGCAGCATGTCTTTTAGCAGTCGCATGATGACAGGGGAGTTGGTGCCCCAGCATTGAAGCCTCTCCTGGATCCATTCAAAAGGCCTGTTTAGTTTTAAGTGCACATAACCATGCTGCAAAGTCACCGTGTGCAGAAGTGATCAGTCACTGCTCGGATGATACAACCTTTGGTGTGGATTGCTTGTGCGTGCGTCTCTCCAACCGTGTTGGAATGACCGTGCAGATGGTGGTTACAGTTTGCTGGCGGTAACTCACAGTAACCTTTTGTACTTCAGGGCTCTCGCTTAACTGTTTTTCTCTGTTTCCAGCCGGGCAACCTAGGCAGCTGTTAGGTGGTCTTAAATGACCACCTAACAGTTTAGGTGGTCATTTAAGATGGCTTGCATGACGGGTGCAATAATGTGCTCAGACGAAGTGCGTAATTACCAGTCGGAATTATGCTCAATGAAGCATTCGCATATTATTTCTGCTTCAAATAAAGTCACAAACTAAACATATTCACCAATCAAGACATGATATATACCACAATGACATGCAGCAAAATTATAATACAGTATCTCAACTCTTTTTACACGTTGCAATGAATGCAATTTTTATTATTTCTTTCCACTTCCAAACAAAAATGTGGTTGGATTATTCAACGTATGATCAACCTCGGTGAGACCAAGCGCAGGTTTGGCAATCGCATTGCACAACACCTCCACTCAGTTCGCAATAACCAACCTGATCTCCCAGTGGCTCAGCACTTCAACTCCCCCTCCCATTCTGAATCCGACCTTTCTGTCCTGGGCTTTCTCCATGCCTAGAGTGAGGCCCACTGCAAATTGGAGGAACAGCACCTCACATTTTGTTTGGGTCATTTACACGCCAGCAGTATGAACATTGGCTTCTCCAATTTCAGGTAGTCCTTGCTTTCTCCCTCCTTCCCATCACATACCTAGCTCTCCCACAGCCTACTGTCTTCGCCTCTTCCTTTTCCCGCCCCCACCCCAGGACATCAGTCCGAAGAAGGGTTTCGACCTGAAACGTCGTGTATTCCTTCGCTCCATAGATGTAGCCTCACCCGCTGATTTTCTCCAGCTTTTTTTGTCTACCACCCATTCACACAAGTTCTGTTATCCCACTTTCCTCACCCGCTCCCTACACATTAGGGGCAGTTTTACAGAGACGAGTTAATCTACAAATCCAATGCGTCTTTGGGATGTGGGAGAAAACCCACATGCTTGCAGGGAGAATGTGTAAATTCAACACACAGTGCCCGAGGACAGGATCGAACACAGATATCTGGCGTGTGAGGCAGCAAGTCTACCAGCTGTGCCACTATATTTTGTTTTCCAACACACAAAAAATTATACATTGATAACTTTGGTTACTAAAAAAAAAAGAAACTATCCATTTTCAGTCTTAAATCTCTAAGTGACGCTATGTCCCCCTTTACAGCTACTGCATGTTTTAATTCAGTTCAAGACTATGGGGCAGTACATTGGCCATAAAGTTGCTGCCTAAACATGCCAGAGACCTGGAGTTGATCCTGAATATGGGTGCTGTCTGTATGGAGTTTGCTCCTTTTCCATTTGATCGCATGGGTTTTCTCCAGGTGCTCTTGTTTCCTTCCACATTCTAAAAGTGTGCAGGAACCTTTTTTCAGACTCAACCCAAAATGTAATATTTTCCTTTAGTCCAGAGATTCTGTCTGACCTGCTGAGTTACTCCAGCTTTTAGTGTCTATCTTCAGTTTAAACCAACATCTGCTTCCAACACACACAATACTATACGATAGAACTTTATTAATCCTAGGAGGGAAATTGTGTGTGTGGGTATATATATATATTTAACATACTCACACACATATACATATATATATAGTTATATATATATAATATATATATATAGATATAGATATAGATATAGATATAGATATAGATATAGATATAGATATAGATATAGATATATATAGATATATATATATAGATATATATATATATATAGATATATATATATATATATATATATAGATATATAGATATATATATATATATATATAGATAGATATATAGATATATAGATAGATATATAGATATATAGATAGATATATAGATATATAGATATATAGATATATAGATATATAGATATATAGATATATAGATATATAGATATATAGATATATAGATATATAGATATATAGATATATATATATATAGATATATATATATATATAGTTATATAGTTATATAGTTATATATATATATATAGTTATATAGTTATATATATATATATAGTTATATAGTTATATATATATATATAGTTATATATATATATATAGTTATATATATATATATAGTTATATATATATATATAGTTATATATATATATATATAGTTATATATATATATATAGTTATATATATATATATATAGTTATATATATATATATATAGTTATATATATATATATATAGTTATATATTCATATATAAATATACACTGTTTTGTTTTTTCGTTTATAACATTGTTTACAGAGTACTATGTTTACATATTCTGTTGTGCTGTTGCAAGTAAGGATTTCATTGTTCTAACTGGGACGTGAGAGAATAAAACACTGGTAACTCTTTGACTTGCGTCACTAATGTGTGGGATAGAACTAGTGTATGGGTGATCGATGGTCGGCGTGGACTCGGTGGTCGCCGAAGGACCTGTTTCCACACTATCTTTAAATTAAACTAAAAACACTGAAACCAGAGGGAGTCTAAAGAAGGGTCTCTATCCGAAACATCACCCAATTTATCCAGAGATGCTGGCTGCTCCATGGAGTTCCCCCGCACAATTAAAACATGGAATAGTCTTCACCCTACCATAATTACCCAACCAGACGCAACTAAATTTAAGGTAGCTCTTTTTTCCCCAAGAACCCTTTTTTGCTTAAGTCCAAGTCCAGAGTCAAGAGAATTTTATTGTAATGTGTCCCACATAGGACAATGAAAATCTTGCTTGCTGCAGCACAACAGAATACGTAAACATAATACAGAACACGAGATAAAAGTTCAGTGTGTCTATATACCATAGACACAATAAATAAACAGATAAAGTGCAATAGGACGTTATTGTTCAGAATTTGGAGTTTGGTGGTGGACCTTCCAACACCTCCAGTTTAAATTCCATTTGGAATATTTTTGGTGGACCAGGAAACCAAGAAGCAAGAGTTACTCCAGCTCCAGGGAGTGATTCTGCGTTGGTTTTCAGCAGTCGTGGCGAAGCGGTGACTGGACAGCAATGGCTGCCAGATCTCCCACAATGCAAAGGGAGAAGTGCACATGTGCAGTGCACAAGTGGAGGGCGGCTGATGATGTGCTGGCCGAGGTTATGCGCATGTGCAGGTCGTGGCAGTGCGCATGTGCAAGGCATGTGCCGACGGATGAGGAGTGGCCAGAGAGCAGAGACCTGGCGGCCTGGACACGGATGGCGGGTGGAGACGGAGAGTGACAGAGAGAGAGAGAGATAGAGAGGGGGGCTCGCTCAGAGTTGAACGGCAGGTGCCTTGGGTGCTTGCCAAGCTGTGAAAAATGGGACGGCTTTTAGGTTGCCCGGTGGGACTTTAGATGGCCATTGGCACCCGGTCAACCGTTAATTTCGAGCCCTGTACTTGGAGGAAGAAGATGGCAATTCAGCAACATCTCAAGAGTCAAGAGTGTTTTTTAGTCATATATCCCAGATAGAACAATAAAATTCTTACTTGCAGCAACGCAACAGAATAAGTAAACATAGTACACTGTAAACAATATAACAAACGAGAAAAAAAAGTTATTTTTTTAATTTTTTTATATTTTTTATTTTATTAGAAGTATTGTACATTACAGTAATCTGCAATAACGTAAGTTTATACTTTTCTTGTACCACTTCTTATTTTAAACTTTAATAAGAGAAAAGGATAGAAAGAGTTAGTAAAGATAGTAAGTGAGTGATTGAAAGAGTGGTCCAGGAACACCCATATGGACCTAAACCACAAGAAATAGTTTAAAAAAGAGAAAAACCAAAAGGAGGAAAAAGAAAAAAGAAAACATAAGATAAGGTAGGACACTATGAAAGGGATGTACTTACTTCATATCTTTACTCGCCCCTCGCCAGGTCCTGAAACCATTTATTATCAACATTTTGTTGCACCCTATGTTTGTAATAAGTCGATAAATGGAGACCAAATCTTTTGGAATTGGTCTGGTTTACCTGCTAAGAGGAATCTCATATCTTCTAGGTGTAACAATTCCGACATAATAGAAGTCCACATTTTTGTTGTTGGCGTGGGAGCATTGTTCCAAAATTTCAGAATACATTTTTTTGCCGTTATTAAGCCATAATTAAGAAAACTCCTTTGAAACAAAGTCAGCTCCAAACTTGCTTCTATTGTTCCAAAAATAATCAGTTCTGCATTTGGTTTCAGTTTTATTTTAAATAATTTAGTGAAAATTTCAAAAATTTCATTCTAAAATTTTTGGATTTTTATACAAAAAACAAAAGAATGTGCTATAGTTGATTCTTGGGTTAGGCATTTATCACAGATAGAAGAGGTATTTGGGTAAAATTTACTTCATTTAACTTTCGAATAGTATAATCTATGTAAAATTTTAAATTGAATTAGAGTATGTCTTACGTTAATCGAGCATTTATGCACATATAACAGGTGTTTATCCCAACTCTCTTTCGAGATTTTTATAGCTAATTCCTGTTCCCATTCTCTTCTAATCCCATCAGATGATGGAATTTCTATGTTTAAAATGGAATTATACAGGTATGATATTAAATTAGCTGTTTCCGCTTTTATATTCATTATCTCATCTAATAGATCAGGAGACATATTTTGATATTCTCGTGTATATTTTTTCAAATAGTCACGTATTTGAAAGCATTTAAAATATTGATTACTGCTCAAGTTGTATTTAAGTTGTAGTTGGTGAAATGTTAAAAAAATTCCATTATCATACATATCTCCAAACGTTTTAATTCCTACTCTATCCCAATTTGTAAGAGAAAAAAAAAAAGTTCAGTGTGTATATCCACTGATTTGTGCTGTTTCTTGTCTGCAGGTAAGCTATGTTTGATTATTTTCTGCTGTGCTGCTTGCAAAATGTCGCCACAGGTGCCATCTGCAGATGGCGAGTAAAAATGGGCAATAAATACTGACATTGCCTGCAATCCCTGCATTCTTAAAAGCATGAATATAAAATTGTAATTTGTCCAATAATTAGCATTAAATGGCAACCTTCAAGACGAAGTTGAAATTAGTATTAGCAAATGCAAATCAACGCTTCTCACTGTAATTCTCACTCAACGCTTCTACGTGACAATAATAAACTTAAATCTGGAATTATTAGGTCATTTGTATTAAACTATGCTGATACGAAGATAAGACTAAATAGGCAGCCTGTGCTCTCACATACTGCAGTATGCATTTATACTTTGACAAAATAGTTAATAAATAGTGACCTTTTGATATATGCTGTTCCCATTGCAGAATTACAAAGCTTTGTAAATTCAGAATACAGTTATCCTTAATTTTTGCATCACAGGAATAGTGAAAGGCTTGGATAGAGTGGATGTGGAGAGGATGTTTCCACTAGTGGGAGAGTCGAGGGCCAGAGGTCACAGCCTCAGAATTAAAGGACGTTCCATTAGTAAGGAGATGAGGAGGAATTTCTTTAGTTCGAGGGTGGTGAATCTGTGGCATTCTTTGCCACAGAAGGCTGTGGTCCAAGTCAATTGCATTTTTTTTTAAAAGGCAGATATAGATAGATTCTTGATTAGTATGGGTGTCAGGGGTTATGGGGAGAAGGCAGGAGAATGGGGTTAGGAGGGAGTGAAAGATCAGCCATGATTGAATGGTGGAGTAGACTTGATGGGTCGAATGGCGTAATACTGTGCCTACCACTTATGACCTTATGGCTAATGTGTTTTCTGCTTTGCAGTGTCAGGATAAGCACAGTAAAGGGGAAATAAAACCTGCTGAGGATGAGGGCAGGATTGGAGAGTGCAATTTTCTATTACCTTCCACATCGGTAATTCCATACTCCTCCAGCAACAGCAAGAAGTTTGTTGAGCGTTATTTACCTTGACGGGATAATGCTCTAATAATGACCTTGGAATCTACCGTTCAGTTATTTTCTTCACAACTTAGCCATATGTTCATGTCCTGGAGTGCCAGAGTCTCAAACTAAAATACAGCAGTATAACTCCTGTCAACACAACTGCAGAACCCTTGATGATAATCCATTCCCTCTTGGTGTTACATCCAAATCTTTAGCTTACGCACATTGTAGTATCAGACAAAATTGCACATTCAAGAAGCAAAACTTAATTTCAAGGTTTCATAAAATAAATCCTTTCGAGTTGGAGATGAAAGACTTGCTCCTCTGAACTTGATGTCTAAGTGTCATGCTCTGTGGCTATGCATCTTTCCTCTGTTACTGCAAGTAATGAGCCCATTGGCATGGGTCCAAATCATTACATCCAAAGCAAGACAAAGAGAGAGTGCATGAAACTACTGGAAGCCTAACATGGGTTTGAATTGGCGTTGAAAAGATACCATTAAGCTGGAATGTGTGTAGAAAAGATTTATGAGGATGTTGTCGGGACATGAGGGCCTGAGCTATAGGAAGAAGCTGGGCAGGGCTAGGACTATTCCTTGGAGTGCAGGAAGCTGAGAAGTGATCTTATAGAGGTGTATAAAATCATGAGAGGAATCTAATGTGTGACTACGCAGACTTTTATTTCCTTCAGCATAGGGAAATCAAGAACAAAAGGGCATAGAGGAGAGGGCAAAGTTTTAACAGGAACCCGAGGGGCAACTTGTTCCCATAGAGTGTGATGGGTATATGGAACAAGCTGCCGGAGAAAGTAGTTGAGGCAGGCACAATAACAGCATTTAAAAGACATTTGGGCAGGTACATGAATAGGAAATGTTTAGAGGGATGAGAGCCAAATGCAAGAAACTAGGACCAGCTTAGTTGGGGCATCTTGGCTGGCACAGATAAGTAGGGCTGTTTCCATGCTCTAGGACTCTATGAGTAGTGCAAATGAGCCAACAGCTGGTGATTTTCCATGTGTGTCTTTACATCTGCTCTTCACGTCACATTGGACTGAGATAAATTCTGGACATTGGTGTGTGTCTGGTTTATCCCAACAATAACCTTATCCGTATGTTCTAAATTAGGGAAAGAAGCAGAAGCAAACCTTGAACTAAACAAGAAAGATCAATCTCACATTGAGCTATACATTTTAAAAAAAATGTAATGTGATAACAACCGTAAAATGTTTGTTGTTTTGGCAAATATGGAGCAGAGTATGTCAGACGTGTTTTCCAGCAGCCTCCAAACTGCATTGTATGTCAACACGGATCGCAGAAATTATTTCATCTTGTGGCTATTTCCTTTTGTTTGCCTTTGTTGACAGTTTGCAAAAATCTGGCCAATTTATTCCAACATACTGTTATTGACAGGACATTTGTTTTTAGTACACGTTTAATATATTTCTTCTGTCAGAACTGAGTCAGTTACAATAAATTGAATGGACTATGTATTTCAAAAATAATGTTTTTACTATAGACATTTTCCAAGAGCTTTTGATAAATGCTTGTGGCCTCTTTGTACATTTTATTAAGATCAAGAAAGCTTTTGCAATAAAAATGTTAATCAGAATTAGATTCATAGTTAAATACAAAGGTTTCAAACGGCTAAAGTTTGTATTTGGAATATTTCCTGATTGTTGTAACTTTTTTTTAACCAACACAAAATTTATCAGTGGTCATTATTAATAATAAAAATTAATAATACAATAATACAAAATCTTAATGCAATACTTGTGTGAGATTTTCCATAATATTGGTTAAGGTATTAATTGAAACATTTTAATAAGAAGCTCATTGCATTCTACCCAAATAACAGATTATATGGTGCATTGGAATTAAATTAAGTAATTGAATTGCACAATAGGAGCAAAAGTCGCTCCCGTTCACCCCCCCCCCCCCCCCCACCGCCTCCATCTCCCACATCGACAAGGTTTATTACCACAGCTCCACCACACCTGGTATCTTTACTCTTTCCCTGATATGTGGAACAATTGATGTGTAGCTTTCAAATCTTCCACCGATGTCTAACCAAGCCAATTTGGGAATGAGAGTTCACCACATGTGCCGCAAAGGAAATTAACTAAGAATCTGGAGTGATCTGCGATTCTTTAGTCTTACTGGTGCCTACTGTGGAACTGATGAAACTATTCATTGGTGGCACATGTCACTGTGCGCACTAAACCACCAATCTCATTCCTGAACATACTCAACTACTGAGTGCATCAATTCCTTCGAAGTGGAGAATTCCAGAGATTCTCAATAGTAAGAGGTCGACATTTTCTGAGGTTCTGACATCTATCTTGCAGTGTCCCAAGATACTGCAGCACCATCTCAAAACTGTCAGCAACAACACTAAACAAGATGTCAACTCCTTGAATGAGAAAGAACGACAAGATGGAGGCACTGAACAAGCTTACTCCAGAGTTTGATAAGCTATGCCTAGAACTCCTCAAGTCAAGGGAAACAGTTTCATCAGGTGAACAGGTTATTGTGCACAAATAAATGTGCCCGTGTGGTGTGAGTCAACGCTTGAATCATTATTCTGCCTTTACATGAGCAGAAATACACTTGGGAAATCTTAGTATAACTGATAAGCACAGAAGGTGTTAAATTCAGATGCTAATAAAAGGGCGAACAGAGAACCAGGAGACTTTCATCACTTCAAGGCTGTTTTGCCATTCAAAGAGATCATGACTGGTGAATGATTTGAAAGTGAATTGAATCTGCATCTCTGTCAGAGGGTAAATTCCAGTTCACACTAAGTCACTGAGATAAAAATAGAAATTGTCCTCATCTTCCCCTCCTGCCTTTTCTTTGCCAGGTAAACGGTATTTGTTTTCAAGAGGCTGGAGAAGGTTGGATCTGAAGAGGTGCACTATTTTATGCGGATCTTGAACAGAGAAAACTTCAACCATTGATCTGGATTTGATGGAAAGCCATTAATCGTTACTGAGCTCTTTCACCTCTCGTCTCTTCAGCTGTTTGACCTCCACTCTCCATAAAATGACTGGAGTACATTGTGACTAACAGATCAGAGGGGCAAAATAATGGCCTTGTGTAATTTGCCTCAAGACTCTTCCTGTGATAGGGGCAGAATTCTGTGGCAATGCCTTCTGTGGCAATGAATTCCAAAAATTCACCAGCCTCTGACTAAAGAGATCCCACCTCATCTTCCTAAATGAACATCCTTTTATTCTGAGGCTATGACCTCTGGTCCTAGACTTTCCCACTAGTGGAAACATCCTCTCCACATCCACTCTATCCAGGCCTTCACCCTCTTATTGTGTGTTTGCCTTCAGCGAAACCTGAATGGAACCTGTGTCCAAAAATGTAACTCTTTTTATTTTCTTAAGCAATCTTCCAAATTCCAACTATCTTCATATATGACACAAAACCCAACCTGAAAACTGCAAGGCCTCTTGAATTATTATCTCACATTGGTAAAATATGAACAGTGAATATTTAGAACAGCAAGGAACCCACCAGCACAGCGTAACTGGCATCAAGCCAACTGAATGGTCCTGGTTGAGTGAAATATCAGACAAGAGAACTATGTATTAGCTCTGCTACTGCCTTCCACAATGCCATTTTAATTTATGGTCATTATTACTGGTTCAGCACTTGGATCAGAGACCAAAAGAGTACAATTGCGTGCATTTCTGCCTTAATATACTTGCATTGGAGGCTATTCAAAGAAGGTGAATTCCAAACGGGGCTTTCAAGGCCAAGAACAACAGATTTTTACACTAGGGAGTTGAGAGTTGCAACAGGGAAAAGAGTGGATCTGAGTCCAAATTTGGATCAGACTTTTTGAATGGTTAACGAGGCCTGAGGGGCCATTTTCTTGCCCATATTTTCCACTTCTGGTATAAGCTACCAGGAGAAGCTGTAGAAGTACAATGTTTAAGAGGCATTTGGACAGATAAGCTGCCAGGGGAAGTGGCGGCGTTGCCAAAGCAGCTGCGGCTCGCTTGCAGTCCGTCTGTCTTTTTCTTTTTGTTGTTGTTTTCTTTTGTCTTGTTGGACGTATGTTTTAGTTTATTTTTAGTTGTGTATGTGTGGGGGGCGGGGGAAACTTGTTTTAATCTCTTCCTTCGGGGGGATGCAACCTTTTCTTTGTCGTATCCCCGTCTCCGTCTGCGCTGAGGCCTAATCACGGAACTGGTGGCCTCCAACTGGGGCCGACCTCGAGGCTCGGGAGGCAGAGCCAAGACTCACCATCGCGAAGCTGGCTGACTTCGGGGCTGTGGTGGCTCTGCGGCGGCGGCCCGACTTCGGAGCCTCGGAGACTTCGGCCGCGGGCCCAGTGGACGACAACATCGGGAGCTCGCAGGTCCCAGGTTGGTGACCAATTCTCCGGAGCTCCCGCAGCAACAGCTTCGTCCGCTGGACTGGAGGGTGACAGCTTTGTCCGCCCTGAGCCACGGAATTTGAACCGGCCCGTTCGCGAAGTTCGGATTCGGCCGCGGGACGTACCATCACCCGGCGGGGGGCCCAACATCGAAAGCCTGGATCACCTCAACGCAGAGGGAGAACAAGGAAGGAAGAGATAAGGACTTTTGCCTTCCATCACAGTGAGGAGGTGCGTGGTAGACTCACTGTGGTGGATGTTAAACTGTGTTCATTGTGTGTTCTGTTATTTTATTCTCTGTCATGACTGCAAGGTACATAATTTCATTCAAACTAAAAGTTTGAATGACAATAAAGGATACTTTATACTTTATATACTTTATACATTATATATGGATCATTATGGATTAGATTGCTATGGGCCAATATTAGGCAAATGGAACTAGATCAGTATGCCGATGTGATCGGCACAGACAAGATGGGCTGAAGAGCCTTTCTCTGAGCTGTGCAGCTCTATGACACCAAATAACGAATGTACCACTGAAAATCTAATTGAACATGGTTCTTTTCATCATCATCTACTTTTAGTAACTTTATTGTTTTTATCTTTTTCAACTGTGCGTGTAAAATTCCTATACAGTAATTTTTATGGTTTTCAAACATTGAAAATATGTGATTTTTGTAAAGTTGAACAGATATTCAATGTTGAAACATTGACAGAAGTCGGGTGAATAAAGAAGAGCCCATAGACAACTATAACATTCTGATCTGGTGAGGATATTTCCTACAAAGGATGGAAATTTGCCCAAAATTGAGGGGGGGGTGTCTAGAACCAGGGATCACAGTCTCAGGATTATGTGGTACGCTATTCGTTTCTTCACTCAGAGGAATGTGAAACCATGTAATTCTCCATTGCAGAAGGCTGTGGAGGTAAGTCACTGAATATGTTTAAGAAAAGAGCTCATTTTGTTACATCAAAAAAGGTTTCAAGAGGTATGCGAGACTACAGGAATATTTTAGAGTTACAGGAGCAGTCATGATTGAATTGAATGGTGAAACAGATTTAAGACTGACTGGCCTATTCCTATTTTTTTCTGTTTCCCAAGGACCTTATGTTCAGGAAACTGTCAAAGTTTAGAAAGGGAAAACTTGAACAGTAATGCAAAAAGGCATGCTTTTAAATGGTGACTTTATTAACCATAAGACAACCCCAGGTTCTTAACAGGCTGTGAAATCCGTTTGAAGTGGATTTACTGTTGTAATGTAGGAAACATGGCAACAATGTGATAATGCTCATATAGTTTTAGTGATGGTGACTGAGGTATAAATATTGGCCGGTGCACTCAAAGGAACTCACCAGAGTTCCTTTGAAATAATGTCACAGGACTTTTTGTGAATTCTCTGAAGTTTATTGCGTCATCTGAAATGTGGACCCTGAGTGCAGTATTCCACTGTAGTGGACTGGAATTTAGACTAGAATTCTGTGCCCTAATATCTAGAATGAGATTTGGGCTCTAATCCTCTGACCTTGAGGCAAGAATGTTATCGACTGACCCTCAGCTGACAGCTTTACATTATGTCATTCAATTATCTTTCTTCCCTTTCATCCTGAAGTTAGATGGACACAAAATGTTGGAGTAACTCAGTGGGACAGGCAGCATTGGAGAGAATGAATGGGTGACGTTTCGGGTCGAGACCCTTCTTCATCCTAAAGTTGTCTGCTTGTTAGGATACAATTTCAGAAGCAGCATTCCCATGTGACCATTATTGTGTGACCCTCATCCATAATTTAGCAGTGGCCTGTGCCTCTACGTCAGTATAAGCAAATCTGAAGTCGTGCAAGTATCACCACAGCTCAATTGCAAGAAATCAAGTTAAATTTCATTCTCTAGTCTAATGCTGCCACGACCAAGCTTGGCTCCCCTCCATACTCAGATGGAGATTTGTCAGTGTAGCACAGATCAGCATCAGATCTAGTCCTTACCACGGTATTCACTGGAGAAATGCCTGAAGGCTCCTTGTGAATGAACTCAATTCAAAATACACAGTTCTGCACAGTTGAGAAATGGAGTAAAACAGTTTCACGTACATTTCTGGATATATTAGCGTCGAATGAGAAACTTAACTGAATTTCTGATAGCATCTTTTATTGCTTTTGGACCCCTCTCTCCAGTATAAACAAGCCCCACCAAATGAGGTCAATGGTAATGCACTATTCATCTGTGGTGACATTTTCAACTATGCTGGTCTGAAGGAAAAAAGGGTTATACTCGTCCCATTCCTCTGAAACTCTGCAGTTTAGAGCACCTTCATTTCAACTGCATTCTTGTCTTACTGAGACTTGTAGCTTTCAACGATTTCCAATACAACCTAAGCTGATGAGATCTCCACATTTCCAGATCTTCGCAGTGCAGGCATTCAGAGTCTATGTTCATGGTCCTGACATAGATCTCCCCGATACCTTCCTACCAGGAGTATCTTGCTGGAGCCTCTGATCCTCCTGCACAAAGGACAGACCTCCAGTGGGCACTAATTGTTGTCAGTGGCATTAGATCCCTATGTGTAGGAAAGAACTGCAGATGCTGGTTTAAATCAAAGGTAGACTCAAAATGCCAGAGTAACTCAGCAGGACAGGCAGTATCTCTGGAGAGACAGTAAGACTGGTGGGAGAACTGGGAAGGTGAAGGGGATGGAGCGAGAGGGAAAGCAAGAGCTATTTGAAGTTAGAGAATAACTTCAAATTCCTTCTCTCCAGAAATGCTGCCTGTCCCACTGAGTTACTCCAGCATTTTGGGTCTACCAGATCCCTATGTTCCCTGGAGCACTGTCTCGCCCCCTCTCATTACTTCAGCTTCTAATCATTCAACAGCAACACTCCTCAGTCCTGGAGGAGTGTTGCTTGCATTGTGTTCTGCCCTATTAACGGCTGGATTCAGAGGTCATACCTGCAAGCCCTGGTGTTGTCTTCTGTGGGAATTTACTGTGGGTAAGCTGAGAATACCTCACTGAGAGTGATGCAGCACAGCACTACACAGTGAAACCCCGAATGTGGTCCTGTGAACCGCACTATAGGATTTCAATCTTAATGTGACTTCCATAAATCATCTGATCATTCAGTAATAAAATAATTTCTTATCCAGTATGTTTTATTTGGAACTGAAATCCAATATTTAAGAATCCTTTTATGGTTTGAAAGGGTTAAATTGTTGCACAATTTGCTGATCATATCCTTAGTAATATTTAGTTTTAGTTTAGATATACAGTGTGGAAACAGGCCCTTCAGCCCACCAAGTCTGCATCAACCAGTGATCCCCCTATAACACACGAGGGACAATTTTGCATTTTGCACCAAGCCAATTAACCTACAAACCTGTACATCTGTGGAATGTGGGAGGAAACCGAAGATCTTGGAGAAAACCCATGCAGGTCATGGGGAGAACGTACAAACTCTGTACAGACAAGCACCCGTAGTCAGGATCGAACCTAAGTCTCTGACGCTGTAAGGCAGTAGCTCTATCATTATGCCACCGTGCCACCCAATATACCATAATTTTAGTGGTTGCCTTCTAAGTGACAATAAAAGATGAACAATGAACATATCATGAAGAATTTGTATTTGAATAAAAATAAGGAGATCTTTAATTATATTAATTCATTTTGCCACATCCAAAGTTTTTGAATAATTATATTTAACTAATGAGCGTTGATTTTGGAAGCATCATCTAAGGAGAATTCTGGAGCTTATCTATTGATCACATTATTACTGGTCGTTCTCATGTAAATTGACAATGGCAGTGTTAACTGTTTAACAAATTTGGTTTATCAACATTAAATTCCCTCCACATTGACCAATGATTCCAAAGTGGCTACAAACGTGCTAGACTGAAAAACATTGGTGCCCTTTCTTAACTCCCATTCATCCATCTCGCCGTCCTTGAATGACCTACATTTGTTCTTCGTTCAGTAAACATCTAACACTAACGTTACGCTTTCAAATTCCACCATTGATAAATCCCTTCCCCTCTGTAATCTCCTCCAGCCCCACAACCCTCCAGCACACTTGTGCTCCACCTGGTCTGGTGATCCTCCTTAATTTAATCATTCTATTAACGTTGCTTTCAGCTGCCATTGCCTTAAGCTCTGGAATTCTCTGCCTAAACCTCTCCAACCCTTCCTCCACTTTTTCCTCCTTTAAGATGCTTCTCAAATCCTAACCTTGTGATCAAGGTCTCCAAATGCATCCCTTTTATGTGTCTCAGTCTTCCGTAAAACACTTTCAGACATTTTACAAGATTAAAGACACTGTATACAAAGAATGTCTGAAGAAGGGTCTCGACCCGAAAAGTCACCCATTCCTTCTCTCTAGAGATGCTGCCTGTCCCATTGAGTTACTCCAGCATTTTGTGTCTACCTTCGATTTAAACCAGCATCTGCAGTTCTTTTCTACACACTTTGTGCACACTTGTTGTTACATGAGAAGGAATACCTGGCAAGCAGAATTCTATTAACTTTAGCTGTAGATATGCTGCAACTGTAATGTAAGCATGGTGTTTAAAGCTGCTTTGAATCTTTTATTAATTCCTTGCAGGGGAAATTTAATTTCGGTCAATCTATGTGTTTCACCATGACAGTATGTAAATAGTTCATGCTGTCATGGTGAAACACATATGCCTCTCATTTATTTCAGAGCACTTCTATCTCGTGCTGTTTGTTATAAATGACATTCCCTTTCCCTCATCTATGCTTCATTTTTACTCATTACTTTTTCTCCAAGGCACAGTGTATGGCACTTGCCCTGCCTCCAGTTAAAGTTGTGTAGGAAGGAACTGAAGGTAGACACGACAGTTAAAGTTGGCCATCTTTCTCTCCAAATCACGCTGGCTAATGTTTCTCCCCTCACTTCCCTCAGCCTCACCAATCACCAACCCTTCACCATACATTCTCTTCCTTTTTTAGCTTCAATCCACTCCCAATGTATGCTGGCACATTTTTCCTCCCTCCAGTTTCCTCTTGGCCCTGTTCACATAGAAGCCAGACACAAAATGCCGGAGTAACTCAGCGGCTCAGGCAGCATCTCTGGAGAGTGGGAATGGGTGACGTTTCAGGTCGAGACCCGTCTTCAGACCTCACCCATTCCTACTCTCGAGAGATGCTGCTAGTCCTGCTGAGTTACTCCGGCATTGTGTGTCTATCTTTGATTTAAACCAGCGTCTGCAGTTCTTTCCCACATGTAGAAGCCAGTCTCGTCAATCTTCTTATACCCTGTGTGATGAACACAGTTTTATTTCCAAGGGTAGGCATCAAAATGCAGTTGATGGCCTAATATGGAGTTGCAGAGTACTTTTTGTTCTCTGCGTTATGATGTATTTCAAGATATATGAAAGATAATATTTACTGTAACACCACTCCTTTGTTGAAATTACTCCTTTCTGAGTTTATTATCAGTATACCTAAAATCCACATAATTCCGATGTTATTCCTTCCCCCTTTCCTCCTGTTTATTTTCCAAAGACCACCAGTCTCTGAAGATAGAGGAATCGCATCATTTTACCTTTCTCCATTGGAAGATTTAAAAATAAGTTTTCAGTCTGTAGGATTGTTGAGTTTTGACTTGGTAAGATTGTTATGACATTAATTCTTTTGTCGTGACTCTCGAAAGTGCAAACCACAAGAGGAGCAGAGAGGGGTGCCATGTGAATTATATTGAATGTGAGCATGCCAATGCTTCAATAGGATCCAGCAGGGACCCTCCATGGCTAAGAATTAAGAATGGTAAAAGTATGTGCATGCGTACAATATGTGTGTACAGCATGCCTCTCCAGAAATGCCAGAGCTTCAATTCCTGCACGCACTCAGTGGTTGGGGAAGGGATGTCTGAGAAGGGATTAAAATATAGAGACAGTGGTATAAACCCAGCATATGTAAACTCTATTCTTTTCTACTCGGCAGCTACTGTATACGTTGATTAAAGAGAAATAGACAAACAAAAAGAAGATTAATGTTGATTATAACTGTTTGTGGCATTTATAATTTTGGTGGCTCTTGATCTTATTTTAAATAAAAAGTCCTTCCCAACCAGCAACAAAATCCATCTGTTACCCCTATTCTTGAAGGGTGCAGCCTAAAAATTGTCAGAAGCAGTATTAATACAGCTGAAGCTTATTGGTCCAGAAATTAGATAATTGAACATCGGGATTTATGTGCAAGTGGGGCAGAAACATTATTTCACATAGTATTTTTGGGAAGCACCCACAATGAGGTTGGCCTCAGGCAGTCAGAGGTTCTCTGTGACCCTCCCCCACCAACGGGTTAGATACCAAGGGGCAAGAGCTGTTCTCCACTATCCTGGTGGCTGCAACTACAGCACAGGACAGATACAGCAAATTCGTGCTGCTGCTACTACGAAGAATGCCATTGGGCTTCTAAAGATGAGATTCCATTGTTTACACAAGTCTAGGGGTGCACTGCAGAGTCTACCAATCTGGCAAGCACCTCTTTGTTGCCAACCCAATCAAAGAAGCAGCCACTGCTGACGGAGGAGCAACTGGGAGACACCAGAGCCTGAGGAACAGAAGACACAGGCCGAAGAACGGGAGATCGAAGAAGAACAACAATGGTTGATCCCAGCAAAACACCACATTGTTATATTCTAGCAGAGCAGAGATGGGAGGCAGTGACTGCAGGGGCAAAAATGAACTCCCTGAAAGAGACTTTTGCCCTCAGGAGCCTGCTAAACCAAAGTCCCCAGTGCAGATGAAATGATTCTCTTAACACCAACGTAGTTTCCAGTAATTGGCCGAGAGATCCCAGATGACATATAATTACTCATATCCTCCCTTGCAGGACCACCTACACTGATTACAATACCACTCGTAAAGAATCCCGAATTCAATTAATTAAATGATCTGCTACATTTTCCTCAGTGCTCAGCCACTTACTCTGACAGACTTTGTGAGGACAAGAAAATGATTTTAGACTTTACTTTAGACTTTAGAGATACATCATTTAAAAAGGTCATTCAGTCTGCGTTGACCGGCGATCACCCCGTACACTAGCATCGTCCTACGTATTAGGCACAATTTACAGAAGAAAATTAACCTACAAACCTGTATGGCTTTGGAGTGTGGGAGGAAACCAGAGCACCCGGAGAAAACCATGCGGTCATAGGAAGAACGTACAAACTCCATGCAGACAGCACCTCTATCACTACGCCACTATGCTGACTGACTTCTATATTCCTTAAATGAGTGCAAGTTCTCACAGATGGCAACAGCTGGAGGTATTTACTGCCAAGCTTCTGCCACGGTCTGGACCTCCCATCTATCTCATTGTAGACCTTTTGAATTACCTTTAATTGGACTTTATCTCTCACTAAATCTTGTACCCTTTATCTGTAAGCTCTGGATGGCTCGATTGCATTGATGTATAGTCTTTGACTGGGTAGCACGCTAACAAAAGCATTTCACTGTACCTCAGTAAACGTGACAATAATAAACTAAACTAACCTGTGTCCCCGCCATCACTTCCCTCACCTCTATCTTACTGACACACAGGAGCTCTCATAGAACCTCCATGTCTCATCCACTAGATCCAGGGCTCTCCAGTTTGCAAGTTCCCTGTCCCTTGAGCCTTGGTCTCTTTCATGGGAGCAATAAAATATATTTAAAGCATTGAGCTGCCATTGAGAGGATGCCTTCAACAATTGATATCCCTCAGCACATTATGGGAAACTGCATCCAACTGAACTCGCAAACTGTGTATGTTCCATTTTAAATTAGGGTAATGCTTTTTCTCACACACCCTTGCATCCTAATGTTCCCAATAGTCCCCCCCCCCCCCCCCCCCCCCCAGGGATATGTAAGGCACCAGGGTGGTTTATAAGTGTTCTATGTTCACAGTGAGGGGAAACTGTGAAAAACAGTCAATAAATAAAATAACTTGGCTTGCATGCTGACGGCACCTGCAATATCTCTTCGACAGTAGCAGTAGTTTGTTATATTGCCTATGTGTATCAATTTCTTATTTTACATATCAATGGTACTTTGAAAATCTTTCTGCTTTGAAAAACAGCACATTAGGTGTAAATGTTAAGTTCAGAAAGCTATAAGTGTGGTTTTGTGATTGTGTTAAAAATAAACAATTTAATTTTGGTTGTTTTGCAAGAATCCTACCCGAAGGAGCTTTATTAGATTGCCTTTAGGAAGACACACAAATGCTGGAGTAATACAGCGGGTCAGGCAGCATCTCCAGAGAAAATGTATAAGTGACATTTCAGGTCGAAACCTTCATCAGACTGAGAGTTAGAGGTGAGGGACTACTAAGGGTGGAGGGTTCCGACATAAAACGTCACCTATTCCTTTTCTCCAGAGATACTGACTGACGTTGAATTACACCAGCTTTTTGTGTCTATCTTCAGCGTGAACCAGCATCTGCAGTTCCTTCCTGCACTAGATTGCCTTTAGCCTGGGTTCACTTGGCCTCTCTTGTGAAATTATGGTGGACAATTGAATGAATCGAGGGAGATTCATCATCACAATTAAGAATAATACTTCTTCCCAGTACAGAAGTTCTATTTTGTCAGAAGTGTAATCTTTTGCAAAAAGCAGTAAACTGACTGTTCAGGAAGTTATAAAAGGTCTCACATTGGATCTTGCTACATATCATTAGGCCACAGTTTATCCTGTTCGATTATGATTGCACTTCCACTCGCAAAAATAATTTACAGTAACCACTTCAATTGCATTTTGAACAGGACTTCAGACCTTCCCCAGTAATCTTTCATGAGTGACTATTGTTGCATATCGCTCTGTCTGGCTAAACACATATGGTTTCTTCATATTTGCAGGGGCCAGAAGCAATCATGGCCTATTTCAAGTGCGGAAGAGGGGGAGAGCGCAAGATTCATTTTAACATTCTGAGTTGTTATTACTTGTACACATCGATTAAAGACAGGCTGAAAAGGAAACTTTAAAAAAAGCTGTTGAAGCTTAGTCAATAAAAGGAAACTGAAATGATACTTGATATGAACCAACTCAGTTTCAGTTTTGAGTTGTTTTTAAACCTTAACTCTGTAACTTTGCATTGATCTCGACGGGATCTTTGACTCTCTTCACCGTTCGTTGGTCGAGTGCCTGGATACTTTGACGCCTGTCAAGCGTTTCCTTTTCATGTGATGTGAGAACACATTAGGGACACTTGGCCTCATGTGTTGCAACAAAGCCACAGAATGAGGGTCACAGCAATGTTGAAAAGTTATTTTTGTTAAGCTGATCATAGCAAATGCATGTTTCACTGGAGGCAGTATGCATTTGAACTAGGCTGATCTACAAGCTTAAATATCTCTGGTGGCAGGAGGTACTTTTCACACAAGGAATGTGAACTTGCACATCATGTGAAAGGAAAGTGTGTGCTTTGTCACCAGGTTAAAACAAACATACGTTATTCTGATTGTTTCGGGAATACTGTAGACTTCCAGCAAGGCCAAGATGAATTGAGACAAATTAGGTGAGAGTTCGTTCACACACGGAAGAAGCTCCAGTGTATAAAGCATGTCTGGAACAGGCATGTTCGATATCGTTACGTGTTTACCAGAGATTACATTACAAATGCTTGCCGTCAGGATCTGGGAGAAACTTTATACTACTTAGTTTTTGGTATTTTGTTTTTGAAGTGTTCAGGGTTACAGGTCTGAAGGGTTGCTGGGGATGAATAGATGAGCATAGTTAATCAAGAGGGTACACAAAAATGCTGGAGAAACTCAGCGGGTGCAGCAGCATCTATGGAGCGAAGGAAATAGGCAACGTTTCGGGCCGAAACCCTTCTTCAGAGTTAATTAAGAGTTTTGTAGAAACCAAATGATATCCTGTTTGTTAATAGTCATTTGGTCATACAGCAGGGAAACAGGCTCTTTGGCCCTACTTGCCCATGCCGAGCAAGATGCCCCATCAACAGTAGTTCCATCTGCCTGCTTTTGGCCCATATCACTCCAAACCTTTCCTATCCATGTACCTGTCCAAATCTATTTTACTTTGGGGCTCAAGAATAGATTTAAACCATTGTCCCAAAATCCCATTGTCAAAAGAAAACTAAAACTGAAAAAAAGACATTAATGATTGGAGCAAAGTAGTTGAATCTGATACTGTTTTTTTTTGCTATTGTTAGGATTAGATCTCCAGGTTTAAGAACAGCTTCTTCCCAACAATCATCAGGCTCTTGAACACTACGAACACCAACTACACTATGAACTACGAAATGCCTTGGTTGCACTAAGAAGCTTGGGCATTTATTTTCCTCTAATATTCATTTATTGAACATTTTTTGTTTATTATGGTATCAATGATTACTGTTTACAGACCTGTTATGCTGCTACAAATAAGAATTTAGTTGTTCCATTTTCAGCATATATGACAATTAAACAGTCTTGATTCACTCTTGAGATGTTTAGGTTTTTTCAGCTTCATAACTAAGACATAATTACAGCTATATTAATTTTTTCCAAGAAAATCAAAATTTGCTTCTGGATTTTTTGCAAAACGTTTACTCCTCTAGTTGCACTGACTTGGGTCGGACATGACATGGAAGTTGCTCTGGAATTAATCCATGGCACAGAAAATGTAGCCCACCATTTAAGCTGGCAGCTCGGGACAGTACAGAGGAAGTGCACGGCACATTATTGTTAGGCGTGTTGTCTCTTGATTGAAGCACAAGATTGTATGAAATGGAACCAGGGTAGGTCAGGTGTCTCCTTAGTCTTGATCCACTATTCAATATCATGGATGATCCTTCCACCTTCCTGACCAATTCGTTTTTTGTTTTGATTCCTTGAGTGCCCAAACCACCAATCATCTCGGTCAAAATTTCAGGATGGTTGAAAAGTTAACTGGGTTTCTTGGTCTCAACGCAGGAGATCATTTAACTCCTCTGAGTCTGTTCCACTGTTCAATAAGGTGATCAATCGTGTGATCTAACTCTATGTGTACACCTTTTCCCCATCCTCCGTAACATCCTAGATTTAAACTCAGCAATTTGCCTGCATTAGTTGCTGTTTTTGGAAAACAGTTCCACCAGGGTGTCAAGCTGTTGTGGTCCCTCACATAAATGTCAAAATAGGCCGCAGAGCCTAGCTTACACAAATAAACATTACAGAACAGCTGCCTTTTCCTTGGTGGTGGAGGGGTTCTTGTGAGCATTAAATGGTAACTAGCTATTACCAGAGAACAGATGGCTGGACCCATCTGGCATGAAGACTTTGAATGGTCTTGGACCGTGTCTCCATGGAAGCAGAATTACCATGTACCTGGCACATCAGTCGGCAGGTTGCCCAGATACTCTGTGTCACCACCAGAGTGGATGCTTCACTGGCACCACATATCCTCCTGTGAGATGCAAGATAAAATGAAACCCAGCCTGTGACAAACTGACTTCTCACCTCCCACTCCCAAAATCTATATGTTTCCTGACCCGATCACTTCTTCCACCTCTCCCACCTCCATCTATCTCTTATACTACTACCACTCTACTTTATCCAACCTTTCCTTACCAAAACCTTCCTTCACACACACCCCAATCAAATAATTCTCATTGTCTGTCCTAGATACTAGTGCACAGTAATTCTTCAAAATGGGCATCTGGACCACATCTGATTCATTCTGGAGAGGCACAAGGCCTGAAGTGCTTTCCGCCCCGAAACAGCCACCGTGACTGCTGTTGCCTTCTCTGGGTAACACACGGTGTTAAGGAATTTTAGCACCAATGACCTGTAAATAGATTTTCAATATCCTACTCAGTATATGTCTTTACCCCAAAACAACACTTAAGAAAGGGGAGACACGAGAGATTGCAGATACTGGAGTCTTGAGCAAAAACAAAGTGCCAAAGGAACTCAGCAGCTCAGGCAGCATCCGTGGAGAGAAATGGACAGATGATATTTTGGGCAGGCATCTTTTAGACTGATGGGAAATCATGTCCTTAAACTTTAATATAGGACTAATGTTTTATCTGACATCTACATTCGCTATTTATGCCTGCAATCATAGAAATTTAAAGCACAGACACAAGGTAATTCGGTCCATCATGTTGATGTCCAAAAATTGTACGGATTAACCTAATTGCCTATCTTTTGGTCGATAGCCCTGTACATCATGGCACTTCAATGCACATCCAGGTACTTTTTAAAGTTTGTGTAAGAAGGAACTGCAGATGCTGGTTTAAACCGAAGATAGACACAAAAAGCTGGAGTAACTCAGCGGGACAGGCCACATCTCTGGAGAGAAGTAGGTGACATTTCGGGTCGAGACCCTTCTTCAGACCTTTTTAACATTTCCTGGGCAAGTTTTTAAACAGAGTGGCACGTGCCTAGAACTTGCTGCCAGGGGTGGTGGTGGAAGCAGATATGATAGTGACATTTAAGAGGCTTTTTAGATAGCTACTACATGCATATGCAAGGATCACGCAGATAGAGGAGATTAGTTTAACTTGGCATTGTGTTCGGCATAGACATTGTGGGCTGAAGGGCTGTTCCTATACTGTACTGTTCTATGTAACTGCACAGAACTTGAGTTTCACAAATAATTGCATTGAAAGTAATTGGTTAAAACCAGCTGCAGTTTAGTATTTTAATATTTGTGCCACAGCTTAAGGCATAAATGATTACAAACTATATTACAATTGTTTCTCAGAATATTGGCCATGGGACATCATCAAGGTCACATTTATTTTCCTTCCATATTTGGCAGGGTTGCTACAGAAAAGGCATCAAGAGTTTACAGTGTAGACATGGAGTCGTGTATAGAACAGATTAGATAGTGATGATGCCCCTTTTCCCGCTTGTAATCAATTAATCAGTTGGAGTTTTATAACAATCTAGTAGTTTTTATCTGCTTTGCCCTAGTCTCTGACTAATTCTTAACAAATCTGTCTAGTATCACAAATTACCGTGGATGCATTCAACTCTTGTCTTTTGAATTGTTGGTCTAATTGCCTAATTATTGTTCCTGTCCTCCACCTGAAAATAAATATACACATTCCAATTAATTGGCAATGGTGAAGAGCTAAAGCCCAAATTGGCAATTAGTATTTATTTGGAGCACTGAGTTCCATGCAGAGATGAGTCCATGTGCTGAAGTCAATTAAAACTTACTTTTAAAACTTTGCTTAAGAAGCAACTTTGGAACCCGAATTCTAATCGGACATTCATGTATTTTGGACAGCATATTCAAACCTGAGACTTCCATATTAATGTTTGCAGTGCAACCTCTTTGAATGTGCACATCTCAGGCCAACGTTAGTACACATTTCAGCACCATGAATGCTCCCTAACACCTGAATACGTCTGCACTTACACTTGCTACTCAGCCATTTAATATTACGTGTCCGTGATCGAGAGGAAGCAGAAAAAAATTACAGGAATATTGCCTGAACTAGAGGACTTGAGCTGTAAGGTGAAGTTGGATAGGCTGGACAGTTTTCTATGGACCAAAGGACATAGAGAGGTGAACATACATGGGTTTATCACAAGAATCAAAAGTCAAGAGTGTTTAATTGTCATGTGCACCAAAAACAGAACCTTGAAATTCTTACTTGCAGCAGCACAACAGATTCATAAACACAGTATAGATAACATAACAAAAGAGCAAAGGAAGTGTTCAACAATTATAAAAACTATAACAAAACAAAAGCCCAAAGTCCCGAGTGCAACCAAGACAGTTTGTAGCTCAAAGTTTAGTTGGTGTTGTTGTGTTCAAAAACCTGATGGTTGTTGGGAAGGAGCTGTTCCTGAACCTAGAGGTTACTGTTTTCAGACTCCTATACCTTCATCCCGATGACAGGAGTGAATTAATTTTCAGGGTGTTGTTGGTCCTTGATGATGCTGTCTACCTTTTTGAGGCAGCGCCTCCTATAGTTCTCTTTGATGGGGGGGGGAGGTCACTTCCTGTGATGAACCAGCCATTATCCACCATTGGAACAGAGTGCTGGAGTAACTCAGCGGGTTAGGCAGCATCTCTGGAGAACATGGATAGGTGATGTTTTGGGTCAGGACCCTTCAGAATGGGATTCCCATTAGGTGTGTATGTAAACTGCCACACGACTGCAAAGAGGCACAAGTTTTAACTGTGTGAAAAATTACATTGCACCCAAGTTGTGCCATAACTAGATTTACAAGGTATGTCTCAGTGACAAAGAAAACGTCCATTTCTTAGCACTGCTGGTTTGACGTGGTGAATAATGCAGAGAAAAAGATGTTCCCAGTTGGCTCAGAAAAAGTTCAAAGCAAGGTAATAAATCTGAAGTGATATTATGCTGTAACTATTGCTGCAATGCTCCGTTTATAATAGTCTCCTGTGGCACCATTCTGTCCTGTACGTACACTCTTTATTGGAGCTGCGCGTCATTCCCACTTCGTTTGGTGCTAACTGTGCATGCTTCTCATATTGCGTCGTCTCACTTGCCTCTTGTCTGCCCTATCCAGCACGGTTCATGACCTTGTTCTAAATTTAAAGTGTCTGCTTCAAGGTAACTAGGCTTACTTATGTATCCCTGGGAACATCTGAAGGCTAGGATGCTGGGCTGACAGTCCATGTTTGGCACTTTCTCGTGGGAGAACACTGCAAAATAATGGATTATTTCTGTACTGCTTTTGATGAAGGGTTGCCACCACATTTCCCAATAAGTGCAGAGTTATTGAACCTCGCATGCACACTTGTAATTTTGCCTAATGACCATCATTATACAAATTTCACTCTCCATGCTTCTTCGAAGTATATTTGTCTTCACATGCAGATTCGTTTTCTAAATAAACAAGCAGGCAATCGCTAATGAACAACATGCGACCAAATATCCTGGTCGATGCAAAGATCAGAAGAAGCTGCAATTTTCAGAATAAAGGAGGGCACTTAAGAACATTAATATATAATTCAATATTAAGCTATCATTTTGTTTCATTTATCATGGCCAAATACTAATGTCCTTTTCTCAAATAGAAATAACCTGTTGAATTACTTCCATTTCAAAGTATCTGAATTTGCAAGGTTTAAAATTTGCTTCACTAAAAATGCATTTAAAGTTTAATGCAGTTTCCCCATAGGCCTGTCTTTCCTGGATTATGGAATGATATGTGGTATATAAAGTTAGTCATAATGGGTATAATTGAGCAGGATGAGATCTGCTGCCTCGACTTGTCGCCTTGGTCCCGCCTAACTAGACTTATCTAGCCAGGATGCAGAGCGCTGATCAAGCTGATTCTCCTCATGCAGGTTGTGTCTGGTGCTGCATGGCAAAGCTTCAGGCTTCAGTGGTAAGTAGGCTGCCAGCGGCCACCTACCTACAGGCTACAAGGTGATGTTGATGTGTTGTTGAAATGGGTCGGGAAATGGCAGAGGCAGTTGAATCCAGATACATGTGAGCTGTTGCATTTTGTGAATGCAAAGGATGATAGGTCATACATCATGAATGGCAGAATCTGAGGTAGTTTTGAGGAAGATAGACACAAAATGCTGGAGTAACTCAGCGGGACGGACAGCATCTCTGGAGAGAAGGAATCGGTGACATTTCGGGTTGAGACTCTTCTTCGAGTCATGGAAGGTGTGGTGGAGTTGTGGGCAGTGTGGAGGGTAGTGTGAGACTACAGAATGATATTAATGTGTTGTTGAAATGGGCTGAGATGCAGTTTAATCCAGATACATGTGGAGTGTTGCATTTTGTGAGTGCTAAGAACAGGCTAGTAAATATTAGCTATTTAATGAGCAGGGTGGGACTGACAATCTGATGTGTTTTTATGTCAATTCAATGAATATTATGGGTAACGTTGCTGAACAGAGCCTGGATTAGTACATGGATCTACTATGTTGTGGCCTTTACAGATACCTGGTGAGCAAAGGGCAAGGCTGACAGCTCAAATGTTCCACAGTTTAACGTTTAAGTGGCGATACAGAGGGGTGTAAAAAAGGAGTGGGGGCTGCACTATTGATCAGAAAGAATATTTAGAAGACATTGTCAAGGGCTCATCTTGTGAGGCAATATGGATGGAACTCAGCAAAAGGAAAGATGCAATCACTATGATGGGATTATATTATAGGCCACCCAGCTGAAGATACAGATGTGTAGACAGACTGTGGAAAGATGTAAAAACAACAGAGATGTTGTAATGGGAGGTCTTCATTTTCTCAAGATTGACTGTGGGACTCATCACAGCCAATGGCTAAGATGGGCCAAATGTGTTACACGCATCTAAGAGGGCTTCTTGAAACAGTATGTAGATAGGGGCCAAACTGGACCTTGGGTTGGAAAATGTGCTTGGCCAGATGGTCGGAGTTTCAGTGGGAGAAAACTTTGGAAACAGTGATCATAAGTGAGTTTTAATTATGGATGAGATAAGACTGGAAGGGGAGAAAGTGCTAAATGGGGGAGAGGTAATTACAACATTATTAGAACGGTAACCGGGGAGATTGATTGGAAACATCTGTTATTGGGTAAATCCATATCTAACATGTGGGAGTCTTTTAAAGACCAGCTGGTTAGAATTCAGGACCAGCATGTTCCTGTGACGATGAAAGATAGGAATGGTAAGGTTCAAGAACCTTGGATGACAGGAGATGTTGAATGTTTAGTCAAAAAGAAAAAGGAAGCATATGTAAGGTGTAGGAAGCTGAAATCAGACAATGCATTTGAGGAGTATAAAGGAAGCCAGAAAGAACAAACAGGAGATCTCAAAAGGGCCATGAAAGGTCCTTGGCAAGTAGAATTAAGGCAAATCCCAATGGATTTTACATATAAAAACAAGAGGGTATAAGGAGGAAACGGGTATGTCCACTTACGGATAATGAAGGGCATTTAAGTCTGGAGCCATAGGAAGTGGACGAGATGCAAAATGTGTTATTATTCACCAAGGAGAAGAAGATGAATGATGGTGGGAACAGAGAGGGATGTACTGATATTCTTTAGCATGTTGATATTAAGAAGGAGGAGGTATTGGATCTCTTGACGAGCATTAAGGTGGATAAATCCCGAGATTATGATAGAATCTATTCAACATATTGAGAAAGGCAAGCGTGAGTTTGCTCGGGCATTGTATCCTCTTTAGCCACAGGTAAAGCCTCAGAAGATTGGAGAATAACCTGTCTGTTTTTTTGTGTGTGTTTAAGAAAGGCAATTGGGATGATCCAGGAAAATATAGGCTGGTGAGCCTTATATTGGTGGTGAGGAAATATTTTCTCCCTGAATTTCAATGTTAGTACATGGTGTTTTCCTGGACAGAACTACAACCTTCAAAGCATTTGCAAAACCAAAGTTAGCTTATTTTTGCTTCAACCTCCATAACCGTCTACTTCTGTGTTGGAAGATTTTGGCAGATTTTCTTACAATAATGTAGTGTGGCAGTTAGGACATGCGGAATTGGAGAACAATTTATTTGCCGAAGTGGAATGTGCAAGGAATTAAGAATATTGGAGAAGGTTATTCGCCTCATTAAACCCATTCCCCAGAGGACATGTATAACTCTTCAGTTATGGACATGACTTCATCGAATACTGCCCCTTGCTGCACAACCTGTTGATCCTAATTTCAGGAATACTGGGTTCCTTCTGTTCCCTGTGAAAAACATTGCTATTAACACCACTGTAATCTTCAGTCCTTCTCAGCACTAGAGCTTCTTGGAGGTGTTATTTCACCTCAAGTCAATTATATTCTCTGTAACTCTATTCCATATGTTATCTAAGCAGCGGGGAGAGCTCAAACTATGTCCAAGGTATTTTGTACCAGTTCCCTTTATTGCTGTTCTCATTGTCCAATTTAGGGTTGGATTGTTTTGGTCACAAATATGCATTTCATTTCAAACATTGCAAAATTTACCACATTTTTCCCTATCAGTTCATATGCAAGTCGTTAATGTAAATACTACTAACTTATAAAGAAAGAAACTAAAATTAAAAAAAACTGATTCCTAATGTTTTTCTTTAGCCACCCAGTCTTTTTTAATCATCCAACAAGGCTTTGAAGCTTAGTGTTGGGGTTTTTAGGTATTTCATATGCTTCATATTGAGAAGCGTTGGCAGTTCATAACTTGAAATAGATCTTCATGTTCCCACTTACGAAACATATTGTCCCCTTAAGGATCCTTGCGTTTCATAATTTGGTATGGATCCAAAGTCATTTTGACTTCTGGAGATATTTTATTGAAGCTGTGAATCAAACAATGTCAAGTTCAGACAAACGATGAGAGAGTAGAGCATTGTATTAATTTCCACCAAAACACCAGCATGAAACAATTGTTAATGACATTAGTCTTGAGTGAACATTGAACACAAATATGTTTGGTGGTGTTGATGCTGTTATCTTCATGGTCAGAGTGAAATAGACAGGTATAGGCAGCTGGGATCTAGTGCATCCCTGGAGGAGTTTCGGGAGCGGAGTAAACTGAAAAATACGATCAGAAGGGCAAAAAGGGGCCAGGAGATAGCTCTGGTGCGTAGCATTAAGGACAATCCCAAAAGATTTTATAAATACATAATGGGTAAAAGGGTAATTAGAGAGAGAGTGGGACCTCTCAGGAATCAAAGCGGTCACCTCTGTGTGAAGCCACAGGAGATGGGCAAGGTCCTCAATGAGTATTTCTCTTCAGTATTTACAAAGGACAAAGACAGTAGGATGGAGGAACTTAGGGCAGTCAATGGAAATGGATTGAGAGCAGTCAGTGTTACCGTCGAAGAAGTACTGAAGGTACTGTCGTGTATGAAGGTAGGTAGATAAATCTCCAGGGCCTGATCAGATATATCCAAGGACATTGTGGGAAACTAGAGAGGAAATTGCAGGAGCCCTGGTTGAAATTTACGAGTCGTCCTTAAATACAGGAGAGGTGCCGGAAGACTGGAGGATGGCAAATGTTGTGCCTCTTTTCAAGAAGGGCTGCAGGGAAAATGCTGGGCACTATAGGCTGGCGAGCTTAACATCTGTAGTTGGAAAGTTACTGGAGAGTATTCTGAAGGATGGGTTATACAGGCATTTGGATGGGCAAGGGCTGATTAGGGATAGTCAGCATGGTTTTGTACGTGGGAGGTCGTGTCTCACAAATTTGATAGATTTTTTTTGAAGATGTGACCAAAAAGGTTGATGAAGGCAGAGCTTTAGATGTTGTGTACATGGATTTCAGTAAGGCATTCAACAAGGTTCCGCATGGTTGGCTGCTCTGGAAGGTTAGATCGCATGGGATCCAAGGAGAGATAGCTGAATGGATAGCAAATTGGCTCCATGGAAGGCTGATGGTGGAATGTCGCTTCTCGGACTGGAGTCTTGTGACTAGTGGTGTGCCTCACGGTTCGGTGCTGGGCCCGTTACTGTTTGTCATCTACATCAATGATTTGGATGAGAACATACAGGGCAGGATTAGCAAGTTTGCTGATGATACAACATTGAGTGGTTTCGCAGATAGTGAAGATGTTTGTGAAAGATTGCAGCAGGGTCTGGGTCAATTGGCCAGGTGGGCGGAGGAATGGTTGATGGAATTTAATCCAGAGAAGTGTGAGGTGTTGTATCTTGGGACGTCGAACAAGGGCAGGTCCTACACAGTAAATGGTAGGCCTCTGGGTAGTCTTGTAAGGCAGAGGGATCTAGGAGTACAGATGCATGGTTCCTTAAAGGTCGAGTCGCAGGTGGATAAGGTGGTCAAAAAGGCTTTTGGCACATTGGCCTTTAGTCAGGTGAGACCACATTTAGAATATTGTGTTCAGTTCTGGGCACCATATTATAGGAAAGATATTGTCAAGCTTGAAAGGGTTCAGAAAAGATTTACGAGGATGTTGCCAGGACTAGAGGGTGTGAGCTACAGAGAGAGGTTGAGTAGGCTGGGTCTCTATTACATGGAGCGCAGGAGGATGAGGGGTGAACTTATAGAGGTGTACAAAATCATGAGAGGAATAGATCGGGTAGGTGCACAGAGTCTCTTGCCCAGAGTAAGGGAATCGAGGACCAGAGGACATCGGTGAAGGGGGAAAGATTTAATAGGGATCCGAAGGGTAACATTTTCACACAAAGGGTGGTGGGTGTATGGAACAAGCTACCAGAGGTGGTAGTTGAGGCTGGAACTATCCCACCGTTTAAGAAACAATTAGTCAGATACATGGATAGAACAGGTTTGGAGGGATATGGACCAAGTGCAGGAAAGTGAGACTAGTGTACTGGAACTTTGTTGGCCGGTGTGGGCAAGTTGGGCCGAAGGGCCTGTTTCCACACTGTATCACTCTATGACATCATTCAAGCAATTCTGAAGGTCAAAATTAAGAGTGTAAGTCACTTTGTATTGAGCATTATAATCCACATGCTTCAATGGATTGTTGCACTTGAATTGATGATGGTTCACTCACTCAAACCCCAGGTGGATTTATCAATGTCCTAAGCTTCAGATTCTTACAAACGCTCCATTTAAAACAGTTTTGCCACTCTTGACCTCAGCAGGTACTGGTGTTCTCAAAGTGGGTGTTCTCCCACTCTAGAGCTGAATAAGGCAAGCATCCTAGTGCAGTGTTTTCCTTTCACCCTTTTGATGTCACTGAACCATTTTCTGGCATCCTGTCGGGTTCCCTTATTAAAGGAGATTTTTTATGACCTCACAGAAACCTCCATTGTATGCTCCTCTCTGGGGCGTGGACATCACGGTGGTCCTGATCTTTCCAGACCTCCTGCGTGACAAAATCAACTTTTACTGCTGGAATTATTCACTTCCACTGTTGATTTACAGTGAATTGTGGGTGCTAGTTGTTCACGTCTGGTTTACGTTGATTAAAGAAATGTGAATTTTGTTTCAGTTATTTTAACTTATTATACATGGAATTCCAAGTAGGAATGCAGAAGAATATCAGCTAATTATGTGCACCCTAGACAATTCTCCCCTTTCCTCTGTGCCTGTGTCAAATTTCACATTTTGGGATAGTTTATTGAAGTTTTAAACTTATTTTAAGTATAGTTCTCTGCAGTTGGTTCTTATGGCTATCTTGGATTTGGCTTCTTCTGGAGTTAATAAAAAACAGGTAACTGTTCGGTAATTAAATTTGTTTCAAAGTAAACTTCACACCTAACTTCATACAGTAATCAGAAACATTACATGGTATTTGAAATAAAATTTATGTCATTGGATTTAAAAATTACACTTCTAGTACTTCTGTGGTTCATTGCAGGTTAGAACAGAGGTCATAAAGTCATGTAGCATGAAAACACGAGTTTTCATGAGTCCACAAACACGGCACACAGTCTTGCATTAATCCCATCTTATTCCCAGGAAGATTGTGCAAACTCAATGCAGACCGCACTGGAGGTTGGGCAACAGCTCTACTGTGTTACCCGTTGTGGAGTCAAAAAGCCTGTAACATAATTTAACAAATCTTCTTGTTTATCTTCTAATGATGCCGAATGTCTTTTGGTCCATCATGCCACATCCAGCTCTCAGTCAGAGCAATCCTTCTCTTTCCCGCCCCTATGCTCCAGAAGTTTAATTTACTAGACTATAACCGTTGCTGCTAGAAGGATGTAGACATTAAGTCAACAGAGATAACAAAAGCTGCAAGTTAATTGAATCACACAGATCTCTCTTCCCTTGTTCACCCTCTCCATTCCCACTTGTGCATCGTCCTAGCTATTCCCTCCCCCACCTACGGATTGGAACAGTTTAGAAGGATATGGTCCAAACACAGGCAGGTGGGACTCGTGTGGATGGGGTATCTTGGTCAGCATGGGCATATTGGGCAGAAGGGCCTATTTCCATGCTGTATGACTCTAGGACTCTATCTGGTTCCATCATCCTTCTTTTTCTGGTACCGGATCCCCTTCCAGATATGGTATAATCCACTTTTGTAACAAGAATATAAAAGCAGAAATTTGCTTAAATGGTAATTGATTAATGCATGCAAGAATTTAAAGAGTCCTCACATAGGACAAGTGCAGGCAGATAGACAGACAGACAGAATATTATCCTTCATTGCAAGGGCGATGAAGTACAAAAGTCGAGACGTTTTGCTGTAACAGTTTACGCACACGGAGAGGCCACACTTGAAGTACTGTATTGTTTTGGTCTCCATATTTAAGGACGGAAAATGTCTTCCCTTGAGCATTGGGTAATGAAAGTTCTCAAGATTGCATCCTGAGATGAAAGTGTGGTTTTATACTTTCTGGGGTATAGAAGGACGGATGATCTTGGCGAAACATGGAAGATTTTTAGGAGACTTGCCAGAGTAGATGCTATGAGAATGCTTTCCCTCATGGGGGAATCTAGAGTAGGGGTAGGAGGTATTGGATGGAGATCCCCGTTAGGACCAAGATGAGAAGAAATTTCCCTTCTCAGCGTCGTGAATTATTGTCATTGTCCAGCTCAGAGATCTATGGAAGCTCGGTTAGTAAGTAAGTGCAAGGTTAAGATGGAGATCTGGGGATGCAGGGAGACCAAGAGTAATGGAGATCAGGCCCACAAATTGACTTAAGATCAATGATGAGACCTGCCGTGATCTTATTGTATGGTGTAGTAGACTCAAGGGGCTGAGTGGCCTGTTCCAGCTCCTTTTCTTAAGCTCTTTGCACATTTACCCTAAAGGAACCCTTCATAATATTACAGATCTGCTCTGGGCTTCTCCTCAGTTTCCAAACATGTGCTGCCTTTGCTGGGAAACAGTTCTTGTAAAAATAATATACAGCTTTTCTAATGTGTTGAAATCCTATCAAATTGAAATCTTCTCCTCAGTCGAAGAGTTCTGTTGGTAGTTGAATGTGGTGATTTTTCTCATATCTTTCATACGCTTCCATAACATGTTTATATATTGTTGGCTTCAATTGCTTTGAAAAGGCATTCAGCATTGTTGCCTTCAGGTCATTTCATGCATCAGGCATCTCAAGGCAAAGACAGACCCCGCGATTAAGTCGGACATCTCTACATCTTTATACTGCAGATTTAATTTTCACTGGTTAAATTGCAATGGTGAATTAAAGTTTAAGACTTCTATTTCCTGCTTGTTCAGGTGCTAACCAGTAATTATTGCAAAACCTGCAATCTGATGATTGAGTACCATCAATGCCACTAAATGCATTTGCTGATCTTGGAAAATATGTACGTTGTGAAAATGCGTAAAATGCCTTGACCTTTAGCCATCCGAAAATATAGGTTGCATGCCATTTCAACCTGCCTTCACATTCCCACTTCAACCTCCCATCCTCAGCTTTCTCCACTGCCAAGGTCTACAACCAAACAGTATGAACGTTGACTTTTCCAATTTCGGGGAACCATTACCCCCTGCCTTCCCATAACTCTCTTCCTCTGTCCTTCTATTTTTGTTCTCTTGCACATACCCCATACCCAGCCCCACGGTATCCATTTTCATCCCCCTCTCCCTCCGGCTCCATCTACCTACCACCTACACGTCACCCAGCGATCCCCTCTCCCATCCGGTTCCATCTGCCCATCTGCCCCGACTCTCCCTTAATTGGTTCCCATTATCATCTTCCTTACTCTTCAGATTCCAGCTGTCTACCCCTGCTCATTACCCTCGGATTCTATCTCTCCTTCACCCATCCTTCCTCCTGGCTCCATCTGCAGTTTTCCTCGTCTGCTTCCACCTCTTCTGTTTCCACTCCTATCCCTTTCATCTACCTCTCCTCGGAACACCTATGACCTTCTACCCCCTTCTCACCACCCTCTCCCCCCTCCCTACCCTCCCCCCCACCCTCAGTTACCTTCCCTCACCCGACTCAGGGTCTCGACCCAAACTTGACTGTTTCTTTCACCTTCCAGGTATTGCTTGACCTGCTGAGTCTCACCGGCAGTTTGTTTTTGGTTTGCTGTAACTATCCTCGTGTTGTTAAACATATTATGTCCTTTATTTCTGAAATCCTGCTGCAAGCTTCACATTTATTGCGAACATTGCTATTTGACAGTAAACACGATTCAACATTAACAAAAAACAAAGTGCTGGAGGAACTCAATTGATCAGGCAGCATCTTTGGAGGGAATGGACAGAAGACATTTTGGGTCGGGACCCTGCTTCCGTCTGAACTATATTCCCTCCGGAGATATTGCCTGAACCATTGCATTCCTTCAGCATTTTGATTTTTGCTGCACTCTATTGCGTTTCACTATTCAGTATTAACCAATGTATTGGTATGAATATTAATGGCATCAGATGTATGCTGTTTACATTGCAATATATTAAAGGCTGTTGATCTCTTTATTAGGAATGTACTTGCTGTTTTGTTAAGGAAGTCTTTCTCTTATATTTTAAAAACAGAACAAATTTACACATCTGCTATTTGTTTTAGCTGTATTTTTCTTGCAATTTTACATCCTGGGTATTCTGGAATTTTCCATGACTGCTTCTGATTGCAACAACAGGTTTTGGTATTTATCTGAGCAATTATAATCCACCAAAGTCTTTGACCACCTTGTCATATTGAACAAGGCTACTAATTCTTCAGCCGTGATGTTAGAATGTGGTGATTTATGTAGCTAAGGTGTTTAACACATGACCATGGACCAACTGATCTGCATTCTTGAGCAGAACACAAAGTGCTGGAGGAACTCAGTGGGCCAGGCAGCATCTGAGGAAGAAATGGACAGGTAACTTTTTGTAAAGTGGACCTTCGTCAGGCACTTCTCCAGTCTCTGGCCCACATACCTATTTCATCTGGACTGCTTTTAGTTACGAATTATTCCAGTGTTGTTGGAATGGTTGGACACAAAACTGATTGAGACCAGTTCTTTAAACAGTGCTTGTAGGACTTGAATATGCTGCGCCTCATTGGTAGATTTAAGCCAGAGATCAGGCTTATTTTGCTCTATCAATCAAAATGTAGGCTTTCCTGAAGCAAAAAACAAACTGCAGATGCCAAAAATCTGAAATAATGGAAAATGTTGGAGACACTCGGCAAGTCAGGCAGAATTTGTGGAGGAAAAAACCGAGTTAATACACTTCATCCAAACTTTCATCAAATTCAGATTTTTCTTAGTACTCCAGTTGCGAAACATTTAAAGAGTTATATCTGAAACTCATATGGTTTGGTGGTGGAGAATGAAAGACTCAAGTAATCATTGCGCACAGGAAGGACTGGAGTACATATGAGCCACTGATATTTTGTATATAGACATCTAATATTATCGACTGGCGGCCTTTGATATTTTATGTGTAGTGGGCTTGGTTGGGTTATGTATAATGGTTTGGACATGTGTTTGGGATCATATGTTTCTGGATGAGTTGATTGTTTCATGTGTAAGGTTTTGAATACTTGTGGTCGGGGGCAGGCTGAGAAAGTTTAGCATGTTGTCAGTGTTTGGGATTCCCTATGTGTGGGTGTCCATTTCCATCTGTTTTTTTGTGTTTCTACTGTAAATTAAGTTTCTGACTGTGATTTTTGTTCCTGGTCAGATATGTTGGGTAATTTAAGCCCCCCTCCACTCTCCTCCTCCCCCAAACCCCCATTGATGGGGGACTAGGTGTAAAAATGAAAAGAAAAGAAGTTAGGCAAGATAGCCAATCTAATGGTATGTGTTTAGTTTCCTCCACCCCGTCCCCCCCACACTAATGTAGAATTTAGCTGTTGGTGAAAGTGTATGGTAATCTTTTTTTTTGCAAAGGAGAAGAATCCCGATATGAAACATTGTTTGTCCATTTCCCGCTACAGATGCTGCCTGGCCAGCTGAGTTCCTCCAGCATTTGAATTTTTTTTTGCACAAGACTAATTTTGCATTGTTTTCACCACACTGAGCTGCATTTTCACAGTGGCCTTTTGTGCATTAAGCTTCAGATGAGTAGACGCAGAGTAAAATCTGATGGGGAGGATCACGTGCCCAGAGGGAACTGGCCAAAATAACCAGTCAGTGAATCCTTAACTATCCTGAAACCAAAGTGCGACATTTCCCAACTGTTGAGTAAAATATTAATCTGCTCCAGTGTGAAAATATTCTGTTGGAAGCATCATGATATGAAACGTGTGAGATAATCCTGCCTGTTATTAATTTGCTATTTAGTATTGCAGATATTTAAACCTAGTGGACAGGCCATTCATGTATTATTCAGAACAATCCCCATCTGCTGCCTATCCATGTTCAGCAGAGATGCTGCCTGATGTTCTGAGTTAAGTCCCACTTTCCCGAGTTACTCACGAATTCTCCTGAGTTTCCCCCTTGATTCAAACTCGGAGAATGTCCGTAGGAGGCCGTAGGAGTCCATAGATATTTCGTAGCGGCTCATAATGCCAGCCGTATGTACTCGGGGCATCAGGTAAGTCGGGACGTTTTTTCAGCATGTTGAAAAATGTCCACGAGTAAAAAAATAGCCCCGGGTACCCACGGCTGGCATTTCCGAGTTTGAATCAAGCGGAAAAGTCGGGGGAATTCTTGAATAACTCGGGAAAGTGGGACAGGGGCTTTAATCCAGCACTTAGTGCCTTTTTTTGGAAACCAGCAACTACAGTCCTTGTGTTGACAGGCTCGTACCAGTTTTGGTCCTTAATGGTGAAGTTGGTTTAGTTTCTATTTCTCTCAATCACGATATTTTCGGTTTGACAGATTAATTTAATGATGATGGAATATCTAGGAGCGTTGTGAAAATATTTCCAGCTTCCACTTTAGTCGTCTGAAATCACCTTCATTAGAAATAGGATAAATCAATATATCAATTGTTACATTCCAGCCCTATGTCCGGACTGAGTGAACTGTTACACACCCTGCAAACTGTGACTGAACTGTTCATTATGTAGCCAAGATGCGGTTCATTAAACATGTAATTTATACTTGGGCCATCACAACAAATGACCACATTAAAATTGCTCACATTTAACTTAAAGGTAGCTTTCATTAACACCACCACTTCATCTTTGATCGGGTGATTTACTTTACAGGAATAATAGATATGTGTAGAGCAAATAAATATTCTATTTTGCAAGACAGAGATCTATTTAGCACCTTAAAATTAGTCATGCTGAAGTTTTATGCACCATTATGCAATCCATGATTAGAGATTCTGGATCTGAAATTGTATGCATTGTAGTCAAGGGTTTTTATAACAATTTCTAGTGTGGGTTCAGTTTATTTTGGAGGACAGTCTGTGTTCTTAAGTATATACTATATACATTAAAATATTTAGAGTGATCTAGTTCATGTTTTAAATGTTGCTTTCATGTGAAATGCTGTGGATATTCCCCTTGTTACTGTTTTTCGTGCTTGGGGATATAACATTTTACATGCAACATAGATGGATGTGCGTTTTCACGATTGAAGAACGTTTAGGAATGTTGACTCCTTGGTCCTGCTTCAATGATTTATTAGAGCATAAATTGTGAAATATTATCCATCTGAGATTAGGTCAGCATCTTGATATTGGGCCAGTTAATCAATAATCCAGGGAGGCAGAAGGTTATCAAGAACAATAATTCATTGTATGTAGAAATGTGAAAGACAGCCAGAACTCTTGTTAATACAAGCTGTAGAACTTGTATATTTACATTTAAGCTTCTCAGAAACATCACTATTAAAGTGTAACTCTCCATGCCAAATGATGAACAAGAAGGGCTTTAAAGCTGCTAGATTCCCAATCAAAACTCAAGCGTTTACATTTTGACCCTGCTTTCCAATTTTACAGTCATCTTAAGTCAGTTGTGCCACTGGTCTACTCAGATACATGGTCCGCATTTGTTGACAACTATACTAATATTCCTGGTTTCCCTCTAGGGCCACCAGGAGAAAAAGGAAGACATGGTCGCAGAGGTATTCCAGGTACGTGCCACAGTAGTTCCGAGATGTTCCCCCCACAATGAACAACATAATTCCCTGTGTTACAGAAACTTCAGGAATGGAATTGGCTCCTTGATTATTAACATTTAATTTTTTACCAATCCTCACAAGTAGACCATACTCTTGTGTTGCTAGCCTGGTACTGGTCAATACACAGTCTCCTCCTAAACATTGCTTTCAATGAAATTAACAGAACAGTGTAATGGGGAATACAACATGTAGCAATGTTGTACTGCCCGTTTAGTTTGAGGAAACAACGACGAATTTCTATTCCTGTGTATCTGTAGCTACACCCTAAAAGATGCTGGTTTGTGATATGTTATTCACACACCTGGCCCACTAAGGAACATGTATTATAGAGTAATAAAGGAATATTTAACATGTAACCATGCTTTAAATCAAGAAGGCAATGAGAGTGGATGAATATTGGAGCATTATTAATTGTCGTCTCAACTTTCCAATGTGCATACTTCAGAAAATATATTTTTTGAATATAAAATAAACATTTGTAAAGAAAGATTGTAAAAAAAATATTTTTATTTTTAAATCAAGTATGTTCATTTGTGTATCATTTATTCCAGTCGTTATTTCCTCTAATTTGGAGGTTAATATTAGATTGCTTCCATAGATCTGTTACCTGTTGCATGCCATAAAACTACCAAAGTCTGATTCATTTGCTGTAAAATTGTGCAAACTCTGCACAATCTGGTCAGCCTAATCTGCCATTCTAGAAATCTGAAACCATAGATTTCCAAGTTTTTTTAAAAACTATCATCTCCTTGAGCAAACTAGTTTATCTGAAGAAGGGGTCCGACCTGAAACGTCACCCATCCTTTTTCTCCAGAGTTGCTGCCTGACCCACTGAGTTACTCCAGGACTTTGTGTCTATAGTCACAAGTCACTCCTCGTGGTGCCCAACTGTACCAACCTGATCAAACATCAGATTCTAGCAGACATCCTCCACAAGTCTCTTTCTATGGTCCATCTATAATAAGATTGTGAATCCTATTTCAGAACTGTAAAGGCACAAGCTTTGTCTTTTGTCTTGGGGGATGCACCAATATTCTATTTCCAAAGTTAGCCCTTCTTCGGATATATACCAATAAGTAAACTCTGACCTTTTAGCGGTGAGTGCAGCAGTGGTCCAGCCTTTTCTGTGCTTTTTTAATATAATTAGTAAATGATGGCAAATGCATTAAAATGCTTCAATACATTGTAGTATAACTTTGTAAGATTATATTTCATGCAATAATGAATAACACAAGAATATTTTTTGTAAATCTCAAAGAATAAATATCACTATTCATTCCTTCACAAAATATTGGCACTGTCATCCATTTTGTTCATGCTTGCCTTCCTCCCTTTATGTTCTTTACAAACATATTTCACTTGGGGAAAATAGGGCTTGATAGCAAAGCTTGGGAAGCCATGTTTCCAACCTGTTCCAAATCTGGCCCAGTTCAGTGAAATTCTGGGCATAATGATGTAGAAATCAACTCCCTTCCAAAGGCAGCCAAGTCCCAGGACTGCAAGGCTGGATAATGGACACCACTCACTGTGGGAATGTTTCTCAACTCCATTTATTAAATTGATGACTTTTACTTTAAAAAAAATATCCACGTACTGGAATGATCATTTCTCTGCTCTACGTTCAGCGACAGACAGCTGCCTCTCTGTACATTTCTTCTCATTCTAATCGCGATCACTGCACTAAGATTGGGAAGTATAAATTTCAGGAAAGGACATCTCAAGGCACTTTTATCTTCCAAAGTAACCTAGTAATGATTTAGTGATGGCAGAGACATTAGTAAGTTATAAAATTATTATTGTTTTAATCAAAACAGATGTAGTATGTCATTTATAGGAAGATCTATGACTATAAGAGATTTAAAGAGAAGATAAAAACAAAGCTGGAGTAACTCAGCGGGACAGGCAACACCTCTGGAGAGAAGGAATGGGTGATGTTTCGGGTTGAGACCCTTCTTGAAGAAATTTAAAAGTGCATTGGTTCAAAAGTTAGAGACCCTTGAAGAAGTGTCTTGACCCAATACACAACACCCATTCCTTCTCTCCATAGATGCTGCCTGTCCCGCTGAGTTACTCCAACTTTTTGTGCCTATCTTTGGTTTAAACCAGCATCTGCAGTTCCTTCCTAGAGATTTAAAGATTTAAAGAAAATTGGTGTTAGTAGTCCAAATTATATTGTTGACCATGATCCCCCTACAAGTAATTTCCCACAAAACACACATATTTTATAGCAGTTGCAGGTTCAGAGGTCATTGGGATTTTTTTTTACTATAGTGCCGACATTTTTTTTTGCATAGTTGCTTTGCTTTTATTATATAAGATCCTGAAATAAATTGGTTTTGAGCCATATGCTTGGATCTCTGCAACCCAAAACTATCCTCATATTGGGCATTTTTTGAGTTAATGACACAGCTTACCTGGTGAGAAGGGTGGATGTGCCAAGTGCCAGCAGTGGAATTGGTATCCAACGGAGCTTTCACAGAACCTTGTGAGAAGGATGCGAGTCATTCCCCTAGATTGGGACCAATTTCATCCAAAACATCCAGATCCTAGTCTCTGTCCCTCTTAATATCATCTCTCTCATATTTGGTGTTGCAGTTTGGGTCGTCATTGCTTTCAAGGCATTTTCATTGTGCTTTACCTCCAAGAAGGAGCATGACAACCTTCTTGAATCTTAGTAACTCAAATATGATACAAAGTGCTGGAGTAACTCAGTAGGTCAAGCAGCGTTTCTGGAGAACATGGATAGGTGACATTTTGGGTTTAGACCTTTCTTTAGTCTGATTGTGGTGGGTGAAAGCAGGGATGAAAGCTTGAAGTGGAGTGGGGGCAAGAATCACCCTGACAAGTGAGAGGTGGACACAGGTGGAGGGGTTGATTGGCAGATGGTTGGACAAAGGCCAGAGATGAAAATACAAAAATAGGATAAAAGAGTTGCGAATTGTGAAGCCAGAGGAAGAAATATGTGGAAGGGGATGGGGGGGGGGGGGGGAGAGGGAAGGGGAGAAATGTGCGCATGTCCTCTAACCTCATCTACTGCATTCAGTGCTCCGGGTGTAGCCTCCTTTACATTGGTGCGACCAAGCGTAGACTGGATGACTTTCGCCAAACATTTGTTTGCCAAGTCCTGCTGGATCTCCTGGTTGCTAGCCACTTTAACTTCCCTTCCCATCCCCATACCAACCTTTATGTCCAGGGCCTCTTTCATTGCCAGAGAGAGGCCACACTCAAACTGGAGGAACAGCACCTCACATTTTGCTTGGGCAGCTTACAACCTAAGGGAATAACCATTGAATTCTCCAACTCTAAGTAACCAACCTACAAGCATGGGTTCCACTTCAGCACTTTGTGCCTTTTTTTTACAGACCAGTCCTTGTGTCCCACATTATAACCCAAGTGTGTGTTTCACAGACACTGCCACCTAATGGACAGACAGCAACAGTGGCACTTTTGCCGTGTGCCTTGGAAATGAGCCTGTGGAGTTGTACACCACAGATATGGGCCCTTCGGCTCATCACATCCATGCCGACTGTTTAGCCCTTTTACCGTCATCCCATTTGCCCAGATGCGGGTCGGTGCTGATGCAGGGAGTTAAAAAACAGAGAGTGGAAGAACAGGGATGGATATTACTTGCAAGAAAAGGAATGAGATGCTGGAATTGCAGGGAGGATAATGGCACATGGATATCCGGGGAAGATCACAACATCCCTGGGCAATGAGCCCAGCTGTTTAATGGCAGCAGTTTGCAATTCCCAGGAACCACAATCGTTACCGAGGACTGTGGCAATAACAGTTTATATAAATAGAAATTGCAGGATACATTTTAACGCATAAAGATAATATTATTGGGGGCACTCTAAGTTGCATAGAGTTCACTACTTTAAGGTTGATATACTTGTTGAACTGTCAGTTAGTTAGTCAGGTCGTAATTCACAATTTTTGACTCACTTTACTGTGGTAAGTAATGAATGGGCAGTGTACACATTGATTTCCAGGAAATAACATTGTGTTCAGTTGAATTGTGACAGGTGTCGTTTGGCTCAATTTTCCTAATTGGTGGGAGATGGAGGCAAACACTTTAAAACAAACCGAAAATGTGATTTTATTTTCTGACTGTGTATAAAGAAACAGACACAAACGATGTCATCTAATTTTATTTCTACATAGAGAACTCTTTCCTTTGCTCAAATATGCATCTGAAATGTAATGCAGTTTCTGTAGTTTGTCACTAGTCCAGAGAATTAAATCATTGATGAAACTTATATTAATTCTGTAGTGAACGCCACTGAAAAATAATCTGCTTTTTCCCTTCTTTTCTTGTGTTCACAGGGCCTGGTGTAAGTACACGAAACGCTAGTAGTGCCCAAGAGAACAGGTTGGGTCAAAAAAAAAAAAGTGTCTGTCTTTTATCTTCTCTATGGCGAACTAGACTTTAGATATTAACCTATTTCTGCTAAATCTTTGCAGTGTTGTCATAACTGTTTCCTTAGTCCTTGCAGAATTTACATTGGTTGTTATTCTTTCAAACCAGTGAATAGATCTCTAGCTTTTGAACCAATGCACTTTTAAATTTCATACTTTATAAAAGTTAAAATTAATCAAGTCAGCTTTATCCCTCTGGCTTGTTGTGCTGTGTATATAATATGTTCATTTTTCTCCCTTTTCTACTGATTTTTGTCCTTTTCAGGGATCTCCAGGAAGATCAGGCTTTCCGGTAAATAGCCTTAAACTGCACCCCTCTCCTGTCTAATCCTAACTCTGTGTTTGCACTTATCTGCTTTGTTTTAACAGTCTGTGTCTATCTCCTGCTACACACTGAAGCTTGCCTTTTGATAACTTCTATCCACTCCCCCTGAATCCTAATAATTAAATCATGTACTCTATTTTCTCCTTAATGTAACAGAAAAAAAAAACTTCATTTGGGATGAATAATTTCATTTCAGAAATGATTGATATCCCAGAAATTAAAAATCCACATCATCTTCATCAAGCTACTTAACTGTTTTGCAAACACTGCTCCCCAAAAAATATTATCTTGGCTATCGCTACATCTATGGATGGTGACTTTTTTAAACTGATGGTGTGGTGTTTGCACACAGTTGTCATATTGCCAGCTTTCTCTTGTGATTAAGGGCTCTTTTCCTAAGGTTTAACTCCTGGCCTAGCAGTCTGGTAGTTTGGTGTGTGAAGCTCTCAATAGTGGCATCTAATGGGAAACCTTCATGCTTTTGTGATCAAGCAATACATTCTGAAGCGCTTGCTCTGTGATTTCGGGGCACACGTCTTTGCTGGATGTTCTCGTGTGCGGCTGAGCAGCTTTTTGGGTGAAATTGCAAAAAAAAACTCTTTCTTTGCAGTTCTGACTGTACATTGATTATTAGGGAAACAAAGGATCCATGGGCCTACCAGGGAGAAGGGTAAGTTTACTTATTGCATCTAATTTTAGCCATGTGGTTACATAGATCTGATGCTTACCTTGCACTGAAGGCACAATGAACCATCATTTCAACTGTTTGTAAATCAAGTGTCAAATAAAAATAATTTAAAGCTGCAATATCCTTCCCCTTACCTTCATCTTCCACCCTCCACCTTTCCGACTGAAATCGAATTGAATTGAACTACTTTATCTTTTAACTAGTGCACATTTGTGCCTGTGTGTAACCTCTGCAACAAGAACAAGGCACCATTTTTGGAAGTGTCTTTTTCTCTCAAGGGAGCCACTGCGTAAACATTTCTAAAAAGGTCAGAACAACATCTGGTTTATGGAGATAAAAGCCTTTAGTTAAAGTGACATTGCACAGGTCATTTAATTCTGTTTCGGCTTCAGACCCCAGGATAATGCAGCCTTAAACCATTTATTTGACAGTGTCATACTTAACTGCACTTTTCTTGAGAGCATTTTGCACATTACTTTGGCTCCATTTTGCATGGAGCATGGAGCATTTCAGCCAGTACTGTGAATTACAGTGCATATACTTTACATTTTAAGATGAATGTAACGTGGACCTTAGGTTAAGTTCTTTGTTGGATGAGGCTTTTGTTGCATTCATGAGGTTTATTGCTGTGCTGCCTTGGAGTTCTGATGCGATTTATTTTAAAATGTGCTACCTCTTGCATTGAAACGCTTGGCTTTTGAAGCAATGGTTAGTTAAATGGGCTGTTTGGTGAGCATTTTTCCCCATACAAAACCATATAAACCCATCAGTACCTAAACCAACATTGCAGACTCATTCATCGGGAGCATTTTCTAGCTTGATGTTTACAGCATTGGTGTTGATATCCCTGACTTTCCTTAATGTTGCCATGCAAGCTTTTATAAGTTTAGGATTAATTCTAAAATTAAAAGAAACAGAAAATGATATAAAGGATTTATCTATAAACATATGTGTAAAATAATTTTATTTAAATTATAATTCTGAGCACATATTACAGAAAAGTCTATATAGTTCAAGGTAGTCACATTGTGGGTAGTTCCTAACAAAGAATAGCCTATTTAAGGCTTTGACTCACTGATGTGGAAATGCTTTGGCTTACCTAATTGTCATGCTTCTGGTCTGCATTTTAATATTTTTAAAACACAATTAAAGGGGCTAGGAATCCCTGAGTTGACAAGGTACATTTATCACAGTGTTGCTATTTAGCGACAATAAGCAAACCTCCTCTAATTCTCTTCTTACATAAAAAGGACATCAGTTCCAACTGTGTGTGGGCTGAAAGACTGTTAACTGTTATTAGCGATTGTTATTTCTCCAGCTCTTTAAATGGGGAAATTCCAAGGGGAATCAACTAAGCATCCAAGGTTAGGCTGCCACTATTAAACCCCAGTGTGTGGACAAACATTGTTCCAGCCATTCTTGCAATAGACCGAAAGACTTTGTGCTAATTGCACTTTTATTTAGAAAGATGACTTTGAAAGGTCCCTAAGTCTTTCTTGTTTTGGGTCACTTTCTCGGCACAAGGAAGTGCTCACAGCAGCGCTTCCTGTAATTAGCAGCACTTACTCTGCTTTGTTTTTCTTGTTTAAGTAAGTCCATAACTGCACTCATTTCTCAGTGACTGGACCCCTACCTCAAAAGGATAGAAACAAACAAGGCATTGTTCATGTTGCCCCCGCTGTTAACGTATGCTATCATGCATTATTTTACAGAACATGACCAATAAAATGAACTAACTGATGAAGAATAATATTCCCCATTAGTCAAAGGCAAAGCTGTATGAAATGTGTTCACTGGAAGGCAGATTTACCTTTTAGGGATTGATGATGAATAATGTTTGCCGTGCCAGTAACATCACTGTTCTGTGAATGTATTAAAAATCTTCCGGGACTTGGATGCTTCAAAGAGATACTCACTCATCTGTGTGGATAGATTTATGTAGCACTGGTTTCCCCATTGCTCAAATGGTGGGCACTCATTTCAAGAGATGCTAAAAAAAAAAGCTAACAGGCTATTTTGTGTTGTCTTTCAAGGTAGATTTTTAACTATTTATGTTTTGGTTGGGTAGCAAATATTGGTTGAGTTTTATTATATGAACAAAGTTTAACACATTGCTTGGGACTTCCTGGCATCTATAACTAGGAAACCATGGACACCAACACACATGGGGGATAGATAGGCTTTATACCCAACCGTGTTTCCATGAGTCGGAGAGCGGAGGTAGAGTTCGGGGACAGGGCCAGTGTATACCTGGAACAGGGATTGTTTGACGTACCCTACAAAGAGGCAGGCATAGCTAGGGCCCATGCGAGTGCCCATAGCTACACCGTAGAAACATAGAAACATAGAAATTAGGTGCAGGAGTAGGCCATTCGGCCCTTCGAGCCAGCACTGCCTTTCAATATGATCATGTCTAAAACTAGTACCCCGTTCCAACTTTTCCCCCTATCCCTTAATTCCTTTAGCCGTAACAGCTAAACCTAACTCTCTTGAAAACATCCAGTGAATTGTCCTCCACTGCCTTCTGTGGCAGAGAATTCCACAGATTCACAACTCTCTGGATGACGACATTTTTCCTCATCTCAGTCCTAAATGGCCTACCCCTTATTCTTAAACAGTGACCCCTGGTTCTGGACTCCCCCAACTTTCTGCATCTAGTCTGTCCAATCCTTTAAGAATGTTATATGTTTCTATAAGATCCCCTCTTATCCTTCTAAATTCTAAGTGAATACAAGCCCAGTCGACCCATTCTTTCATCATATGTCAGTCCCGTCATCCCGGGAATTAACCTGGTGAACCTACGCTGCATTCCCTCAATAGCAATAATGTCCTTCATCAAATTAGGAGACCAAAATTGCACACAATACTCCAGGTATGGTCTCACCAGGGCCCTGTAAAAATTGCAGTAGGACCTCCATGCTCCTAAACTCAAATCCGCTCACAATGAAGGCCAACAAGCTATTAGCTTTCTTCAATGCCTGCTCAAACCTTTTCCCCATGTTGTCCCCTGGAAAACCACAGGAAGGTTTAGATTTTTAAACCCGATAAAACCTAACAATATGCTTAGTTCACTGTGTGAATCTGGCACAGTCCAAACTGATGAAATTGATTTTCAGGCCCTCCCCCGTCTATAATGTGACAAAATGTGCTTTTTAGAGCATGGCTATAGCTAAATTTGTTTTGGCTGTGTGCTTATTACTGTTGGCATGTAGTGCAATGATGTGAGCAGTTTTAAGTTTAACAGATTATGGAATGTTTCACAAACTCGACAGAGCTGCAAAGGGCAGGTTTGGGACTTACACATATCAACTGCAATGACCTGGAAAATCTTTAATGCATTAAAATATCTCAAGGCATTTCAAATTAATCAAAATTAAGATATTTTAGGAGTAGATGTTTCATTTGATTACTTCATTATGAAGTATAGAGCTTAATAATGGAGGCCAATTGCACTGTGGATCTTCATCTGAGTTTGATACATCATGAAAATAATTGGAGGCATTGGAGTGAAGCTTTGTTATACTGAGGATGAATATAGGCCATAGTATCTGAGGTAATTAAGAATGGAGGAAGCCATTTGTTCCCTCCTAGTTTACCCATTCAGAATGAACTCACAAGCTTCTCCAACCTCTCACACATTTATTTTAACAATTTTTAACATAATATATCCCAAAGCACTTCATAGCACTACTATCAAGTAGAACTTTGCATCAATTCACATGATGAGATTTTATGGCAGGTAACACTGCAAGATAACATTAATGGATTTATTTTTCATACCTCCCATGCGACATGGATACAGCTATTCAACCCATTAGGTTGAGGCTGCCTCTTACAGCAACCTCATCAATCTCATTCCTAATCTTGTATTTGTACAACCTATTCTCTCTCACAAGGCCATCTACTCCACCTCGATTGTCCTTCCACCCACTTTCACTGGGAGCATCTTAGAGTGACCAGCCAGTACATTACTGGGTTGTGGGAGGAAACCAGAACATATACAAATATGTGAGAAAGGAGTGAAGGTCCCAGTATATTGTGGCTTTTAATATTTCACCTCCATCAATCATTTTGGAGATTCAAGAGATTGCAGATGCTGAAATATTGAACACAAAAGTAATGGCTGGAGTAACTCAATGGGTAAGCAGCATCTATAGAGGGAAATAGACAGATATTTCAGGCTGTAAACTTTTCTCAGACTGGAAATCTATTTCAAGTATGAATGACTCTTACAATTAAAAGAAATAATTAGAATAATCGCCTTCGCTCCATAGATGCTGCCTCGCCCGCTGAGTTTCTCCAGCTTTTTTGTCTACCTTCGATTTTCCAGCATCTGCAGTTCCTTCTTAAACATTAGAATAATTTAGGCATTTTGTCAGACACTCAGTAAAGGGGTCCCACACCTGATCTGCATATCCATGATACTAAGAATATTTTAAGATTATATTTTATTTCTGCAAGCACACCCTTATTGAAGCCAAGTGTCTGTAACTTCACAAAAAAAAGCAAAAAATGGTTGGAAAGATGCCCTAAATTCACAACTATGCCTGAAGATTACACCTTGAATAATGAAGAAAAGGTTCTTTAACAAGAACCAAAAAGTGAGGACACCAATGCAGACTATTAATTTGGTCTAATATGTCACATCTCATGGTTATTATAATTAGTATTACCTTGCCTCAATGGGTTGGAAAATCAACCCTCAGAACACAACGTCATATATTCACTCCACCTCAGAAGCATAATCCAGGCTAACACTTTTGTGCAGTACTGAGAGAGTGCTTCATTTACAGAAATGCCTTCCTCCAGCTGAGCTAATAAACCAAACTGCAGCGAATCTCCTCTGATGGATAGTAAGAATCAAGTCAAGTCAAGAGCCAAGAGTGTTTTATTGTCATATGTCATATTAAATTCTTACTTGCAGCAGCGCAACAGAATATGTAATCATAGTACACTGTAAACAAGATAATAAACGAGAAAAACAAATATACACACAAACGCACACATAAACGCGCACACACACACACACACACACACACACACACACACACACACACACACACACACACACACACACACACACACACACACACACACACACACACACACACACACACACACACACACACACACACACACACATATATATATATATATATATATATATATATATGTACATAAAAAACAAACAATAATAGGTCAAAAAGACAAACCAATGCCCCAAATCTATGTAGTTCAGAGCATACATGGAGGTTGTAGTATTTAATAGCCTGATGGTAAATATTCCATTGAAGCAAAGACTTCAATGGAATATTTGAGCGTAATCAGAATCCAGTCTCATTCTACTCAAGTTTCCTCCTTCAACCAGCACAATAAAAATAAAAATTAGCAGCTCATTCATCCTGTCAATTACTGTTGGTTGGTCCTTGTATACGTACCATGACTGTAGGATCTCAATAACATACACCCCAAAATAACTCTTTGTGTATGAATTTTGAGGCATTTCAATACAAACTGCTCAACGGACTCAGGAGTTTGGTCCACAGGCATGCGGCAATTAAAAACATTTTTTTTTTTGCTCCTGTCCTGTCGCATAATATTCAGGTAGATTAATGGTTTGCAATCTTTTCCATGGACAGTGGAGAATACATCCCTTCTGATCAGAAGTTTAAGCTGTGCTAAAAAGAGATGTTGTTTCCATTTGCCGTTCTCCCATCCTCCCACAGATAGGTCCTTTGGTACTACAAGACCTTAATCCGTCTCGATCTCTATGTGCTTTACACTTCCACCTTTATAGTACAACAGAACAGTGTGCACACAGAGAGAGAAAAGAAGAATTACTCTGGAATCGGCCATGTGGGAAATGGTGATACAATCCTCACTTTATAAAGATAATACTTGCTACTTTAAAGGATAACATGTGGTTATTTAGTTGTCCAAAAAGCAAGGCACGTCCCAGCCGTAGCCTGTACCATACACTTGTATCAGTGGCAGCCAGCAGTGGGTTTGTTTTACCAGATGCTCATTGCATTCTGTGGATGCAAATTGTGGGGACAGTAGTCTAAAGATTCTATGTGTAGGAAGGAACTGAAGATGCTGGTTTATGTCGAAGATAGACACAAAATGTTGGAGTAACTCAGCGGGTCACACCAAAGATTCTGAATGGATTCAATTGTTGTGTGGTTGATAGACCCAAGCCTGCTTTCCCCTCTCCTCATTCACCCATTCAAAGGTCCAATCCTGGTTAGAACAGTAGTGCCCCTTGGTCCTTGATCATCACCAGTGACATTGTGGAGCCAAATCTCATAAGATTCAATGGGGATCTAGTATTGGAATGCTAAATTTTCATCCCTGGAAGGTTTGCTTTTAACTGCGGAATTTATCTTTCAGTTATCCCATTATGATATTTTTCTCTTGCTAAAAGCAACTTATTTCACTCAGTGCAGACCTGAAGATTATTAAAGGTGTAATCTCTTGCTGTGCTGCTTGCTTGTTGCTTGAGTGTGCTCTGATGCACAGTTGCAGACTCTGGCTCCTGACGACTTTAAGAAGGTCACTTTATAAAGATGCTGATAAGTACTTTTGTTGGTCTAATACTAATCCTCTATTTGTGTCTCTCCTTTACTTCTGCATGCTGTGTTTGCTGTGACTGCCCAGGGTCTAAAGGGGGAACCTGGTGACGAGGTGAGTCATGCAAGGAAAGGGAACCTTGTCCCTCATTTGTATTTCCAGTAGTACGTTAATAGTACCACTAAATACTTGTTTGAGTGACCATTGGGTAGAACGGACACTTCATTCTGTTTAATCTAAAAATTGCAGTGGTTTTAGTGTTGCACTGGTTTTGTGGTTTAAGTGCAGTGGAAATAAAAATAAGTGAATATAATTGAGAATATAGTTCTGGAGTCAGTAACACACCTAATTAGTTGTCACTGGAGCAACTACTTGTGTAATCATACTTTCATTAGGTAATGATTGGAACTTCGCTGGAACTTATTCTTTACAATCTTTAAGTTAGATAAACAAAACAAAATGAAATCAATTTTTGTTTTTACCATTTTGTTTTGTGCCCTTCCCCCATTCCCATGGCCTAGTAGGTAAATATAATTCAGCTACGGTCAATGAACAACATTTTCTACCGAAGACCTCCCACCAAAGTTGTGCTCAGGATTATCTCATTTCCCTTTGATTGCTCCATCAGGCCAGACTTGGCAGCTCAATACTTTTGCCATTTACTTTTCCATCAACAACATGTTCCTAAATGTTGCGTTCTGAATTCCATTGTGTTTCCTTCCTATTTCCAGTGAATTCCCCCTCAGTATGTGACTTTCTGGCAGCGATTTCAGTTCATCAATCTCTTTAAGAAGAACTGATCATTCACTGCATCCCTGATGCACATTGTGCCCTTGGAGGAGAAAGTGAATCTTGCTCATTTAATTTTCTGGAAGTAGTTTCTTCATGACTGCAAATCACCTTTGGTTGCAGACATTGTTTCCAATTTGTAAAGAAAACTTGCCAAATCAGTTCCCTGCTTACTTGGTTTTCCCTTTTGTTCCACACACTTCTTTTCCTTTCAATAGCTTTTCATTTTTTTGTTCCAAAAAATGTTTTACAACTTTTCCAAAGTAAAGCTGTTTCTCCAAATGGAGGAGAAGTTACTTTAACACTGACCCCTACATTGCATGATGTATTAAGACTATGATTGTTGCCACTAAATCACTGTCCTACTAACTTACTGTTCCCTTTGAATTCAACGTGCGTTGAAATTGGAACTTCTCAGATGGTCTACAAAATTTATAATTCAATAAGCCTGAGAGACCAATTTGTGGAACACAAATTTATGGAAGAGAAAATTAGATGTTGAAACACCTCTTAAAAAGCTTCATCCCTTTGTACAATGAAGAATGTGATAGGGACGACAGAGAAGCTGACCAATTAATCTCCATTGTTCACGGAGAGACTGTGGCTACCACTACTGTTTTTGATACTGACGCCATATGAAAGAGATGCAGCATAAGAAAGTGGCCTTACTTTGATCAAAAGGCAAACTACTATTAAAAGCACTGTTGGTCCTTTAGAGCTTTTCCCAAAGTATTTCAAATGAAGGCTGGCATGTATTGCAGTTGGTAGAGTTAGAGCTTCATTGACCCGGGGTCAATCCAATGGTGTCTATGTGGAGTTTGCACGTTCACTGTGACCAGGGTTTCTTTTGAACCCTTTGGTTTGGTTTCCTCCCACAAGTCAAAAATGTGCAGGTTGGATTAACTGGCCATCGTAAAGTGCTACTAGTATGTAGGTGAGTGGTGAATTCTGGTGGAATGTGGGGAGATTAACAATGGGATTGTGTAGGATTGTTAAATGGACAGTGGGACTCTTTCTCTGTTCCATGACATTATTACGCTAATATGAGCATGAGGGGTAATAGTTTGATGTGGACACCGTGACTTACTTGAGGATTGCATATTCCATATAATCATATTTTTAGGTTTGATATACCCCCGAACAGAAATTTTAATTCAACCCTATTCTCTTCATGCAGTCCATGGGTTGCAATGACATTTCCTCTCTCTTGCATCCACATATATTGGATTCAGAGAAACTCTAAATGCCAAACTTCATTCCAATGGGAAAGGGGATGAAATTTCCCCTCACATTATTTAAGGCACCAGGGGGTTTGGGGGTGGGAGGATGGTTAGCAAGTATAGTGTAAACTAGATGATTTGATGGTGATAATGAAATGCAAGGATAGGCAAGATAAAAGTTTTACCTGCGGTAACCTTCCCTTCTTTGGTCAAAATTATCTGCTCCTGATTATAGTACGGTTGTTGATTCAACTTAACGGAGCCATTTTGAGGAGAGGTGAGAAAGACAGTTGTAAAATATGTCGAAGGCCCAAAAGAAATGATGTTTTAATTATCGTAATCATTCTCCCATCATCAGAACTTGTCATGACGTTTAAAGTTGGACCTTGTAAATAATTCTGAAAAATAAAAATGTGTAAATGTGAAATGCAGCAATAACTTGATGGAGCCAGCATGAACCAAAAATTATATATTAGTATTTTTAAAAGGAAAAAGCAGTATATTTGGTCTGGCGATCTCCTTTGGGAACATTTTGACAGCAAAATGGGTGCAGTGAGTGAAGCCCTTCAGAAACCAGGCACCTTCAAAAATGGCGCCCACCATCCATAAGGTCCCCTATACCATCTACAATCCTTGAGTTGGTCCCTTTATTGTGGTCAGTGTGTAGAAAAGAAAGTGGAACAAATTCTTCATAACATGCCAGTCTAATTTTGGCTTTATTTTTTGGTATTTTCAAAGTGTGTGTGTAGAATTCTATTCCCGTATCCTACTCCAAAACTTGGCAGTCATTTTCTTCTGTTTATTTCTAGTTTGGTGAAAGCACTGAGACTTGGTTACATACCTAGTCCTACAGAACTCCTCGTACAAACTGCTGATACTTGAAGAAGTTTACTCTTTCGTTCACCTCAGTAGTATTAATTTAATACTACTTTAAAATAATTGCTGGTACAATCAAGAACACAGGATAACTGAGACTGTATGAAACATGATGAAATCTTAGCAGACTTTTTCCCAGGATATATATCCAGTGGGTGTTTAGCGTCTAATTCATAGAATCATAAAATGAGAGGCCACTCAGCCCGTTTGCTCTTCATCTTAAAAGTGATGAGCATCCTTTCAGACACTTGGTTGAATCACCAACCATCCTCTTGATGAAATGATTTTCTTTAACAACCTTCTTCAAAAATTTCACATCGATTGCCCCCTTTTCTTGAATCTTGTGGTAAGGTAAGCAAGTCTTGCCTTTCTACGTTTTCTAGATTACTCATAATTTAGTCTCAGTTAAGTCTTCCCCCAATTACTTTTCGAAAGGAATCAACCTTATTTCATTCAAACTTTTCCCACAGCAACTATTTTCCAGACCTGGCAACATCTTCGGAAATCTTCTCCATATCCTGCGATTGCCTTATTCCTGTAATGTGGTGAACAGATCTGTACAGATTAGTACCCAAGCTGTCACTGTGTATAGTTCTAGCATAACTATTCTGCCCTTGTACCCTTTGCTTCTGCTAGTAAAGTTTCCCACATGTCTTTTCAACCACCTTATTGGCCTGTCCTGCTCTTTTATTCATCTCTAAGGTGTCTTTGTTCCTTTGATATCCTCCCTTTCATGTACATTCTCTTGCCATGTTAACCACCCCATTGATTGATGTGGATAATTTCTGGATAAATCAAATGCCAGTTATTTTAAGTATCCTGACAAACAAGGTTTATAGAATATTTTAAAGTGATAAAGTTAGTCATTGCTGATGTTGCCAACAACTTGAAAACTAGATTAAAGAAATGTAAATGTTTAATATATATAACAATATTTCAAGTGTATGGTCTGTAAGAGCAGTTGGTCCATTTCTCCTTTCTTATCAAGCTACCTAAACCTATTTTAAATACTGCTCATTCATTTTCTACCATTAGTTTATGAAATTTTTATCAGGTTTGAGAAATGTACTATCTACTAACTCTGTGAACAGTGTGTGTAACCCTGAATCTGACTGATTGTACATGTGGTTCCTAAATTTAAAGTTGGGAGTGTAGCTGGAGGAGTTAAGGCTGCACCTGGTTTACTCTCAAGTCAAGTAACATGCATCACGATGACCCACCATTCATTGAGTAAACTGCAAACCGATAGGAATTTATGCATTATTTAAGTCTGCTTTGGATATGAGACAAGAATTCTAAGTACTATAAAAATATATCTAAAAACAACTTTGTTTTTCCCCTTTCTCAAAGGAACTTTAGATGAGATTTGTGTTCTAAAATAAAGTCGTAGACTTTATTTGCTATTTACTTTGACCCATGGTTGAAAAATAGCAAGGACCTGGGGTTGCACCCACATTGAGTGTGATTGCAGACCCCAACAATCCATGTTAAATGATCAAAATATAGTGCTCTTCGAGGTTTAGTTGCTCAAATATTCCTTACACAGGCACCTTGCACAGGCTGAGTAATTTATAATTACATTATCTCCATTGAGCCAGAGTAAAAAATACTAACGAGGAATCAATGAAAGATGATTGTTGTGATTGGAAGCACTTTCAGCCATCATGTCAAACAACAATGATGAAGTGGCCAAAGATATGTATCCACTCATTTACCAACCGTTTATGTCAACTACTGCCCACTGCCAAAATCAATGAAAAAATGTAGATTAAGCCAATGTTGTCATTAGTCAATGTCGTCAAGTCCAGATAGGCTAATACATTTTAAACATCATGGGATGTTCATTCTTTCTATAACCACATTTAGCCCATTCCACAATTTACACAATGGAGCAACAATATAAAGCCAGGTTGTTCTTGCATTGACACACTGGTTAATTGTAAATGCAGATGTTTGTTTCACAGAGGAGGGACCACATGCCTTTAAAACCACCATGCCTTTTCAGACTCCATCTTAGCAACATAAGGAACTGACCTGAACTGTTGCCTGCTTCGACCTTGTGCCCATGTGGACTTGATTTGCCCAAATGTGTTGGGCGGAATGAGGTGACCCTCCTCGTCCATAGACCTCAAGCGAGCTCTAAGCATTGAACAAACCACAGACCTGAACCTGGGGTACTGCCCACAATGTACCTTTTCATCACTTTTGAACTATTTTTAACTTTCTCATAAAGATCCAAAATGTTCAAATAAATGTAAATATCTAAATAACAAAACGTAAAAGTTTTACGAAATACACCTTGCAAAACTAATAAATAATTAAAATGAAACAATTCATTCACATAACTCTACTTGCATTTCTCCATACAATTGGTGACACCATCTCTTTGTGCACAAAGCTTCCTTGATATAATACTGAGGGCTGGTGGTCAAGTCAAATGCATGTTGTCCCTCTCCTGGGCAGGTCTGTGCTCCATTGCTGGGCTAATGGTGTGTCCAGTACCAGAGTAGGAGGTCAGATTCATCAAATGGAGAATTCCAAGACAGGCTGTCGAGAAGGCTGATGGTCACAATGAAACTGTTGACGGCAATCAGCTGCATTCAGCCTTAAGCTTCTGCAATATGTTCCTGTCTCATTCTTTGCTGATAACTAGAAATCAAGATTACTTTGTTTAACACATGAAATATTCTTTACCCTAAAATATGCATAAAGCTCTATTGGATGTTTGGTTTTACACAGCTTACTGCCAGACAAAATGCTTGGCCACGTAAATAGCAGCGAGGTACTAAAGCACAAATAATATTTTTTCCATATTGACTGCACAATTCAGTTACACAATTAAGTAAAATGCCAATTTGCTTTTAGGATTCTGCAAATCACTCCATTATTTGCCATTATTTGCGGTAATGTAAATCACTTAATGTGCATTACATGTATAGTCCCGCTATTGTAGTTTTTGTAAAATGAGTTGTGTTTTCCTAAGGATTTACAGGAGCTATAATACAAATCTTAGTTTCCAAGATCTCCCTTTGACTAAGATAAGAATGTATTTAATAGTATTACACTAATAAGCTGTTAGTTCTAACTGCTGGACTGTGTTAAGTTTCTTCAGTTTCATAGGACGATGGTAAAAGTGCTAACATCTGGGATCTGTAGGCTAGGAGGGCCTGAGAAACTGGGTTTGGGTTTTGGCTACAAATCAGTTGCTTCGATTATTACTGTGCTGTCCCAGGCAGAAAGACCAAATGACAGTGGTCTGGTCCCCGATCGCTCACTGAAGGAGTTGCCACAGTTATGTCACTGATCCCCCCTATTGCTGTATGATTCAAAGTGGTGTTATAGCAGGGCATTGAAAGTAACTTCCCCAGGGCCACAAAAAAAATGCAAAAGAAGATGATACTCAGTGTAACAAACTATTCTATGCATTCATGTGCCTAAGCATGCAATTCTATGCATACAATAATGCTTGCCCAACAGTAATTTCTCTGCCATAATTTTCTTGGGAGAATAATAATGTGCTGCACTAACCAGGGAAAGGTGGGTGAAAAGGAGAATGAAGAATATAGATGTGATTACAAAAGAAAGATACATATCTGTTTGCATTTTAATTGAAAATTATTTCATATCTATCTATTTTCTGTAAAACTCACCAAAAGACAATCAGGGCTGAAGGCTGTTACTGTGAATGTGACATTGAATGCACACTTATTGATTAGTACGGTTGTCAGGGGTTATGGGGAGAAGGCAGGAGAATGGGGTTAGGAAGGAGAGATAGATCAGCCATGATTGAATAGCAGAATAGGCTTGATGGGCCAAATGGCCTAATTCTGCTCCTGTCACTTATGACCTTATGACCCTGGATGCTACATCTGTGATTATAGTTGACCATGCTTGAACTTTAAATTTGACACACAGTGATCTAATCTTGGTTAGGTCAGGTAGTCTCTATATTCCGGCTGTTGGTTGCAAGTTGGATTAGGGGATCGTCATCACAAGTGAGAGGTGATCTACAATAAAGCATAATCTGTCTCTGTATGGATACTTATGGGTGCCTGGTCTGATTGTCTGATTGCCTTTTCCACTTCTACCACAGGGAGCTCCAGGAGATCCTGGCATCTCAATCATTGGACCCCGTGGCCCTCCTGTGAGTCCTTCTGTATTTTACTGATTCCTTGCTCGCTGTATGTTCAGTAACTGTGTGTCAGAACAGGAAATAGTGGCGCATCTACCAGCAGTTCTGAATGTTCTGTAGCAGTAATATAAACTGTATCACTGCTCTCTAGGTGTAGCAGATGCCACTGGTCTCTCATTGCATTATATTAGTTTAAGTATTATTTATTTTTATTTGTTCGGGTAACATAAGTTATTGGAATGAAGCAATTATGAGCAAGAATCGCATTGCACACCATCAGGCGTGGACATCTAACACCATTCCTTCATCACTGCATGTAAATCGTAGAACTCCCAAACAGCACTTTGTGGTACCTTCACCAGAAGTGCTGCAGTGGTTTGAGAAGAAGCACCTTCACAGGGGGCAATTAAGGACAGGAATAAATGCTTGCCTTACTAGCAATACAACCCAAAAAAAAGAATAATTAAGAGAAGTCTCAATAATCTGTTTTTTTTGTGTCAATGACTTTCTTTAAGGAACTGACTTGAATAAAAACGTGCCACGAATTAGACAATTTATACCAACTTTACAGTGCTGTGCACCTTGGTGCCAAGGGGATTGGTTAGAAACTTCATTTTGTTTTTACCCTTCAGTCTAAACAAAGTATTCTGTCAAGGAAGAACAAGGGCGTTGAAATGTTGTGTGATTGAAAACAGTTTTTGTGTGGAGGGACCCGTCTCGACAAATATTTCCAGATTGCTTTTGGGTGGTGTGGTGAGTCATCCACACATGTACTGTACCATTTCCACACTAAGAGTCGCTGGGATGATGTCTGCATCAATCCCGTGGGTGGATAATTGGGTATTTACATCATGTTGTCCTAGGCATGATCATCATCAAGCCTCCCAGCCCCACTCTCCACTTTTCCCACCCTCCAATCTTCATCCCAATCTTCCAAAGTACCGATTTCCCAAGGTACTACACAAAGCCCCCAACGCCTCCATCTCCTCACTCTGCCATCCTGAGTTTCATAAAGACCCCTGATTGGAAGCATTGGACAGACAGCTTACAACCCAGTGGTACAAATATTGATTTCTCTAACTTCAAGTAATCCCTGCATTCCCTCTCTCTCCATCCCTCCTCTACCCAAGTCGCACCAGTTTTTCATTCTCACCTAGCAAACAGCTAACAATGGCCTGTTTCCTTTATCATTGTTACTTTTTTGCATATCTTCCATTCATTTGTTCTTTATCTCTCTACATCATTGTCTATGTCTCTCGTTTCCCTTTTCCATGACTTTCAGTCTGAAGAAGGGTCTCGACCCGAAACATCACGCATTTCTTCTCTCCAGAGATGCTGCCTGGCCCGCTGAGTTACTCCAGCATTTTGTGTCTATCTTCGGTTTAAGCCAGCATCTGCAGTCCCATCCTGCACACTAATCTGGACAATAGGATTAGTCTAGATGAGTATGTGATAGCCAGCATAGACACGGTGGGCCGAAGGGGCTGTGTCTATGTTATGTGTCTCAATGGTTCTAAAACAGTGAAAAACTTTAAAACTTTCTCCTCAACTCAAATAATTAATAATAATCTAAAAATACCAACAATTTAGTTCCTTTTGCCCTTTTTTGGACATGGATCTCATTGTACAAGCAGATTCCCAAGGTTTGGTTGGGTAATAATTGTAATTTGTGCTTCGTCACAAAATCTCTTGGGGACTGAGTCGCAGAATTCCTGCTGTACAGCGGTTAGCGAGTTTGAGAAATCTTGAACCTCTTGGCATGTACGTGAGCAACGTCTAGCATTTCGCTGCAAATCGATAATAAAACGAGAATTCTGAAAATTATTTATCCATGGCTGAACTCACAACCCAATGGAGTCGGAAACATTTATATAATTGGAAGGCCATTCGGCCCATCATTTATATGCCAGCCAAAATTGCTATCCAGCATAATTGTTATCCAGGTTTTGATTACATCTGCGGAGGTTACAATCTTTGCTCGTACTCAATCAAGTATGTTTTAAATGTGATGAAAGTTTCTGCTCCTAACACCCAATCCACCAGCACTACACACCCGTCATTTTTGGGGCGAAATGCATTTACTCAGTTCCCCTCCAGACGTTCTACCTCAAACTTGTAGCTCCTTGAGGGTAACCTGTCTGTTCCGGGAAATAGGCCCTTTTGATATTCTCTGCAGTTATTAGAATATTACACACCAAGTAAATCTGCCCTCATCCAACAGCTTCAAAGAAAGTATCTGTTGTTCATCAAAGATAATATTTTCCAGTCCTGGCAAGCAGGACAAACAGTTGTGAGAATTGTTGATGAGTTGGGTGAAGGTTGTGAGAAAGCTTGTGTTGAACATTAACACTGGCTGGGAACTGTCTCCGTGCTGAAAGGAATCACTTAAAAATTGGATTTTGCAGCTCTCCCAAAGAACGGTGCTCAGTGATGCAATTTTCATTTCACATGGAGTAAATCGATTTGTGATCATTTCCAGGTGAAATTGCAGCAAAAACCAAATTGCGGCAATCATGATGTTAGACTGGGTGTTCCCGGTTGAGATTAGCACCAATGTTCCTGACCGCTAGCAGCTTCAGATGCGCGGTGAATTACGTCACTGTTCTTCCAAGGCTAACTTCAGAGCATCAACATCAACTCAACCAGGAGCACCTGGTGCTAGTTTGTCACTTTTTTCCCAGTTTAAGAGACAATCTGCTGACATCGGCCACATCAGAACTAACTGCGGGCTGCGCAGACACATTCCAAAGTTTGCACAGAGTGTTTTTAAACTGACTTTGACTCTAAGTTTCAACATTTAACTGGCTCGTTTCTCATACTATGGGTACCTCAGCAGAACCCTACTGGCATGAGTCAAGAGTCAAAGTGTTTAATTGTCAGGTACCAAAATGGGACAATTAAATGTTATTTGCAGCAGGACAACAAGTTTGTAAGCACAGTACTCAATAGAGCACAGTGCTCAATAGATACCATGATAAACATACAAAAAAGTTCAATTAAAAAACCCCAATGTGGTACAAAACAAAGCAAAAGTTTGAAATCCCTAGTGCAACCAAAATAGTTTGTAGTTTGAAGTTTAGTTGGTGATTGTGGTGATTGGAGGTTTAGGTTTTCCAAATGTACCATCATAGATGTACATGGACAAGGTCATGATGACACTGAACTTCCTTGCCACTGGATCTTTCCCAGTAGCCGCAGCAAACCTCTGTTGCATTTCCCAAAGCGCTGCTCAATGCAGCTCAGGAGAGGTCACCAAGGCTTTGCATTTCATGGATAGATGAGAGCATACACTTTGATTTCAGCAAGGACGAAGGGACACCTTGCCACTGGGATCTATCAGCATTGCTGGCTTCCAAGAAGTTTAGACAGCCTTGGGCTGTACTCATGAGCCTACTTGGGTTCCCCTTTATGAAACAGAATTATTTTATGGACAGGAATGGTTTCCACTCCTTCAATGTGCAGATGACTGTGGATTGCAAATACCTCCTCATTGTAAATGCCATCTTTTCTGGAATTTCGCATGATTCCTTCAACCTCTGGGAGTCTGGACACCTTCAGCAACTGACATTCCCCTGAGGGATGCTTCCTGGGGAGGGGGGGGGGGTGATTACCCTATACTCCTCTCTCTTCATACCAGTGATTTCACCCGCCTCAGCAGGGCACACAAATACAACTTGAGCCACCAAAGCACCAGAAGAACATCATTGGTCTTCTCAAGGTGAGACATTTTTGTCTGCATCATTCTGGGAGTGCCTGCGGTACATGCCAGCAGATGCAGAAACTTCATTATTGCATGCTGCACGATCTGGCACATTATAGACGGCAGTTGTTACCAGAATCTGCGCATGCCTTCAATTCAGGCCTCATTGGCATTCCTTTTCTTATTGTTCCACTGTTGGCGGCTGTGTCTTCAGCTTTTCTGGGCCTCAGCTCTGGAATTCCCTCCTCAAACCTTCTGCCTCCCCCCACACCCTCTCTCTCTCTCTTTCCCTTTCTTTGCAATTTTCTCAATTATTCTAATATATATGTATGTCTTCAGACCGATTGTCAATACTACTGTGACATCCCTGAGATCTTTCTCTGCATGCATTTTGCTGTAAATGTATGTTGTTGAAGGGGTAAAGGAGGAAATATTATTTCACTGTACATTCTGCCAATATTTTTGTTCAGTAAATTCAGATATTGATGGTGCTTTGACGTTTTCATGACAACAAACATCTGCACATCGAGGTGTATTGAAGATAAATTACGTGTGCTACAAATTCCTAAAGTTAGTGATGTTAGCCTCTTATGTAAATAGTTCAGTATTGAATATGGAAAAGATTAAACAGCATGGTTGTGCAGCTGTTAAAGCTGCTGCCTCTCAGCTCCAGGGGCCAAGTATGATCCTGACCTTCAGTGCTGCCTGTGTGGAGATTGCAAGTTCCCCCTGAAACTTGGAGCAATTCAGCTCGTAAACATACCCCTTTGCTCAACATATCTGTACCAGCATCAAGCACCCGTTTACACTAATTCTATACCAATCTAATTTTATACTCCGGGAGCTGCAGCAGGCTTGATGGGCTGAATGGCCTCTTTCCATGTCCTGAATAAAAATGCAGACAATAAATGAACAAATTTGAGACTATTGTTCAGATGTCTATCAATTAAATTAACTGCTGAAGGCATGATTCTTATTTGCCTTCTCTATCCCAGCATCATAAATTGTGATCAAATTAATTTTATATATGAGCTATGGCCAAACGCAAGTTTTTTCTCCATATTTCAGTTAAGAGCCTGGTTAGATTTATTCTGCAGTTGCATTTCCTTTAACTCAATAGACCTTGACAACTATGGCCATGCTTATATAGGAACTGCTAAGAGTGGACATGTCAATGTGCCAGGAAAGGCAATGTCCTTTTAAAGACGATAGGAAAGTATTTTGTTTCTTTGATGTGTTATTTCCTGTTCAAATATACCATAAAGAATTGATTTATTTACAGTATTTTTCACTCTTGCATCAGCTTAAGTCAGGTCCTCAGCAATGTGACAACATAGTTTAGCCATCTGTTTTTTTAGTTAGCCATCAAAAACGGCATGATAAACCATTACTAATGAGGAACAGCTTGTGAATGAGTTACCCCCTCCCATATTTTGCATTTAACAAATGACAAACAAATAACAGGACAACTGGTCTGCTTTTTCTCAATAGCTTTAAATGAAACAGATTTAAATTGACGTTAGATATTGTGGTGAGACTTGTTAGTCCATGAGCCAGTCATCTGCTGAAATCATTTGAGAAATGTGTCTGTTATATAACATTTCAATTAACGAACTTAATTGGAAAAACACTCTGAATCTTTAATCTTCAGTTAATGTCTCTGTAAAGAACAGGTAGGACTAGAACCATATATTATCTTATTAAAGTCAGGATTAAGCCCAATTGCTGTTCAATTAGTTGGAAATTTGAGAAGTTGTAGTAACTTTTTTTTTTAACAAAGATCGAATTTCACTCATTCATTACGATGAAGATACAATGCTGGAAACAGCAATGACCAGGAAACTGCCTTGATTTAATCGTGATGTCACATCGCTGCCAGTCACCAATTTCACATCTAAAACCCTTTCACAATAAAGTCCTACATGCTTCTGTGATGGCTCAGCTGTTTCTGTCCAGTCAAGCTTGAGGTTTGATTTCTCTCCGTGGCGCTAAGTTAGCCTGAGCTCTGCTGGAGTGATGACAGGATGGGTCAATTGGCTTTCATGCTCTGGGCAAGGCAGGGGAAGCTAGCCAGCACTTCTATTTCTGATTAGAACTCTACTCGATACAAGATCAGGTTACAGCCTGGAGAGGAAGATGACTTGCATTTCAATAGCACCTTTTCTCCCAGGGCATTTTACATTGAAGAACTTTTTGTCACTGTTGTAGGAAACTATGATTGCCTACTTAATGTGTAGGAAGGAACTGCAGATGCTGGTCTAAACCGAAGATAGACACAAAATGTTGGAGTAACTCAGCAAGACAGGCAGCATCTTGATAGAAGGAAATGTCACCCATTCCTTCTCTCCAGAGATGCTGCCTAACCCGCTGAGTTAGTCCAACATTTTGTGTCTATTGTCTACTACTTAATCACAGCTAGCTCCTAGAAGCAGGAGTGTGATAGTCGCCAAGTAATCCCTTTGGTGAGATTTAATTGATGTTGGACAGGCTGCCAATCCTGACTTTCTTGATCTTCTTTGAAACAGTACACCTTTAACGTTCTTTCCTCTCCACCTGAGCAAATGGTTGGAACCCTGTTCAACATTAACAGTTTGGAGTAATTGACATTTTGGTGCTCACTCATCTGGAGAGAGAATTAAATATGTAACCTTCTGACTCAGGCAGATGTGCTCCTCGCTGCCCATGATGGGCCCTGTCAGATTCTGCTGGGTTGTGTTAGTTTTCTTCCTACATCACTATTATCTCCCACTCCTCTCCCAAATCTATTCAGTAACAAGATCCACACAGAATAGTTTGCCAACCAGACTGCCTAAGAGTGCACATATATGGCCACTTGTTAGAGGGACTGAGTATAGGCCAAACAATTCATCTGCCACGCTTCTCTGAAATTAACAGTCTCCCCGATGCTGCTTTGAAATAAACTCTAAAAAGAAATTTGTGAAATTAATAAGCACCAGTTCCAAGACAATGCCAGCAGGCTCCCTGGTGTAACAGTACTCGTTTTCAGAAACAGCTGGAGGTAGGTGTCGTGTTTCTCCCGTTAATAGTACCTTTCCTCACAGCTCTGACCTCAGGAAGTAGCTCTGGCACTTAAAGGGTCACACCACAATGCAATCCCTTTCATTCAGCTACTGGATAGTGTTGGCAAGGAACGAGTGCATGCCACGATTGTGGCTGGGAGGAGGTGGCAGAGTCCTCTCAGAAAACAGAGGGACATGCACAGGCTACAGAAAAAAACACAGTGCACACAGTAAACAGCTTCCTTGTGCAAAGGATGCTTACTGTGCGAAAATGCCAGGGAAGATCTGAAAGGGAGACACAAGGAACTGTAGATGTTTGAAGAAGGGCCCCGGCCTAAAATGTAATTTATCCATGTCCTGGATCTGCTTAGTTACTCCATTACTCCAGCACTGTGTGTTTTATGCTCAAGATCTGAAAGGGCATGAGTGTCCTCTATTAGCACCTGCATGTTTGGGGAGTCCGGCATTGCAGCCAAATGCCCTTTCAAGAGTGAATGGGAAAGTTGCATTAGTCCAGAGTCTTGGGTTGCCCACTTTGCTGGTAGAACTTTTCTGTAATGCGGTAGCAAGCAGCAAGATGGCCTGTAATTCCCAGCTTGCACTGATACTGAGGTAAAGTTTCAGAGGGGCCTTGACACCTTACTTTGATTTGAAGAGGTTGTGGCACTTGGGTTTGTTTGCCAGACAAGTGGCAAAGAAACATAAGAAGCACTAATTTCACATCATGATCACAGGTAGGAGTAATGACTCCAAGCGATTTGCAGCTTTGTTATTCTCCCTGTTCTCATCCCTCCCTTAATAAATATACTTCATCCAGGAGCTAAAACTGTGCAAGCTCAGCCTTCAACTCTGCTGCCAGTATGTTGGAGGTTCGAATGTTTGAATTGGCTCTATAGTTGGCCTTTTGTTCTTCCAAAGTTAAACATGGACATTGGGGAAGTAACATAAATTTACATTGAACAGGACACTCATAATGAATGCACTGATGGCGCTGACAGCATTTATCCACAATAGGACTTCTGCTATGACTTGCTGGGACAACTTCTCACTATTTCCGCTCGTGTTGGCTTATGGTTTAATTCAAATCAGTTGCTAATGAGGATAATTGTTTAGAAAACCGTACTTGTGAAGAAAGATGATTAGTATTGATTTAAAAGACCAAGTTTGTACCTGGCTTGTGACCTAATGAATGCAAGTGATCAGAGAGAAAAAAACATGATGGTTTGGATTAATTAATTCCCCCAATTGTGTTTTCTTTTAATTTAGGGTCAACCAGGAGCAAGAGGGTTCCCAGGATATCCGGTGTGTTGACGTTTGAGAGACTTTTGGAAATCCACTTATTCAGTAATATTTAACAATTTGCTGTTGATAACCAACTTTCTTTGATTTATTTGTACGATTGAATGGATGGACACTCTGAAAGGAATTGATAATGTATTTAGACTCACCTTGATTTATGTTGTACATGCTGCCTATCCTATAGTTGCACGGTTTGATTGATACTTTCACATTACCTTGAGCTTAGCTTGCTCGCCACATTAAAGCTGTTCTCATACATTTTGGATTCCATTCCAACATATCCAATTGAGCGCCTCTGCTTAAAAACTCAGCGGCAAATATCCTTACGTAGCAGTCCTGTGAAGCCCCTTGGAACTTGAGTGCAAACTTGTCAAAATTATCTGATTGAAATTAATTAAGGATGGCTCCTAATAATATCAGGGATGAACCAGAGCTGCAGGCAGGAAGCTGCAAGTGACGGCAGCCACATCTCTACAGTGCGTAAGGTCTCTGGAACATCTGCCAAGAATGGGGATATGCGAGACCTTTCTGCACAGTAGCATATTTGAAAACAAAACAAATTCTGATTCAGTCAAGTACTTTTAGACATAATCGTTTAAATTGTCAAATTGAACTTATTCTAGAAAATGAAGCAATGTTATTTTCCCATTGTGTTTTTTCACTTTTCTCTGAACTGTCCCAATGCGCTTCACATATGATGCACAACCACAATTGTCATATCTGTAGCCATAAACGCATGGCAAATTAAAATGAGTTGCACAACTTTTTAAAAAAGTTTTATTGATGACCTTAAAGGAGGATAGGAAAATCTGTTTTGGCTTTCTTAAACTTAACTTTAATGCTTGAATTGTGTATCTGCACTTTGGACTGACATGTGAGAGCTTTCTATAAATATCACTAATAATACTTATGTGGATTGCTATGAAGTGCGCAATCTCTTCTTAAATGCAAACTTGCAAATGTGATCCTGGAAATTTGGGTTGACAGATATCGATTATTCTAACCTGTCACTGCAACTGAGCAAGGTGTGAGGCAAGGATTAAGGATTGCAATTAGTGGGGAGTGATAATATTCTCATAGATCAGTAATAGTAAGCAAAAGACTAAGACATAATGATATGGATTCTAAGTTAAAATTAAAACTTGTATCTGAGTTCAATAAAAAATGAAGGAACACTGAAATTCTTTCGGTGTTCTACTGACCCTGAGAGTTTGTAGGCTGGGATGTCACTTATTCCTTCCCAAAGTTCAGGGAAACAACACTCACGAGCTTTTAAATTCTGTGTTAGCAAAGCGATGAAGAACACTCATCTGATATCAAGCAGTTCTCTCATATCATTTCAGTTCTGTATCATAGAATCCATGATTCTAATCCAATGGAGCGCTTTGGGAATGTGTTAGGAAGCAATGGGAATGTTGCTATTTTTGCCACGTGTTTGATTAGAAATCTAAAGTGTTGCATGCAATACTGCTTTCATAATGAATGATTTGCTGTGCAGAAGACAGAGTACAGTTTGTATATCTTCAGCACTTGGGCTCAAGATAGCAGCGAAACATGAAGCCAGTTGTGGGAATGTACTTTGCTCATGATTCAGCTGCTCTCTGATCAGCCAGCGTGCATACATACCTCCAACAAACAGCTACAGAGTGTAAGCAAGGGAATTAGTCGGGAAGTAATGAGGTTTGGAATAGAATATCATTCACGGTTTAGGAAAGCTGAGACTGTGACTTCAGCTTTAGTACAAACATATTGTATACATCTTGGTTCATACTTGAATATAATCCATACATTGGTGAAAGGCCCAGACCTATTCCAAAGTGCTGTGATTGCTAATGATGTAGAGTTATCCTTGTGAAGTTGAACAGCATTTTAAAATATTTTGCTCCTGTGCTTTTAATTTACTCACACCTACAGTAAACTATTAAGTTGCCAGATGTTGAGTGCTGACGCTTGCACCAAACTGGAAAAATATCTTTTAACAGTTAATATTGTCAGAAATGATTTACCATTTAACATATTCATTTCTTGCCAGCTGTGATGTGTTCAATTTGCCAAGCTGCTTCCGTTTGTCTTTTTTCTTATTTTTTGGTGAACATATTGAAACAATAAACTGACCAGGTTTGAGCGTGCTTTACACACTTCACTACCAGCTGATGGGAACCAGCTAAAATCTGCATCTTAACAAAATGCTGGTGACTAAACAAGTCTGGAAAAGAGCATCTTCTCTGCTTCTATGTTTGCGTACTAACTCTTCCACTGCTCGATTCAACTAATGGATTCAGAGTCACATTGATGCTGAAATGTCTTTGAAAATAATCAAATGCCTTAAATTTTATGTTGTGAAACATTTTGATTCTAAATTTGTATTTATCAATGTTTAATTTATTTTGAAGGGCCCTATAGGGTTGGATGGTAAATCTGTAAGTATTTCATTTTTCTATATATTGTTATAAGATTATGGTATATATTATATTATGGTATATGGACACACTGATCTGTTTTGTAGTAAATGCCTACTATGTTCTGTGTGCTGAAGCAAAGCAAGAATTTCATTGTCCTATCAGGGACACATGACAATAAACTCACTTGACTTGATTATGTAACATCATAAAAAACATTCCGTACCAGCTTTTGTGCTTGTGCATGTGCCTCAAATATTTATTCCTTTCCCTGCATCTCCACAACATATTGGATTACTCGGCCACATCAGAAGATGTTAAGAGAGTGGTGTTGGTCTTAGACCAAAGCAAATCAGGCAATAGCAAAAACAGTCTCCATCATTATTAATCATTCTCAGGCTATGTGCAAAGCTAGGATTTGTTGTCCATTGCTATTTGTCCCTGAGATGACATGCAGCATCAGTCTGGTTCAATCCATGATCTGTAATGACAGATACATTAATCTCCTGGGTTACTCTGTGAGATTTAATTTAATTCTGAGAAACTCTTAGACCCCCTTAGCGACAAAAATCATCTGGGCTACAAATGGCTCCCGTCCCAAGGTTGAATTTACATGTATAGGTATTGAACTAGCCAGGCTAACAAATTCAAAGGGATGGTTAGATCTTCTGGCCAAATGGATCAGAAGGTACTAAGGCCCCTCCTCAGGACTGAGGTATGGAGTGAAGCCAGGGGGATGTATGGCAATGGAAGTTCACAACTAAAGCCAATGATTAATTCAAATTGAAGACATGGTTGGGAACCCCTCCTGGTGAGCCCTGGACTGCTCAGTGCTTGGCAAGTGATCAGTCTTCAATGTGTTTTTATTATACAATACATTGAGACAAAACCTTTCAGAATAGTTTGAAACTACATTGAGAACCACAATGTTAAATCTATTGCACTTTGCCTTCTTGTTCAATCTCACTTGCTGGTGGCATTTGATATCAGGCGATCTGACTGGAGCCCATTTCCAAGCTTTAATATGCTCACAATATGCTGTTGTTTTGATCTCAGTATTACTGCAATATATTATCCACAACTACCCATTGTGTGAACATCTAACCTTTCAAGTTTGATGCACAAATTGGCGGGATTGGAATTTCAAACATACATTGATATCAAGAAAAATCAGGCTAGCAGCTGATCTAACATCTTTGAATTTGGCTTTAGTTGTGAACTTCCATTTGAAGTTGAAATCCTCAGCCAATTCATTGCACTTAGAAACATTTGGCTACATTAGCTAAATGGGCAATTCTGCCTTTTCACGTTTTAATCAAAGGAATACTGTTCTTACAGACATTTTTATTAAAGTGATTGTTGAATTGATGAATGAAACGTTTGATTATGTGCTCATGGTATATCACAGTAGAAGACTCAAGGCAGTAAATGTCTGAGTAAAACAGAGCAAAGTAGCACATATGTGGACATGGACTTGGGACATTCATTCCATGTATATCTTTCATCTGATTTCACAAGTAGGGGAGAGGGGGTTGGAAAATAAAAATAAATTTGCAATATTGTTTTTTTCTGTGTTCTGTTGTTTAATATTTTATTCTTGCTTTTTCAGGGAAAAGCTGGATCTAAAGGTGACATGGTAGGTATAACAGAAATCAAAGTAGCTTTCCTTTAAGAAGATACATGCAAAATGTTATCCAGGTTCATCGAGCGTTGGACAAACAAAAGCAGCTTAGGTTTTCTGTGTAGGAAGGAACTGGAGATGCTGGTGTACACCGAAGATAGACAAAAAATGTTGGAGTAACTCAGCGGAACAGGCAGCATTTCTGGAGAGATTGAATGGGTGATGTTTCGGGTCGAGACCCTTCTTCAGCTTTTAGATTCAAAGAGTCATTGAGTGATAGAGTGTGGAAACAGGCCCTTTGGACCAACATGTCCCTCATCCTCCTGCGCTCCAAGGAATAGAGTGAGGGGAGCCTGCTCAACCTCTCCCTATAGCTCAGACCCTCTGGCCCTGGCAGAATCCTCTCTGTACCCTTTCCAGCTAATGTGGTGGACTCTGTTAGGATTGTTTGATGTGCATTGTACACCCACTGCTGTTGAAGAAAACATATGCATACAAGTTGATACATGAACATTTGAGTGCATGTGTAAGCAATTAGATAATATGGGTTACATTTTGCTAACCGACATTTGTGATCTGGCTTCAAGTGTTGGAGACACAAATCAAAACTTAAGCCCCATAGGCAGTATGCAGTATGCAGCCACGGAATGTTTAGTTGCAGATCCAAAGTACAAACCAAAATCCCATATATTTATTTCCCAGCAAGTTGAATTTTATCAGCAGCATTAATTAGTAATGCTTACCACTATCTGGCAAAATTGTGAAATAACTATTATCAGATATTTTTGGATATTATTTCCAACTTCTCTGGAGTTTCTGAAATGGGAGTCTGTGTCTTGCAATTTTTTACATGTAAATCTTTACATTCAGCATTTCCTACCATGTGATGTGACTATAAATACCTCTGCAGAATTTAATCACTTCTGCACTTTTGTTCAAGATTTGAAAAGCACCCTCTCATATTTTACAGGGAGTAAACTTTGCAATCCACAACATATTTTATTCAAGTTCTAACTTAATTTAATTTTTTCGCAGGGCTTACCTGGTCCAAAAGGTGAAAAGGTGAGCAAGTCTGCAATAATAAATAATATAATCTATTTAAAAGTTTTAAGCCTTAGAGGTCCTGAGAAAACTGTCAGATTTCTTTGAAGCAATAAAAGACAAAAGGTGCAGGAATAGGCCATTCGGCCCTTCGTGCCAGCACCGCCATTCACTGTGATCATGGTTGATCATCCACAATCAGTACCCCATTCCTGCCTTCTTATCCCTTGACTCCGCTAATTTTAAGAGCTCTATCTAACTCTCTCTTGAAAGCATCCAGAGAATTGGCCTCCACTGTCTTCTGAGGCACAGAATTCCACAGATTCACAACTCTCTGGGTGAAAAAAGAGTGAAAAACTCAAAAATGTGGTGTCCCCAAGCAACCTGGGAGTCTTTGTCCAGAGATCGCTATTACATTAATAGGTACAAATAATCAAAAAAGACTGATAGAATGCTAGGGAACACTTCTACATGGAGAGGGCGAGGCGATGTGCAACTGTTCCATAGGCAACACTTGATGCTGCAAAATTACCAATTTAATATTTTTTGTTGTTGATAACTGTGAGAATTATGATATCTTGGAAAAGGATAAATATAACAAATTACAATCACAGGTCAACCATGATCTCACTGAATGCAAATCAGTCCTGGGGGTTTAATAGCCTCCATCTGTTCTTTGTTGCAATGTTCTTAAGCTCCCTAATATTATCACATTGTTTTGTTGCTTTCTAAAGGGAGACATTGGTCTTAAAGGAGAAAAGGTAAGTTGCAATTCTGAATTGAACATATTGAAGAATAAAGTTGTTAAGTTTAGCAATGCACTTATTAATTGGCTAAAATGATAGGCTCACACAGACAAGAGTGTCAAGTCAAGAGTGTTTTATTGTCATATGTCCTGAAACAATTAAATTCTTACTTTCAGCAGCACAACAGATGTGTAAACATACAGTACTGTAAACACCATAATGAACACCAAAAAATGGTTCTGTATATATATATATATATTTTATATAAACAAAGTAATTCAAATTATAAAGGAGTGTACAGGAACAAATAACATCACCAGTGCAACTAGTCCCACGTGTAGCAGTAATGAATGAGAGTGAGCTTGCAATGCAGAAAATGGCCGCACATGTTTCCACGTTAACCAGAGAGACAGTCAAGCTGTTGTGCATATATTTTAAAGTTCCAGTCTATGCCTTTCAGTCACAGCTATTCATTCCAAACTAGATGTACTCTTATCTGCTGACATCTGCCAATTCTCCTATGCTTGCAATAGCTGGTGTCTGCACTACAAATTGCACAGATTACAGCAAAGTGCTGTAAAATGAAAGCAAGTTACAATTCACTCATAAACAAAAGACACAAAGTGCTAGAGTAATTCGATGGGTAGAATGGATGGGTGACGTTTCAGGTCACCTATCCAGGTTCTCCAGAGATGCTGCCAGGCCGACTGAGTTACTCCAGTACTTTGTGTCTTTTTATGTAAACCAACAGCGGCAGTTCTTAGTTTCTAGAAATTGCTGAATTTGTTCTTTAAAGTCACAAATTTTTGTTCCATTTTTGAGGTGCCTAAAAGTTTGATTTTCATTTCTGTACCCTTTGCAAGCCTTCTGCTTTGTAAAGCCAGACATTTACAAAAAATAAGATGACTCTTTGAAAACTATTCCTTGCAGAAACTTGTGCTCAGGTTCAAGACTACCCATGATAGTGCTGATATACTGAGCCATAAGCAGTGATCATTAAGTGTTGCTTTGTATCATTGCATTATCCTCTCAAAGGGCTGCTGGTCATTTTTGCTATTCTTCCTGTACATCCCGGGCGGCACGGTGGCGCAGCGGTAGAGTTGCTCCCTCACAACGCTTACAGTGCCAGAGACCCGGGTTTGAACCCAACAATGGGTGCTGTCTGTGCAGAGTTTTACGTTCTCCCCGTAACCCCGTGGGTGTTCTCGGAGATCATTGGTTTCTGCCTACGTCTTTGGTTTCCTCCCACGCTCCAAAGTCGTACAGGTTTGCAGGTTAATTGGCTAGGTACCAAATGTAAAATTGTCTCTAGTGTGTATAGGATAGTGCTAATGTGCAGGGATCGCTGGTTGGTGCGGACTCCGTGGGCCGAAGGGCCTGTTTCCACGCTGTTTCTCTAAACTAAACTAAACTAAACTAATCCCAATTTAAAAATAGTTTGTTCTTGAAATGTTCGGTTTAGCAATGCATTGGAACAACGGGCAAAAAAGCCCAGCATTTGGAATAACAAGGCTAGCATGATCAAAGAAGTTGCTGAAGGGGAGAATTTGTATTTTGAAGCACATTTTTGATGAATTGCAGTTTTGTAGAAAATCCCAGTAACATCAGTGAGACAAATGGCCACTTCATCTGTTTTTGGTGATGTTTATTGTTGGATAACCAAAGGAAGGTAATCTGGTAACCAAGGGAAGGAAGCAAGAAGTGCATTACAAGAGTTCCTTAAATAACCTTAGGACATCTCAAAACAGTCAATCAGGTATTTTTGAAGCATTTTGACGTTTATAGCAAGAGGAATTTTACACAAAATTAATCCCACCTCCTGAGGCCTAGCAATAGCTCATAGATGACTCCACTTTGTCGAACAGCTGCAATAAATAAACCTATAGTTTAATCAGACCTACAGGGTCTTAAATAGTTAGAGTGGCCATGGGAATCGTGTGGGCAGGATATTGGATGAAGTGTAACTTTGTGGATAAATTTACCAATCCCAACCCTGAAAATGTGGAGCAGGATTGATTGCATTTTATTCAAACATTACCTGCTCCTGGTTGATGAGATTATTCCTGGCCTTTGGCAACCATCACTACAAAATTATTTCCTGAACATATTTTAAGATCTGAAAGTCACAATTCTTATGCTGAAAGTCACATGATCTGAAAACAAATCACCTACACTGGTGGCAGCTTTTGAAGTGTGCAGTCTCTGACAACCAAGTTCGATATTTATTGGTGGGTCTCAGGTAGCTAACGAGGCTTTGACTGAATTAATCATCAAAGGTTTTACACTGGCATAATAGTATACAGGGACAAACTAACTCTGGTCTGGTTTCAGTGTGCATTGCAAGTTCATTGGATTACTTTTTCGAACTCCTTACTCCAGCTTTAATATTGCGATTCAATCCTTTCAAATATATTGTAATGATTGCATAATTACAGGGATGGGACAGTTTAATCTTTCAGCCTAATTTGAACATGTTGTATAGCTCCTGAGGGGACTGGTTTTGAGGGGGTTTTTTTTGTTTGTGTGTATTTATAATGCTGGCTCAGTGCTGCTGTTCCAACTAATACTATTTATTTTTGCTTCTTTTGTCGGAGGCCAGTTCAGCTGCCCAACAGATCAAATTTCTTTTAAACACGAGGAATAAAATAGTCAATTACTGCCCGCTAAGTTACTAGAAAGAAGACTGAGTGAAAGGTTTTTATAAGAACAGGAACAGATGGGAAAAATGACACGAGGGGAGAATAAATGTTCTTCCAAGAACTACTGCTGGAGGATCAAAGGGAGTGGGAGAAAGTAGAGAAAGATGTGAGCTTAGTGTTAGGGGTTGCAGGAATCTTGGATTGATGGGAAAGGAGAAGGAAATGATCAACTGAATAGATGGCAACAGATTCAATGGCAAAGAATAACCCACTCAGAATATTAAGAGAAGGTTTGCTTATGTATTTCTTCAGGTAGCACTGTACCTAACACTTCCCTAAAGAAAAACAAAGGTGCCTTTTGTTGTGTTTCTGGATTTCAAGGATACTGACCTGTTTGGCATTTCTGTCTGTTACAAACACAATTTACTCGAACGTCCACGGAAGATAACTTTCCTCGCGAGAGGTAACACATGTTACCTTCCTCTTTAAAACTATGCCGTAACATGGTCAGGGCAGCCTCACACACGGCCTAATCATTGTGCAGATTCACAGCACAACTCCAGTGCTCACCCACAACACTAAGCGATGCTGTGTAGAGTATTATTCACCAACGTCAGTCCACCAATCACCCAAAAGAAAGGCCTGGATAGAGTGAATGTGGAGAGGATGTTTCCACTAGTGGGATAGTCTAGGACCAGAGCCCATAGCCTCGGAATAAGAGGATGTACTTTTAGAAAGGAGATGAGGAGGAATTTCTTTAGTCAGAGGCTGGTGAATCTGTGGAATTCATTGCCATAGACCGCGGAGGCCAAGTCAATGGATATTTTTGAGGCATTAAATGTTTTTGCTGGCATTAATATATATTTGCATGATCTTCATTTTATTACTTGAAAGTCTTCACTTTACTGAATATTACTTGAGGTTTTGCTGTTTGCCGTTGCTTATGATGAGATGTCTAACAGAGACACTCTAGGTCAATGTCAATATATACTGTTATTGTAAATATAAAACAAGATATCATAAGATATGTATTTATGTTCTGAATTCTTAAGTTCCATTCTTTATAACCATCGTAATGCTGAGTTGAACTTTAAAGATGTCATTTTGATATAGTGAGGTGGGTTTTGGATAATTGGCTCACTGTTCATGTTTGCACAGGGTCTACATGGTCCAAAAGGAGCCAAGGTGAGAGCTCACAGTTTACCAATTTTACCAATGTTAAGTTAAAAGTTCCAATGTGTTAACTATTTGTTTGCAAAACTGGGAGAAGATATAAAGCTGACTGAAAACATAAAGAAGAATGTAAAAACATTGGAGGGGGTAGAGATGGGTGAACAGTAAATGATCAGCCAATGTTACAAGTACATTAATAGATATTGAGAATGGGAGCTGCTTCCTTACAAAATTGTGGTGCTCTTTGATAGTGTCCCATTGTTTAAAAATTGTCTTTGGTCAAACTCTCAGAGGAAAATTTTATGAATTTAAAGCATCACCAATGGCTCCATATGTAGAGCAGAATATTGTCCATTTGTCATCGCTATTCTGTTACGTAAGACCTCCAGACATGACGGTTATTAAAATACTGCCAGGTTCACTACAAAACCGAATGAGAAATCAAATCATTTTTTTAATACTTCAATGTCCATTACAGTTGTCAGTGTTGCCATTACAGTCGAATTTCCACAGAGGGGCAACATTGCAGAAGATACTCTGGACACATTGTATGGCAATAGATATCAGGGAACAGAATGGTATCAACTTAGGGTTTCCAGTCATTCATGAGAAATTTCCGTGACTCTGGGATTAGAGCAAGCATCACATTGCAATGGATCAACCTCACTCTCACTCACCCCCACATTCTGAGAGCAGCCCCATTATATACACGAATGCAGATGCATAAACACAGAAACCACCTGTATTTCTGCCTGTGAGCTAAATGTTAATATTTCCTGGTGAGGTAGTTGAAGAACACACAAGCCGTGTATATCTAATTAGCAAACTTAACAATTTTTGTTTGCTAATTGATCATTTTTATACTTTGTGTTTCTTTTAGACTTCATGTTACTTCAACTTTTGTCCCGATTTGCATCTGTGAAATGAAAAACTTATTTGCTTTAATGTAGCTTTACAACTATTTCCCTAGTTTCCTGTAGTATCAGTGTTACTGTACAAAACCTATCTGTGAGTCTTATCAATGGAATGGAATGGGACTTTATTGTCACATGTGACAAGGCACAGTGAAATTCAAAGGTTTCAAAGGTCTTTTATTGTCACGTGTACCAATTAAGGTACAGTGATATGCAAATGTCTTTGCTTGTATACCCAATGTATACAAATAGCGGCCACCTACGGCACTGACAAAGGCACAAAGCACGCCGACTCCTCCTTTTGTTCTCCCCCCCCCACCCCCTCCCTCACGGCGGTCCCCCCACGCTCTCATCGACCGTCGACCGCGGGTCAACCCACATCATTTTGATGGAGGCTGCCATTGAAAATTAAAGCAGTGTTACAGGTCTTTGCATCAGGCAGTGGTGGAAATGGGTATCAGTGAGTGTTTGATGTCTGGCATATACTCAGTGGGCTGAAGGGCCTGCGACTGCACTGTATGTCTGTGACTTTCTAATTTTCACGTTCATTAAAATGTTCATATTTAACTCGATAAAGATGTGAAAGTGGATATAGTGGAGAGTGTTGAGAAAAAGTTAAAGTTTGAGTTTGGAAGATGTTAATACCTGATTCTAGCATTATATATGAAGCAAAGATAGCAAAGTGAATCAATTGAGGCGAATGGCCTATCCATAGGCCATAATGCTTTATAACATTTTATAACTTGTTTTCCTTGCTGTAGAGGTACAATGTAAATTATATTATGAAGTACTGACATTGCCATACCATTGGGGCTTTTCCCATCGATAATTGATATTCCCATCGGGCAGAAGGTATGGAAGTGTGAAAACGCACACCTCTAGATTCAGGGACACAGTTTCTTCCCAACTGTTATAGGACAACTGAACCATCCTGCCACAACTAGAGAGCAGTCCTGAACTACTATCTACCTCACTGAAGACTCTCAGACTATTTTTGATTGGACTTTACTGGCTTTATCTTACACTTAACATTATTCAAGTTATTCCCTTTATCATGTATCTGTACACTGTGAATGGCTCGATTGTAATCAGGTATTTTCTTTACACTGACTGGTTAGCACACAACAAAAAATGTCACTGTTAATTGGTACACATAATAATAAACTAAACGCAAACTCAAATCTGATTATTCTGTCATTTTCTAGGGTCAACGTGGAGATTCAGCATTGACTGTAAGTAATCTTTCTTTAAAAGTCTTTTTTCATAGTCACATGCATAAAAGGCCATATATTGAGTTTATATATTCTCTAGCAAGGGGGAGGGATGCAAAGTTAATGCTTAAATATGGTTATAATTTCCATTTTAATGGTTCAAAGATGTAATTAATGGTGTTTCATTCCATCCATTCCCTTTGATTTAATGTTTTCTGAATTAACTTTCTCCATAATTCAATTTGACTCACTTTTAGTATTGAAATGCCAGTTTTACTGAAAACATTTACTGTGTTTTTCTCACATTGTAATTATTTTCAATCTTAGTGAAAGCTGTTGGCGATCATTAAAATAATTAATTTGTTTAGTAAAATCAATCCAGAGCCCCCAATACTAGTTACATTTTGATACAAGCATCCCACTAGTGATCACATCTACTATATGGATCTCGAGAACGCAGCCATCTCACACTGGTGTTGGCATGTCCATATAATAAACCATTAAACCATTAGTCTGCTGCATGTTTCAACATGGTTACAACAACAGTCCCTGCTTTATATGTCCTCTGATTTTCAGTTTCTCTAAAATAATTAAATTGAATGTAATTATTCTCTGGGTAAAGACATTGCAGTTGTGGTTTCTGGATGATCACTCTGATCACTCATTCCCTACTGAAGATAGACACAAAATGCTGGAGTAACTCAGCAGAACAGGCAGCATCCCTGGATAGAAGGAATGGATGACGTTTCGCGTTGAGACCTTTCTTCAAGTGTCTTCGACCCTCGTCTGAAGAAGGGTCTCGACTAGAAACGTCACCCATTCCTCCTATCCAGAGATGCTGCCTGTCCCGCTGAGTTACTCCAACATTTTGTGTCTACCTTCGGTGAATAACCAACATCTGCAGTTCCATTCTACACATTCCCTTCCTGAGACAGGTCTCTGGTCAAATATTTACACTAGAAAACATGGTCATTCATAGTTTAATATCAGACTGGGACATTTGAGGATAAAGCATTTTCATTTCCACAGTACACAGTGCACAATGGAAAATAATGACTATTTTTGCAGGGTCAGGACTTATCAACATTCCATTTACAATTCTGAGTAAAGAAATATTCAGATTTTCCTGCCTTGATTTAGATTTTCCTACAGCCCTGATATTGGCCATTGTTTTCCTTTTACTCCCTAACAACCTGTACTGTTATCATCCTGCCCTACCAATTTTTGCTAATTCCACTTATACAGTTTGTTAAACCATGGTATAAAATAATGTGGGTCTGGGTATCTGATACAGAAACTGCCTGGTAGCTGTATACCTATTGGCTTCAATTTGTTTAATCATCCTTATGGGAATTGATTAAAACTGAATCTCAAATTTAACTTAAAGTCCGACAGCCATGTTCATCTGTGACAGAGGAGTCTCCATGTTCTCAGTCCCCTTTCCTAAACGGGCTTGACATAATCGTTTCACTTTATTGGTGGCTGGTGAGGAATTAAACTATATGCTGCTTTGAGATTATAACTAAGACCTTAAAATGGAAGGTTGCGTTAACACTGGTCTCCAAACTTCAATTACAAACTGAAAAGATTCCTTCGGGTTTTTAAATGAAATAGCACTACCAATCTTGTAACAATAATTAAACGTCGAATTTTATATTTTTTCCCATTGTTATTTGACTAATTGTTATTATTGGAAACCATCTTATTTAGTATGACTGGTAATATTTTTATTCAATGTTCACCAAACATATTTATTTCTAGGTTTGTACTAAAGTGACAGATAAAAATATTATCAGAACTTATAAATGTTTATTATCTAAGCAATTTTGTATTTTATCTGTTGGAACCATGCCTCCATTATTCATAAATGAGCTGTTTATTGCTCATCTCAGCTCTCGTAGATGAACCAAAATCAGCAGTCTTTTCGGAACGCTAAATCATAGATTGTTTGATAGTCAAAAGAATTGTATCACATCTCATGATCCTGTACAGACCTATTACCAGGACATCTAGAAAGTCGTCTAAATTAACCCCAGACTGCAAAATCCCTGGCATGTCTGGCTGCTTTGATAACAAAGATTGTAGAACTTCTGTTCACAGGGGTAGAATGTTGCTTTTTTTTTTATCTCAAGGGAATTTAAAGCAGTTAAAAGTGGATTTGTTTAGTACACACTGTGGAATGATTTAGTCATACTTTTGTTTTACAATGCCTTAGAATAGTGACCATTCAAGGCCATAATTCTGACCTATTCCATAATTGATGCAGTGACGACTATTCCCTTGAATATAGACATAAGGACCTACAAATGCTGGTTTACAAATAAAAATGGCATAAAGTGTTGGAGTAACTCAGCAGGTCAGCTCACATCTTTGGAGAGCATGGATAGGTGATGTTTCAGATCAAGACTTGAAATACTTATAGAGGAACATGAGATGACTAATCCCACATCATTTGATTCCTTTAATATCTAAAATCCCATAGATCTCTGTCTTGAATATACAGTTCACAATGACTGATTCTCCATAGTCATCTCTGGTGGAGAATTTCAAAATTTCACCACCCACTGGGTGAAGAAATTTCTTCTCTTCCCTCTCTTCAATGGCTAACCCCTTATTATGAGAATGTGATCGCTGGCTCCAGTTGCCAATGAGGAGACACTGACTCTGCATCAACGTTGCAAAGCTGCTGAAGAATTCTGTACATTTCGATGAGGTCACCTCACATCCTGCTAAACTCTTAGGAGTGAAGATCCAGTCTGTTTACTCTCACCTCATAAACCCGCCCTCCCAAGAATCGATCTGGTTTAAAAACCATATTTTAAACTTGCTGTTGCACAATTGCGTGGATCTTCAGAATTCATGTTCCAATATTTATAGTTACGTGGAATGGAACAGCAGTCAATTTCCTAGCAATCTCTTTTTGAGGGGGGAGGGCCATATTTCTCATTGTGCTTTGACCATTAACATGGATGGTTGAGTTTCTGAAGCATGCTTCCAAATAAATGATTTGTGTAATGGTTGCATTTGGCAACATTTATGAATGTGTTGGCTCAATCACTTTCCAGGAACATCAATTTTGCATCTCCCTTTCATATCCTTTCCTGGTCATCCCATGGAGATCAATAATTCTTTAGCTATTGAGAGAAATCAAGGGATATAGAAATAGAGAAGGAGAATGGTGTTGGAGGGAAAGATCTTACTGAATCCAAGCAGTCAGAATCTATCCTGTCACCCTCACAGTAACAATGCAATCTAAGAAATGCTGCATGAAGCTTTTTCTATTTTTTTGGAAATAACTTAGCAGTATTAAGTTTAGGAGTTTTTCCTGTATGTTTTTTTAAATGCCCAAACTTTGTCATTACAATAGCTGCTGGAGAGGCAATTGCTACTCTAACACCATGGAGATAATAAACTCTCCCAAAGTCAAAAAACATGAAGTTCCTTCCCTAACTGTGTCAAAATTCTAAACATTCCTTTGTGACGATCTTCTTTAAATTGCTCTCTGCTATCTGTATTTTTCCTTCCTGTTTGAGTTAAGATATATTCTGTATTTTAGTTAAAACATTTTGATTGGCTTCATTTCGCATAATTAGGTTGAGCGATAGATTATGTGTTCTCTCAAGATGATCTCTCAAGTTCATTATTTAGTGGAGATTGTACTGTTTAAGTCAAAAAGTCCCAGGAAAAATTGTTCCGCAACAGTAATTGGTTTGCAAGAGTGGGTCCGCGCTTCCCCTTGTGTTTGGTTCATTAACATGGATGGTATAGAAATGGAAGCATGCATCTGACTCCCTGATCTTTGTTTTGGGTAGGTATGGCATATGGGTAGGACAACAAAATCATTATTTTTTAAAGTCTTGGTCAATCACTTTCAAAGCTATTCATATTTGAAATCCTTCAAAGCTATTCATATTTGCATTTCTACCCTTTTGGAATGAAACCAGCCTTAGGTATTTGAAGAACTCTTTATCCCTATATCTGTCACAAACACCCATACTTTGCGAAAAGGAGATCATTGCAAGGAACATGAAAAAATATCTCTGTGGGCATTGAGGGTAATTGGGTAACTTAAAAAAAAACCAAGTGGCTATATTAAAGTTAAACATTCCTATCACTTTTCATTCATAATGTCCAAAAGTGCTTTTCATCTTATACTTATAACAATGCATAATGAGGTTATTTTGATGCATCAAGCCCATACTGGTTCCCAATAGACCATTCCATCAATCAAATTCTCAGTCTCCTTATTTTCCTGATTGCTCTCCAAACTTGTCCCTCTCACACATGCCCATCAATTCTCCTTCGATTTGTTTTGTCATTAAACCACAATAACAGTTAATGTATAGTCACCAAATAAACTACCAACATGCCTTTGGGATGTGGGAGGAAATAGGAGCACCAAGTACATTTAACATTATAAATGGGGCAGCATTTGCAATTTCATATCACAAGCTTCCACAAACAGCAAAGTGATCCTCTTTTTTCTGAGGTGGGGGATGAAACTTGGCCTGGACATTGCGCTTCCTCAATATAGTGTCACAAGCTCTTTCACACCAACCAAGAGGACAAATGAGTAATATATCATCTGAAAGAAGTCACCACTGACAATGCAGTTCTCACTTAGTACCTCAGTGCATTGTAAATGTTTGTGCTTCATCCTGTTGTGGGATAACCACCAATAACCTGACAGAGATAAGAGAGCTACTCTCTGAGCCATATGTATTGAACGGATTCTGTCTGCCCCTTGGATAGAATCACTTAGTTTCTATGTTACATTCTGTAGGAGTTCCCTGGGACTTCACTAGCAGCACTGCGGCTAAATCAGATCCTGACTGTGAAGGTTTGTGAGTGCTTTCACTGTCATTATGGTCCGTCTTGCAACAGAGTGGCTTGTGTTCCTAGGAAACAGCCTGAAATTGGTTTTGCAACTGGCTAGATTTGTGAAGCAATATGCAAAAAATCTATTTCCAGCACTGATTGGATATTAATCCATTATACGTGTATAATATTACATATTATACTTTCCTAGCCTGTTGATGTAGTCTCATTGATTTGACCAACTCATTTTTACATACTCCTAGAAGGTTCATTTCATGGACACCTGTTTCCGTTATGCTGCTCCCATTCCCCCACTATAAGCGGCCCATCATATCCATCTGTATAAAAAAATCATATCCATCTTATCAGTGATTGATTTTTCCAAGGCCACTTTGGAAAGGAAAACATACTTCCACTGCTCAATTGAATGATTTTTGATTAATCTTTAGTCACTATATCCTGTAATTTTTTTCAGAGCATACCAATTTTTTAAAAGAGTTGCATTTTCACACCCCGGTGATTTTATTCTTCCTGGGATTTTACTACTAGCAGCGTCTAGGAAATTGATCTTAAATTGCTGGACAGTCCTGGAGGTTTGGCAACCCTATTAATGAGTGGAGTTCACATTTAATTGGGAGAATTCCATGATACCAATGGCAGGTGACCATTTCTAGAACACAAAACCTTGTTCACTTTGTTATAAGACTGGATCCAAATATTCTTTACTAAAGCCAGCAACGAATACTGAGGGCAGTCCTTTGGTGAAACAAAAATTGTTTTAGTGTTTTAATTTCTTGGTTTGTTTTTGCTATAATATTTGGCAAATGATGAAAGGTTTTAGATTTATTTTCCTTTCACCAACTGTACACCCACATATAAATATTTTTGTTGCTGGCTTTCGCTCTGTGACTGAGCTCTGCTGCTTTTTCTCAACATTCTTCTCTTTTTCCCTCCTCCCTCCCTCCTCTATTTACCCCTTTCCCTTCCAAACCAAACATACCATCTCTTGACCTTTGGTTTTGTACTGATCCGTGAACTCTGGCTAACGCCTGTTCAGTTTACAACACCTCGACTGAATATACTACCACCTGCTGACCAGATCATCAGACGTCTCTATCTCAAGGTAAATGCCTTTTCTGTGGCTAGGCACCACTTTATTCTGCTCTGTATTCATTCCTCCCACCTCTATTAACCCATTCTTTGGTCATGCAGTATGCTTATTGGCTGCTCTGCATCATATTAATTACTTACTCCTTGAATTGACAAAGCAAGCTAGTTGTTGGAAGTGGCACTCACTGCCTTTGTGGATTCTAATGGTGGTTGTTTCAATCCCAGGGTGAACAAGGACAAGCAAACTGCTCCCCAGGACCACCTGGACCTCCAGGCCCAAAAGGACCTCCAGGGGATTCAGGAAAACCAGGGACTGACGGTTTACCAGTAAGTTTTGGCTTTGACCGTTTTTCTCTTTCCTGCGGACTTCTGGAACTGTTGTCATTTGCCAAGCAGCCGCGTGACAAAGGAATTAAGAATTAATCTTCCTCTACATTTCTTCCTGTTTGTATTGTCCCAATGCCTAAACCCAGGATGTTGTGAGGCTTTGCAAACACAATTATTTCAGCAGTGTCAAAGAGTACTCAGAGTGCTAATTACAGAGATGCAATGCTTCGCAGGCACTGACAGACGTGAACTACCTGAGTTACAATTTTGCTACGTTTGCTAGGGCATGTTTGCAAGGGCAACAAAGCGCAGAATCGGGAGATGGACATTTGTGCTAAAATGGTTCAGTTCCAACAGAATGACATTTGCTGGCACTGGGGGTTTGTTATTGGGCTTTGCAGAGTCTGTGTTCATGGGGAGCCACTGACAGAGTGAGGCTCAACAAGTTTCCTTCAAATTCCTGACTGCATTCTTTCTCTAGTAAAATAGATGATTCAACTGCTCCGAAAATCCAGGGCAGTGTGCCTTCAGATGTGCAATAGCATTTGTTCAATTGGTGTCCCCAGGGCCAAGAAATTTAAGAAATTGGCTGCTTTTTAATGAGTCATTGGATTTTATCCATCACTGACCACAGCCGCTTCAAATTATATTGCAAAGCTAGATTGATTAGTGCTTTACACCAGAAGTAGTGGGTCAGACTGGTAGCTATGTTTGGACAAAATTGATCGGCTTCCTTCACCCCACACAAAACTGACTGTTTCCAGTCAGGAACTGAAGAAGTGTCTGATTCCTGATTACAATTGGAAAGATCATGAAATGGCAGATTCCTAGTTTCTCCCGCATGACTCTGGTTCAGATTGGGACAGGCCGTTGCTGGCTAGGATGCAGCTTTCATGATATCAATTCCAGCAGCTTCTGCTTAACCTTCTGCATTTTGCATTTGTTAGGAAAGGCAGCCCAACTCTAGTATTTTTTTATACACAATAAAACACTGGTATGCATGATTAATAAACATAAGTGTCATGTGCCTGGAAAAAGAAACAATCTCGGTTAACTTTTTTAATGTACTGGCGTGCACAGTTTATTTTAGAGATCGAGGATGGAAACAGGCCCTTCAGCCCACTGAGTCTATGCCAGCCATCAATCACACATACATTAGTTCTATGTCATCCCACTTTCACATCCTCCACACTAGAGCCAATTTACAGAAGCACATTAACCTAGAAATCTGCACGTCTTTGGAATGTGGGAGGAAACCGGCGCACACAGAGAAAACCCACATGGTCACATGGAGAACATACAATCTCCACACAGACAGCACACATGGCCAGGATCGAACCCGTGTATCTGGCGCTGTGAGGCAGCAGCTCTACGATTGCACCACTGTTTCTCCCTGTACTGTTGCAACAATAGCGCTGTCTGCTCCTGGCTGAAGAAGGGTCTCGACCCAAAACATCACCCATTCCTTCACTCCAGAGATGCTGCCTGTCCCGTTGAGTTACTCCAGCTTTTTGTGTCTATCCTGCTCCTGACCTACACTGATGTTTACTAACCTACATTGGTTCTCCTCCATTAATACTTCAACAATGCAAATTCGTATTCTTAACTAAACATCAATGCTCCCCAACCCTCTACTGTGATCCTCAACCCTACAGTCTCTACACTCTCTCTGTTCCAGCCCCATGACTATCTGCAGTTGTAATCACTCCATCCTGTCTCTGTGAGCCACTGAAACTTCTTTCTGCTTTCCTTTTGCTCACTCTACGCCATTTGGTGCACGGACTTGGGTTAAGACCATGCTTCCCATTCCAGTCCTTTCCCTATTTCCATAATTCCATATGATTCGAGGTGACCATTTCAGTGCTGCAAATCAATTCCGGCTCTCAGGGCAATCCCATTCCCCACAAACTTTCCCAACTACCCATTCCCTCCACATACCCATCAACTTCCCCCTGCACCCCTTTACTTACACACTAGGCAATTCCCTGTGGCCATTGAGCCTACTGACCCTCGTATGCTTTGAGAGATGGTAGGAAATCAGTGCACCCAGAGGAAAGCCATATAGTCACAGGGATAGTGTACAAACTCCACACAGATAGCGCCCAACATCCTAGGTCACTGGAGCTGTGAGGGACAAGCTCATCCAGCTATGTCTGTACTACTTTGGGGTATTTTACAGGATTAAAGCCTATATACAAATACAAAACACATTTTGTCATACTAGAGTGAGAAAGCAAGAGAGAACAGGACGTCTATCAGGTTGATTGTGGTCCAGATCATGGATTACAACCATGGCCATCATGAAAGGATGAAAGCTCTTGTCCCTGTGACAGTAACATTAGCCAGCCCTTGCCTATCACCTCAATACATGGCAATCACATGAAACAAACATTCTGGCCACAAATAAAGACTGAACTTCTATTTCCAGGGAAAATCCGGAGATGGTGGACAACCTGGAAGAGATGGAATTAAGGTGGGTAGGATGTGTCTATTTCCTTAAATCACATCTCCTACCTTTGTGTAGGAAGGAAATGCAGATGCTAGTTTAAACCGAAGATAGACAAAAAATGCTGGAGTACCTCAGCAAAAACAGACAGCATCTCTGGAGAGAAGGAATGGGTGACATTTTGGGTCAAGAAGAAGGCTCTCGACCTGAAACATCACCCATTCCTTCTATCCAAAGATGCTGCTTGTCCCGCTGCGTTATTCCAGCATTTTGTGTCTATCTCCTGCATTTGTGATCCTCCCATCATTGTCTCATGCTAGATGTTGATGCAGGCTAGACCTTACAGCCCTGCTCCTTTGGGTAGGAGCAATTTGGACTGCTGATTTGGTATATCCTTTCAGTACAATTAGGTAATTAAGGAGAGTAATAGATACGTAGTATGATGCAGTTTAAAAGGCTGACTGTATCATGGTTGGATATACACTGTGTAGCTACAAACCAATCTGGATTATATGGTAGACTAATCCCAAGAAGAACTAACTCATAAATCTGGATAGACAAAAGTGAATCCATTCAGCAATGGGAGTAACCTTCCCTTTATTAGGGTCTGTCTTGGAATACCTAGTGTATATTTTGAACCTATATGACCACTCATGAACCCATGACCACTCCATCATATTTAATTTCTGAAGTTGGGGTGATTTGGTACAATTAAGATCTATTTGCAGCATTTCTTCTGGCTTGTGGTTCTACCTTAATAACAGAATTAGACAACTACCCCTTGGAGGTAAGTGTCAGCATGAGAGAGTTTTACTATGATTTCCTCATAGTTTGGCCCTTAACTGAATCTACTTAGATTACTAAAGTTTTGCAGTCTAATTGCAGAAGGTGGAAAGGTTTTTAGGCACTGTTGTTGAGATGGAGGTGTGGCTTCATTGACGCAATGGATCAGTTGAACTGTATAGTCAGTTTTTGCCATATACAGTCATTGAACTTTTACATAAATCTGGATAGATTTATATATAACATTTCCAGAAAGTGTACAGAAAGTAGATTCATAAGACAGGGGAAAAAATTGAAAGTAGTCGTATTTTCCCCCTCCAATGCATAAGATGAACAAAGGTCTCGGGACAAGCCCAGAAGGTGTGAACTGTTATTGTGCATTTAGGAAATGTTTTTTCCTCTTTGGCAAAGTAAAACGGTGACTTCCTCAGAGAGAAGATGGGGTGATCAAACATTGAGGCTATTCTATACACAAAAGGAAGAGGAAGGTTAAAGAAAGATTCTTCAAAGAAGAGCGAGATCAAAAAGAACATCAGTGATATGTGCCAAGTTTTAAAGGCCCACTCATTAAATAATGGACCTGCCAGCCTCCCAGCTTTGGCTGGTTTTATCACCATATCACACAAGTGTTGGGATCTGTGCAAAGTAATTACCAGCCTAACCCTTTTGATGGATTATAAAGGAAACATGAAGTCACAGTGTGGTTGCAAGAGCACTAAACATTACACGGAAGACGCCCAGCTTGACTTCCTCAATTTCCAAGTCAAGTAGGAGCTTCTCCTCCTTGGCCGTGTACCTTTCATGACTCAAAATGCCCCCAAAATACCGTACAGACAGCCAAACACTGTTGATGTTTGATGTGCAATATAATACCTGTAATTTGTCCTGGAGATCCCAAAACAGCATTGAAATTAATGACTGGATTGCATTCTGTGGATGTTAAATCCCCCATTAATTATTAAAAAGAAAGTGGCAAGCATCTTGAATTAGAAATATGGCAGCAATTAATAGTTGTGAATCAGAGACAGCTCATGAACTAACTGACTGACCTTAAAAGAATCATTACAGATGTAAACATTACAGGCATTGTGGAAATAGGTCTACTACTTCAGAGAGAGACAGAGAGGAGACAATCTGTGGTTAAACTTGTATCATAAAGTCATTGTCCTCAGTCAGACTGACTGTTAGCAATTTAGACTACTATATTTATGTACACTGATTCTTAAGTTCAGGTTTTCTCTGGGCTTTGAACATAAACATGTTACAAATAACTGCAGAGATTTATTGGATGTCGAGGAGAATAAAATGTGTAGGATTAATATGATAGTGATTTTGACAGTTGGCGGGTACTTGGTGTGCCAAGGGACCAATTTCTGTGCCATTGTGACTTAATGTTGGATATTTAAATAGCTCCATGAGTAGTTTTGTTTTAGTTCAGTTTAGAGATACAACATAGAAACAGGTCCTTCGGCCCAACAAGTCCGCATTGATCAACATTGACCCCATACACTAGTTCTATCCAACACACAAGAGACAATGTACAGAAGCCAATTAACCTGCAAACCTACATGTCTTTGGAATGTCCAGAGCACCCGGAGTAAAACGCATGTGGTCACAGGGAGAACGTGCAAACTCTGCACAGACAGCGCCTGTAATCAAGATCAAACCCAGGTCTCTGTTGCTGTAAGGCAGCAACTCTACCACTGCACCACTGTGCCATCCCTGAAAATTCTAAATTTCTATTAATCAAAGAAAACATACCAAGGTACAGTGTAGTTTTGTTTAGCTAAATATGTTATACTGTTTGTCTGATATTAACTATTTACATATCCTATGCAAAGATGCTTTTTTTTTAAGTATACACATTTTCAGAAATGTCCTTTTGATTAAAAGTTTTTTTCCATACCCAGCTTGGGAAATATTGGCGGAATGATCCCAATATATTTCTTGAAAGAATATTCTCCCTTAACATTTCAAATTATTTTCCCATCCCCTTTTGTGAATCCAGGTGCAAGGTTGTGCATAAGTACACTTCTTGTAGTAAAACATCCCAGTTTACAAGAGCCACAGTAAAAGTTTGACTCCAAACCACAAAGCAGATCTTGGTCAAAGAGCTTGAGTTTACAGAGCAGCCTAAAGATGGAGACAGATGTGGAATAGCTGAGCAATTTGAAGTGTGGATTTTAGAATCTGACACCAATGCAATGGAAGGTAAAGTCGGCAAGTGATGGGGCATTGCAATGAGGGCATGAGCAATTGACTATCATTTCAGGTGTTAAACCACTGAGAGGCAGACACGCTCACAATGTCAAGCCTTTGCGATATATTTCTTTATTGCTACTCCCTTACTGAGTTTCTCTCAGGATTTCTGTGTTCTAATCTTAAACAGACAACTGCAATAAACTGCATGAGTCTGGGATACACAGAGCAAATCAAATCAGGAAATGGAGCTGCAGGAACTTTAAAGGATGTTGCCAGGAAGCTTAAAAAGGAGTTGCTTTTACAGGAAAACATTGTTTATATAATGAAGGGAACTTTTACCAAACGGTTGTCGATCTGTGTCACACCCTAGTAAATGTCCCTTCAATAGTGGCGCTTCAAATGAAAACAGCTGAGGTGGTATTAATTAATGCAAATAGTTTCTGCTGAAGGAAAAAATAACAAATTCTCTCTTTTTGTATCAGGGGCAACCAGGATTGCATGGAAAACCAGGAATAACCGGGCTCCCAGGAAGAAAGGTTGGATAAACTTCTTTACAGCTCTTTGTGGTTGATCCTGCAGGAAGCTCAGTGGCTTTATCTGCAGAAGTAGAGATGGACTGTAGTTGGGGCCGCATGAGAGGTGATTACATGTGTGCACCCACACGGTTCACTAAACGTGATTGGCGTTATGAACACCAGGTAAAGCAGGCAAATGTGGTCATGACTAACATGTCTAGACCAACACTCTGCGTGTTCTTCCTGACCATCACTCTTGGCATTAACCCTACTTCAAAGGATTTGCATGAACCTGCTGTCAACATAGGCCTCAAAATGTGTGGCCATTTCCTTCGCTGGCTGCTGCAAAACTAGATTCCATTTGTGTTGGTGTCGACTATCACTATAAGAGTGGAAGTGTATTTGTAGCTGAACAGTAAAACACTACAGTTCTTCACTTGAAGCTGTTTTTTTTGGAGACGGCTGTAAAGCTGTAAATCCTGCATCAGGAGCCAAACTAATTCCACACAGAGCCGGGGACTCTGCAGGCAATCGGCTCTCAAAACGTGTCTCCAGACAGTCTTCTCATCTTAGCACAGGAAAGCTCAGGATTTATTGCCCGACCCTGATGGGTGCGAAGGTGTGGAGTTGCCGCCTTAAATCATTGGTGTGACTGGAGAGTGTGTTTGGGAGTTAGATTGCCTATTGTTGATTGCAAAGTGATTGGACACACCAGCGACCATGGGTCACCCTCGTGACCCAACATGACCTCTGCATCAGGGCATAGATGATGCCATCATTCAGTGTGCATCACTTCTTATAGAGCATTGCATGGAGGACAAGGCCGAGTAGGTGCATGTACAACACACATTCACACAAGGGGGACTTGCAGGCAAGTGAGGAATGTCTAAACCCAACCGTTACTCTACCCTCCCTGATGCCATTCTCCATGACCTGTTTGATGCCAGTTCCTACCACCACCTCAACATCTTGATGCCAATGTTCCCGAGCTCCCACTTGCAATTTTTCCAATCAGCCTCCTGGAACTCCTGGCATTGCTGACTGTCTTTACGGGAAGATGATGCTGGCCATCCGCCAGGGACCTAACACTGTCAGCTGGCCTCCTGGGTCCCCGAGGGATGAGGACTAGCTTCTGTGGACCCCAATATTGCTGTTGGGCCTGATAGCAGAACACCCATGCACACAAGAGTGTCCAATGTCCTTCTTGTCTCACCCACAGGTCAGACCAAGCAAGTAGTCAACTTCCCAACAGAATACTGTTGGCCAGTAAGGGCAATTTGGGCCGAAGGGCCTGTTTCCACATTGTATGACTCTATGACTCCAATACGAAGCAGCACAAAAATATCCACTGCTCCTACTGCAGTAGAAAGTGTCCAAAGAAAACAAATAAAGGTGCAGAACAAGACATGATTCATATTAACTCTGAACTTTGTAAAGGCAACGATGCCAATATTTGCAGATAAATAGATTCGTTGGAACATTGACAATTCATGACATGCTGGCTTTTTCATGTGTTCAGGTGATGATCAGAAGCACATTTGGTCTCATTATTATTTAAATTTAAAGATCTCAGGTTTTGTACGGAATCCATTTCGGCACAATTTTAGTCCAAAAACACTGTCTGGGAATTTGGCAGATTATATCAGCCCAAACTATTCCCAGACCATGAGTAAAACCACTTAAAATGTGTTGGTTCTTTCACATTAGTTATTATGGTTTATTGTAAACAGAACTGCAAAGCAAACCAACTGCAATGCTGTTATTAATATTGCTCTAACCTCAATACTCAGAACCGCTTTCAGCAATCAAAGCTACAATTCAATTTACTTCTGTTATGCACTTTAAAGCCCCTGAGCCAAACTGGATTCATTCCTCCTTGGAATTAGTGTGGATTTTGATGTTGGGGATAAAGCAAGTTAATGATCTAGGATTTTAACATTTAAGCATTTGGTAAATAGGCATGTTATCAGTCTTGTGAGCTGCTCTGTAACTGAACCATAACATCATCCATTGCCTTGGCTTCTAAACAACTACCAGCTTAGGGTGAGTCGTTGAGTTGTTTGCAAAGGAGGGGGATGGGGTATTTGACTGGATATCATGGCCATTCTTTCCTGCTTTATTGCCATTGATTGTCCACACCAAGGTGAAAATTAGAAGAGATTTTAAAGCATTTATTACAGATGATGAAGCAAAACAATATGCACAGCGGAAAGGAATGAGCATCATTAGTATGTGGTAAACGTTTGCAGCTTGCCTAATGAAGACGTCGGAATTAGGAAATGTAAAGCAAATGGATTAATAAATGCTGGAGAGTGGCAAGGAAAATAAGGAATGAGGAAGGGGAAAGAAAGAGAAGGGGGGAGAGAATGAACAGAAGATGAGAAATGCAGGAAGGAATGTGAAAGGGAGAGAAAAATGGGAAGGGGAACTAAAATAAAGTGAGGACGTGAGGAAAGGAAGAAAGAAAAAGGAAATTGTCCAGGAGGGAAGGTGAGGGTTAGTAATAAAGGTGTTAGGTTTCTATGCATCACATCAAATCCCCATTTTTTGTTGTTGCTGTATTTGTTACTCCTTTAGGTAGCTGATGGGTTTGTTTTTTAAGCGTTGAGAATATGAGCTCCTCAGGGAAGGTGAAAAGGTCTACAGCAACATATCAATTTCTCTCAAAAAGAAAACGGATGTATATTTAAGAGCATTGGTATTGACATACCTATCGAGAGCAAATCCTCATTATAATCCAAATCATTTACCTCATGGACAGGCAGATTACATAGTGAAATGGACAATGTTGTTCCATTCATCTCAAAAGCTTTATACTAGAGATGTAAGCTGGACCAAACAAGATCAAAATTACTGTTCAAGTCTGTGATCGTTAATCATCTCTGATCAATGGATTGTGACAAAGATTTTCTTCCCATGTTGCTATTATATTTGGAGCATAGTGATAGGTTGTCTAATAGCTGGTTGGACTGTAAAGTGTGGAATGTAAATACTGCCAAATTCCAGCTTATCTGTGAGCTATATCTCTGCTGTAATTCCTAGGCTGTTTGGAACCAGGAGAGTGCAAAGCCAATTGGCAAGTGTGTGGCACACATTGCAACTGTTCAGACTACCCCATCTAAAGTCCAATGTGGTGTGATGAGTTGTGTGTGCCTCCTTGCCCATCAGTGCAATAATAGCCTTCACTTTGCAGGATGTGCAACATAATGATGTATCAAAGATTGACACAAAAAGCTGGAGTAACTCAGCGGGTCAGGCAGCATCTCTGTAGAAAAGGAATAGGTGATGCATCGGGTCGAGACCCTTCTTCAGAGTGACAAACCTATTCCTTTTCTCCAAAGATGCTGCCTGATGCGCTGAGTTACTCCAGCTTTTTGTGTCTATCTTCGGTGTAAACCAGAATCTGCAGTTCTTCCTACACATAATGAAGCATCAGGTGTCTAATACCTGGCACTGCTTTCCATGAATGTTTCTTTTCTTGCCCACAGAATGTGGATAATTATAAGCTTTGCTTTGTCTTTTCTTCATCGCCCAACGTCTGTGCCAGTTATTCCCGTCTTCTCCTTCCCAGGCCAGACCTCCCACTCTTTTGGAGAGCTTTCATGGAATGAAACCCAGTGCCTATAGTAGCCCATTAATGAGCTGTTTCAGTGCGCTCCTACCCCTGTAAAGTGGAAGGGTAGCCACTGAGGACCAGCCAATACTCGGAAAGATAAAAAGCATTTGACTCAAATCCTACTGGAGCGAATTTTCACAAGGGAGATAAATGATCCTTCTGGACTTGATGTATCGCCAGTCTTAAGAGTTGGAGAAAGCTTCAAAGAAACTTAACCAACATACATTTTGCCGCAGTAATTCAAGGAGACAAAGAAAACGATTGTCGTCAAAGACGAGGAATGTCCCCCTCCTCCTTGTAACTCCCTACCTCACATTAGAATTCAGAGGGATATTTAAAATGAACCAGAATCTTGATAGGATTGGGTTGCACCCAAGTTGCAGGTGGAAACAAATCTCCAGCTCTCTCCAGTTCCCTTGAGTTTCCACAACTATTTGTTTAACTGGAAACATTTGGCTTGTGCAGTTGGCCGTGTAATGTTACACTCGCTAATGGACATGCAGTGTCATTGTGCACTTGAGTTGCTTCATATAGCTGTTTAAATTCTCCTAAACAAATAATCTGTAAAGTAGGTCATATATACATGGGGCAGTTGAACTGAGGTGCTGTATATCTAACCTCACAATCGGGAAAATAAGTGTTTATACTGGTTCTGCCACATATGATGAATTTAGATGTTCATCTTCTTCTTTGTAAAGTGCCCAGCTAGAAGCTTCGTCTATCCAATATCTCAGGTCTTGTTTTACCATGCACTTCAAATGAAATCATTTAGCATTTACCTTTATTGACTTTTGCAATGTGAATAGCATAGATGGCAAAAGTTAGGTTATTCCTACTTGTGCCATCTAGACATCTACTACAGAAAGTTCCTAATATTTCTACATTAATTATGGTATACATTTAAACCCGGGTTTGAACCTGACTACAGCTGCTGTCTGTACGGAGTTTGTACGTTTCCTCCATGAACGCATGGGTTTTCCCCAGCTGCTCTGGTTTCCTCCCACACACCAAACACCAAACACCCCAAACACATACAGGTTTTCAGGTTCATTGACTTCAGTAAAAATTGTAAATTGTCCCTAGTGTGCAGGATAGAACTAGTGTATGGAAATCACTGGTCGGCATGGACTCAATGGGCGGATGGGCCTGTTTCCACGCTGTATCTCAATACTAAATAAAACTAAAATGAATTATTGGACCAATCACCATAGCTGAGAATCGACAGTGTAGCAGAGAATCTCTTCATGTTGTTCAGCTGGAAAGGGTGCATAGAAGATTTACGAGGATGTTTACAGGACTCGGCGGCCAGAACTATAAGGAGAGGTTGAGCAGGCTAGGACTTTATTCCTTGGAGCGCAGGATGATGAGGGAGTTCTTATAGAGGTGTATAAGATCATGAAAGGAATAGATAGGGTAAATGTACTGAGTCTTTTACCCAGAATAGGGGAACCAAGAACCAGAGGACATAGGTTTAATGTGAGGGGGAAAGATTTAATAGGAACCTGGGGCCAACCTCTTTACACAAAGGATGGTAAGTATATGGAATGAGCTGCCAAACACAGGAAAGTAGGACTGATGTAGATGGGGCATGTTGGTCGGCATTGGCAAATGGGCCTAAAGGCTTGTTTCCACTCTGTATTACTCTATGACTCTAATCTCTTTGCCAAATCAACAGAACTAACATGTAATGGAAGGATATCTGAACAAAAAACAGAAAATGCTGGAAACACTCAGCAGATCAGGCAGTCTCTGGAGAAAGAGATATAGTTTTTGTTTCAGGACTTAAGACCCTTCAACTAAACTTTCCCAGCCTGAAGTGGTAACTCTGTTTTTCATTTCACAAATACTACCTAACCCGCTGAATGGTTCCGGCATTTTCTGTTTTTTCTTCAGATTTCCAAAATCTCTAGGTTTAAAAAAAAAGTAAAACACAAAGTGCTGGAATTGCTCAATGGAGGTGACATGGATAGGGGACGTTTCAGATCGGGACCCTTCTTCGGACTTTGAAGTTCAGAGTCTGAAGAAAGGCCCCGACATGAAAGGTATTCTGTCGAGTCCTTCAGAGATGCTGCCTGACTGCCCAGTTACTCCAGCATTTTGTCTTTTACACAAGATCCCAACATCTGTAGTTCCTTTTGCATCTAGTTTTTTTTTTTTTTAATTTTCCTTGCCATTACATGTTAGTTCTGTTGATAAGAGAAAGAGATTCTCAGCTGCAGTGGCTGTGCCAATAATTTTATTTCATTGCCACTTGAAGATGTTCTGAGCAACATTAAATTTACATTGGAGAGTGAAAGAGAGAGGATTGTGAATGGAGTGAGATAAAGAAGCCTCATATGAAGCACTGATTTGTTGGGCTGGTGACTTGTTCCTATGCTGCAAATTCTACGTTACATGATATTGGAAATTACCATTTAAAAAAAATAACTGGTATATACATTTGTCTTTTTTTTTAAAGTTGTTATATCAGCAATCTTGTCAAAGCTCTGTGATAGGTGGTTAAATAAAAATTAGTCAGTAACTTCAGTGTGCCAAGCCTGAAACTCAATCGCTGTGGAACTAATTTGTTTAATTTGTGGTGGGATTATCACTGAATAACACAGACACACAAGTACCAAGTTACCTTTTCACTTCGCACTTTGTCTCCACGAGAGGGACAGATTCTTTGCAAAGCTATCTTCAGCTCTTTATTCCGTTGATCAAAGGAAATTGATATTTTTCTATAGGGCTTACCTTATAGATCCAAATTAAATCTGAAAACAGCAGTCCAATCCATTCATTCAATCCCAGGTGCATTGTGACATTTTCGAATCAAGCTCTACAGATTTTCACCCCTCTTTTTAGAAAGCGAACTTCTTCATACTTCCCAAATGAGTGACAAATCATTTCAAACACGACTTCAGTGGGGAAAAAAGACATTGTAGGACCACAAGTAGTGAAAGATTAATGAGAGAGAAATAAGGAACTGTAGATGCTAGAATCCTGAGCAAAACACAAAGTGCTGGCGTAACTCAGTGGGCCAGGCAGTGCCTTTGGAGGATATGGATAGGTGATATTTCAAGTCTTGACTGAAAATGGCACCTATTCATGTCCTCCAGAAGTGCTGCTTGACATACTGGGTTTGTGTTTAAAGAAATATTAAAGATTTTGTTTGAAATTGTAAAGAATATTGGTTCAGTCTGAAGAAGGATATCAACCCGAAACGTCACCCATTTCTTCTCTCCTGACATGCTGCCTGTCCCGCTGATTTACTCCATATTTTGTGTCTTATCTGTGGTCCATCATTAATTCACTGGACAAAGCCATTGAATTTATTGAGCTTCCAGCACAGAAGCAGACATGCAGTACATCTGCCCCACAAGTCAGTATTTCTATTCACCTGGGCCTCAGTCTTAGAACAGTATGTCTCTACCTCTGCCTCTCCCTCTGCCTCTGCCTCTCTGTCTGAATAACCTCCTGCACCTTTCTCAACTAGATTCTCCTTCAATGCATCAATAATATTTATGGGAATTCTTCACCTTCACTGACCTTTGAATATTCTCCAAAATTCCCTATTGGCTTTGTTAGTGGCCATTTAATCATTATGCGTTTTTTAAAGTTTCTCCAGAGTAAACACATCTCCTCCACCGTGACAAATTCTGACAACTTCCACCAGGTTCTTTCTCTTCCCTACAGTTATTTCTGCCTTCTTTCACGCTTTGCTTTATAAGTCTACTTCTCTTTGCTGGGTGCTCTCCAGTTTGGTCTTTTGTGCTTTTATTTTCTCTTCTTTCCCTCAGGGTGAGGTTGGTGAATTAGGGCTTCCTGGTCCAGCCGGATTACCGGGATCCATGGGCCGAAAGGTAAATGCCGAGGATGGATCTGTGCCTTGCATCAATCCCGAACGTCAGTTTATTAACAGCGATTAATTGCACATTATTATGAGGAAGCACAGAGACATCTGTTTTTAATAGAAAATAACATCTCTTAATAAAGAATGGTTACAGTTGTCAAGTGCAATTAGTTACACTATCGTTGAAAGCTTTCCATTTCCATTTAATAAACCAGTAACAAGCTTCAGGTTATCTTTCATTCTGGGGATGTTAAGTTTGTAATTTTTTAACACTCTCAGGATGGTTAAGTTAAAGTTTCAGCTGTCAATTTGTGCATGTGAATGTTATCTGACCTGACCTCATTCTTTTTCCTGCTTCTGTCTGCATTCTATAAAGGTGACTTATCTCTGCTTTCCTTTTGGCTTTCCTATTTATATTAACAGGGAGACCAAGGAGAAGTCGGACAAAAGGTAATAGAGCCATGTTTCTTTTCTTTTAATCTCTAATCCATGTCGATGTTGTCTCAGTCTATTATTGTCTCACTTTGACTAATCTATCTTTCCTAAATCTTTTAAATCTTTCTGCGGTTCTACCACCAGTGAATCAAATTTGTGAATTTCACACTAAACTAAGCTCAGTCGAAGAGACCTTTCAGTGTGGTGTTACAGTAGAATTGTCAATAATTCGGATTTTTATGTGCTCCCGTGGGGTGTATAATGCAATGCTGTCTGCACTCAAATAGCTTTTCCTAAACACAACAATTGCACTAAAGTTGCTTCCAAAATGCATTTGCTTTGCTATTGTGCTTTTATTCAGCACGTTTTTGATGAAAAAGTGCAACATGTACATTGTCTGGAGCTCAAATGAACTCTGTTTTAGACGTGTCTTTGTGGGGTTGTTGCTTAGATGGCACTGTCAAGCTTTTATTTGTTGGAAAAAAATAATGATTTATCCAGTAAGATGAATAAAGCAATTTTTAAAATACAGAGGCTGATCTTGCAGAGTTTCCTCAAATTAGCAGTTAGTTCAAACTGAGGAAAGTTAGATCTACAAGACAACTGCATGTTGCGTTCAAGCAGTTTCTTCAATGCAAGGACTCTCTAATCAGAAATCTGGAATATTTTCAACAGTTCAAAGCTCTGAGGAGAAAGGATCACAACACGTCAGTCAGTAATGTGTAGAGATAGAATAAGTTTAATACTTGGGACTAACCCTTAGTTGGATTTGAACCTGGTGCTTCATTTGAAAGCCAGGCATTATAGAAACTGACTATTTCCACTGAGGAATCTGAGGGAAGGCTGGTTGCCTTCTAGGGAGTTGCAGCATAAGGAGTGGGGTCGGAGAGAGTCAGGGAGTTGGAAGATAGGGTGGAGAGAATCCAGCCAGAGAGACATCAGGTGTTCCTGGTTCTACAACAGAATGTTCTGCACTTATCGTGGAGATCCATTTTAGCTGGTGATGAGTTGCAGAACTGAGATGATAATTTTCTGCTCAGGCCCCAGTTGGAGCACAAACTTGACAACAAAAAAAAGCCCTGCTCTCTGCAGTCACTCTAAACCAATGGTTCACAATGGCATGTAAGTCTATAAAGTTCCTATTTTGGTCCCATGAGCATTCTTCTCAGTGTTAACTGCTGGTCCTCCCTCAGTTCCAGGGGGAAAGTTGGGGTTAAAAGTACTCTTGACAACTAAGTGGGCAATTCACAATCTCGAATTCAAGATCTAGAATCTACATTGGGCATTTCACAACAGAATCTACTTTTGACCCAAACAAGAGGTGGAGACTCTGCACCCAATCCTCAACACCCCTGTTGAGTGCCTTGTGAATGTTATTATTTAGACGTTGACAGTTCTTCAGGGGGTGTTTCTGTGGTTAAGGGAGGGGGTGCGAGGGGAGCAAAGGGGAAGGTTTGGATCTGCATCCTTTCAGTGTCATAATCAATTCAGGAGCCAGGTATACTGATTAAAGTGATTGGTGGCACAATTATTTTGCATGGGTCCTTGCAAGTAAAAGTGTGACTACTTACTTTTTCTCTTTATTTAAACTTTTGTTTTCCCTCTACACACACAGGGAGATCCTGGTGAAATGGGCCGGGCAGGCGATAGAGGAGAAAAGGTAGTTTGAACCACCGTAATTGTTGTAATTGCGAAGCTTCATGACCAGCATTGCAGGGTCACTGGTAGTCTGTAACTTAATTAGATACTCACGCTCATTTTTAAAAAGGAAGTCTGAAAATCTGCCACTTCCATCATATCTTCCAGTCAATAGGAAACAAATGTTTTGTAACAGGATAGTTTAATGGGACAATGGTTCAAAAGTTGACACATACAATAGATTGGACACATTGGAACAGGACCATTGCTACTTTTGAAAACTGAAATCTTTGCATAAAAATGTTTTAATCAATATTCTTTATTATTTAATATTAACAGAATTAATTAATCGCTTTAAACAAGACGCATACAATTCTGTGCAGGTTTAAAAGAGCAATTTCTGTTGCGTGCAGTTTTATATAAACCCACACTTGATGTTGCTTTAAAATGGAAACCTTAGCCTTTGGCATGCTGGTCAAACCCATGCATGTTACCCTGATTGCATCCCACCTGCACTACCTGTGGGAGAGTCGGTGGTTCATGTACCTGACTATCATCCATCTCAGAACCCAGTATAGTCGAACCTTGGGTCTGTATTCCTTGGAGTCTAGAAGAATGAGTGGTGACCCTATTCAAAAGTGTAAGATCCTAAGCAGGCATGATAGGGCAGATGCTGAGATGTTTGGACTTGAGGGAAAGTCATAGGCAAGGAGATAATTTAAAACTTGGGTGTGTAGAAAATTCTTCCGTCAGAAGAATCTTTGCCCCCAAACCTGGTAGAGGCCAGTAAATAAATATATGGAAGATTGAGTAACAGATAGCTGTGAGTGGTAGCATCGTGGAGGAGTTGAGGTTAGCATAGATCAACAATGATCGTATTGAATGGCAGGCAGGTTTGAGGGGATCTATGACAGCTCCCATTTCCTTGTGCTCTTGTGAAGTTAGTCATCCACACCCCTGACCATTTATCAAAGAAGAAGTGAAAGGATTAGGATTCCGTGGCTTTGACATGAGGGGTTCAATGGAGTTACTTTGATATTAGAAGAGAACAGCGTGCTTCTGTTGATGGCTCCAGATGCCGGTCATGTCAGAGTGAGTGGAACACTGTTTATGTGTCAGGTTGCAGTTCAAGTCCATTTCCAGGGATTTGATGCATAATCCAGGCTAATCCATCGCTGCAGAACAGAGGGAAAGCTGCACTGGGGAGGTGCTGTCCCACAAATGAAACGTTAAACAATGCACATCTCCTCTCAGATGGGTATAGATGGCACTATAAGAAAAATAAATGGTTTGCCAATTTCCTGACTAACATTTCCCCTTCAACCTGTCAGTGAAGTGTAATTGTCACTTCAATTAGTTCAGATGCTTGAGTGAGTTTGTTATGTAAATTGGCTGCCATTGTTTCTTTACCGTACATGAACCTGTGACTGTGAAGCATTTGTAAGTTCAGAGAAAGCCCTTAAGTTCATTGAAGATGCTATGCTTAGGTTTAGGTTTATTATTGTCAGGTGTACCAAGGTACAGTGAAAAGGTTTGTTTTGCATAGAAAAATAGGTGCAGGAATAGGCCATTTTGCCCTTCGAACCTGCACTGCCATTCAATATGATCATGGCTGATCATCTAAAATCAGTACCCCATTCCTGCTTTCCCCCCATATCCCTTGATCCTTTAGCCCTAAGAGCTAAATCTCTTGGGCCTGTCCCACTTTGGCCGTCAGTTACGCGACAGGCCGGTGGCGCGCGAAGATTTCGTGCAGGACGAAGTCCACACTCCTCCACACCACTCCACACTCCTCCACACCACTCCATGTGCCCGTCCCACGCTACCCACGCGGTACCCACACGTGAGCAGGTCATGTAAATGGCGCGCGAATGACGGCCAAGTGGGACAGGCCCTTCCTCTCTCTTGAAATCCAGTGAATTGGCCTCCACTGCCTTCTGTGGCAGAGAATTCCACAGATTATCCAATCAAATCTGATAATACACTACATAGATAGATACAATCAAGCCAAACTTAAGTAGAGAGAAAAAAAGAAATAGAGTGAAAAATATAGTTCTCAGTATTGTTGTGCAACAGTTCCTTTTTTGAAGTCCAATGTACATAATGAGGTAGAGGGAATCGGATGTAAATGTGTTATTATATTCTGGTGTCTAGCAAAAATGTGTTGCAATAATTCCTGAACTTCATGCGGTCACCTGAGACATGACTACTTATTTAGATTTAGCAAGTTTAATGAAACAGTAAGTTGATGGAAATGATTGATACTGATCACTCGTTGTTGATAGCCTGAACGTAGTTAGTGGCCATCTAGCACAGAACATCCATTCAGCCCACATGAGCATGCCAAGTGTCAAGTACCCATCCCTACGAATTCCATTTACCAGCATTACCAGGTCCATGGCATTACGAACCTTTCTGAATCTTGTGTCCATCCAGATACTTCTTAAATGATGTGAAAGTATCATCTCAGACTGTGCATTCCAGATTCCAAACACCCTCAGGTGAAAATATTCTTCCTCGGATTCCTTTACTTCAGGGGTCGGCAACCTTGTTCTGCATAGGGGTCGGGACACATGTCTGTGAATGGATGGCAGGCTACATCCATCACGTGTACACATGGATCCCGCCCCCCTCCCGCCCCGGATGGCAGGCATCAAATCACCTGTTCACAGAAGGTAGACAAAAATGCTGGAGAAACTCAGCGGGTGAGGCAGCCTCATGCAATTCTTGTATGTCTCACCTGCTGAGTTTCTCCAGCATTTTTGTCTACTTTTGATTTTTCCAGCATCTGCAGTTCTTTCTTAAACGTGTTCACAGAACGTGCGCGGCTTTGCGCAGGATGCGGTACAGCCAGAGCTTGGCCGCGCTCGAGGTGCTCGGGGAAGAGCTCGGGGGCGGGGGGGGGGGGGGGAGGCTCGGTGGGCTGGATGATTACGGGGGGGAAAATCCGCCTGCGGGCCGGATGATTTCGGGTTACGGGCCGCATTCTGCCCGGGGGCCGTTGGTTGACGACCCCTGATTTACCTCTTACCCTCAACTGTGCCCTCTGATATTTAGAAACCTTTGCTGTGAGGAAAGGTTTTTTACTATCTACCTGATCTACACCCCTCATCATTTTTGTACACCACTATCAAGTCCAGCTTCAGCCTCCTCTACTCCAAAGGAACCAGATCCATCCTATCCAGTCTCCCTTATAACTGGAAATGTTCCATCTCAGCATAGTCTCTACATCCTCTGCACCGTCTCCAATGAATCGCATGTTGTGTTTGTCATTGAGCCTGGTTGTTGAAATGGTAAATACAGATGGCCCACGGCCTCATCTTACTGTCTGCTGCTTACTTCGAAACAACCAGGTTATTAGCTGTAATTGCTATTCCATCGTCGTCGAGCGTTTCAGTTCTGGCTGTGTTCCGTTAGGAATGCGAAAATACAGGCTGTCTGTTGAAATCAGGTCAACAATTCCAAACCCAGACACATTATATTTCGAACCTTACCACTGTGCCTTCAGAAATACTTCAGAGGCTATAAAGTGCTGTGGAATGTCTGAGAGTTTGAAAGAAATGATAAAAGGAAGAGAAGATAAATGCCTACATTTAGTACATGTTGTATTATTTCTTTGTTACCATTTTGTACTTCCGGTGTAGAAGGTTAAAAAATACACAATCAGGAGATTTGAGTGAATCTTTTCTGTTCACGAATGCGTTTACAGAGAGCAGATAAGCGATCCTGTCTGAATGGCTGGAACAATGTCAGGTAGCAGGAACTTAAAACATGGTGGTTCTGTTGTGATTTTTGCTTCAGATGCTTTCAGGACAACATCATTCCTGGTGCAAGGCTCCATAGCAACAATGGCTTGGAGATTTGATCACATTGGTGGGCCACTCATATGCTCTCCTTCAGCCCCCACACTATCCTGACCTAACTGGCCCTTTCTTGCCTCCAGTATTCCCCTCCCCCCACCTCTATCTTTCAGTCTGAAGAAGGGTTCCGATTCGAAACGTCACCTATGCCTTTTCTCCAGAGATACTGCCTGACCGCTGAGTTACTTTGTGCCTAACCCCCACCAATTCATCTCACACCCAGCCCCCTGACTAGTTTAGGCTTAGGTTTAGAGATACAGCATGGAAACAGGCCTTTCGGCCCACCGGATCTGCGCCGACCAGCGATCCCCGCACATGAACACTATCCTACACCCACTGGAGACAATGTTTACATTTACCAAGCCAATTAACCTACAAACTTGTACGTCTTTGGAGTGTGTGAGGAAACCGAAGAACGTGTTTCCAGCTTCAGGTTCAGGTTCCTGGGGGTCAACATCTCCGATGACCTCCCTTGGACCCACAATACCTCAACTCTGGTCAGGAAGGCTCACCAGTGTTTCTTCTTCCTGAGGAGACTAAAGAAGGTCCATCTGTCTCCTCAGATTCTGGTGAACTTCTACCGCTGCACCATCGAGAGCATCCTTACCAACTGTATCACAGTATGGTATGGCAACTGCTCTGTCTCCGACCGGAAAGCACTGCAGAGGGTGGTGAAAATTGCCCAACGCATCACCGGTTCCTCACTCCCCTCCATTGAGTCTGTCCAAAGCAAGCGTTGCCTGCGAAGGGCGTTCAGCATCGCCAAGGACTGCTCTCACCCCAACCACAGACTGTTTACCCTCCTACCATCCGGGAGGCGCTACAGGTCTCTCCGTTGCCGGACCAGCAGGTCCAGGAACAGCTTCTTCCCTGCGGCTGTTACACTACTCAACACTGTACCTCGGTGACTGCCAATCACCCCCCCCCCCCCCCCCACCGACACTCCTCCCACCAGGATTTATTAGATTTATTTATTGCTCATATTTATGTCGCTCTTCTAGGGAGATGCTAACTGCATTTCGTTGTCTCTGTACTGTACACTGTACAATGACAATAAAGTTGAATCTGAATCTGAATCTCGGAGAAAACCCATGCAGGTCACAGGGAGAACGTACATTAGAGAGCAGTCCTGAACCACTATTTAACTCATTGGAGACTATCGGACTATCTTTGATCAGACTTTACTGGCTTTATTTTGCACTAAACATTCTTCACATTATTCCCTTTATCATGTATCTGTACATTGTAAATGGCTCAATTGTAATCATGTATTGTCTTTCTGCTGACTGGTTAGCAGGTAAAAGATTTTCACTGTACCTCAGTACACGTGACAATAAGCTAAACTAAACTAATACATGCTGCATACAAATCTTGGAAAGTACTTGGAGCAGATAAAATTATTGGTGAGTAGCATGGATTTTGACTTCTGATTTATACAGTAGTTGCTTCAGTGAGAATTTCCATCTTTGTGGCAACTTTGAATTAGTAATCTCACCCCAAGCTGTATGATCTCAGTGTTTCGTCTTCTGGGAGGTCACTAGTACATGGTAGCATCTTATATGATGCCTCGTTTCTTCCAGTGGTATAAGGGTGAAAATTTGAACCCACGCCATACAATCGCATTTACCTCTAGCCTGAGGTTAAGCTGTGATTCCTACGATGCTTTTGCTTGCCTGCTGTAATTAACTTTACATTGACCAAGAGTGAACTATTGTGAAGTTCACACAGTGGCAAGTGCAACCAGGGATTTTGGTCAGAGATAGAATCTGCACTTAGCTTTCTTTGGCACACCAGTAAACTTTAATTAAAAGAAACCTGTTCCTGCACCTGGACAGAGAGAGTTGTTTGCTTTGTCAGGTATTACGGAAACATAGCAATTACCCTTCTTGTTATTCGCACTTTAGAGGTCCAGGTGGTTGTATAACATAGCAACGGAAAGAACTACCCGAGCATTGAGCCTGGACATTAATCTGAAATACTTGAACTGGATTCAAATCCAAAGAAACCTCATGCCTTCTTATGCAGAAAGGTAAAACATTAGAATTTGTCAGCTGTCACTCCTGAAAAAAAAGCAGATCTTGAATCATTGGCATAGAACATACCTGTGGGCGAACATTATGAGTGATGACTGTAGCAGTTTGAGGTCTTGGCATTTGTGCTTATACACCAAGAGTGCCATCTGCTGGTTCCTTTTGCTCTCTTAAGTAGTCAAGTCAAGTCAAGTCAAGTCAAGAGAGTTTATTGTCCCAGATAGGACAATGAAATTCTTGCTTGCTGCAGCACAACAGAGTATTGTAAGCATAAATACAGAACAGTTCAGTGTGTCTATATAGCATAGACCATATATATACACACATAAATAAACAGATAAAGTGCAAAAGGCTGTTATAGTTCAGAGTTTGTTTGATGGCGAGTTTAATAGCCTGATGGCTGTGGGGAAGTAGCTGTTCCTGAACCTGGATGTACCAGATTTCAGACTCCTGTACCTTCTACCCGATGGCAGCGGAGAGATGAGTGTGTGGCCAGGATGGTGTGGGTCCTTGATGATGTTAACAGCCTTTTTGAGGCAGCGACTGCGATAGATCCCTTCGATGGTGGGGAGATCAGGGCCGATGATGGACTGGGCAGTGGTCACAACTTTCTGCATTCTTTTCCGCTTCTGGAAGTTCAAGTTGTCGAACCAAGCCACGATGCAACCAGTCTGTATGCTCTCTACTGTGCACCTGTAGAAGTTTGAGAGAGTAATCTTCTCAGGAAGTAGAGGCGCTGATGTGCTTTCTTTATAATTGCATCAGTGTGCTGGGACTAGGAAAGATCTTCAGAAATATGCACGCCCAGGAATTTGAAGTTCTTGACCCTTTCCATCATCGTCCCGTTGATATAAACGGGATTGTGGGTCCCCATCTTACCCCTTTGAAAGTCCACAATCAGTTCCTTGGTATTGTTGGTGTTGAGAGCCAGGTTATTGTGCTGGCACCATTTGGTCAATCAGTCGATCTCACTTCTATATTCTGACTCGTCACCATCAGTGATTCGTCCCACAACAGTGGTGTCGTCGGCGAACTTGTTGATGAGGTTCACATTATGTCGAGCTACACAGTCATGATTATAGAGTGAGTACAGCAGGGGGCTGAGCACGCAGCCTTGAGGTGCTCCCATGCTGATTGTTATCGAGGAATGATTAAGAATCAGGCTTCCTAGTGTTACTGGTATGAGTAGGGAATTGAGGGAAAAAAGCAGGCAGTAATTACTCAACCACTCCCTGCTACATTCATCATACTTACGGATGGGTCTGATCTTCTTCAGATAAAGAGCAAAACTGTCAATTTGAATTGTGTTGGAAGGACGCATTGATTTTGTAATGTTGTGGCACAGAGGATGCTGTTCAATCCAGCGAGTCTCTGCCAGGCCCTCTTGCAGCAACCCTGCCAGTCTCAGTCCACCACTTTCCCCATAATCCTGGAAATTATTTTTCCTTGGATTTACTCCATTTCCACCATGCTCACCAATGATGAGACCTTCGCTGCTCTCCACGTAATAAAGACTTTTCCTCCTGCCTTCCTTCTGTTTGTGTCCCAAAACTCTAAGCCTGCAGTTCCGATCCTTGAACCATCTGAGAATAGGAACAGTTTTGCTCTCAATACTCCATCGACACCCTTCGTGAACAGTCGCAGCACTTTGAAATATCTATCAGCCTTCCTCATTCCATCTTCTGTAGTCTAAACTTGCAACTGAGATACTCACCCCTGCAGCCATTCCAATAAATCTTTCCTACACCCTCTCCAAAGCTTTTATATTCTTTTTAAAATGAGGTGACCAGAACTGAACACTATATCCCAGTCCGAAGAAGGGTCTCGACCCGAAACGTCACATATTCCTTCGCTCCATAAATGCTGCCTCACCCGCTGAGTTTCTCCATCATTTTTGTCTACCTTCGATTTTTCCAGCATCTGCAGTTCTTTCTTAAACACTATATCCCAGTTGTGACTAAACCAGATTCAACAAAAGTCTGAAGAAGGGTCTCGACCCGAAACGTCATCTATTCCTTTTCTCCAGAGATGCTGTCTGACCCGCTGAGTTACTCCAGCTTTTTGTGTCTATCTTCAACATTAACTTCTTGCTTTGTTATCTATATCTCAACATGAATCCTAGGAGTCCATATATTTTACTAACCACTCTTTCAATATGGCCGCATCCACTCTCTCTTACCGCACATCTTTTGAACTGTCCCATTTACTCCATCTTGTCTCTTGCTTTTTCAGTCTGCACGTATCACTTCATGCTTCGCTGTGTTGCAGTTTAGATGCCACGAGTCTGACTATTCATTCAGCCTTTTAGAGTTCTCTTGCAATGTATTACTACCCTTCTCATTACGCATGACACTTCCTGTCATCTGCAAATTTAGAACATTTGCATTGCACATCTTGCTACGTCATTAATATATATATAATATATATATATATAAATATAAATATAAAAGTCAGTGAATGCTCTATTACCTTGTGGAAAGAGCATCGTATAAGTCTGAATAAAGAGCTGTATACCCCTGCTCTCCATTTCCTTAAAAACTCTGAATAGTTAATTCCAAGGGCCTCAATTTTGTAACCAACATTTTGCATGAGATTTTTTTCAAATGGTTTCTGAAAAGCTAGAAAAAATCTACTCCATTCCCTTCACCAATGTTCTCTGTTATCTGATCAAAATGTTAATCGAGTCAGTCAAACAGAGTTATGTTTCTCCACATCCCTGTTGGCTCCCTTGTATAAACCAAGACTACCATAATGAGCATGTCAATTTTATGAGTATTTTAAAAGGGAGGAAAGTGAGTTATTATATTGGGATTAGCAGTAAATTAAAATGAATGTATGGAGGAGAGTTCTATTAAGTGATTGATTTTTAGATCACTGGTTTTTTACCTTGATCGACTCCATCTCCCAGAATGGTTCTAAATCAGCACTGGCCCTGTCTGTTTAGAGCTTACTGACTTAAACTAGGTCACCGATTTACCCAAGGTCTTTTGCACAATCTGCAATAACAGGGCACAAATGAAAGCTTTCCCTTATGTAAATTTGATGCAGCAACAATGATAGTTTAGGCTATAGGCATCACTGGGTTTCCAGTCAGCAGCACAAAGGCTAAAATGGTCGCCAGGCCGCATCATGCAGTTTAATCTTCAGCATGGCCAGCTATCGCTGCTTGTGGCTCAGCTCCTCTTGAACTTGAGCCTGGATGTGGTGAAAGGCTGAAGTCAGAGACAAACTTGAGCTCCGCTCCTGGACTCATCATTTAGCACAGCAGTGGAGCTGTGACGTGCTGGAGAAAAGATACTGGTGCATCTCAGATGCGCTCTGGACTTGGGCAGATAGGGCTAGCATATGGACTGCCATCCTCCTTCATGTAAATTTGACCATCCATCTAGTGAAGGAGCTCAATATACTGTAAATATGCATAAGCTGTGCAGCAACCTGTGCAGCACGGTGGCGCAGTGGTAGAGTTGCTGCCTTATAGTGCCAGAGACCCGGGTTCGATCTTGACTACAGGTGCTGTTTGTATGGAGTTTGTACGTTCTCCCTGTGACCACATGGGTTTTCTCCGGGTGCTCCGGTTTCCTCCCACACTCCAAAGATGTGCAGGTTTGTAGTTAATTGGCTTCTGTAAATTACAAATTGTCCCGAGTGTGTAGGATAGTACTGTACGTGGCGACCGGTGGTCGGCACAGAATTGGTGTTCTGAAGGGCCTGTTTAAACGCTGTATCTCTGAAGTCTAAAGTAACAACCTCTAACCCTCCCACACTGGCCCTTCACACCACCACAATCACGACTCTGATATCCATTCGGCACCCGATTACAATCATCTTAACTCCTTCCCACCAATGCTCAACTCAACTCTCAAGGATTTTATTATCCCCTTATTTTGTGACCAACCTCCTGTTTCCAACCCTATTCCTGGCCACTCTCTTCCTTGCAATCCAGGCATGTTGTCCAAATTCATTGACTACCTGTTTTCCTTCTCTCACTCTGACTTGGTGGGACAAGTGGTGGACCTTTGAGCATGTTAACAGTGCTGCCCCCTGGTGGTCAGGAGCCAATGCCTCGGGAGAAAGGACACCACAATTTAAAAGCACTTGGTTCCAAAGAGCTTTTAGTTCAATAGTGGAACAATTCCCTGTCTCAAAGGTGACACCAAATGGACAATTCTTTGAAGCTGAACATCCAATTTGTTGTCCCTGGTGCCTACCCAATACAAACATCTGGCTCCATAATATTTTTTTGCGTTAGTTAATTCAATATAATGATAGCACCGACTGAAATCTTGCAACACTGCCCAACAGACAGAATGGATAAGAATGGAGAAAGAGGATTGTTTTCCTTGTAATATAGGAACGATCCTCTTCTCCCCGAAAAAACAACAACACAATATATAAGAACCCAATTATACACGATACAATAAGAATTTGGAAACAAATAAAATTATCTCTAACATTAAGAAATTTATCATTGTTAATGCCAATAGCGAATAATCCTTTATTTAAACCATCTCTTATTGATAAAACATATAACTAATGGGAAAGAATGGGAATTAAAAGGATCGGTGATATGTATGAAATGGGAAATCTATTATCATTCCAACAATTACAATTAAAATTTAAACTGAAAAATAACCAATATTTTAAATATCTTCAGATTTGCGATTTCATGAAGAAATACATACAAGGATATCAAAAAATAACTTTTGATTTACTGGGAGAAGCGATGAATATTAAGGCTGACTCACAGAAATTAATATCATATTTATATAATAGTATTTTAAATATAGACCTACCATCGACAGAGGTACTTAGAGAAGAGTGGGAACGGGAATTAATGATAAAAATTACGAAGGTTACATGGGAAAAGTATTTGATATATATACACAAATGTTCGATTAATGTAAGACATAATTTAATTCAATTAAAAATTTTACATAGATTATATTATTCAAAAACTAGATTGAATAAATGTTATCCAAATATATCCCGCATTTGTGATAAATGTCTATCCCAAAACGCAACTATAACACACTCTTTTGTTTCCTGCATAAAACTTTATAAATTTTGGAGTGATATTTTTGAAATATTTACAAAATGATTCAAGATAAGAATGGAACCTAATACTGAAATGATTATATTTGGAGTAATGGAAGATGGGAATAAATTGAACTCATCTCAACATTTATTTTTTAATTATGGTTTAATAATAGCAAAAAAACTAATACTTAAATTCTGGAAAAATACACCAATACCAACGCTTAAAATGTGGATTTCAAGCATGTTGGACACCGCACATCTTGAGGAAATGCAATTCCTCCTAATAGATAAATCAGACCAATTCTTAACGAGTTGGTCTCCATTTGTCATCTTTTTGGAATCATATGGTGCAACACAATTGTAGAAGCTAACTGTTCCAGGACTGGGTGAGGGATGGTCAAGATTATAAATAATGATCTCCTTACTTTTCTTTTTTTATTTTCTACTCTCTTTTTTCTATTTTCTTTTCTTCAATTTTCTTCTTTCACTCTTTTTTTTCTTTTTCACACACTATATATCTCATGTTTTTCTATCTTTTATTATCTACTTTCTTTTTCTTTTTCTTTATTATAATTTTAAAAAATAAGAAGCTGTACATAAAATGTATTATGTCAATATATATTAGGCACGTTGGTGCCATATGATTGTACTTGCTTCTAATAAAATTAAAATATTTAAAAAAATAAAAATGAAAAATAAAGAAATCTTGCAACACAATTTTTCTTTAATTTTGAATAATACAAAATAAAGTATTAATTCTGTTGATTATTGAAATATTCTCAAGAATGACGTTGAATGTATTTTAAGTGAGGGAATGGTGGAAGCAGGTACTCAACATTTAAGAAGCAAACAAAGACACAAAGTGCTGGAGGAACTTGCCAGTACAAGTTCCATTTTATCCCCCTCCCCCACCACAATCAGTATGAAAAAGGGTCCTGAACCAAATGCCACCTATCAACGTTCTCCAGAGATGCTGCCTGACTCACCGAGTTACTCCAGTACTTTGTGTCTTTTTTTGTAAACCAACGTCTGCAATTCCTTGTTTCAACATTTAAGAAGCATCTGGACAAATACCTGAAGGCATATTAGGCTGCAGACCAAGTGCGGGCATATGGCATTCACATTCAGATAAGTTTATTGTTGTTATATACAGCAGGATGCAATGAAATTCTTTGTATGCAGTATGCATGATAGTGATATATACAACATTATGGGTCAAAGGGCCTGTTTCTGTGATTTACTGTTCTAACAATGAATAAAATAATTGCAGAATGATGCAAAAATGTAGTTCTTTCTGAAGTACTGCAAAGAAATACTCAAGTGCAATAACGGAATAACTAAATGAGGTAGAGTTAACAGTAAGAGTATGTGGCAGCAACTCTGGCTAATAAGATGTGGGCATGTTCCAACTCGGTATTCTTTTAAATATTTATGCATGTAATCAGTCAGTAATCATTCTTCCATTTTAAGAGTGGAAAATTGTCATGTTTTGTTTGTAGTGACATTTTAGTCTTGATAAATGATGAGCAACAGTAGTCTGAAGATTAAAGTTCAAGCATTTTAGTGGCAGTATTTATAAACAAAATAATTTTCAGATTGCACCACCACATTGTAGAGTCAGTTGTTACTTAAGGATTTATAATATGTATGAACACAGTGTCGTTATGTAGTGAGTGCTGTTTCATCTATATATTGGACTCAAATCACACTCTCAGTGATATCTCAGTTTTGCATTTTGGTTTATTGTTACATGTACAGTGAAAAGCTTTTGTTGCATACTATCCAGTCAGCGGAAAGACAATTTATGATTACAAATCTAGCCATTTATAGCGTGTAGATACATGATAAGGAATAATGTTTAGTGCCAGGTAACAAAGGAATGAATGAATGAATAAAGCTAGCAAAGCCCAATTAAGGATAGTCCGAGGTTACTAATGAGGTAGATAGAAGTTCAGGACTGCTCTCTGATTGTGGTAGGATGGTTCAGTTGCCTGATAGCAGCTGTGAAGAAAGTTTGAAGGAAGGAGAAAGTGTTCCTGACACACAGCCAGCAACGGGTTATCTCACTCCTATGGTAGAAGTAAGGGTAGCTTGCTTTTAGCTAGAGATGAGATCCATGCGTCATTAACTGGTGCTTGTGTGCTACAGGTGGGGGAGCCCACTTGTAGAGTTGAAGGTGGATACCCAAGTTGCAGAGCTGGAGATTAGATATCCGACTTGTTCAAGTGACAATATAGTACCGACCTATTCACCTGGAGGTGAGGTGTCTCATGTGGAGCTGAAGGTGGCCTCTGCACTTAGTTGAGAAAGCAATGATGTGTCTGAATGTTCAGCGTGAGGGAGTACCTGGAGATGGGTATCCACTGCTCATCTCAAGGTGATTTATCTCACCTGCAGAAATGGAGGTTAATTACCTATTTTTGCAGAGGCCTGTTCATCTTGAGATGTGATGCCCAGTGTTCAGCTGGAGGAAACATATCTAATATTTATCTTGAGTTGCAGTATCCCCTTCTCCAGCTGGAAATGGGGTACCCAGACTTTCAACTGCATAAGACAACTGATATTAGTCGCACAACTCATGAATTTCCTGGGTGTGACTGACTGTGTCTGATCTCTGGAGGAGCAACATCAGTTTGGCAGCACCTCAAGCCTAGGGAATACAATACCAGACAGTTTCCTGGTCCCAGTGATTGCTGCTGGAAAGCGCTGAGTGAGCTCTAGAGGACTGAGGGGATTTGGGTTGTGCGTGCTGCTGCGTTGATTAGTCTTGCTAGTTACAGTGAGATTAGTGGAAGCAATAAAAATACTCAAGATTTAATGTCTGAGATCAGGTCGGCAACATGAATAATTGTCAAATCAAACTAAAATAAAAATTTGACTCGAGGTAAAAGTAAGAAGCCTTAAGTGTGAAGACAAGGAAAGATATATTTTTTTGCACATACTCAGGCATCCCAGAGTGTAGCACAACCAACACTTTTATTTCTGAAGTTTATTGAGTTATTTTGCCTGTAAAACAGTTATACAAGCATTCAATAGAGATACTGTAGCTAAGACTGTATTCATATTGCTATGACTGAAACTGATTGTACTACTCTTGGTCTGTCTGTGGTGCAAAATATTGATGTTACATTTGGTTAAATAAACTCGAGTCACACTCTGTGAAATCTCCAGTCATAAGCAGAGCCTCAGATAACTAGTTTGCTGATTCATTTCACTGATTGATGATATTGGACCCTTGGACCGGATTCTGAGAAGCTAATTTGAAACTTAATCTTAACACACTTGCACGCTTGAGACTAATTGGCATTTGGCATTGTTAGTAAATAGGTCAAAAATTGACTACATCATTATCATCAGCAGTCACTGTTAGGTTCAGTGGCAATAAATTGAAATGAGGAGTATATGTGAATTCTCAGCTTAATTACAAAACTAGAACAATGTATCCCCTTTTTATTATTCCTACCATCCTATCCTATCCTGTTTCCTATCTCTGTCTCTCCTCATTCCCATCCTTCCTTGGAATAGAAGTGACAATATTTCTTCTTAATTCTTTCTGTTTAAATTGTATATGTTTTTACTTTCCTGTCTTCTTAGGGAGAATTTGGAAGACCTGGTATCCCAGGAAAACCTGGAACAAAGGTATTCCATCTCCACACACTGCCTCATCCTCCTTTAGCCTCCTTGTTTGCATCACCCACGACAGCAGACACGAATGCATACACATCAAAATGTTGGAAAAGCATTTTGAAGCAAAAGCCTCTTCCTTTTATTAACCCAGTGCACCCTTTTAAAAATTATAGTAGCTACAAGCAGGCTATTGTATTCCTTGTACTATTTCCAAATGTTTGGGGAAATTGTAAGTAGATGTTCAAAAATATGCAGATGATCCTTGGAGGGAGTTTGTTTCTTTCTGCCAGTATAGCTGATTTTAGGTCAAGGATCCTATGCCAGTGTTAGGTACATTCACCAATCAAGTGCAACTCCTATCTTCCATTCAAGTTTAGATCTGTGCTGATTGTTAAAGAATCATATTTTTCAGTATTTTTTACAAAAATGTGCATTATTTTTCAAAGGCTTAAGAGCACAGTGGCATCACGGCACCAGAGACCTTAGGCACTGACTTTGCATTCCTCCAAGTGCTCTGGTTTCCTCCCACATCACAAAGACATTCGGGTTTGCAGATTAATTGGCCTTAGCTAATTGTTCCTAGTGTGAGTTACTCCAGTACTTTGTGTATAAACCAAAATCAGCAGTTCTTTGTTTCTGCATTTATAGAGATACATTTATAGTGAAGCTAAATATTTGACTAAACTTCCAGCAAAGATTGTGTGCCCAAATGATCTGCTACTATTTCTGTAATTCATTCACCTTTATCTCTAATTATACTTTCCACTGATATCTAACTCCAAACTATTATCTGCCTTCAATCAATAGGGTGCATTTCTTTCAACTGTTCCTGTGTTAAAGGTTAGTCGCGGTGCAACACGACATTAAACCCAATTACCCTTGTTCGCTTGTCTCTATTCATTTCTGACTTGTCTTCCTCTCGTGCATTTATCTTGGACACAGGGAGAGCCAGGGAAGACTGGACCACCTGGAGAGAAGGTGAACTTTAGCTTATTTCACACCCGGCGGATTTAATTCCTTTTGTCCTTTTCAATCTGAGATGCTCTTTGTGATACGTTACTCCACTGAACAATATAATTACAGCACCATGTGTCATGATTAATCAGTATTTACTGGATGTTTCGTTTCTGAGGTTTTCAACTTACATAGACAAAGGTCTTAGGCTTGAGTCTAAGGAAGGGACCCAACCCAAAACGTCATCCATCCTTTTTCTTCAGAGATGCTGTCTGAACCACTGAGTTACTCCAACACATTGTGTCCATCTTCGTTATATACCAGCATCTGCAGTTCCTTTCTACACATAGGAGGCCATTCAGCCCATCAGGTACATGCTGTCTCTCAGTAGATCCCTTCCCTTAATCCCCTTTCCACTTGTCTTATTTCCCAATATCCTTGCAATTTAGCCTCTCGTATGCCTGACAACCATTTCATACTGTCATTATCTAGTTACACACTAAGGAGTTCTTTATACTCGCCATTCAACCTAACAGTATGGAGTGTGTTAGAAAAATGGATCATCCAGAAGCGATCTCAGATCTCACAGGGAGAACTCCAAGTGTGTAGGAAGGAACTGAAGATGCTGGTTGAAACAGAAGATAGATACAAAAAGCTGGTGTAACTCAGCAGGTCAGACAGCATCTCGGGAGAAAAAGAATAGGTGGCGTTTCAGGTCAAGACCCTTCATCAGACTCTCGAATCTCCAAAGTCAGGATCAAGCTGGGGTTAAAAAGCAGCAACACTCACTGCCATTCTACCATTCTCCCCTTATTGTTCACTTCCTCCCATTCCATTTTAATCTTCAATTCCCCCTGTGCAAATCCCTCTACTTTGTACATTCTGTTTTCTATGTTGCCCTTTATTGAATGGGCACTATCCATTTAATTCTTTCCTTGACCAGCAGTGAACCACTCTCATTATAGCTGAGTGGAGGTCAGTGTGAGTCACACAATATTTGACATAGAGGTTAAACTGTTGGCCTGAGCGACAAAACAAAGCTTTAGCTACAGAGAAGTGAGACTGCAAGCTCTTGAAGAAAAGCAATCAAGCTGCACCACTCCACATTATTGGAGAAGTATTTGTATAGCTGATGATATTTTAATTCCAAAGCTTGTCTTGCTGTTTAGCATTCATAATTTAATACGTTTTATGGACAGTGCTCTTTTATGCATTAGCCTGTATGAGATTTTTTGCAATATCTCTGATAAGTCATGAAACATTTAAAACAGGTGACTATAATTAAATAATCAAACAACTGTCAGAAGTAATAACTTCATTGCATGAGACTATTGTATGATCATAGAATTGCATAACGAGAGAAACAAAATGCTGGAGTCTCAGCGGGACAGGCAGCATCTCTGGAGAGAAGGAATGGGTGACTTTCCAGGTCGAGACCCTTCTTCAGACTGAAACAACCCAAAATGTTTCTCCAGAGATGCTGCCTGTCCCGTTGAGTTACTCCAGCATTTTGTGTCTATCTTCGGTTTAAACCAGCATCTGCAGTTCCTTCCAATGCAAAATGAGATAGACACATGTCTCATCCCATGTAACACAATGTGGCCTCATCACATTGAATAAAGTGCCTTGATGTATCCTTGTCTGTTCGTGAAGTTTTCTCATATGTTCTTGAAGTCTCCTCGTCTGTTCTCGATGCCCCCCCCCCCCCCTGTTTCACCTTTCCTTTCAGGTCCTGTGTATTGATCTCCTATCTTCATATTTTATGCTTAGGGGGAGCCAGGAGAAGCTGGTCCACGTGGCCTTCCCGGAAAGAGAGGGTTCAGGGTAGGATCTATAGTGTGGGTGTGCCTGATATATTGATGCATGAACTTGCCTTGCAAAATACTGCTAACAAAACCAGTAAATAGAATTAAACCAAGGTAGAAGATTTTGCCTCTTGAACTATGGTTGACACCTCTCTCCCCTTTCTTGATCTCTCTGTCTCCAAAACAGGGGACAAACTATCTACTTGCATCTACTACAAATTCCACCAACTCCCACAGTTATCAGGACTATACCTTCTCTGACCCTCCCTCTTGCAAAGATGCTATCCTCAATTTCTTCATCACTTCCACGTCTGCTCCCAACATGATGCTTTCCATTCTAGGACATCCAAGATATCCTCTTTCTTTAGTAAACATGGCTCCCCTTAGCTGTCATAGATCCACTCATTGGTTCACTCACCCTTTCCCACCCAAATCACCCCCTCCCCAGGTACTTTCCCCTGCAACAGCAGGAGATGTAACATACTGTCTCTATACCTTCACCCTCACATCCATCCAGGGACCCCAACAGTCCTTCCAGGTAAGACAGAGATTCATGTATACCTCCTTTAGTCTCGTCTATTGCATCCAGAGTTTCTGATGTGGCTTTCTTTACATCGGCAACACCAAACATAGACTAGGCGATCGTCTCGCTTAACATTTGAGCTCGGTCCGTCAAGGCCTGTTGGATCTCTCGATTACTAACCATTTTAACTCCCTTCCCATTCCCATAAAATAAAAGGATATGTTCACTGGATTCAATGATCCAAGGTTTCTGCAGACTACGATCACTTGATTTGAGTTCCTTAGGGAGTGGCCTGAGCCCAGCCATCCTGAAGTGCTTCATTAATAACTTCTTTCTGTTATATGATCAGAAGTAGAGATGATTGCTGATGATTGCATAACTGTCAATGCCATTGTCCACTCTATAGCTCCTTACCCATCAGTAAAGGTGAACCACCGTCTTGAGCTGGAGCAGTCCTTTTGGACAGACAGACTGCACCAGTTCGAGAGCTGATTCACCATTCACTTTACACAGGCAATTAAGGATGGACAATAAATACCAGCCTTGTCAGCAACGTTTAGATCCTGAAAACTACATAAATATGTCAACCCAACAGGTTTCTGTGTGGCTGAAAGTCCTGTTTCTATGCTCGAGGTTCAATGTAAGCAGTTCCATTGTGGATACTTTAGATGCGTTTTGCTTTGTAAAATTTAGAATAAAAAAATAATTAAATATTCATTTCCACTTTGAATGTAGATTGTGAGTTAAGCGCAAACTCTGGACTTGGGGAGATGTGTGTAATGATTCTTTAAGTTTGATTCAGACAATGGACTTTTTGTTATTTTTGGAAGTTACAATGCATGGGTAGTGTGGGAAATCACAGCTAAGGTTCGCACTTTACATTGAAAGTCCCTGTGCACGGTTTGGTGCACAGCTGCATGTGATGGTAACATCTGATAGTATCTGGTGCATGTCCCCCGCCCATTCAGTATAAGATCCTCAGTGTAACCCTGCCTGAAGTAGTTCTGGACTTCAGTGAGATTTTAATCACACTGAAGATTATTATGTTTGGTCTGATGTGGTTGGATTTGCTGTTGCTTGCCTTGCGTTACTTACAAATTCATTGTGAGATCTTAAGAAGAGTTTCCATTGGCTTCTGCCATATTTACAGACTTTTAACATTATTGAAGAAGATCAGATTGAGGTGCAGGCACTGGCTATTTGCATTCTCATACCTGATCCTTCAAAATGCTCCAAGGTGATCCTCTCCTGCATTCATTCTCTTACCAATTCCCATCTCCCTTAGTACCCACATCAGCGATGAATACCCTCCAGTGGGAATTTGGTGAATTTCAACAAGAAATAACTTAATTTTTATGTCAAACTAATAAAAATCAACTGTTTAAACATTTGATTAATTTCTCCATGAGTGATTATAACCAAAGTTAGGACAAACAAAATCAATGGCAAACCAGCTACTTGGATTCAAGGGCTGAGCAAATCATTTAAAATTTCACTCATCTCCCACACACAAATCACAAGAAGTTGTGACAATAATTGTTGCGTCAATGGTAATGAAAGTTTGCACCATCCCAAACCTTAATCAGATACAAGTATGGAGCATTCAGAAAATATCTAGTTTAATTGTTAGAGTATTAAAAAAAAAAGCTGAGTGTTGTTAAGTTTTGCAGGTGATTAATATGTTTGTAAACAGTTGGATAATAATTCAGGAAGTTGTGAGGATGAAGCGTAAGTTAACAAGTACTGTGTACAATCATTCACTAACTTCTAAAAGTTACTGAGAAATGTTTAATCAAGTAGTTCATGGGCATCCGACCACAACAAGAACAAAGCAGTGCTAACCTGTAGAGCTGTGGTGCTGTTGTGAACACATTACGTCACAGCACATTAATATTTCAGAACAGGGGTGCTCTGAGACTGTGGCCTGAATATGCCGAGTGAAACGAGTATAGATTGGGGAGTAAAGTAGGTTCAAGAGAAAGTTGACCTCAGTGATTGATAGTGGAGATGTCTAAGCCAGCTTCTACCATTTTTCTAGCATGTGTGTCTTTCATCATTTTGGTTCAGTGAATTTTCTTTAAAACATTGCTTTGTAGTTGTGCAAAGCCTCCGTGTCTCACTCATAGCTGTCAAATAGTTTATCTTTGATGGATAGTAATATGCAACGTGGTGATATATGGAAGCTAGATTCGGGTTACAGGCCAGCATTACAGCAGAGTAGAGTTATGGATTTTAAGTAAGAAAAATCTCAGCAAAATGATAAGAAATATCACAGTTCATTCTTGTTTCACTTCCAATTGATTTTCTAGATTTTGACAGAAGATACTCTGCTGGTTTCTAATTTTAAAATGCATTTATTTCACTCAGAATTTGAAACCCTCTTATCTGAATTGGGATATTGCTAGCTTGCAATCAACAATAATGTTGCTTGATTTCTAACCTGGGTGTTTATATTGTACAGGGTGAAAGTGGCATACCTGGGATAGAAGGTGCTCCAGGGCAGAAAGTAAGTCTGCTCTTTCAAAAGCTACTTTATATAGAATACCTCATGCAGATAACTGGCATCAATTAAGGGCTTATTTATTTTAAATGAGTGGCAATATGAACTGTTCATTAGCACACCCCTGCCTGACTGGAACTAAATGTGAATATCTACAGTATTTCTTCATTTTATAAACCAATTATCTATGCATCTCAAACTGTGGTGATCCACAGGGATCTATCTTTGACCTAACTGGTCTGTTGTCCACAAGCTGTCCTTCAGCAACACTGCATGAAACATGGTGATAGATTTTACATCCTTCACCCTACTCCACGTCATCACCAAATGATCCACCAGCTTACTCACCTAACCCTCGCGGGATACCTGCAGCAACTTGGAACCCAATGTACTGCCAACCTGCGGCATGGCGGTACAGCGGTAGAGTTGCTGCCTTACATCGGCAGAGACCCAGGTTCCTTCCTGACTACGGGTGCTGTCTGTACGGAGTTTGTACGTTCTCCCCGTGACCCGCGTGGGTTTTCTCCGAGATCTTCGGTTTCCTCCCACACTCCAAAGACGTACAGGTTTGTAGGTTAATTGACTTGGTGTATGTAAAAATTGTCCCTAGTGTGTGTAGGATAGTGCTAATGTGCAGGGATCGCTGGTCGGTGCGGACTCGGTAAGCCAAAGGGCCTGTTTCCGCGCTGTATCTAACTAAACTAAACCTTGTCATTACATTTGTTCTGTGGATGGGGACACAGGGGAACAGTGTGACTAGACCTCAGCCAGCAGAAATCAAAGCCACATCAGCCCTATGCTTTCTCATTGCTTCCAGCCATCTCATCGGTTTAAAAGCATATAAATATAAATATTAAGAAAATAAAAGTATGCAGTATCGTTTAATATTACAGTCATATTTTGAATTTAATTTAAAATGTTAATATCATGTTGACCCCAAAGTTGGGACACAACCACAAAATTAGGAAGTTCTGGATGCCAACAGACTTCCCTTGCTCTTTCTTTCACTCTCTCTCCCCCTCCTCCCTCCCTTCCCCTCTCCACCTTTAAGGTCTTATTTGCCTTCAAACAATCAAGCTTTTGGTAACCTATTATTTCTACAATTTTGGCTGACAATGCTCATTAGGAACTTTCTTTCATTAAAGACGCAATATATATGTGGGGTTTTTGTTACCTAAAATCACTTTGATCGGTGGAATAATAAAATGGCAGCAATGACTTGTAACCAAAGAAACCATTGTGCTAATTATATAAGAATAGCTGACGGCCACTATTCTAGAATTATGTACACGGACAACCAAAGTTTGGATGGTGTTGAAGCGACTTTTGTAGACTGTCAGACCCAGAGATGCTAGACCCAGAGCTTGTCACCTCTACTGGAAACACTGTGGTTCCCACCATGTCCGGATTAGGAGGGTCAATCTTGTTGGCCCGTCTGCAAACTGAGGTCAGAAGGCAAGGAATCAGCAGCAATGGTGTCGAACTAAAGCTACACTTCCTCAATGTTTCCAGCATGGCCTGAACAAGCATTAAAAGGAGGCAAATCTGTGTGTGGAGATTTGTCTTCTGGCAAAATCTTATGAGTCTTAACATTTTTTAAATCTTTCTGACACCAGAAATATACCATGCATTAAAAATGCATAAGAATGATAACGTCATTAAATGCTCGAGTATGACATTCAATGAAAAGCAAATCGTGGATTCTACAAGCCTGAAAGAGTATCTGAAATCAATGGAGGTCTCTGATCCTTTGGAAGACTGAGGTCTTTCTTCCTCTGAAGAAGGGTCTCGATCCAAAACGTCACCTATCCCTTTTCACCAGAGATGCTGCCTGACTCACTGCTACTCCAGCATTTTGTGTTTATCTTGGGCTTTTTCATTGGTCTCTCCAAGAAATCCAGTGTTGGAGCAACCGTTTATCACTCAGTGAGACTTGGATTTCAGCATCTTGCACTTAAAAATCCGAGACTCGCTGATGTTTCTTGGGTCCATTCACGAAGGTGTGCGCCTTTTAGTTTTTATCTGTTGCACTGTTATTTGACTCCAACAAGAAGATTGCCAATTGTGGATAAATAATAGATGATCACTAATCTACATAAATGTTTAATGGAACAATGTGGTCTCCTTAAACAGGGGGAAGGAGGAGAACCAGGATCTGCCGCTGGTGGAATTAAGGGTGATTCAGGCCTGCCTGGACCTGTAGGCCCTCCAGGTCAGAAGGTGGGTATCCATTTATTTCTTCATTAATCCCTATAATTATACCGAATTATTATAATCAAAGCTTAAAACTGTGAATGAAGTCTGTTGTGACTTGAGTCAATTTTAGAGAGAAAGAACTTGCAATCCTACAGCACCTTTCCTGACCTCAGGATACCCAAAATTTCATTGAAGTTGATGAAGTTCTTTCATGGTCATCAATGTAATGAGGGGTACAGGGCATCTGAGCCATGTGAGGTCCACAACAAGTGGGTAATCGCACTCATGTATCTGCTTCAGGGTGTTGAGTGAGGGATAAATATTGGCCAGGGCATTGGAGACAATTCCACTGTATTTCTTTAAGCTAGTGCTGGGAAACAATTTACAGCCATCTAGTTTAACGTCTTATCCACAAGATGGTATTGGCACTGGATGAATCGCCGGGATTTCGGGCTCAGCTCACAGGTGTAGGCACATTTATCCAATACCTGACAAAGTGACCCGAAAGCATTCCCCACTATCTGCAGTTTGGAATCACCTGTTCCTGGTATAGGGAACAAGCGGAGAGAGGGGCATCCAGATGTATTTCTGTCCATTCATTAATTTGACTCTGCAGTGTGTTACAATGTCATTGTTTCATTCCTTTATGAGCGAAGGAGGAAAGGCTCAGCTAGCAGATGAAGGCTAGGTCATTAACGGACCTGGGTTGCTGGGAAAGGAGGGATTCTGTAGATGGAGAGTGATGTCCAGAAGTGTAGACTGTTTTTATGATAGTCATTGGAGGGGACTCACTTGAAGACCCACTGAGTGAGGAACACACAGAGGGGGGCTTTGGGAAGATGTCCTGTGTACAGGTCTATAGGGGGTTGTTCCAGGATAGAGGAGGGTGCCAGTTTTCAGGTGAAAGATTATCATCATCTCCCAGGAGAGTCCTTCTGAACCTTCCCACACCTGGTGACCTGTTTCCATCTTCTCAGTTGCACCTGGGTTCAATATTCTCTTGTTTCCTTAATTGGAGCTCCTTGATATTATCAAAGCCACCATTAGAAGGTGTTACTAGGAGAATAATTATAGTTGTACTTCTGTCATGTTTTTGCAATATTCCAGTAAACATTTGTTATGGCATTTCTTGCAGGGGGAATTGGGTGAACGAGGAGTTCAGGTGAGTTTGGCTTTGGTAGTTGGTGACATTCACTGTAAGGCAAGTTTGTTTTAGTAATTATTTCCTCTAAGGAGAGACAAAGCAGCTGTTTTGGTACAGTTTGGAAATTATATCTTTTGAAACAAATCCGCTGATGGCCAGTGTATCAGCACAAAACACTCCATACAGGTGTGTGCATGAATGAACAGGCACATGTCCACACATGTGATCACACACAAACATGCCTAAGCATATACACACATATGCATATACACAAATATGCATACCCTCATATGCCCATACCCACACAAAGACCCCGAGACACACTCACTCGCACACTTGCTCACTCACACACTAGCCTTTTTTCACCTTCTCCTACCTCCTTCTGTTTCTACATGCACAGCTACAACCCCACCCCTCCCTCTTGTGTGGGAACAAATAGCAGATTATGAAAAGAGATTCCCACTTTTCTCTGAGATTACAGTATGACTTCAATTTTAAAGTGTGGGGGGGGGGGGGGTGGGCAAAGTCTCAACATTATGCATTTTTTTCTGATTGATTTTACATTGGATGTGGTTTGTATATCATAAATAATACATTTTAAAACTGGGGAAGTCATAGACTCTGTAGTTACAATTTATGGTTGAAGATCATCCACTAATCCTCCAGTTTGGCTGTGGAATTAATAAAACGAGCTTCAATTAGGCAGGTTTCAGGCTGGCTCTAACAGTGTGTTGTTTAATTCCCCATGTCTGTTCTGTAGGGCCTTCCAGGTCTGAAAGGTGAAGTAGGAAAAACGGAGATAATTGACTATAATGGTAACATCAATGAAGCACTCCAGGTACACGTTATTTAAGACCCAAGTTGCTCACTGTAGCTGTTTTCTGCAATGTAGCTGTATTTATTTTGGAAATAGTCCAGGTGTGGTGTGAACAGATCAATTTACAAATGATAGTCACACACCATAAGTGAAGACCTTTGAGTCTATTGTACTTGTGATTAAAACAGCTCTCAAATTAGTTCCTTTCTTCTGCCTTGCAACTGTTTCTCTTCCCATGCATTTACCCAGCTCCATTTGGAATGATACCTGCATGCCTGGTTTCACGACATTTCCTGCAGTAAGCACCAGCTCACACCAACCTGCTGTGTTGAAGTACACAGTATTGATTCACTTCTGCATAAATGGATGAGAGCAGAAACTGCCCAATTCTTGCACCAAGGGCAAGGCTGATTCCTCTATCCTGCTCCCCGATTCCATTATGCATAAAGAAAGAACCAAATCAAGAATCCAGTATCATCATCTATGGCACAGATCCTAGCAATCATAGGTTCAAGGCCCAATCCAGAGGCCTGAGCATTAAACTCTCAGTGATTTCTCCCACTCTGAGGGAGTGCTATACTGCTGGAGGTGCTGTATTTCAGATGAGGTCTAGTAGGCTCTCACATGTGGATGCAGAAGATCCCCTGGGTCTTTGAAGATCAAAGGATTTCTCTATGTCATTATGGCCAACCTTTATCCTCAACGAACATCACAACCTCTAGTTATTGGTTGCATTTCTGTTCTTTGGAGCTTGGCGTGCACAAAATGGCTGCCACACCCTTCACATTGCAACAGTGATGGCATCATTATCAGTAAAGTGTTTTGCAACAAAGTGATGCAAATCTTCCTTTCAATTTCATTTCTGTTTCATAGAATTGGACAATAATGGCATATCTTTTCTGTTTGAGTTATTAAAGGAATAATACATATTGGCCATGATTGTGGCATGGGCCAAAAACATTGCATCAGGTTGTACTTTTGGATGAAATTCTACATGATTTTGCAGTCTAAAATCAAGGTTTATAACCTTGACTTATTATGTCATGCTATCCTGATGAACTGATGAGGACATGTATCGTTTATGTTTAGGGACCTCCAGGAGTTCCAGGAATGCCAGGTCTACCAGGCCAGAAGGTATGTTTTCACCCAGTTCATTGACTCAAAGCAGGAAAGCTTCCACATTGACAATAATGATTTCAACTTGTTTTACACCCGGGGCGCTTTTCAAGAGTTAAGAGTGTTTTATTGTCAAATGTCCCAGATAGAACAATTAAATTCTTACTTGCAGTAGCACAATGGAATATGTAAACCTAGTACACTGTAAATAATATAATAAACGAGAAAAAGTTCAGTGCATGTATATATGCCAATACACACACATACATACACACACACACACACACACACACACACATATATATATTTTTTACGTGCTTTTTTATCAACAATACAAACTGGCTCCCAATTTACTGTCTCGCAATACTCAATTCAGCCCCATAAATATTAAAAAGGCTTCCTTTGCTGTATTGCTATTAGAAGCTTCCTGGTTTTTGAAACATTTACATACAGTAGCAAATACAAACACTTCTTTACCAATGTTGTATTGCGTTTGTTGCTTGTTTGCGACTTGGGAATTTATACTGAAATGTCTTAAGTACCTTGAAATGCAGGCTGAAATACAATTAAAGACACAAAGTGCTGGAGTAACTCAGTGGGTCAGGTAGAATCTTTAAAGAACATGGATAGTTGACATTTCGGGTCAGGACTCATCTTCAGACCATCTGAAGATGCTTTGTTCCTTATTTTGTAAACCCAGCTTTGTGCATTTTTTGCAACGCTACCGCTGCGCCACAGCACCGTACTTGTTTCTACAATCAGTTTGTTTGCTATGCATTGGCAGAATGTATTTACTGATACGTTACTCTATTTTTATAGGGTGAAATAGGCCTACCAGGGGTACCTGGACTTGATGGAGAAAAGGTAATATTGCATTTTTAAAAAGCCACTGTTCGTCATGGGCGTACAGGGTTCACATAATCTGTCTTTAGCCTTGTCGAACCTTCTTGTGGCAATAAGAGTTTGTCTGGATAACATGGTTTAATTCTCTCAGGGCCCCCGTGGGAAGCCAGGAGACTTTGGACCCTCAGGTCCGCGAGGACCACTGGGACCCGAAGGAACCAAGGGCGAGGCAGGAATTATGGGATTCCCCGGTCCCAAAGGAGCCAAAGGAGATATCGGAATGGTCGGATCACCTGTGAGTTCAAGCCTTCTAAACCTTACTTTAGATATACGCCCTCGAGTCTATAAACATTAATATAAATCTGTCCAATCTTCATCATAGTTAAATATTTTGACAATTATATGCAAAAGGTTTTCATTTATAATCAAGAACTGCAAAGGTTTTACATGTTGACCAGACTGGCTAAGTTATGAAGTACGATAAATTCTTCTTGCATTAACTGCAGTTAAATTGACCCTATAGTGTTAGTTGTCAATGTGAGTCAGAAGACTCAAATGTTACTTTATTTTTGAACTACTATCCCATTTCTGAACAATTCAACTTAGACTAGAGCATTTTGAATTAGCCTTCAATGCCCTGAAGTAGTTTCCTTTCGTGTTATGTGTTTAGGGTTTAGATGGGCCCACAGGTGAAAAGGGAGAAAGGGGAGAGCCAGGATTACAAGGCCCTCCTGGACTGCCAGGCCCCGTTGGACTTCCAGGCTCAACTGTGAGTATCTGCAGCTGATGCTCACTTCATTTTGGTGCTTAACACTATAGGGTTAAAGTGGTCTTGAGGAGTAGCACCATATTAGTGCCAAGGAAATGGCTACCCATCTCGATTCCCTCTCCATCCCGTTTAAGTTCCCATTATATTTAACCACTTCCATTTAACATCTAGCCCTATTTAATTCCCACTCTTCATCCCAGTGCCTTATTTAGAATCCTTTTCTAGTTTTTGTTTAGTTTTTAGAGATGGAAACATACCCTTCTCTCCACCGAGTCCAGGCTGACCATTGATCACCCGTTCACACGAGTTCAATGTTATCCCATTTTATCATCCACTCCGTACACATTGGGGGCAATTTACAGTGACCAATTGTGCTATAAACCTGCACGTCTTTGTGATGTGGGAGGAAACCGTAGCAGCCGGAGGAAACCTATGCAGTCACAGGGAGAACGTGCAAACACCACATCAGGCAGCAGCCAAGGGCAGGATCGAACCTGGGTCTCTGGAGCTGTGAAGCAGCAACTCCACCAGCTGCGCCACTGTGCCATAAATTAAATTATCCACTTAAATCCTTCACCCTATTTCGCAGCTTCATTCACAATTTGTCACCTTGGAAGCTCCATTTATCAGGAGAGTCGTTCATATCCCTTTTCTATTGAAGGACTGTGCCGGTGAAAAGGAAGTATTTTTGAATAAGGGGCTTCCCATTGCCCAGGAAGTGGTTGGTATCTTTATCCTTCATCTAGTGTTAATGCAAAATCAGCCCTCTTGCTAACCATCTGTGGGTTGAGGCACAAAGGCTAAGGAGAAGATATTCATTTTATCGGCTGTGTTCTGACCATGATCCTGGATGCTGAATGATTTAAATGCAATTTGTATGGCCATTGACTATCAAATATACTACCACAACCTATTTTAGTGCCTTATTTGTTTCCCTCTCACCAAATCACAGAACCCAACAAATATCCCACGATCGATAACAAGGTTAGATGCACATGAAAAAAATGATCACTTCATAGATCAGCAGTTTTTCCTTCATTAATCTTATCAACCGCATCTCCAGAAATAGGTTAACCATCAATGCCCATCATAAGCCATAGACTTCCACAGATGTCTTGATCACATCTCCTTCTGCCCCGTTTCTTGGCACAGCAGCCGAGAGTTTGTACCAGAGGGCATCCAAAAGGAGGATATTCACTCAATTTGCAATTCCACCTCTTAGAAAGAACTTCACTATTAGTCCCTAGCCCTGAAAATGCATCTTCGTCACAAATTTAACCTTTTCTGAAAATGACCATTGAAGCTTCAGGCAATGCAATCCAGATCACAGGAAAGGACAATTTCAGATGAAACTTGAAGCAAATTGTAAAAAAAGAAACACAACATTTTTTTTCATCCTGCAAAATCAGATTTTGGAAACAATTAAATCTACAATACAATACAATACAATACAATACCATTTATTGTCATTTGAACCTCAAATGAGGTTCAAACGAAATTTGGTTTCTGCAGTCATACAAACAAGTAAAAAGAACCAAGACACAACACAATTTACACAAACATCCATCACAGCGAATCTCCTCCTCGCTGTGATGGAAGGCAAAGTCTTATCTCTCCCCTGCACTCCCCATTCTCCTCCCGATGTCAGAGTCAGAGCACCCGGCGGGCGATGAAAAATAAGTCCCGCGGCCATTAAAGCCGCGCCGGGCGATGCAAGGCCACGCTCCGGGTCTTGATGTTGGAGACCCCGGTAGCGCTAGCAAGTCCCGCGGCCACCAAAGCCGCGCCGGGCGATGTTAGACCCAGCTCCAGGTCATCTTCAACCCCGCAACTCGGGCGGGAGAAGTTGCCGTTGCGGAAGCCCCGAAAAGCGGTCTCCCACCAGGGACCCGCGAGCTCCCGATGTCACCGTCCACCAGACCCGCGGCTGGAACCTCCGAAGTTCCGGGGTCGGGTCACAGCCGCGTGCCACCGCAGCTCTCCACGCTCCGAACTCGGCCAGCTCCACGATGGTGAGTAGTCCGCAGGCTCCGCAACTGGAGCCCCAGGTCGTTCCGGTTGGAGGCCTCTCCACGATGCTAGGCCCCAACGACAATGGAGACCCGACAGAGAAAGGTCGGGTCCTCCATACAGGGAAGAGATTTTTTAAAGTTCCCCCCTCCCCCCCCCCCCCCGCCCCCCACATATACACAGTTAAAAACAATATTAAAAAACACAAACAACTACATTTAACTAGTCAAAAATAAAAAAAAAGACAGACGGACTGCAGTCGAGCCGCTGCCATTAGGCGCCGCCCCTTCCGGCGGAATAAGATAGCTATTGATGGCCAATGTGCGATTTAGTGTGTTTAATGTCACACAGCATGGAAACCAGCCCTTAAGCCCAACTCATCCATGCTGACCAAGATACCCTGTCTGAGCTGGTCCTATTTGCCCTTATTTGGCCTAAATCCCCCTAAATCATTTTGTCTGTTAAGTGGCATCATGTAAAAGGATTTGCACTCAATCAGCAAACTACTATCCATTTTACAAGTCACAATCAGAACATGCACAGCACAGTCCACTGTTTCATGAACCTTTTGCAAAGTTTGACTAGTGTACACACCGAAAGATGTTTCTTCCTTTTGCAGGTTATTGGGCCGCCAGGAATACCTGGGCCTGAGGGCCCCCCAGGTCCAAAGGTAAGCCTCCATTCTTCTCAACTTGGGATGCAAGACGAGGAGGAAGCTAGCATGACCTCTCATACTCAATACGTTTGCTCGCAGAGTTATGCTTCATTTTAATTTTAAGGGTATTGCATCAGCAGAGGGTGATTGTAAATTCATTAACAAGGTGTAAATTTGAATTTAAACTACATCCTTTAATCGCACTGTAATTCCTTATGCCTATTGAAAGACCCTTGATTTTTGTAAAGTCTTTTCATACATCATCATTCCAGGGCAATTAATTATATTTGAAACAGCTATCTTTGAATGGAAAACTCGTATATCATACACACCTGGACCAGACGTTGATAGCATATCTGGCTTGCTTTATGCTTAAGAATAGTTAGGTTGCTTTAAGTGCATCAGGACTTGAAAAGACAATATGTTCATTTGTCAGAGAGTCCACTGTCATTACAACACAAAAGGAAGCCATTCAACCCATAGTGTCAATGCTAACCCTCTATTGCCCTGCCCTGTCCCCGTATCCTACAAGTTTACTTCCCTCAAGTGTAAATCTAATTTCCTTTTGAAAATCACACGTCTCAACTTCTACTACCCTAATAGGCAGTAGGTTCCAAGATTTTTGCCACCGACTGCCTAAAAGAGTCGTTCCTCAAATTCCCCGCGTATTTCGTCCCCAAATCATTAAATCGTAAACTCTAGTCCTTGTGCCATCCGCAAATGAGAGCAATATTTCTTTGTCTACCTTATCCAAGCTTGTCTTCATCTCATATCAAACCTACCATCTAACGAGAACAACCCCTGTTCCAACCCCTACAACCTAACCATGTAGCTAAAATCCATTATCCTTTCAGTCATTTTGATAAATTTGGAAATGTTGCCATTGGAAATGAACTTGTTATATTGTAATCTGGATGAAATGTTCTTTATTTAAAACCGGGTTTCTAATCTGTTCTGCCCAGGGTCCGCATGGCTTTTCAGGGACAAAGGTAATTTTAATTATTCTTGAACTACTTTTACAATTGTGTATAGAATATATTTAGAATAATGTATCGTGAGCTTCGTATGATAAAAGAGACTTACTGCTGCTTACTTTTAGTGTAACAGTTTCCCTCTCTATACAATAGTTTAAATTTGTTGATTGATAAAAATAGAAAACACATTTGATCTTTGACGGCAATACATGTTTTGAAAAGGTCTGAATGGGAAAGAATTCATGGAATGAGTTGTTCAGCCTGAGGCAATGACAGTTGTCTCCTGGATGGTACATTTTTTAATCTAAAATCGACAAACTATCATTGTCCTCACCAAATTAACTTTTTTTTAAAATTCACTTCCATTATGTATTTTAACAGATTTTCAAGTTTTTGATTCTGAAAGATCAACATTAAATATCATTAACAAAATGAAAATTGAAACGACACATCATATTTTTGACTAAGTATGGTATAATGTTCTCAAACGCTAGGAGTTAATTTGCTTTATGAAAGCTAATACATGCTAACAATCTTCAACACGCCTTATTTCCCACATGTTGGATCTGTAGTTTATTACATCATGGTAACTACATTAAAAATTGGAAATGTTAAAAAGAATTTAGCAGGTCAGGCAGCATCTGTGGAGAGGGAATTCTGAGGAAATATCCTGCAGCTGCAAGATGAACTGCCTCTCTCCAGAATTTCTGCTTGACCTAAAGGACATCTCCAGTATTTCATGGCCAACAGAGATGTCTGGCCAAGTGTCCAGACTCTACATTTTAGCTGGTATTCCTTTTCAATATTAGCATTTGGGCTTCACAGTTTGGCTCCAAGATTTTTATACCTTAGAATGTTTAGCAGTGGCTTTATGTGTGTAAATTGGATAGATTAGCATATGTATGATACAGATATGACATTGTGAACATATTACACCACAATTTTCTTATTGATGTAGGGCGAGCCTGGGTCAGAAGGTTTCAAAGGTGATAGAGGTGACCGAGGTGCCCTGGGACTGCCTGTAAGTTCTATTTTCTGTTACTGCCATCAATCTGTACTTCTAGCTGATACCGTCAATGTGGGATTTCTGGGCATGAGAGTGAAATTAACATGGTCTACAAATCACATTCATTCTTTAGACAGCTAATTTTATAGAAACCATCTAACCATAACTTGTGTGTTACCGCACGTTAGACTACCGTTTTTAAAACTAAAAGTCACATCAGTTTAGGGATGTATTTAATTTACCTGTACAATCAGGTGAGCAGGTCCAGAGGTGAACATCTGCCCACCCACTTTACAACTTCATGTTGAATTCAATCTCTGAAGGGGAGAAATCAACTTGGTCCTTTCCATTTTGCAGAAACCTACCACTCCTTGAGAAGCCATGAATTGTTTTAGTGCGTGCAACCCTCTACGCCTCACTTTCCATAAAACTGAAAAACGTAACATAAAATAGGTTGGCTATTGGCATGGCTAACTTTCCAAGAAATAAATAGAGTTCCTGGGAATTTTGGGGAGGGGAAGGGCAGTGATGGTGGGGGGTGAAAATAAGGACAACAAAACCAAGTGAGAACCAATGGAACAGCAACAGAAGGGGGGCCACGGTGGTGCAGCAGTAGAGTTGCTGCCTTATAGTGCTTGCAGCACCGGAGACCTGGGTTTGATCCCAACTACGTGTGCTATAGTATCTGTATGAAGTTTGTACGTTCTCCCTGTGACCTACATGGGTTTGCTCTGAGATCTTTGGTTTCCTCCCACACTCCAAAGATGTTCAGGTATGTAGGTAAATTGGCTTGGTAAATGTAAAAATTGTCCCTGGTGTGTGTAGGATAGTGTTAATGTGCGGGGATTGCTGGTCGGCGCGGACCAGGTGGGCTTAAGGGCCTGTTTCCGCGCTGCATCTCTAAACTAAATTAAAATGAAAGGAAAGTAAGCAACAGCTATGTCTCACTTCCAGAGATTTATTTCTGGGCTTTTTGAGAAAAATGTTGGACTGAAAATTAAGCAGAGGCCGAGACTTTCTGAATCAGCATCCGCAGCATAAATCAACACAAACATGGCACATGGGCCAAGCTTGATACTGAGAAGGGTCACGATTATCAAGAACAAAGTCATAGCTTTTAGACCTGCATCATCCATGTTCTCTGCTGCAGAGCCATGCAGCGGAAATTCCTTTCATCAAAACTCAATTCAGTATTTTTTCATTCCAAAATTATTCGCAAGGACAAATCAAGGCACGGGACATGAAATCCTGGAACATTTAGTATTATAATACTTATTTTGAATATCATTAATATACATTTAAAAAAATGAAAGAGTTTTCAAAATTTAATAACAATCTTCAATCACTCATGGTGTCCTGATGAGTAATACTCATAAATGAACAGAATTAGCCCATTCATCAAGGCTTCTCAGAACTGATTCGAAGTTACAGTCTGTCTTCTACCATAACTGTACATTCCTGTCAAATGTCACCATATTTGCCAATTCCATTCTTGTTCAAAAAGCTATTGAACTGGCTCTTGAAAGTATTGAGCACTCAAAACCTGAGTAAAGTCACATCTCCATATCCCAATTAAGAGGCAGAACCCTTGTCCTAGGAACATCGTTTTGAGATTCACCATCCAAGAGAAAAACACAATATCCAATTTGTCAAGCCCTCTGAGTGAGATCACAATCCTTCCAGAGAAAACAGAGCCATTCTACACAATCTATTTATAACATCAATAACTATAGGGAAGTCCTTCCTTAGTTCTGGATGATCAACAGAATTTAAAGATTAGGCAAATGAAAAAACAAACGCAAGCTTAAATTCATTATTAAAGTCACAGAAACATGAGAATATACTAGGTATTGAAAGCTGCAGTTGCAGTGTGTGTGTGTGTATGTGTGTGAAGTCTAATGTTGAAATAGCATCTTTCCTTCTGCATTAGATAATTCATTATCCATCGTGTAATGGATAGAAAACAGTGCTTTATCACCAACATTGCCATAATTCATTATTGATCCAATGTACATGTATCATAATTCACTTTCAATCACACAAGGTGCTGGTCATATTCACTCTTTGCTAATTGTGAAGATTTGGCATTCAGTATTTTCAGCTAGTTCCTGTGCTGTTCTGTAAAATTAATACACAGGTAACTCCTGGTAACCACAATGATGTTTCCATTGCCAATTCACTATCAAAATATTAAAGCAAATTCAAAAGCCTGAAATATTCAGCTAAATTGTTTGTGTTTCCAAAAGCTTTCATGTGTGCTGATAGATATGTCAAGTCTTCATCCCTTTCAACATTATGTCATCACCTTTCATTGAGTTATGCCAGCACATGTCCCTTTTCACTGCTACATTCATTTCTTCCCCACTGTTCTTTCCACTTTTAACATTTCATACACCGTCCAGGGTGCTTCTGGCTTAGATGGACAGCCTGGACCACTGGTGAGTTCTGTATGTCCATTCTCCTAGATAGTTCGTGCCTGCTACACTGCTGTTGGACTGCATTGTGAATTTAACATCGCTGGAATCCATGCCTGTACAGTGAATCATTACCATTGGCAATGAAGCATGAGATATATGCCAGTGCATGCGACTGCTTAATTAACATTTTGGTTTACCATTCGGATTAGGAAATGCTTAAGTAACGTGACTGTTCAATGGCTACAAATATTGCAGCCACAGCGTTGTAATTCTGGTAAATTAACAAATGTAGGAAATAAATAATTAAAGTGCTTTTAAACAAAATTAGTTTTGTTGAGCGGGATACAATTTTGGTTCTAGCAACTGTCCTACATTTACATATACCAAAGCAATCTGTGGTTTACAGTAAATCTATCCCGTCTTAGTAGGTCTGAAGCATTTAATGTTGATGTGTAACGTGGGCCTATGATCTTACTGAGTTATATTGACCAAAGTGGACCCTTCAAATTAAAGTGTAACACATATCCATGCTGCAAGATTTGTTGCACAGATTCCGAAATCATTGCGATAAAATTCAATTTCGGTCGACTAGAGAGGGTAAAGTACTCATGACTCATTTTGTATCATTACCCATGCCAAATTTCACTCCCAATCTATATTCTCCAGTGTAATTTATGAAACCCCATTGCTAGGCTGAGCTTCTGTGATTCCATACAATGGCCTGTACAGTCTTTGATAAGTTAATGTATTGTAAACATCCTATCCATTTAAGCAAGTTAGCATAGATGTTAATTGGTTTCGCCAAATTGTTCGGAACACCCTAAGAGAGAAAGTCTCCTCGAAGGTAAACTTTGCAAAAGTGAAGACTTACCTGAGAAAATCCCTTGGTTGTGACCAACTACTTGATCCAACCACTAGGTACAGAGTTACTAAGATCAGAGCAAGAGATATCCCACCCATTGACTAGTATTTCCCTCAAGAACAGGACTGACTTGTTGATGATCAACAATGCCCTGGAATACTGATATTCACCACAAAATACACTTTTCTATTCATACATTCATTACTCAGTGGAACTCGTCAAAATCATAGTCTCTGCCTAAGGAGCGTAGTTGCAAGGTTAGTAGACACCTAGTAGGACGATTTATGTCCCCACCAGCAGGAACCATGCCCATGAAGTGCTAGCTCTACTACCTGGAAGAGCCAAACCCTTCTGCAGGTTATACCTGTAGGTACCTTCATAACCATGCTTGAATCGAGAGGATCATGTCCAGTAACCAAGACACAGCAATTGGCATAATCAGGCACCGCAGTGCATCAATATTTCAAAGAGTACATTAGTGAGACTGGATTTCAATTAGATTCATTTCTTTGGCAGCCCATTTGAAAATACAGATACACGCTTTCTGTTTAGCTGGTTCTTCCCTTGCTCAGGGTTACTAGATTTTAACAAAGGATATCACTTAGGTTTTCAATAAAATAAGAAATGCACAGACTTAAACATAACATAATCCGTTTTTTTTAATATTGGAAAATAAATCACAGTGTCGAATGAGGCTGAATTATGTCTTATGTTCCCCTGCCTTCTTGAAGGCTCTGAGATTTTTAAAGGAACATCACCAGGCTATTACTGCAGGGACCACTGCAAAATGTAGGAGAGTATGCCAATTTTTCTTAGTCTGTTACTGCAGAATTGGACCCTTGAGCTAAATGCAGCAGATTTTTTTCAACCTTCCATAGTGGAGACGGAACTTGATCCCTTTTTGTCATGTTATCAGTTCAATATGTAGGTTGCTCCAGTGCTAGATGTTCTCTAGTAATTTTGCATTGGAATCAAAAGCCTCCCTCATCCCTTGGACACCTCAGCCAAAGAATATCTGTCCATTATCCCACTGGAGTAGATATATCTATTTGTCATGTATGCTAATCTGTATATAAAATAGCAGGAGTTTGTACTTTGCCTCAGAATGCCAGTAGAAAAATTACTGAAGCAATTTACAATGCATTTATATTGCCATATATAATTAATGACCAAGACAAATTTCCAACCTTCACTATGCTGCATGGTGACTTGTCCTCAACAGTAGTTTATGTGCATTTTCTCACATTAATCAATACAGTAGGAAAGATGTTAATCCCACAGTAAATAAAAACCAACAAAAATGGCAAATAACGAAGATCTAAAATCTAAAGGGAAAAATCCTGGAAATACATAGTAGATCAGGCAGCATCTGTGGAAAGAGAAACTGAGTTAATTTTCCGCATTGGACAAAGTGTTTCTCTATCCTCAGATGCTGCCTGACCCTGTTCGATTTATCCAACATTTCGATATTTATTTCAGATGGTAATTTTAAAGAGCTGAAAAGAATTTGAGTAAGCTCATTAATGTCCCTGTATGCCTGTACTGACAAAATTACAGAACTTTTTACTGCATCAATGAGCCAAAGGCTCTTCAGATATAGTTATCAGCAATACACAGGGCAACAATCTTATTTTCCCATGGGTACCTGATAAACAAAAGAGGGCCATGCAGACTACATTTCCATCTACACAAATTCCATGTAAACTGCCAAGGATTTTATCCTAATGTCTATATTTTCTTTTCATTCACTCGCCCGTCCTAAGAAGCAATGTACTTGATTGTATTGCAATCTTGATTTAGAACAGCCACAAAATGGCAGTGTTAAGTCTCTTGGTTCACCATTTCTAAATTCACCTGTTTGGCCACATAGAAGACACAAGAGGAGACACACAAAATTGGTGGACAGATTAATTCAAGGCACTGCCTCATTTTATATATTGTACAGATCCTATTCATTACATTGGTAAAACCCAGGCTTATTTCACCAACAGAAATGCCCCAGTCCTACTAAGAGTGCGCTACTTAATTTTCTTTAGGCTGAGCAACTGGTTCATGTACTATTCTCTGAATGATCTAAGTGCCCTTCCGCTCTAATGCTAGGCCTTTTTTGTTAATGGCATTGTTGCTAGAAAACAGGTGAGGGTAGTGTGTTGTTCTTAAATATATAAATATATTCATTTCTATGTAGGGTGTACCAGGGCCAGCAGGACCAAAAGGAGAAAGGGTAAGAGTGAGACGAAATGTGGGCCATTGGGCTAAGGCAATTTCAATTGCAAATCTCCATGGACACCATAGAGAATAGTAAATAGTTGAATGTAATTGCTTATGACCAATATTTTAATTCCAAGTGATTTTATGTGCAAAATTATTGGTATGTATTGTGACTTTTAGGTCCTCACTCCATGTGAGAGATTACAATAGATGGGAATAAAGATGGAATTTATAGTAAAATTACTATATTTTACAATATGGTATAGTGACTACTCATCTTGTGTATACATGGCACAACTAATAAGTGGCAGCATATAGTAATGCCAAATATGCAGTAACCCTGCACACGTCCAATTTTGCAGCTATGCAGTCAAGAAAACTACAAGCCAATATCATTGCCTGAACCCTATATTTGTTTTGATGTTTGGTAATTGCTAATGGAAAAAGCATCAGGTTCGGGGGAAGTCATAATTCATTGCCTATGGACATTCAATTTTACTTTTGTCACATGTACCTAGGTACAGTGAAATGGTTTGTTTTGTATACAACCTGGTAAAATCATGTAGCAATCCTCATCCAGGCAGCATACAAGTGTTACTACGTTTTGGTGCCGCTGAAGACAGTGGGAGTAACTCAGCGCATCAGGCAGCATCTCTGGTGCACATGGATAGGTGACGTATCCTTGGCTAGAGTGCGAGATCTTCCCTCATTGGTGAGATGTACAGCCTTTTTTGAAGGTGCTGTTGATTTCATTACCGGAAACATAGAAAATAGGTGCAGGAGTAGGCCATTAGGCCCTTCGAGACAGCACCGACATTCAATATGATTGTGGCTGATCATCCAAAATTAGTACCCTGTTCCTGCTTTCTCCTCATATCCCTTGATTCTGTTAGCCCAAAGAGCTATATCTAACTTTAAAATTGAAAGGAAAGAACCCAGACAATCAGACACACTCATGCCATTCTCTCGCTTTCACCGCCCCTTTCTTTTGCTTTCTCTCTTTCTCCCACTCCCTTTTTCTTACTGTCACTCCCTCTCTCTCTACCAACCCCTTTCCTTGCCCTCTTTTTTCCACAATGCACTGCACTATATCTCATTCTCTCCTTCACTTCACCGTTTCTCCCCCCCCACACCTTTCCTTCCTTCCTCTTTTCTCAATACACTCTCCATCATACTTATTTTTATTCAGCCCCTCACTCCGCTCTTTCTCTCTTTTTTCTCTCTCTCCTCAACCCACTCTTTATCATTCCTAGCTCTCCACTCTCATTTTTTTCAGTCTTTGTTCCCTCTCTTTCTTCTCATCATTCACTCCTTCATCTATTTCTCTTCCATCATCTTTACAGTTTCATTAGTTAATTAGCTCCCTATCTAATGAGCCACCAGACTGATACCTGTGATGCCCCAATCATGGTTGACATTCATTATCCTTGTAGTCCTTAGAGAATTTACAAGGTGCAAGAGGTAGTAGTTGATATTGTTGCTGATAGTGGGGCTCGAGGCATGTGAAAAATTTATAAGTCAACTCTCACCCCAAACTACAAATGAGATACATTAATAAGATGTAGAAAAACATCCACCAGCAATGGAGAGGAACATAACACAATTTTGCATGAGATATGATTCCAGTGTAATCAGGGATCACTTCTGCAGAGATAGTAATGGCACTGTGTCTTCTCTTTTAATTTGTTCAGTGCCACCCCCGAGTATACTCGGGTCAGATTATACGTGCAAAAAAATATTGGCAGTGAACGGGTTAATGCCTGGCCATGTGGGCACTGCAGGTTGAGAAACCAGTAGATTACACATGGGTAGAGCAGAAGGCCTTGCATTACGAGAGTCATCTGGTCTCAGCATACACATACAAGGTGCAACAATTATCAGAGGATAGGGCATTTTTATATGGGCACCAGGAAATTGGCAGATACCTACCCTTTAGTGGGTAGCAGTCAAGCAAGATGGTAGTTCTCCAGATGGGAATGTTCTTTACTGAAGCAGAAGTCTTAACTAAGTCGCAACGTTTGGGCCCGGCGATATATCAGAGACATACTACTTGAGATGTCCAAATCTTTAAAGGCGTACAGGCATATAAACACTTTACAAACTGTTACACTGATTTAGATAAAATATGGTGATTTATTCTGCGGGGGGAGGGAGAATCAGTGCAAGACAGTTGGATGTGAATAAATTCATGTATTCTTGAAGACCAGCAGGTCTTTAGTTCAGTTTTTTTAAAGTAGTACTGAATGGGTGGGGAGGTTTCATACCATTCAGTGAGAGGAGATGAAATGGTCAGCTGGGTAATTGAAACGGTCAGAGGTAGTAACTGTATATTGGTATCTTTTCACCTTTGTGGGGTCAGTAAAATTTCCATTACTCTTGCATTGCCTCTGCAGGAGCCTATTTTCCAGGCATATGTTTTAACTTGGTGATGTTACAGAACACCATATGTGTGTCAATTGCACTACTACACCACCTCTGGAAGGCCATTCTATTGTTCTCTTTGACTTTTTACCCGAGTTCAATTTATAAATGAGTCAGAAGTATAAAATTATCAAAGCCATATTGTTCACTTCCAATCAGGAAACTTACTTGAAATTCAATCCAAGTATTCAAAATATATGTGGCTTGCTCTATCCAAAGCTGTGAGGTTGAACTGAGTATTTAAGCAACATTGACAATGGGATGGATGAAGGACAGCATGTAATAAAAGTGGCTGGAGTTGGTCATCATTTGTTGTTTGAGGTCCAGCTTTGGAAGAAGCAGGACTAAATATTTTTCATTCCCAGGTTGAATTTCACATGCATTTCTTGTTAGATGTTTGCAATATGGATACAATACCTTCAACGCTGAGCATCATAAATCTTCTCATCGTTTATGATTTTATCTTGGGTAGGAACTCACACAGTTAAGGTCATGACCCAGAGGTGAGGTAGGAGCGATATAAAACTAAATGTCACATGTGGAATTCTATAAGGTCTCCGAGACGAAATAATAAATGTGAAACTACAGCAGAACTCAAGAATTAACAAAGATATCTATATGCTGGAAGAAGAATCGCAATGGGGTTTTCTGATTGTTCTGCCAGTTTAAAAGCCCATGGCTGATCTTTGATATAACTATCTTTTTCCTAGACCCTTTTGCCAGATCCCATAGTACCTATGGTTAATAAAAGATGGATCACACTTCTTAAGTCATTCTTCAATAATATTTCATCAATATGCCCAAGTTCTAGACTCCCCCCAAGCAGAAATGGTTTCTCTCTAATCTATCAGTTCCTTTTAATATCTTGTAAACCATACGATCTGCCATAACTTCTAGATGTACAGCGAATGTGGCCTTAGATTATATCATCTCCTAATTTACACATTAGAATCCAGGAAACATTTGGATAGGTCAACGTTACTCTTCCAGGGCCAATATCGTAGTGCTTAGAACATGCACACAACACATTCTGTTGTGGTGTGACAAACAATCATGTAGCTGTAACATCAAACCACAGTTGTGCCAAACATTTGGAAGCAAAGACTGGTATTTCATCGTGTAGGAAGGAACTGCAGATGCTGGTTTGAACCGAAGATAGATAGAAAAAGCTGGAGAAACTCAGCAGGATAGGCAACATCTCTGGAGAGAAGGGATGGGTGACGTTTTGGGTCAAGCCCCTTCTTCAGACTGAAAGCCACAGGAAGGGGAAACGAGAGATATTGGTCTTTTTATTTATTTTAAGCAGAGAGAGATGAGTGGGAGTGAAAGTGAATGGTACATAGATGGAGCAGTAAGGAGATGCGGGATGTTGTCAGTAATGCTACAAGTCAAGGAGAGAATTAACAGAGATAGTCATAGGTAACTTAATAAAGTGGCCACAAAAATCCCAATGTCATGAAGTTCACACTAAAGAGATTACACCTTTGAAGAGTGAGGAAGGTATCTGAAGGGCAGGTCTAATGATTCAAGAACTTTACAGATTATGACAGGTTGTGGATGCACCCATCTGACAGGGAACAAGCATCACCAGTCTCAGTTTTAAGGAATTAATCAGGACTTTGGGGAATTTAATGACATTGAATGGAGAGTGTAGCCAAGCGATGCATCCAGTAGTCATTCAATAATGGATGGACAAGGCAAAAGTGGGGATAGATTCTGACGAGGGGGATGTAATTTCACGCTGTAATTTCAAACCCATAAATACTTAGAAAAGGTTAAAGAAGGGAATTGCCTGACTCAACAGTCAACTCAAAACTAAAACATAATGTACCATCTTTTGTTTTAAACAACTTCTTCTGAAATTCAAGTCTGATCAACATTTTGCTTAATGACTGACATCTCATTTCATGGAGCTCCATGGAGCAAAGAAAAATGTAGTTATAGTTTATAAAATCATGCAATTTGTAACCAAAAAGATTACATTCGGATTAATGTTAAAATTATTTTCCTATTTTAAATGCCATAATGTCTAGGTTACATAACATCTGCATATGTCCACTCACTGCATACTTTCCCCTTCCTACTCTCTTTTTCGTATTTGAGCTGATTCCATAGACCTAAGCATCCAACAAAATGTGGTCCAGGTAAACTGAAATCGGGTGGGTGAAGATAGGGATGAGAATGGAGTTCTGCTGGTATTTATAACTAACTCGTAGCTAAAGAGTGTCTGGGAATATTGGTTGCACAACCTTCCAAATGTTGATTACAATGGAAAGTAAAATAAGGCAGAAGCAAGAAACCAATATTGGGTTCTATTACACAGAATCTCCAAGGAGTAGATGTGGATATAATTCCTCCTCAGTGCATCAGCAGGCCAATAGTTTGTGTAGGCTATCATTCACGCAGGTGTGTGTGGATCAACGCATACACAGACGCAGGTTGTGTTTAGACATGCATGTGCACTTCCTAGCAAGAGTCATTGAAAATGACCTGGAATGGAGCACTGCCAGATTTTTCTTCATTTCCCCAATCTCTGGCAATGGTGCCAAATAACTGGGTGGTCCTGGTCAGTATGTCTCGGTTGTACGCAAGCTGATTCAGTTATTGGTCAGCAAAATATATTTTTTCAATGCAAACGTTGTACACCATGTGCTTAAGAAAGATGAAGTGAAACCCATCTAAACATTTGTCGCAAGAGCATAATCCTGAGCACATGTCCTCTGTAAGTATTCAACCATGAGTGCGAGCTCATCTCAATGAAGAACTTTGTTGTAGCTTTAATGGAAGAACTTAGTATCAATTACATTGATAGAATTAACACTTTTTACTTTGATTTTATGGGCTGTTTGCTAATTGTGTTTAATTGGTTTTATTTTAGGGCGATAAGGGAGACATGGGAATTTCAGGACCAACGGGACCACGGGGATTACTTGTAAGGACGCTGGTTAATATGTTGTGTTCTGAAATAGTCTAATTTTAAGTAATGCAGCTGGTGGGATATGAGTTTCGAGGATACTTCATTTGTGTTTGGTTTGTTATTGGCTTATTATTGTCATGTCCACCAGGACACAGTGAAATACTTTGTTTTGTGTGGTATCCAGGCAGATCACATCATTTATGAGAACAATTATACCATACATGGTGCAACAGGTATCGCAAAAAAGGGAACGGGAGCAGAGTGCAGAATATAGTGTTATACCTAGAGAAAGTTCAGATTTAAAAAAAGTGCAAATGCTGCAACCAGATAGTTTGGAAGATCAGTAAAATTGGGTGGGTTCAAAATATAGATACCAATTCAAGTACTCCTAATTCTTGCCAGATGTATCGAGTTAAAATTGGTTTGGTTCATGGTAAGTATGGAATGTGTTTTATATCCCCCACCACATGGTAAAACCAATGACATTTAAAAAAAATCTACAAAATAGTCTTTATTGTCAAAGTTATCTCAAGATTATATGGTAGACAAAAATGCTGGAGAAACTCAGCGAGTGAGGCAGCATCTATGGAGCGAAGGAATAGGTGATGTTTCGGGTCGAGACCCTTCTTCAGGATTATATGTATCATCAGGTGAAGCTTTTAGGAGTATCACTTCCAGTTTGGGTTTCTGGGAAAACTATAATTCTATCAATCAGCACCCTCCTCAATCAATCCAACTCAGATTAAAGTATAATTCAAACCATGGTTGCAAAACCACATATATACATCTTCATATGGACTTTTGATCGGCAAAGCCGACCAATTTGCCTACCAGGTCTATAAGAAAGTGCATGTGTGCTTTGATTGTTAGCCCCAGCACCACCCCCTCCCCCTTACCTTTCCAATCCAGTCCCTGATTGGCAAAGTTTGAAAATTACCTCTTTAGATGCAACACCAGTAAGTGAGGAACAAAATAAAAGTAATCAAATGCCTGTACTGTTATAATTGATTGATATCCCACATCCTGTGGTTTGAATAGTTATTATCTGCAAACCTTTGGCTGGTCAATAAAGATCTCCTCTGGAAGCGATCTGATGTTGATGAATTAAGATCACCATGTTCCCCTGGTTTCTTGCTCTGTCTCTCTTGCTTTTAAATCAGTAATACTTTCAATACCGGCTGACCACAGATGGTGTCCAATCAGTGAAGTCATTTCAAATTTAGTTTTATCGATGACTGTGTTGCATCATATTAACTCAACTTGAGAAATATGACCTCTGCTAATGTCTTTTTCAGGGTTCACTAGGACCAACGGGTGAAAAGGGAGGCCGGGTAAGAATGAATGTTCTGCTGCATGGTCTCGTTTATGTGGACAATTATGCTAATATGCATGAGTTATTGAAGTAAAGTATCAGCTTTATTTACAAGGACCATATTTTCCTCTGGATGTTACCTTTGGGAGGTGCGCAGAAAAAAAAGACAAAAAATGTAGCAAACAGTAACAAATGTTGTATCTGATTCAATCTGAGAAGCCCTCATGGGAAATGCTGTTGAGAAACTATTTTCTTCTTTAGATTCATCAAGGGCAGGTTTGGCTAACCATGGAAGAACTCTGGCAGAATAGCACCTGAATGTTGGGAAGGTGTTTGCTTGAAGAATAATGGATGATTATGGAATCAGTTGTGCAACACAGAAACATGTCCCCTTCCATGCCAAACGTTTTTCCTCTGTATTTATTCCATTTGCCCCCATGAGTCCTAGCAACATCCTCATACATTTTCTCTGAACCCTTTTCAGCTTAATGTTTCCTATCACAAGGTGACCAAAACGGAACACTTAATTCCAATTACAGCCTCACTAGTGTCTTGTACAACTGTAACATTATGTCCCGACTTCTATACTCAATTGTGTAGGAAGAAACTGCAGATGCCGGTGTAAACCGGCGATAGACACAAAATGCTGGAGTAACTCGGTGGGGCATGCAACATCATTCCTTCTCTCCAGAGATGCTGCCTGTCCTGCTGAGTTACTCCAGCATTTTGTGTCTATATTCTACACTCAATTCCCTGACTGATGAAGGCCAGCATGCCAAAAGCCTTCTTCACCACCCTTTCTACCTTCACTGCCTCTTTCAGGAAACCATTTACTCCTAGACCTCTTTCAGTAAACCAGGGGTACTCCTAGACCCCTTTGCTCTGCAACATTCTCCAGGACCCTACATTCCTGGTTTGCTGTCCTGAAGTTGCTGTCCTGGTTTGACACCATCCCTTAGTCAACTTTCCTAGCTGATCAAGCTCCATCTGTAACTCTTGAATAACCATCTTCACTGTCTATGATACCACCTATGTTTGTGTCATCTGCAGGCTTGCTCATCATGCCTTGTACATTCTCCTCCAAATCATTGACATCGATGACAAACAACAATCTGCCTCCAAATCAATAAAGCAACCTTCCACCATCACCATCTGTTTTATACCATTAAGCAAAGTTGGTACCCTGTTAGCGAGCTCTTCATGGGTCCATGACGATTTAACCTTCCAGAGGAGTCATATGTGTTATTATATTTATTTCTGATTTGTCCAATTTTCTATTGTTTCTCCTGACATAAATAAAGAATTACATGTATATGCAATTCCAATAGCTTGTAATTAATATTTTTGGAATAAGAGATTTGTATGTTTTTGCGAATCAGAGGAAAATATTACCCTTGTCATCAGCAATGTAGAGACCATTACAATAATCAACAGCCAGTAATAAAAAATATCCAACCTTAACCATGTCTTACGTGTAATCTAGGGAGCAACTGCACTTTAATTAAAAAGATGGATGTAATTTTTAAAGTATCTGTTTGATTTAGGCAAAATTACTTTTTATTTGAAATTGTCAATTTAAATGTTTTTAATTTTTCATAGCCATTGTGCAAAGTAATCCTAATTCAAACAGATATACAAAAGAAAGTGTTGCGAATTGGAATGTGTGTGATATGTGGTAGATGTTTGAATTATACTGCATTCTTTCTTCTTTTTACTTTGCTATTTTTCTGTTTTCTTATTCCTTCCAACAGGTCTGCCTTACCCCCCTTTATCCCTTCCTTCTGTTCTACATTAATCCTAAATTATCCTGCTTACTCCTTCCTGAAACAGCATTTCCTTCTTCCTGACAGTGATCCCATTGTGCGAGCAAGTCCATAACCGCTCAATTTCTCCTAAACTAATGAACATTCTGATCCTCTAATTCATTATCTAATTTTCCTTGATGTTTATTAGGAGACTCTTAAGTTTTAATAAAGTACCCACTGTAATCTCTTTCTAATTTCAAAATAATACAGAACAGGGTACAGATTCCATTTTTTAACAATATATTCTGATCGTTAAACATCTTTAAAGTATCTTCTTGCTAAAAACTATACTCTGTGCAAAAAAATGAATAACTGAATCATAAATTCAAGAAAAAGTACCTGAGTGTTTCCAAACACTGAAGGACTATTTAATCAGTCAATCTGTTATCAGAAACAATCTCCTGTAAGTTAGTACATCATCAGTATCATACCTTTAAAATACTTAATGCTACTGGTTTACAATTACGTATAACTGTCCTAACAATTTAATCAATGATGAAGCAAATGTTTTAATGAAACAAATTTGAGTTAAAATCGGGAAGTGTTAATTCAACGTTCTGTTCTCCCCTTTTTTCTATAGTGTCTTGTTCTTTGACTAATAAAAATATTGTTTGCAGGGGGAGAAGGGAAAGAGAGGTGCTAAAGGGCCTAAAGGGGATAAGGGAGACCAAGGAGTGCCTGGATTAGATGCACCTTGTCCATTGGTATGTTCTCGTGATGTCGTTGAAAATGTCAGGTATTGTAATGGAAAAATAAGGGAGGAACTCACACCCCTGCCCAATGGTACCACTGATATGAATTCTTTCAGTGCAAACCTGAAGCCTGTTTTCATATATTGATATGGTTACTTGGTCACAACGCTACTTCATTTGGCTGGAGTGTCTGCTGCCACCGTAATGTGGTTTCAGAGCTACACCTGAATGGTGGACTACATGAACCAAGGTCCAATTGCTCTCCAGTGACAAAAGACAGTCAGAAATTCTTGGCCTGCCACAATGGCCCATCTCAATTCCTAACAGTAGTCAAAGAGCTTTTCTGGCCTTAAGATTGGTGAGTGCGTCTAATGCAGGTCTGATGGTTTGCGTCAAAGTTTCCTTTGTGGTACTTACTGGACATAGAAAGAACGATCTCTGATAACGTGTCACTTGTCACACGTCGACTTGTCTGCTCCAATGTCCTCCCTCCTTTCTCCATCTATGTGAAAGTTGATTCAAGATGCATTTGTATTAACCAAGTCAGTTCATTTTGTAAACAGGGATTTCGAGGCATTAAAGGAGAAAAAGGTGAACCGGGCTTACCTGGCCTGGATGGGCTTGACGCCCCTTGCCCATTGGTATGGTGTTACATCCCTTCCCTTCCTGCACGTGTATCATTGTAATCCACTTTCATGCATGCTGGTGAACTAATAACTTCAAATGCAACCTAAGAAAGTACTGCTTCAGCCCCACAAAACTATGAAATCCAGTGATGGATATGCTTATTCGCTCATTTTGAAATTCTTTACATATTTGTTCTGTGCAGTTCTTTTTCTCTACAAATTTGACGACATACACCAAAATACCTCAAATCAAATGATGCTCGATTTACAATTTATGAAGAGAGCCCTTTTCCAGACCATACACAAGAATAGCTCACAGCATAAACTGCAGACAAAAAGTGAATTAAATCAAACCTAGTGCAAGTAACATACAAATGACCTATTCAGTCAGCTATGATTTCATTCCACTTCAAAACTACTTCACTGACTAAATGCTACATGACAACGATATGGAAAGTGCTATGTAGATGTAGATTAATACATATTTATTTTGTGTTTCCTACATTTCACAGTTGACACTTTAATTTCTAATCCATGTCCATGAATAGTCTTGTTAGTAATCCGAAAATTTCTGTTATTGCTTAAGAAAATACTAATAGAGAACTCTATAAGGAAGTTTAGATATAAAAACAAAATTTTTAGGAAATCAATTGTGAAAGGTTTTATGATAATGAAAATTAATCCTTTTACATATTTAAAAATGTGACGTGTAAGAAAGAACTGCAGATGTTGGTTTAAACTGAAGATAGACACAAAAAGCTGGAGTAATTCAGCGGGACAGGCAACATCACTGGAGAGAAGGAATGGGTGACATTTTGGGTCGAGACCGTTCTTCAGTTTCTATTTCTCTCTGTCCTTTGACAGTAGATTCTGGCAATTCTATGATAAAAACAAGCATTCATCACTGAAAATTCTGTCAATTAGTTGAATTTGAGTTAGATATTAATATTGCACAACACTAAAATCCCTCCTATCTATAACCCTGTTCTATTTATAACCCTTCTCCCATACTGGTCATTTATCTTATTGCTGTTTGTGGATGCATGCTATGCACAAATTGCTTGCTGCTTCTCTTATATTATAATAAAGTATGCACTTCAAAAATGCTCCACTGGCTGAAGAACGTGAGGACATCATGAGGTCATGTAAAGCAGCACAGAGTTGCAATTTATTCTCACATCTCGGCAATTAAACAACGCTAACTCATATCCTATGGAAAAGTTTACCTTCATTTTAGTGGCTTTGTCCTTCCTTGCAACTTCAAAAGCCAAGCATTCCCATTGAATTTCCCTTACTTATGTAATGCTGCTGCAGTAAAATCTCTTGCAGAATCCTCTCTTATTTATCACATCAATGCTCCTGTTTCACTTTTCAAAACCAATTAAGAATTAACATCCCTCACTCCTTTCCCACCCTTCCTTAATTGCCACTTTTCTGAAACCCTGTCCTGAATGCATTACAACAGAGTACCAATGGGTTAATATTAATTACCTTAAATCATGTTTATGCCTAAATAAATAAATCTCATTGATGGTGCATCAGTGAGAAATCAAATTATATTTATTTTTGTAAGAGCCAAGAGTAATCTAAGAATCCTTTCTATAATATAGAACATATTTAGCTTTGTGAATCGTTTCTTTAAGTATACTGATCCTGTTTTAATTACAAAAAGAGTTGTACCGAACCATTTTTCCCAAAGGCAGTGCAATGCATGACCATTAGTTTTAAAGCTTGCTTAAATTTTTTGCATTTGGAATCGATATTTTATAAGAAAGCATGTTGCTTACAATTGAATAGTCATAAGTAAATCTACTATTTTTAATCTATGAGGTACAGTAAACATGTAATTTAAGAATCAATTACATAATCAAGTGGTTTGCTAGTTTCTTAGAAAGCAAGCAAAGCAGGTGAAAATGTGAGAGCGAAATCTGAGCCATTATGCTATCCAAGTGTGGCAGGAAAGACTTCCTTTTCAAAAGTCTCACTTGTTATGCTGATGCCTCACAGTAACCTGAACACTGCCTGGAAAACCTATTGCCAGAGTTTAATGAGATAAAGCTTGAGGCAACTGTGCAATATAGATATAAAATGATGGTAGTATCAATATTTCAATCCTTAAGTGAATTTTGTATCTCCTTTCAAGTCATATGATCCGAATCCATTTAGAAATAAATGGGCTAGTGCCAGATTAAAATAGCAGATGCAAGAGTATACGAGGAATCTATTTAGTGCATATCAGCAATCATTTCTAGATTATTTGATTAAACTCTATGCTGAATGACAGCTTTCCAGTGGATACAGACTTGGTTTCATTGACTTTCGATGCATAGTATTTGATATAATGGTTTGTAAAGGAAAATTTGCTAACTGAATAAAGGGCATTGAGAGCTCAAAATCACTCCTTCACTGTTGAGTTTACTATTTGAAGCAGTCCTGCCCATGTGTACCATCTAGCTATCTTGGAGGATTGTATAAATCACAGCATTAATATACTGTTCTATAACAATGTAGAATGCTATTATTGTATTCACCAAGTTAAAGAATATGTGAAGCTGGGCAGACATAAAGTCTTTAAAAAATGTTAACATTCAATAATATCACAGAAGACATCTCCAAGTTTTGCCACTGGCGATAGTCTTGTTATTTGAGAAGACCTTGCATGGCAAATGTGGCAGATGAACAAGATCAAGAATCAGATAAATAAGATCAGTAAGATGATAAAGATGAAGGTGAGGAACAGAGTTAGCATTTCAGGTCAATGATCCTCCATCAGACGACCATCAGCCCAAAACATTAACTCTGGCTCTCTGTCCACACAGGCTTCCTGATCTGCTGATCATATCAGCAATTTTTTATGTTCCTAATAAGTTTTATTTTACATTTCTGGGATTAAGAACTGGAAGAGCTCCTATAATTAGTTGAGTGGAATTGTGGGTTGGTGAGGGGGTTGGGAGAGGGGGAATGGAGGGTGCGGGGGGGGGGGGGGGGGGGGAGGTTGGGAAGAGAAAGGAGGGGTGGTGTCGGGAGAGAAGGAGAAAGAATAAAAAATTCCAGGAATCAAAATGCATGGAGGTTGATGTAATAATGGTTACGATGCAACATTTTCCATGCCTGCGCAATGTTGAGATGAATGTTGACATGTCTGATTGAAGAGATTATGTGTGTTTATTACCATGTTTCCACCAAGGCTAGAAATATGTAATATAGCCATAAATATCATCCCTGTTTTCTCCCTGGCAAAACAGGAGCTGAGGTATTAGTTGAATCTAAAAGGATACTGTGGTAAAGTAATTAAATCCATATTGGTGTTAATATAATTTAATCTCCATTTAACAATCAGACTAGGTTAGTTGTGATTCTAGTGCTGAATTGATTGGTGGTATTTTTTTACTACTGCCAAGCAAGATGCACTTACAAGATTTCATTTCAGTTTTATCTAGTTAAGGAAGATGAATTCAAGTTTCAAATCAAAATGCTAAGATTTCAACAAAGGTATTCAGCCAATGATATGTATCCAAGGACAGCTAGGGCCATCTCGAACAGCAAGCTAGATATTGTTAGTATAAACAATGTTTCCCATCTCAATCAAGCATGTCATCATTTCCAAAGTATAACTTTAATGCAATCGCTGACAACCATTCGACCAATTTCAATTCAGTAAACACTTGATCAAGAAACTCCTCCGATAAATTTAGATGTTGTTTAAATTACAAAAATATGTAGTTGTCAAGTGGCCACAGTTCCCAAGTTTGGATCTCAATTTCAATTCTCCACTAGATCTGATTCTAGTTTCCTGCCTTTCCTTAAAGGTGCTTTCCATCAAGTTAAGATATTTGTGAAGAAATAGTGGCAAGGGAAGCAGATATAGAAAGTAATTTAAATAGGTGACATAAAATTAAAATTGGATAGAAACAAAAGAAGGAAAAGATATATAAATATTTTCTCTGTTTGTACTTTTAGGGTGAAGATGGTTTACCTGTACAGGGCTGTTGGAATAAAGTAAGTAGCGTTAAATGTATTTGAGCATGTTTGTGTGCTGCCCCTATAGTGTGTTTTCTAATCAGAATGAGTAGTGATTCATCTTTGAATTGATTGGAAGCTACAAGTGTGTGTAGCATGGTCATGGCTTAGCCTGTTCCTACTGTATTCGTTGGGAACTATAAACAAATGCCACAGGTTAAATACATTATCATCAGCAATTACTATATCATTGCTTTAGAAATTTGATTTTGGCAAGGATTCTTTCACTGTTACCATTTTCTTGTTAATCGTGAACAGGCTTTAACAGTGGCAATAATATTATTACAGCTCATTTTCTTTCAATAGGGTCCTTTAGAAATGGCTGTCAATTAATCATGAATTTGGGATATAAAATTGCTTCTACTTAATACTGAGTTTAAACACTTAAATCCATATTGGACCCAGAATTACACAGCAGCATCTCTGAAAGATACAATAACCACAAAATGTACAAAAAAAACTAATTAAAAATGCAAATGGTTGATTTAACATCAGCTGATTGCACCATGAAGTTGAGGAAAGGTAGGAATTGTAGAATTGTAGAAATATAACAGACCAAAATAAATGTAAGGGCAACTTGAATGGGAATTATCAGGTCATCTATTAAAACATTATTAATGGCAATTATAAAGTGTTAATGAACCTCGCTCTTTGAAATGAAGCCACCATTCATTAGCCTTATTCACAAAAATAGAATTTTTCATGTCCTGCAAATTCATCATCTCAATCTAGAAATTCTTCTATACAATATAAACATGCAACGATGAACATATTATCAAATCATCATGGCAATGAAGGGGCTGTTTAGCCCATCAATTCCATGCTAGATCCCTGAAACAAAAACTGTTTAACCCCTTCCAGTAAACTGCTCTGTTGTCATATTTGACATTTGACATTCATCCATTTATTGGTTAGCATCTTGAAGCCCAACTAAAGTAATGAGCATTATATAGAGAACCGTAATGTGTGAACTCTCAAACTGAGCTCTTTGATAGTATAAATTCAAAACATTCCGTGTGACTTGTTTCAAGTAATTTTCGGAGAGGTGCTTATTTATTTGGTAAATAGGGAGTCAATCAATATGGAGAGAGAAATATCAGGGCTAAAAAGAAAGATTCACCCAAATAAAATAATCTAATTTGATCAACTTTAATAACAAATAATTGAGGTTATAAATATGTAGTTGACTCTAGATGGCTCAATGTCAAGGACTGTTTCACATCTCAATTAAATTTCCCCTTTATTGACTTGTTCTGTGGTGCCTTGGTTTGAAGTGCTGATGTTTAAACTAACCTACATTTGCTTTTCTTTGCAGTGATGATGGTCTAACCTCAGAATGGAGTGTGTACATAGAATATTTATTTTTATACAGTTTTTTGCAATTATAAATGTTACCTTTTTTTAAACTAATTCATATTTTAATAACACATTTTGTATAAATTGTATTAAATCCTGTGTTGTCTACCATTGTCTTTGTACCTGTGTATTCATCTGCTAATTTTGAGACATAATACTGCAGTTATTATTTGCATGATATTCGTGCATAATATAAGGAGCCACAGCTGCATTGTAATTTATTGTATTATATGAAGTGGGCTGCCCTTAACTGCAGACCTGGTTATTTGAAGCCATTTCCCCAAGCCACCAATTGCAAACTGTATGTATTCCTGCCATGGATTTATTTGTGTCTAAAAACAAAGTACTGGAGGAACTCCGCAGGTCAGGCAGCATCTTTCGAGGGAATCAGCAGACAATGTTTCAGATCAGAATCTTTCTTCAGAGTCCTTCAGGCTGAAGAAAAATCCTAATCGGAAACGTTGTCTGTCTAATTACATCCACAGATTCTGTCTGACCCTCTGAGTTCCTCCAGCATTTTGTTTATTGTTCGATTCCAGCATCTGAAGTTTCTTGTGCCTCCATTTATTTGTGTTTTTTCTGCTGATATAACACAATGTGTGTTAACCCCAATATAAGTAAAACAATTCAATTCAATTACTTCAGCAGAGGCAGCTGATAATAAAAATTGAGAAGAGACGGCTGCGTTCCTTTTTTTATTTTTGTAGGTGAATCTGTATCAAATAATTATATGTCCTAACCAGGGCGAACAACATTAAGGAATGCTAAACTGTTGTCTCAGCATTTTTAAACCAGCCATGGTTAATGTTTACATGCTGCATTAAGCTTCAGCTCCTAGAAAAACACTTAAGTGTTATTACAGTTCTTGACTGATAGCAACTCTTATTAATAGTTGTGTGGTGATGAATAAGGTGATTAAATTGCTGAGTGTGATAACAGCTGAAAGTACAGCCTTTTCTTGCTGAAGTTGACTTTATGATTGGGAATAGCAGAAGGCACAAATAAAGATGTAATTTGACATGGTCCACAAGAATAAGGCTTGCTGTTTGTTTTCAACTAATTGCATGATCCAGAGGAATTTCCTTAACCATGTGTACAAGCTTTTAGATACTCTGAAGTTTGGAAGATATATGTATATACTGTTACAAGATGATGCCGTACATCTGCTATCCGCTTTAGTGCCGGTAAAACAAATTCAGTCTTGAGCAATTTCTAGTCCACAGAGACACAACTATCAAATGTGTTTTGCATCAATTTTCTGAGAATCATAAAGCAACAAAATCCAGAGGAGAGCATTTGTTGTTTTTTTTCCTGTCCTGGATCTTTGATAGAAATGTTTCAATTAAATCTACCCTCTTCCTGCTCTTTTCCCATTCCCCAACATCGTTTTCAATCAATAATCCAATTCCCTTATTGAATCAACTTCCACTGGCATTGGGAATTCCAGTGGGAGAACAATTAATGAAGCAATGACTCACTAATATGCAAAAAAAAATTGATATGTTAATGCACCAGGCAATAATTTCCAGGCATCGATTCAGCTTGTGTACTTTCTACTGAACTCTATATTTGTTTTATTACAATAATTATTTCCATTGGCCATTCAGCCCAATGAGTCTATACTAGTTCTGCCATTCTCATCAGTTCTATTCCCCCATTTATTTACCTCCACCTGTTCATATTCACTTACCCATCAAATCCTCCTCGATTCCATCCTCCAAGAAACCAGAGCATTTGCGGACAAATTCACACTGTCTCAGGGAGAACGTGTAAATTCCACACTGATAATACTCAAAGTCAGGATTGAACTGGGGTCACGGAAGCTGTGCATCAGCAGAGCAAACTGCGGCATCACTGTGCTGTTGTAGCCTGAACGTCATGGCTGACAGATGTCTGGCGGTGAGAGAATCAGTGAAAAGTCTGATCCTCACTGATATCCTCTCAGATACACTGAAGATAGACACAAAATGCTGGAGTAACTCAGCAGGACAGGCAGCATCTCTGGAGAGAAGGAATGGGTGTTGTCTCAGGTCGAGACCCTTCGATATATCTCCTCCAGAATATTGTTAAAATAGGGAGCGCTAGGCCCTTCCTCCATGATGCTAACCTGAAGCATGAGTGCAAACAACAAGGCAGAAGCATTTGCAACCTTCTTCACCTGCAGCTGCTAAGTAGATGATCTATCTTGGCATCGTCATAGAAACAAATGAACCCAAATCCCTTCTCACGATACTAAGAATTGGTGTGCATGGGATACAGCAAATGCTATCTACCTTATCATCATTCTGATAGTGGTGCTGAAGAAGTATGGCCCAGAACAACCATGTTTAGTTTGGAGATACGATGCGGAAACGGGCCCTTCGGCCCACCGAGTCCGCGCCAGCCAGCGATTCCAACACAATAACACTACCCTACACGCACCAGAGACAATTTAGAATATTACCAAGCCACTTAGCTTACAAACCTGTACGTCTTTGGAGTTTGGGAGGAAATCAGAGGTACTGGAGAAAACCCTTGCAGGTCACGGGAAGAAGTGCAAACTCCGTACAGTCAGCACCCGTAGTCAGGATCGAACCCAGGTCTCTGCCGCTGTAAGGCAGTAACTGCGCCGCCATGCCACCTCTATGTCTGTTTCAGATATGCTGTTCCAGTACAGCATCCACCTGACATTGTGCAACTTTGTATGGGTAGGTCTGTTCTATAAAACCCAATCCATGCTATCAATCTGCTATCTCTCATCAGCAAGAGGAAGCTCACTCAAGCTGCTCACTGATGCTCAATTTGGGTCTTGACAAGGTTAATGAACCCCAGACCTTAGCAACAAGGCAACCATTGACCAATTGTACAGCAAGGAACCAGGCAAGATTAATGCTAATGGGCTTTAAGGAAAATCCTTCCTATTGTCCTACCTCAAAGCAATTGTTTTGTGGGTGTTGTTATTCTATCCTCTCAGCACCAAGACATAATAGTGGGAGCACCTCAAGGTACTGTCTCAGGCCAAATTGTTCAGCTCTATCACCCGCCGTCCTTTACAAAGTCAGAAGTGGGATTGTTCAGTGATGATTGCATAACATTCATTTATGCTTCTTACTTCTCATAAACAGTCTCTACCCACGTGCAGCAAAACCTGACCAGCATTCAGGAGTGTGGTAATAAATAATAATGGTTGCTCCACATGTGCCCGGCAATGTCCAGCTCCAACTGAGGTTCTGACGACATCCCTTTGACACTTAGTATTATGCATAGCTAGTCCCCATCAACAATATTGTCAACCACCATTGACCAGAAACTTAAATCAACCACTCATCTAAATCCTGTGGCTAGAAAAATCTGGCTGAGGTCAAATTCCCAGAACCTTTCAGAATGCTTATGAAGGAACTGCAGATGCTGGTTTAAACCAAAGATAGACATAAAATGCAGGAGTAATGTTTCGGGTTGAGTCCCTTCTTCACCTGACATCAGTCTGTAGAAGGGTCTTGTCCCGAAACGTCACCCATTACTTCTCTCCAGAAATGCTGCCTGTCCCACTGAGTTACTCCAGCATTTTGAGTATCTTTCAGAATGCTTTCCAGTTTGCTCGTTGAATGCAGCTACAATGACATTTCAGCAGCAACACCATCCAAGAAAAAGCAGCCCATTTATTTGCCACCCCATCCCCCACCACAAACACTTACTCCATTATTTACGTACTATTGACTCAAGATATACTGTAACAACTCACCACAATGTCAAGAACACCTTCCAAACCACAACCTTTACTACCCAAATTGATAAGAACAGCAAGCATAAGGCTACACTTCCTCATCTTTTCAAGCAGTCTGTAAAAAACAAGTATCCGTCCATCACGGCCTATCTGATGTAGAAATAATTTTGTTGCTCCTTCACTGCCACTTCATCAATATCCAGAAACATACTTCCTAAAAACTGTGAGAACACATTCACCATGCAAATTGCAGCAGTTCAAAAAGGTACTGCCATAACGTTCATAAGCATGGCAGTTTTTCAATAGGCATGCTTCACCTTTCATATGCTGGCTGTATCTGACCACCTAAAGATCTCCAAAGAGAGACATGCAGTACATTGCTTGTTGAATTGAGGGAACTGTGGAAAGTTATTGTCAGGGTATCTTCAATGTTCTCACCCACTTCCTTTAATCCCTGGAGGGAAGCCATCTGATCCTAAGATGAAGGGGTAAGATGTGATTGTAGGTAGCAGTACTAATGCTACAGAGAGGTAAAGCACAGAAACAAGCTCTTCAGCCCATCATGTCCACGCCAACCATTAACCATCCATTTACACTAAACCTACATCAATCCCATTTTCTGTACCATCCTCAACAGCTTTCCCAGATTTTGCCACTCACCTGCACACTAGGAACATTTTTAGTGGCCAATTAACTTACCAATGTGTACATCTTTGAGATGTGGGAGGAAACTAGAACCCTTGCAGGAAACCCAAATTGGCACAAGGAGAACATTCAAACTCCACACAGACTACAACCAAGGTCAGAATTGAAGCCAGATCTCTGTCACTTCACTGTGAGGCAGCAGCGCTATCAGCTGCACGTAAACACCAGGATCCATAAATTTGTTTATTAACTAATGTCCCACAGACAAGCAAATCAGTCAACAGACAGGTGAAATGTTAAACCTTTTTTTTAAAACACGTGTTCAACCTGTGCTACATATTAGAAAACCCTAGTCTCTAATCTGAGCACAGTGAGGTACATGTATGTTTCTACTCCTGAAACTACATGAGGAATCAGTGGATTTTGCTCGTGACTGGTGCTCAAAGTGACAAATTCTGAACGATGTATTTACCTACTACCAGGGTCAAACTCCGTGGCTAAATGTTAAAAAGTAATGAATTTGGCCAAAGCTGGAATGATTTGAAAAGGGCTACAGAGCGACGTTCCATGACTCCTTGTCGAAAACAAAACAGCTTGACGCAAAAATAATGGAGGAACACATGCTGGAAGTTACAGAATGGGACATCTGCTGCGTAGTGGCCATTTGTGTACCGTAGTCGCTGAAATCTGTGGTTGAGCCACGTTCTTCCTTGTACATCAGGCGGGATGTGAAAAAGCAACAAAATATCCATGTGCATTTTGACTGTGGGACTAGAAGGTCTGTTTTACGGAACCAGATCTTTTGCACAGGAATGGTCTGTTGAGCAGTTTCTTTTGATAAACATATATATTTTTGGTAGACCTTTAGCTAGAAGGTCACAGTCACTGTGGATTTATTTTTTCTCTTTCTACTGAAAAAGGAAGAGAAAACGACACTGCCAAGTATGAAAATGATTCCTTTAAACAGATGTGCTTTCGGGAACTGACCAGAACTGCTGGCAGTTTTCATCTTTTTTTATGGTGATATTTCAATGACTTAGTATAGTTCATTTAAATAAGTAATTGGTATCATCTCCTTTCTTTGAATCAAAACTTGTTTTGTTACTTTTCCTGCATTTGTGAATGATTTTTTTTAATTATGGAGGGTGTTACTTCCCATTCACCCAGAGGAACCATGACCTGTTTATCAGACAACTGCATTTAGATTTTTTAAACGTATTTTTTCTAACTTTACATGCAAATCAAGAGCTCTGTCAACCATACACAAACTAGACCAGTGCAACAAATGGCTAAATCCCTATGTTTAGGCTTTAAGATGCTTTAATTATGCTTCTCATGCCGATCTAGTGTTGGAAGCCATCAGTGTAAATGGTTTAAGTGAAGTGCAATTGGTCGGCATAGCAATAATTTCAATTTTTACGGCCTATAAAAATCATACTTTGAATCCACATGCATGCTTGACAACATTGTTACTTTTAAACAATTGAGATCCATATGACACAGGCCTTTTTAATATGGCCACATGAATCATCCATTCATTCCTATCCAAGCAATCCTTTTAGCTTTTGTAAGCCATAGTGTTATTGAGGATAATGAGATTCCATTTTGCTGTAATTCTTGATGCAGAGGAGGCCATTCAACTGATAATGCACGTGCCAGCTCATTAGCAGAGCTAATCAGTCTAGCTTCTATCAAACCAATGCCTTCGCAACTGGTGCTATTGTCTGAACATACTTTTCCACTGCTTTGGTTCCAGCGAATTGCTTGGTTAAATTTACACTTGGTTAAATAAACTTACTGCACATGCAAATTAAGGAGGGGATAAAAAAACTTTTGAAGAGTTGTAAAAATTACTTTTAAGTTTTTCTAATGAATGAATCTTAGCAAAAAATATGTTCTGACTTCTGAAAATGTAACTTTTTTTGATCCACAAGATTTTCTTATCCTTGCATTCTGAAAAAAGCTTGCAATCTTGTCACTTTTTTTTGTCAGCTTCTGTTTTACTCCAAGTATCTTTGCTACAGGAGTTATTTGCTACAGTCATTACAAAGCTACAGAAGCGATATGTACTATTGTATTCATTTTTAATGGTCAGTTTTAATGCAACATTCAATTTTGCATTCATATTGCATAAGTTATTTTGATGCTTTTGAATCAACTTGTTGAAGTGTATGCATTAGCAATCACAGAAAACTATTTACAAACTTTTTATATCAGGATTTGTTTTTGTAGCATAAGATGTATGATACTATAAAAAATACTTGTAAATTAACTTGTATTATATTTTTTGAGTTTATTATATCAAGTACATTGAAGGAGATCAGTAAATATGACTCCAATTTCCAGGTTTTTTTTGAAGCGCTAGACATCTGTTTACTGACAGAGTCTATTTGCAGGCTGTTCACACTTACTAATTGCATGCAGAAACTTTGATTGTATAAACATCTACTTTTTAAGAAATATATTTTTCAAAAAAAAAATCAAATGGATATTGTACTTTACCTGTGCCTTTAGTGCAGTTAACTTTACCACTGCATGTGGGATTCTGCTCTGAAAATATCATTTATTATACCCGGTGCAATTGTAAAGGGTTTTGAATAATATGTGGTTTCTGACAACATTTGACTTATCATTTTTGTCTGTTATATCTGCTGTACAGAACATAAAACTTTTAAAATGAAATTCCACCCCATTGTTTCTTTATTAATCATGGTCAATAGAGAAAGAGCAGGTGAACTCTGTTGATGCCCAGGGTCTGAAGAAGGGACCCTACCCAAAACGTCATCTGTCTATTTCGTCCATAGATGCTGCCTGGCCCGCTGAGTTCCTCGAGCAGTTTGTGTTTTGCAAATGGAAGAACATGTTAAGTGAAATATGACAAAGGACCTAAAAACCTTCTCCAATCTTGGGAAAAATCATATCTACACCTCCACCTTCCATATAAAACACAAGGTTGAGTTACAATGCCACTGCAATGGACAACTAACTGAGAAGCAATGTATTCTAAGCCCAGTTTTTGATTACTTTTGACACCCATGAATCATGATAATCATGAGAATAAAATCATGAGAGGAATAGATCGGGTAGATGCACAGTCTCTTGCCTAGAGAAGATGAACCAAGGACCAGAGGACATAGGTTTAAGGTGAAGGGGAAAAGATTTAATGATCAATTTGCTGCCCCCTCTTCTTATGCCTTTTTGGGCAAGGCATAAAAGCTATGTTATCTAAAACCTAGGTTAGCTAAGCTGACATTTACTCTCTGCCATTGGCATTTAAAATCCGCAGCAAACAACACCTGTTCTGAAGATAGACACAAAATGCTGGAGTGACTCAGTGGGACAGGCAGCATCTCTGGAGAGAAGGAATGGGTAACGTTTCAGGTTGAGATCCTTCTTCAGACTGATCCATCGCAGCAAGTGTGGAACGCAGGGCACGGAAGGAAAACTATTGCAAAAAGCAGATCGACTCTCGGTACCAGTAATCGAGTTGGGTCCGAACTGCGAGGTCTGGAACCGGAGTTGGAATCCCCGAGCTAGAAGATGGAGACGCAGGCAAGCACCGAGAAAACAAACATGGCTGTGGTAGTGAGTCTGGGTTAATACATGGCCGTAGGTCGTAGAGGAATCACAGAGGGGGAGCAGCGAGAGAGGATGTAGCTGAACTCTCGTCGGAGAGAGAAGAACTTCTTCAAAGAAGAAATACCTTGAGGAGATTTCACAGTGGAGCAGACAAAATGTGTAAGAAGGAACCGTTTAAACTGAAGAGAGACGCTAAATGCTGGAGTAACTCAGCGGGACAGGCAGCATCTCTGGAGAGAAGGAATAGGTGACTTTTGGGTTGAGACCCTTCTACAGACTGAATTCCACCTAATTCTGTCATTTATACTGTACTTTCGTCATTGAGGACTTGTGATATAATTTTAGGTGGAATACAAAATATCGCCAGAAAAATCTAGTGTTACTTGGACTGCAAGCCATTGCAGTTGCTGCAATCTCGAGCAAAAGTGCTGCAGGAATTCAGCATTGCATAGTCATAGTTATACATCGTGGATGGAGGCTCTTCGACCAAACCTACCCACGCCGACCAACATGTTCCATCTACACTATCCCACCTGCCTGCATTTGGCCTACATCCTCTAAACCTGGCCTGTCCATGTACCTGTCCATCTGTGGAGGGGCCGGACAGGTAACAATTGGGGTTGAAATCCTTCTTCAGACTCATTGTCCTTTCAGTCTGAAGAAGGGTCTGGACCTGAAATGTTGCCTGACCATTTCCTCCCCAGATGCAGCCTGATCCACTGAGTTCTTCCAGAAGTTTGCGTTACGTTATTTGGACGAGAGGTTTCTACAGATATTATGCCTGCTTCAGAACAGTTTTAATTATTTTGGTGAAATGTCGTACCCTGCTAATAATTCCAATGTGGGAATGGGATGGGCCGCTGCTGATGTCCACTTCACGATCACCTCACAGAGTGTCTCTTATCAGTAAATCTAAATAATTCACACAAGCGAATGTTAGATGCAACCTCTACTCACAAATCATCCGTCGTAATCCCTTAATCTTTGCCTCGATAGGAGGAAGGAAGCTGTAGACTTTTCAGAAAGAATTAAGATAAATGCAAATAGAGGGCTGGTGCTCCCAGACTTCAAAGTGGATGGAACATGCGGAACTCATCATGGAAATTTAGTGTGAGCTGAGCTGTCATATCAGCTCCATGCTCAATATTTCACCTTTCCTTTAGTCAGAAGAATGTGGACTGCAGTTTGTCTTTGGAAGGCAGATCCCCTGCTGTGATTCCCCCTACATCTTCAAAGGGTGAACATTGAAAAGCCCTAGATGCGCTTTCCTGTAGTTGAAGCATTGAGCGGCCGTGTTTGAAGTTAACAGATGCCACTCCAGACCAAAGATTAGGTTTAGGTTATTCATTGTCACATGTACCAAGGTACAGTGAATAACTTTGTTTTACACGCTGCCCAAACAGATCAGATATACCATGCATATGTACATTCAAGTTAAATTCAAGTAAAATAGGTAAAGCAAAGGGGAAGACACAAAGTGCAGAATACTGTTCTCAGCATTAGAGCGCATCAGTTCCATAGACAAAGTCTTCAATAGGATTGGAGAAGAATCGGACAGCAACCTGGCTTAGGGAAAGACTATTTGCTGGCAGGTCAATTGCTCATTGTAAATTGTCCCCAGTGCATAGCTGAGTGGTAAAAATCTGGAGTAACTAACAGCAAATTGGGGAATTAAAAATGGAATCAGTGCAGGATTAGTGTGGATGCTGGAATGCTGAGGAAAAATAATGTGCTGGAGTAGCTCGGCGGGTCTGGCAGCATCTGTGGAGGGAATGGATGGGCGACATTTTGGATGGGGACCATTTTTCAGTCTCATTCACTGGAAATGCAATTGTGAAAGGTAAATGGGGCACATGTTTGTTGAACCCTGGAGCAGCTATAGTATTAAAAGTATAATTTCCTTCAAGGTCACAATTGCAGTTATCGTCGGAACCAAAGAATTTGGACCACAGCTAGAGTGTGTGGCCTTTAGGCGACTCCACCACTTTTGTACATTAACCTTGACTATTTCCCCATCCATATCTGTTTCCGTGCTCCTTGATGCACTCACGTATGTATTCAAAATGAACCGCAGATGCTGATTATACCAAAGATGGACACAAAATGCTGGAGTAACTCAGCGGGTCAGGCAACATCTCTGGAGAAAATGGATAGGTGGTGTTTCGAATTGAGACCCTTCTTCAGACTCAGGTACTCGTTCATGGTTTGATTATATTCCTGTATGGTATGATTTGGTTGGAGAGCATTGCTAAACAAAGTTTTTCACTGTATCTCAGTGCATGTGACAATAATAAACCAATATATTAACAGTTTCCAAAACCAATTGATCCCAGTGTTAAACACAGTTAAAAGCTGAGCACTAAAGGTGCCTGCTCTCAGGAGCCTTTCCCTTGCTGACTGTGAAGTTGACCCTGGAATTCAGGTTTGGCCAAGTTTATTGCCACAGGTATTTTTGAGAATGATGGCAGGGATGATTGGGGTAACATATGATGAGCGTTTGATGGCCCTGGGCCTTAGAAGGATGAGGTGGACCTCATTGAACCTTACCGAATAGTGAAAGGCCTGGATAGAGTGGATGTGGAGAGGATGTTTCCACTAATGGGGGAGTCTCGGACCAGAGCCAAAAGCAGAATAAAAGGACATACCTTTAGAATGTAGATGAGGAGACATTTCTGTAGTCAGAGGGTAGTGAATCTGTGGAATTCATTGCCATATTCGGCTGTGGAGATAAAATCACTGGATATTTTGAAGGTGAAGTTCGACGGATTCTTGATAGGTAAGGATGCCAGGGGTTATGGGGACAAGGCGGGATAATGGGGTTAAGAGGGGAAGATAGATCAGCCATGATTGAATGACGGAGTAGACTTGATGAGCCGAATGGCCTAATTCTGCTCCTAAAACGTATGGACATAAACTGATGAACTTTCTGACGAGCTCGTACTCCCAGTTTACATCCGCCAGAGGGAGGGACTGAGCCGAAGGGAATCAGCGCAGATGTGGTGGGAGCTGGGAGCTGGGAGGTGGGATCGGCCGTCGGTTTTGGGCACGTCCCACTAACCCCGCAGTCTGACCCAAAGATCTTTGGTCTGACCAACCCGGCCCAGGACACTACGGTGCAAAGGCCAGGAGGGAGAGAAGAGGAGACGGCGGCGGGATCGTGCATCAGCCCAATCTGCCTGTGTTTACTACGGATGCAGAGAACGGCGGCTTCACAGGGAAATAAAACAAAGCGCTGGAGGAACTAACTCATCAGGTCAGGCAGCATCTGCGGAGGCGAAGGGGTGGCTCGGGTCTGGACCCTGCGTGGGGGGACGGAGAGGGGAGACAACCTGTTGAAGAGGTAAGAGAGTATGTGTAGGAAGGAACTGCAGATGCTGGTTTAAACCGAAGATTGACACAAAAAGCTGGAGTAACTCAGCGGGTCAGGCAGCATCTCTGGAGAGAAGGAATAGGTGGCGTTTCGGGTTTGCATCTCTTTGTTTTATACCTCCACATCACCGTCTATATCTCTCGTTTCCCTTTCCCCCGACTGTCAGTCTGAAGAACCCGAAACGTCACCTATGCCTTTTCTCCAGAGATGCGTTCTGAGCCGCTGAGTTACTCCAGCATTTTGTGTCTAAAGAGCTGAGAGGGGCTGGCGAGCGCTAGGTGCAACCTGGTGAGGTGAGGAGGGAGTTAGTGGGCAGATGGGGCAAGGTTGGAGTGGGGGAGAAATAATGGGAACAGCGGGAAAGGTGGAAGGGAGGAGGGTGACTCAGACCCTGCCTTCCCCTCTACCCCCATGTTAGCTCCAATATCTCCACCGCTCTCTGCACGCACCACTCCCATCTTTCTCCCTCCAATCTATCTCCCTCCCTCCCTTACATCCACCTATTTAATCTGCTGGTGTAAATGCATCTACCCACAACTTTTACTAAAACTTATCTTTGAGATTTTAAACTGTGCAATAGTCAGATACTGTTTTGAAAGATTCTGTTGTTTAGCTTCCTTTCAGATTCCGTTCTCTCTATGGGGCGGGTGTATATTGAACTTGATGTTTGTCACAGCGCTATAGATTTGCGGCGTAAAACAGATGAATTCGCCTTTCTCTCCCTCCCACCCCGAGGGACTGGTTTATTTCGCGGGGCGGCGGTCACAGGATTAGATCAAAAATAATCAGTGCAATCTACGTTTGAGTTCATTGTTCTTTCCCCCATCCGCCGACCCAGTTCTCCCGCATCCAAGCTGTTTTTCTGAATTCTGCATCACAAGGGCAATACTGGTCAGTGATTCTCGGGGTCTCTGTCCTGCCTCAACCCTTCCACCCTACCCCCTGCACCCTTTGTATTACAATGTGTTCTCCGCCTTCCTCTGCACCATTCCCCCTCCTTCAAACTCACCCTCTTCTCCCTCCAATCTCTCCCTCCGCTCCTCGTCTCTCAATTCACAATCTTTCCAATTCCCCTTCCTTCTCCCTCCAATCTCCTCTCCTCTCTCCATTTCTCAATTCACGTCTCTCAATTAGCTTTTCCTTCTTCTAATCCTCCCTCCTTCTCCATATCTCGATTCACTACTCACTAATAAATAATAATAATAATAAATACTTTATTGATCCCCTCAGGGAAATTCAGAATGTTATGTCTCTGTACATATACAACCCATCACATCTGTATCCCCCTGAGCATTCTCCGTTCCTTTCCCTGCAACCACATCATCTTCCCCTTAGTCTCCTATCTAAAGTAATGCAAGAAACTGGAGGGGACCAAGCCTACTCCTTACTCTCCAATAAGACCACATCTGCTCTAATCTCCAGCACCTTCTCATATCTTCCTCGTGAAGTTTGACCTTCCTGTTATCCTAAACTATGTATCAGCCTTGAATAGATTCAATTGTTCAGTCTGCACAGCTTTCTGGAGTAGAGAATTCCAAAGATTGATGATCTTCTATTCCTCCATCCTCCCCTTCCTGCAGTGATACTTTATTTTGGATTTGTGGAGAAGTATCTTCACAACCATTCCCCTGGAGGGAGAAGGGTTAAAGATCACTTTCATCATCATTTGACAAGTTGAAGGGTTTTGATGTTGTTTCTCTATTGTCTTAAAGGTTTGAGTAATTTATCTCATGATGTCGGGTCCATACAACTCCCTTTTACTAATCTCACTCTCCTATTGTTTCTCCAGATTGGTTTGCACTTTTAATATTTATCCATCTTTCCCTTTGAACAGTGTATAATCTCAATTGCAAATGGGCCAATGGATTCTAATTCTAATATCACTTAGTCTGAAATACGTTCTTCAAACCTCTCCACTTCAATCTTCAATGCTAAGTTATTCCACCTTGTTACAGATATCATAGATCCTTTCATTATATATTCTTTCACAGATTGTCCTTTTACTGAGTAGCTGAACATTTGTTTTATAAGTTCCAAGTTAAGCAATCTGTAACTATACAGTATGTTTTTTCCACATTTTATATCTATTCCATAGTGGTTGACCTAGAAGTATTCAGGACCTTTGATCTAACTAAAATGTTGCATATATTTATTTTCACATTCTCTTTTTTTATAAATGGCTTAATTCATATAAACTCCACAAAGTAATCAGACACCAGTGTTTCTTAACAGTTTCATTCATCACGAGATATCAGTTTCATCACGAGAGGTCATTGAAAATGACATGCATTGCTTCATAGAACACGGAACGTAGAACAGTCCCGCACAGGAACTGGCCCAAAGACCCACAATGTTCAAAACATGATGCCAAGGAAAATCTATTCTCTGATATACATGATCCACATTCCTCCATTCCCATTTCCATGTGCCTATCCAAAGATGACTCTTAAATGCCCCTATCATTTCCACCACCTCCCCTCGCAACACATTCTAAGTACCTACCACTCTCTGCGTGAAAAAAAACTTACCCCGCATATCTCCTTTAAACTTTCCCACTCTCACCTTAAAAACTATACACGTGATATTCTATTAAACAGCCGTAGAACAAGGGCTGAAGAGGGCCGTGCAAGGAGAGGGACAATGGTTCATGGGACGACCAGAATGGAGGTGACGGCTGCAATGAACCTTTGTGGCCAGCTCCAGCTGGGGCTGTAAAATGGCGACTCGTGCATATAGACTCAGTGGGCTATTCTATACCTTCTGTACTAACTGGGGATTGTGCTTATGTGTGGTCATAGTCAAAGCTGAACTGTATGCATAAAAGTGTCTCACTGTACCTTGGTACACATGATAATAGAGAAACCATTGACTAGCTCCCCCCATTTGCTAACCATTGGCTTTAATAATTTTTAGCTGACAATAAAAAATAAACTTTTAACTATTAAAAAGACCTTTAATTTTGGAAAATCCATTGGGAAAAATAACTGTTATTGCAAGTCTGAAACTGTTAGACCATTAAACCTCCTTTTCCCCAATGCCTTCCCAATATTCATCCTTCATCCAGGGACCAAAAGCAAATTATCATTGTCACACTGCTATTGCGAAGCAATGTGTCAACCATGTTTTCTACATTAGGAACAATTGGCAGCCTAGCACATGGAAATCCTGGAGAAGACTGCACGCCCCATTAATCAACTAAGTAATGCCCTTGGGATCTTGGGCTAAGGTTTGATGACAATTTTACACATATGTTTAAGTCTAATTGTTTACTGAATCATTTGCAAAGAGGAAGCGATTGTTAATGGAACCAGAAACAATCTGTTAAAGAGTTTTAAGAAGCACTATATCAGCTGCCTGTGTTTTAACAATATTCTACTGTATGACTGTTTTCTTTATTTTGGCAGCAGTCTAGCTTGGCATCTGTTGAGAGATCTTTGGGATGATTTATATTCATGCAATGGGAAACGGTTCTGTGAGAGCATCAAGGCCTGACCAGGTTAACTCCCCCCGTACCCAGACAGACACCGCCTTGGAGAACTTTGACAACCTCAGAAGGAAGATTGTTACTCTAGAAGAAGAATTGAGGATGAAGGATGAGCAACTGAGGCAGAAGTTGAAGAAAATACAGTCGCTGGAAAAAGAACTTAAAGGGAAACTTTCCCAAATCGTCAAGCTTCAGGATGCCATTGGGTACAACCAACACAAGAAGCTAGTCAGTATCATAAACCAAGGGCCAAAACGCTTTGCCCAGGTGGCTACTGAGATCCACCGACGCCTCAAGGCCAAAGAGGGAGTGTCAGCGGAGCCAACCTCCCGGAATTATTATTGCCACAGTGTGCAGAAGTTCTCCATCGATCAGCTTCGAGTACGGAAGGATTCCAGGTAAGAGCAAAGAACCTCACCTGGCCCAGCAAATGAGCAGCTAGATTCCCACAAAAGTGTGGGCGATATACAACCCATTCAACGAAACATGCTCCTCATACCAAGGACAACCTTAGAAGGCAATCACATCATTAGCTTGGATAATTTCTGTACTTATTTATGCACCATACTTTCTCCTCAAGCAACATGGTTAATTGCAACAATTTTAACACAAATTCAAACTTGGCTGGGGATCGTGTAAGCTCGTAGTACCAGATACTTCCAGTTTGCATGGATGTGTATAGTTCTAAGGCAACCTAGAAATTCCCAGTTAATTACCTGCAGGTTGGCCACAGCACAGTAAAAATCTCAGAATGACTAATTATCTGGTTTGAGAATCATCAGCAGAAGGATTAGCTTTCATTGTTACAGAAGATTATAAAACCAAAACTGAGCAAATACTGAACAATGAAGTCTCATTTTCAAATTGATAGCAATATATGTTTTGAATCCAGAATAATTAAAGGCTGCATTTTAATGGTTGAAAATGAACCATACTGTTCATTCTGTTTGCTGAATTACTAAGAGGTTGTAACTCTAAGATTCTCCCCATTCTGCAGTAGGAATGATTAGAGATTTCTTGCAGACCAGATAAAAAAAAAACGATTACTTTTCTGGTATAAAAACACAAGAACAAAGGAGCTGTCTTCTTCCACTCAATCAGCATTGTCCCTAAACAGCACATTGATGACCATGTTTCCTAGTATCCTGGTCAATATTAATCCATAATAGTATTAAACCTCACTATATGTCATTTATCATATGACAGCTGTCTGTTGTCCTTAAATAATAGTTTGTCCTACAAAACGTACCAGATTGTGTGTAAAATACTTTGGAACATGAAGGTCCCTGCATTGAAGAGTAAGGCAAGAACATGTATTTCTATTTTTCTTACACTACCTCGGGCTGCCCCATGGGGTTTGATAATTTATCCAATGACTTCTATTTAATCCTCAGGCCCATGCATAAAGAATTGTGAGTTTGTTTACTTAACAAAAGCTCATGGCTGTGGAGGGGTGGACTACTGTATATGACTATATGAACTTGTTCTGGTCATATCTTGATTCTCATAACGAGTTTGAATTGGATACAGACCGAAAAAAAACCCTCAAACAGCAAATAGAAACAATGAACTTCAGATGCTGATTTGCAAAAAAAAAGAAACAAAGTGCTGGAATAACTCAACAGGTCAGGCAGCATCATTGAAGAAAATGGATAGTTGAAGTTTTGGGTTGTGACCCTTCCTCAAACTGACCAGTCTAAGAAAGGTCTGGACCTATCCCGTTTCTCCAGGGATGCTGCCTAACCTGCTGAGTTACTCCAGCACTTTGCGACTTTCTCAGAGAGCAAGTGTGCTCCTCGTTGTTGGCTGTCCCTATCTCAATGGTGGCAATCCTTCAATTTGATTCCAGCACAGTAAAAATAAGTATCTGAAGAAAGGTTCCAATGTCTCTGTCCACTTCATAGATGCTGCCTGCTCCATAGATGCTGCCTGAGTTCCTCAGGCACTTTGATCTTTGCCATCCCTCGGGCGTTATGGGGAGAAGGCAGGAGAATGAGGTTGAGAGGGAAAGATAGATCAGCCATGAATGATTGGCAGAGTAAACTTGATGGATCGAATGATCTAATTCTGCTCCTATAACTTATGAAATTTTTAATTTATGAACTTTGTTCCAGATTCCAGCATTTGCAGTCTCTCGTGCATCCAACATGAAATATCAAACATTTCCCTTCCACTCAGTGTAAATTGCTAAACACAGGACGGGTAATGTACGTGGAATGTTTTTGTGATGATTACCACCAGGGATGTTTGTGATAACCTGAGTATTATATTGTGCAGCTTGAAGAAACTGATAACAGATGCGATAATGCACAACGAATTCCTGAAGAAGCTGGAACCGCAGCATGTGAGGGAGATAGTGGAATGCATGTACGAGAGGAGCTACCGAGAAACAGATCTCGTCATCCAGGAGGGAGAGCAAGGAAACCACCTCTATGTTCTGGCAGGTGGGCCTCATCATATTGAACCATTAGAACCATTCTAAACTTCCTTGATCGTCGTCTGCTTTAATCTGTCGTTTTCACATCTTACCCTTCCATATCTTTAGTCTCCCTCTCCCCTGACTCTCAGTCTGAAGAAGGGTCTCGTCCCGAAACGTCACCCATTCCTTCTTTCCAGAGATGCTGCCTGTCCCGCTGAGTTACTCCAGCAGTTTGTGTCTATCTCATTGTATTGATGCTTGATGTAAAGGGTGCCTGTCCTTCAGGCCGATCTGCTTGTCACCTTCATGAACCTTTCTTTGCTCCTTATAACATCTATTAATATCCATCCTCCAGGCTTCACAGCTCCAGGGTTCTGAGAAGATTCCAGGTTTTCACCATTAGTGTGTAAGTGACAATAGACAATAGGTGCAGGAGTAGGCCATTCGGCCCTTCGAGCCAGCTGATTGTGGATGATCATGGCTGCTCATCCACAATCAGTACCCCGTTCCTGCTTTCTCGCCATATCCCATGACTCCGCTATCTTTAAGTACTCCTAAACAACATTGGTTTCGATTTTAGGATAATGTTCCCTGGTTCCATATTCTTGTTATGTGTTTTAATGATCTTGTTGTTTGTTGATTGGATAAATGACAATGTAATGATCTAGAACATAGAATATAGAGCATAGAGCAGTACAGCACAGGAACAGGCCTTTGGCCCACAGTGTCTGCCCAATATGCCTAGATAAACTAATCTCATCTGACTATATCTCATCTGGCGGTCGGAGGGGAGAGTGGACGCTGGCGCGGTTTCGTTGCCGCTGCTCTCTCCTCAAATTGTGCTTCTGATTTTCTTTTTTTGTCTTTTTGGAAGGAATTCTGTTCCTGATTTGTGTATTGGTCTTTATAACTTATTTTTTTAAATTCTGATTATATGTTTCCTATAAATCTCTGTAAGGTGTCCTTGAGACCTCGGTATAAGGTGCCCGTAAATAAAATTCATTATTATTATTATTATTATATATCCCTCTATTACCAGCATATCCATGTACCTGTCTAAAAGCCTCTTAGAGTAAATGCCACTTTTGTATCGGCCTCCACTACCAACCCCGGAAGTGAGTTCCATACATCCACGGCCCTCTGTGTAAAATCACTTGCTCCGTATATTTCTTTTAAACTTTGACCTTCTCACGTTAAAGCCATGCCCTCAAGTATTTGGTTTTTTCCATCCTGGGAAAAAGGTCTTGACTATATCCTATCTTTGCCTCTCATCATTTTATACATTTCTCTTTGGCTCCTTCGTGAAATTCCTGAATATTTAAGTTATAAAATAAAACTGGAATCTTCATTTTGCGGGGTTTTTTTTAAAGAGGAATAATTGAGAAGGGATGTGATGGAGATCTATGAAACAAAGCAGTGGCTTAATCGGACAGACATTGCAATGATTTATCCACTTATCTGAGGGTCCAGAACTCAGGGTAAAAAACATGAAACAATCACAGTTCATCCAGAAGGGTGTGCAGGCAAAATCTTTACCCAGAGAGTGATGAGAATATGAAATCTATTCTAATGGTGAATAGTTGAGGTGATTGTGTTGATAAAAGAAATAAGCTGCCTAAACACTCGAGACAGAGAAGCAATCTGTTGATTTGAAAAGGTGGAAGTGGGAGGATGTTGGCTGCAGCACCAACACGTCCCAGTTTGGGCTGAATAGTTTTCTATATGGTGCTGATTCTGTGGTGTTCATTGCAAGGTGCTAATTGTATAATCAATCATTAAGCTGAAAATGAAGCCGAACAATGCTAAAATAAAATTGGATAGTGGACTGTGCAATAATGAAAGCTAATTTAAAGTAGTGCACCAGTTATGAGATTTAGAGATCCATTTGAGCCTGACGTCAGTCTCTGATTGAGGTAACTTTGAACATTGATGCAAAATGCTGGAGTAATTCATGGGTCAGGCAGCATCTCTGGAGAAAAGGAATAGGTGATGTTTCGGGATGGAACCCTTCTTCACACTGAGAGCCTGTGGTATCTGTGGTATAGACAATAGGTGCAGGAGTAGGCCATTCGGCCCTTCGAACCAGCACCGCCATTCAATGTGATCATGGCTGATCATCCCCAATCAGTACCCCGTTCCTGCCTTCTCCCCATATCCCCGACTCCTCTATTTTTAAGAGCCCTATCTAGCTCTCTCTTGAAAGTATCCAGAGAACCTGCCTCCAGAGAACCTGAGGCAGAGAATTCCACAGACTCACAACACTCTGTGAGAAAAGTTGTTTCCTCGTCTCCGTTCTAAATGGCTTATTCCTTATTCTTAAACTGTGGCCCCTGGTTCTGGACTCCCCCAACATCAGGAACATGTTTCCTGCCTCTAGCTTGTCCAAACCCTTAACAATCTTATACGTTTCAATGAGATCCCCTCTCATACTTCTAAACTCCAGAGTGTACAAGCCCAGCTGCTCCATTCTCTCAGCATATGACAGTCCCGCCATCCCGGGAATTAACCTTGTAAACCTACGCTGCACTCCCTCAATAGCAAGAATGTCCTTCCTCAAATTAGGGGACCAAAGCTGCACACAATACTCCAGGGTGGTCTCACTAGGGCTCTGTACAACTGCAGAAGGACCTCTTTGCTCCTATATTCGATTCCTCTTGTTATAAAGGCCAACATGCCATTCGCTTTCTTCACTGCCTGCTGTACCTGCATGCTTACTTTCATAGACTGATGAACAAGGACCCCCCAGATCCCGTTGTATTTCCCTTTATCCCAACTTGATGCCATTTAGATAGTAAACCAGCATCTGCAGTTCTTTCTTACATGTTTTGTCTGCTCCACTGCGATATCTCCTCAAGGTATGCCTAATTTTAGGAAGTTCTCCTCTTCTCTCTGACGGGAATTCTGCAACACCGTGTCCACTTTCAATCTGAAAAAAGGGTTCGAACTGAAACGTCGCCTATTCCTTTTCTTCTGACCTGCTGAGTTTCTCCAGCATTTTGTGTCTATCTTCGGTATAACCCAGTATCTGCAGTTCACTTCCTGCACAATTTAATTTTGAACATTGATTGTTACTGCAAATAAATTTTAACTATACTTTTACAGATGGGATTTTGGAAGTTATGCAGAATGGCAAACTGTTGGGACAGATGCATCCAGGGACAGCGTTTGGCGAGCTTGCAATTCTCTACAACTGCAAAAGGACTGCTACTGTTAAAGGTAATGAAAGCTTGATCTCTGTGAGTGGGTCTTTCTCTCACTCCTCTCCTCTCTCTGTAAGTGCAGAGCTGACATGCAAACTGGGAGTGATGTGGAGAAGCTGCTCTGATCCAATCAATGTCAATGTCAAATTCTGCACCAACGAACTGAATATGTGTGTCAAGCTGAGGATCTATAACTAATGCTGGACTCAGTGCCTATCCTGATGGTGTGAGCATGAATGGATGACTTAATGACAAAGGCAGACAATGGCACAGAATAACACTGGGTTTTATATTTCAAGTGTTGATTGGTGCACACAAAAGTAGGCTGCTTAAATATCCCAACATAACTACAATCTTAATTCTTCATTGACAACAACTGATAATTATATTATGTCAGCTCATGAATTAATTAATTTACCCAACAGTTTTCATAGAAGTCTCCCATCCAAGGTGACAGATTTTAACCTCAGCTTTGGGGAACTTTACAAGGACAGTTCCTTGTACCTTCAAGTACCTTGAAAAAAACAAGTGCCTTCTTTTGGGGAAGAATCTTAGACGCTGCATTGAATGGCGGAAGAATATAGAATACAAGGAAACATAGACCAGTGAGTCTAACATCTGTGATAGGCCTGTTGCTAGAGAGGATTCTAAGGGATAAGATATTTATGCATTTGGATAGAAGGGCTGATTAGGGATAGTCAGCATGGTTTTGTACATGGGAAAATGTGTCTTACAAATCTGATTTAATTTTTTGAAGTAATCAAAAAGGTCGATGAGGGCAAAACTGTAGACGTCATCTATATGGACCAGAAAAGCATTTGCTAAGGTTCCACATGGGAGGCTACTCTGGAAGGTTAGATTGCATGGGATCCAGGGAGAGAGCCAACTGGATAGAGAATGGGCTTCGTGGAAGGAAGTAGTGGATGATGATGAAAAGTTGTTTCGAGGTGGCCTGTAACTAATAGTGTGGCTCAGGAATCAGTGCTGGGCCCACTGCTGTTTGTGGTTTATATCAATGATTTGGGTGAGTATGTAAAAGGCATAAATAGTAAGTTTACAGATGACACTAAAGTGGGTGATATTTTAGATAGAGATGATGGTTATCAAAAATACAGCAGGACCGTGATCAACCAGGCAAGTGGGATGAGGAACAGTTAATGGAGGATGTTGTTAAGCTAGAAAGAGTGCAAAGAAGATTTAAAAGGATGTGGCCAGGACTTGAGAGCCTAAGCTACAGGGAGAGGTTGGGCAAGCTTGGGCTTTATTCCTTAGAGCGCAGGAGGATGAGAGGTAATCTTATAGAGATGTATAAGATCATGAGGGGAATAGACAGGGTGAATGAACAGAGTATTTTATCCAGAATAAGGGACATTGGGTTAAGGTGAGAGGGAAAAGATTTAATAGGAACCTGAGGAGCAACTTTTTCACACAGGGTAGTGGGTATATGGAATGAGCTGGCAAAAGAAGTAGTTAAGGCTGGTACTATAACAACATTTATAAGACATCTGGACAGGAACATGGATAGAAAACATTTAGAGAGATATAGGCCAAACATGGGGAGGTGGGACTAGTGTTGATGGGGCATCTTGGTCGGCATAGGTAAGTTGGGCCGAAGGGTCCGTTTCCATGCTGCATGGCTCTATGAATCTAAAAGACGATCTCACTTCAGAGGGACAACCAGCTGGCCAGCTCAGGTGGAAGGTTTCAACTCTAACATGCTTCAGACAGGTGAAGAGGTTCCATGGTGTTGGTGCGAGCTAATCAGGGAAAATTTGAAATATTCCTTTTATAGTTAGATTACAGAGATATCAATCTTCTCTAAAATTAATCTATAACTATGATTTGGTCTTTCCAATATTTATTCACTGATCTATCGCCCGTAACTTTTTCAGCTGTGACAGAGTCTTGGATTTGGGTTCTGGATCGTCAGGTTTTCCAAAGCATCATGATGGAAACAGCACAGGCGAGGAATAGGAAATACTTCAACTTCCTCAGCAGGTGAGAGCTGGGAGCCCCTGGCTGCTTCAGACAATCATCTCTACATCCTTCCTTAGACCCTCCAAATGTAACTGAGCCAGTGTTTTATAACGGTTCATCATGAATCCTTATTTATACCTTTCAAGAGTCAAGAGAGTTTTATTGTCATGTGTCCCAGATAGGACAATGTATAATACCTTTTGTATTATATTTATAAATAAAGCCCAGAGGTTAGGAGGGAAAGATAGATCAGCCATTATTGAATGGCAGAGTAGACTTGATTGGCCAAATGGCCTAATTCTGCTCCTATTACTTATGACCTTGTGACCTTATGATCCTGTGCACATTTTAGCTGTTTCCTCGGTTTGCTCAATGATGTACACATACGTATATGTTCTTGGATCCCTCTGCTGTGTTATCCCTTTTGAAATTGCCTCATTTAGCTTACATTGCCTCCCTCATGCTGAAATGTAACACTTAAAATTTTTCTGTGCGAATTTCACCTGTTATGTGTCCACCTGCTTGTCCTTATTATCTTAAAGTCCATTACCATCCTCCCCGCAGTTCACCATGCTTCTGTTTTATTTGTCATCTACATATTTGGAAATTGTACCCACTACACCCAAGCCTATGTCATTAATATGTGGTAAGCAAAGCAGCAATCCTGATTACAATCCCAGATTTGAGGGGGGGGGGGGGGGGGGGAGGGAGCACTGTACACTTCTTTGCATCCAATAAATGGCATTTATTATTACTGTTTTCTATCACTTTCCATTGTGTCTCTTTTCATTCCATAGAATTAAATCTTGATGAAAATGGTTTAATGGGATTATTATGGTCAAATGCACCCAAGAGGTTTTTTTTTTGCATACAATTCAAAAAAATCTTACTGTACATAAACGCAATCATACCTAAGTACACTGTTAGATTAGTAGATTTCACTGAGGCAGCACGCAAGAGTTACCATGTTTCTGCCGCCATCTTGTACCTTCAAGTTTCAAAGTTCTAAAAAATGCAGTTTTATCTTGACTTTAAAGGCCTGCTGCCTTGGTGGCAGCGCTGGGTCGAATTTGCAGGGGTTGACTGACCTGGCAATGATGTCAGTTTCCTCTACTGCTGCTCTTTCCACCCTGTGTTGCTGCAAGCTGCATCCATTTGTTTGTTTTGACAAACCCATCCATCTGCCCAAAACCCATCCAAGGTACTTTCCCAGATAGCTAGGGTCTCTGAGTAGAGAAAATAATGTTTCTTGTGTTATGTTTATATACAGAGCTGAAGAAATTCAGAGCTTATTGTTAGTGCTGGATGTGGAATAAGTTTCTATTGACATAATGCAATTTTTAAAAACATTTGTATATTTATTATGCAGTGTTTCGATATTGAAAGGCTTGCCCGAAGAGAAGTTGTCCAAGATTGTTGATTGTCTTGAAGTTGTGAGTACATTTTCTTTAGTTTTGAAGGTTTTTTCAAAGAACATATTTGATTATACTCAGGATGTACTAATATTGTCATGTCGCAATCATGAATTCCAATTGGCACATTCATGGGCTTTTAAAGAAGCATTCAAGATTCATGATTCAATTTAATTGTCACATGTACCAATTAAGGTACAGTGGAATTTGAGCCACCATGCAGCCATACTAGGTAAAAAAGCTAAATTATACACAGCACATAAAATAAAGTTTAACATAAACATCCACCACAGTCCTCACTGTGATGGAAGGCAATAACGTTCAGTCATCTTCCTCCTTAGTTGCCTCAAGAACAAAGTACAATGTCAGATATCAAATTCCTTGTTGGCTAAACGTCTCCAACCTCTGAGATGTCAAGTGAATGGATTGTTATTTGGCCACTAGGAAGAACACTCGCAAGACACTCTGTGTGATGGGGTCTCCTCACAGTAGAAAGCATCTTATTGGGATACATCACAACTTGGTTTGGCAACAGATCTGGCCAAGATCGCAAGAGAGTTTTGGATGTAGCCCAGTCCATCACACAAACCAGCCTTTCCCTCATCGATTCCATCTGCACTTCACTGCCTTGGGAAAGTAGCCAAGTAACCAAAGGTCATTTAAACCCCGGTTGTTCCCTGTTCTTCACTCTTCTATAGGGCAGAAGATACAAAAACTTGAACGCCCATACCACCAGATAAGCTAAAACTATCCTTTTTCAGGGCAAACTCAGGAGAACTCTTGGAATGAACTCGTACCGTGGGACAGGGGTTTAAGGTAGCAACTCTACCACCGCACTGGTGTGTCACCCTACTTGACCTTGTGGAACATTGCCCAGCCTGACCTGTCCACAAGAAGCAGATCTGCCTGCCACCATCTCCCGATCATCAGCAAAGTGATGGATGGGATTTGACCATGACTATTATCATTGAACCTCCCACTATCAATTTCCTGGGGGCTACCATTGACAAAAACTGAACTGGAGTGTCCATATATGGATATTATATTATGTATATATACACAATGTGGCTGCAAAAATAGGTCGGAAGCTAGGATTCCTGCAGTGAGTTACTCACTTCCTAGCTCAACTAAGCCTGTCCACTATCCACAAGGTTCAAATCAGGAGTGTGATGGAATACTCTCCATTTGTCTTGATGTGTGCAGCATCAACAACACTCAAAAACCTCAACACCACCCAGGGTGTAGCAGCCTGCTTGATAGGCAGCCTATCCACAACTAATCACTCAATTCACCATCGCTGCACAGTAGCAGCAGTTTCTACCATCTACGGGATGCATTGCAGCCACTCACCAAGACTCCTTGGAGAGCACCTTCCAAGCCTACAATCTTTACCAGGTAGAAGAACAAGGGGAGCAAAAACATGGGAACACTACAAACTGGAAGTCACCCTTCAGGTCTCATACCTTCCTGACTTGGAAATAAATCACAATTTCTTCACTCACTGGGTCAAAATCCTGGAACATCCTCCCTTACAAAACCTCAAGGACTGCAGATATTCAATAACCACCACCTTCTCCAGTGTCAGAGAGTCATAGAATGATACAGTGTGGAAACAGGCCCTTTGGCCCAACTTGCCCAACATGTCCCAGCTACACTATTCCCACCTGACAGAAATCAGTGCAATCAGGAATGGGTAGTTCCATGTTACCTCAACTTCCAAAGCCCACATCCCTTGAAAAATTAATAAAAAGTTATAATCAGATTTGTCTGGGCTTGGAATCAGGGCTTGGCTGCAGCTACAGTCCTGAGCTCTCTGAATAACAGGCTTGCACTAAACGTTATTCCCTTTGTCATGTATCTGTACACTGTGGCTGGCTTGATTGTAATCATGCATTGTCTTTCCAACAAAAAAGCTTTCTACTCTATCTGGGTGCACATGATAATGACCTAAACTAAGCTAATCTAGCTGGGCTTTTCAGGACAGGCTCTTCATTCGAGTTACATAGATCAGAAAAGGCCATACCCTCATTTGTCAATGAGTTGGAATTTGGAGCAATGAGGAGCCTAGTACTATGGAGTATAAACAAAATATTTATCTTCCTAGATCACTACAGGCTTGCAAATTATGCCAATAGAATATCTATTCCTATGACTAATCCATCATTTTTTACTATCGACTTTCAATGCCGTAGTAATGTTCAATCTCTCCATCTCTGCTAGGATTACTACGATAAGGGCGATTATATCATTCGTCAAGGAGAGCAAGGTAGCACCTTCTTCATTATTGCAAAAGGAAAGGTAGGAGATGATGTATATTCATGAATTTATCTGTGGAGTCCCAATGCTATGAGATGTGATCCTGCTAAGGACAATAATTCTTGGATCTTTTTTTGAATTGGAGGATTTACTAAATTAGTACACTGCTTTTTAGTAATAACTACATTTGCCTCAGTTGTCTGTATTATTAAATTAATGAACCAACTTGCATTCTAATCTTGATTGTATAATCTAGACTGATTGATTGATGTAAGAGTGGGTGCAATTTTTTGCATTTCTGGTGGTGCAATCTGCAGCGTGAATTTATAAGGTGTCTAAAAAACCATAAATAAGTGCAAGGACATGCCTTAGTCAAATTTCCTCCACTATCCAACCACCAAAATAAACAGACTGACTTTGTTTGTTGAGTGTACTGCAGATGCCTATGTGCTAATGCCACAACGGTTCATTTTAAAATGTGCTATTTGAAGTCATTTTCAAAGTCTTGCATCATTTTTCACTGCAATCTAAGAGAGGTCAGGTTGGGGGGGGAGTTCCCACCGCCAAGGGTACCATGTAATCCCGTGCTACCTGCTCCATGGTCGGATAGTCGGCCACGAAACCGTCTCCCAACCTGGTTTGCCAGGTGAGGAGGGGGCTGTGGACCCCCAGCAGGACCAAAAACAAGACCTGTCAAAGGGCAGATGAGCTCCTAGCGAGCCAATGGCCATCCACACTTCAGTCGAAGTTGAAATCACTGTCGTACATTGCATTGTAAGGCACCATGCCCGTTGGTGTTTTCAACAATGATGATGATGATAAGAGAGGAAAGATACAAATGCAATAACTGCCATGTTGGCAGACTATCAATTAGCAATGTGACAAGTTCTTCTGAAATAGAAGTTTCTGTTTCTGTTAATGTGCATTTGTATATATCTGCTATTGAAAGATGTGATGGCACTTGTTGTTTTATTGATCCTGAACAGGTCCAGGTGACACAGACAAGAGAGGGAGATGAAGAACCGCAAGAAATTAAGAAATTAAAGGCAGGGGAATACTTTGGAGAAAAAGCTTTAATAAGGTACAGCAGTATGCAGTGCATGAAATCCCATAAATTGGGATTGAATGGAAAGGAAACAACAAACAAGATGTTTTAATTAGTGCAGGTCTTGATTTACAGAACTAAGTTTTGCCATCACTCAATACATTCTTGGAGCTGACTAACCACCCTATGGGTTGGTGCACCCATGGTTATGTGCTGTGAAAGAAACATAGACTTAGGCTCCTGGCAGATCATTATCAGCTTAGGAACCTTCCCCCATTTGCACTATAGTCTAGTGAAGCAAACAATGATACCACATCAGCTGTGGCTCCTCTGTCACACTGCTAATCCGAGTACAAACACTTCTGCTGTTTTCTCCACACACTCTTCTGCAAGGAAAAGTTGTGAATGTGCAAAATAGCAATCATACTTCACAAACATTATGTTCTTCATATTGCTAGTCATTGTTTTAAGTCTTTGTGGTATCACAGAGTTTTCATTTCAGCTTATGACAGAGAAATACTGTTCTACAAAATGCCTGAGTAGAACAAAGTGAAAATAACAGAAAAAGACACAATAATTAGTAAATTAGCTGCTTTATAAATGGCAGTTTGACACTTGGTGGAACAAGGCAGCTTTCTTATTCATCATACAACCAGAGCACGTGAGATACTAAACGAATGCATCCGGATAGAGTTGTGGGCTGCTTTTATTTTGTGAGCTCTGATTCACATCAGAAAGTGGAACATATTACTGACTCTTTTGTCCTTATTGTACATTCAGCCCATTCATACAATGCTAACCTGAACAAGGAACTTCAGATGCTGGAGGATGAGTCCAGTCCTGAAAATCACCTGTCCATTCCCTCCACAGATGCTGCTTGACCCGTTGAGTTCCTCCGCCACTTTGTGTTTTGTTCAGGATGTAGCCATATAGTCTACAGCATAAGTGTCCACCTAAGTACCTCTCAATGTATAGAGAGCGTTTATGCCTCCATCTATCCTTCATTCTGAGGGCTCAAGACTCCTACCGCTCATATCTGACTTCTTCATTTGACCTGTCTATTGACTCCATCCCCAACTAATCCCTTTAATCAACCCCCAGCTCTTTTCTCTGCTTCTTTCTTTTGCGATGCCTTGCTTGATTGCTCAGTACATAAAGACTAAGTGTTTGAATGTAAAGAATGCATTGACCACATCTTACGTCAAAACTAATTGAATGGATGAGGTAACAAGTCCTCTGTGGAAGAATTGAGACCAAATCATAAATATTAGTTTCTCAATGCTTAGATAATGTGCCTACTCCTGCTCTGAAATAATATGTTTATATGTTCATCCTGATAATGCTTTATACATCATTGGGGTAAGCAAAGAGTTGGGATGTAACTAGAACACATTTGTAGAATCGGGTGACAACACCGTATTACTATCAATTCTTTAACTGCTTTAATGGTATACATTTGAAACGATATTCAAAATATTCTATTAACATTACATTACAAGTACATTGAGGACATTTTAATGGAAAAGTTAATTCTGAAAGAGATTTCACAAATAAAAAAGGCAGATCAGAAAATCAGCCCTAATCTGATCGCAACATCTTTCTTTTCTCTCCTTACACAGCGAGGATCTTCGTTCTGCAAACATAATTGCAGATGATGATGACACCCAGTGCTTGGTTGTAGATCGCGAGTAAGTCTTCCTATGGAGTGAACTTTCATGCAGTGGGTAGTGGGGAACATTGAGTGGTATTTCAACTTTGGCAGGAATAAAACATGTTTTACAAATACTCAAATTACCATCAGCTCTGCAGTGGGATTTTCGTAAATGACAAAAAGCAAGAATTCATTATTCAGTGGTGAAATATTATTATTTCAGATTGAGAGGTTACAGTAATTCACCTGATATCAGGATACAATTTCTTGCTTCTTTACTCTCTCTGCTGCAAGTGAACCCTGCTTGTACTCACAACTAACCCAGGTATTAAACCACCAACGATCAAAATCAGGCACAACCTTCATTGGCTGCTTTGGGCACTCTGCCCTGACCACAATATCCTTGTAGCTAGAGAGTTTTAATTTTAGGGTTGTGAAACCTAACAAGCCATAATTAATTGTCGCCTTTATTCAAACATAACAGTTCACACTGCCCATCACCTACTAGTCTGTGTAGTCCTTTGGTTTCTTTCCCTTTCCTGTCTGGTACCTATATCACTGTTCGAAACAATTTTTTATATTACAAAAGTCATAATACTGAATTGTACTCCAGCTAATCAAATACAATGTCATAATGGGGTACATTCTACTTAAATAATAATTCAAATGAGAGGCAATTTCAATGGTATTATTCATTAACAATAGGATGCATTTTATCTCAGGAACTTAGCATGGTTCTGTGCTAAACCCTTCAAAAGAGCACCATAGTCCTGCATCCTCCCCCCCCCCCCCCCCCCCCCCCCATGCCGTATCAACATTTTCCCTTCCAATATACATCCAGTTCTCTTTTTATAATTACTATTCAACCTGCTTCCTCTGCCCTTTCAGGCAGCACAAACATTTTGCATTAAAGAAATCTCTGCATCTGCTCTCGTTCCTCAGCAATTATCTTAATCATGTGTCCATTGATTACAGTCACCCTGATAGTGGAATCAATTCCTCGCTATCTGCTCAAAAGATTTCTTTCCCAGAACCTCCTCTGTTCTGCAGCAAACAATACCAGCTTCATTTCAAAATGTCCTGTCTCATAGGAACTATGACAATGATTAAATGTAAATGTATTAATTATCCAACATTCACATTTATGAAAACCCCATGAATAGCCAAGAGCTATTGATGCCAACTACAAAAGGGAACGACACTTGCAGTTTGGAGATGTGGTCTCAGGGTACCTCTGGTTTAGGGATACAGCAAAGAAACAGGCCTTTCGGCCCACCGAGTCTGCATCGATCAGCGATCCCTCTAACACTGTCCTGCACAAACTGGGGACAATTTAAAATGTATACAAGCCAATTAACCTACAGACCTGTACGCCTTTGGTGTGTGGGAGGAAACCGAAGATCTCGGAGAAAACCCGCATGGTCACGAGAAGAATGTACAAACTCCGTACAGACAGCACCCGTAGTCAGGATCAAACCTGGTTCTCTGGCGCTGTAATGCCCCTGTCCCACTTAGGAAACCTCTGGAGACTTTGCGCCCCACCCAAGGTTTCTGTGCGGTTCCCGGAGGTTTTTGTCAGTCTCCCTAATGGTCGAAAGTGGTTTCCGCTTCTTCTATGTTCCGGCGATTATTTCAAAAAATTAAAAATCGGCCGTGACTAAAAATAGGTTGCCGTTTTAAAAATCGCTAATTTTTCACTCAAAGCCGGTTGCGATGCTAGTTGAAGGTGGTTGCCGGAGGTTGCAGGTAGTGGAAGGTAAGACTTCCCTGGTGGATTATAACTGGGTGAAAAAAAGGTCTTACCTTCCACTACCTGCAACCTCCGGCAACCACCTTCAACTAGCATCGCAACCGGCTTTGACTAAAAAATTACCGATTTTTAATACAGCAACCTATTTTTAGTTGCGGCCGGTTTTGAATTTTTTGAAATAATCGCCGGAACATAGAAGAAGCGGAAACCACTTTCGAACATTAGGGAGACTGACAAAAACCTCCGGGAACCGCACGGAAACCTTGGGTGAGGCGCAAAGTCTCCAGAGGTTTCTGTTCAGGTTTCCTAAGTGGGATAGGGGCATAAGGCAGCAACTCTACCGCTGCGCTACCGTGCTCCCCTGGTTCTGTGACTCTGGCCAACCAGCCTGACTAGTTGGACCTCTGGACCTCTCCATGGTAACAGCAGATGCTTCTGATGATCTTATACCCTGTCTAAGAACTAACAGGCTTGTTCAACAACTGGAATTAAGCTTGGATACCAATTAAGTAGGTTTTCATCTCAGCTCCTTGAGTGGCAGAATCCAATGAAAATAATAGATATAAATAATATGAAGTCTGCCCTAATTGTTCAATGACATAAAAATTATGGCCTTCAAGTGAAGTTCTTCACTGATAAACTTAATTGCAGGGGATGATGATATCCGCTGCTTAGTTGTAGATTATGAGTACGTCTTCCTGTGGAGTGAACTTTCATCCACTGGTTAATTGAGTGTTATTTCAATTTCAAAAGGAATCAAATTTGGTTTGCAAAACCTCAAATGATCTAATTCAAATTTAATTAAACAAAATAAAATATATCTATCTTCAAATATGTTATATAAAGTGCTGAAGATGTGTGACATTTCCCCTGACATCCTGATTATCCCATTCATCTGCTTCCTCTCCCTTGTCTCATCTCTACTCCTCTAGCTTCCAAGGGTCCTTCCCCTCCACAATCCCGCACCCCCCTCCCCCACCCCCCACCCCCCTCTCCACCCCCAACTCTCCTCTTTAACCAAATTGATGTGCCCACTAAAAAGTTTTTTAATTATGTGATTGGATTCATCTAAATGCATTTTGAAATGTGTTCCCAGCGTCTTTAACCAAATGGTTGGCACATATGAGGAGTTGCAGACCTACTTGAAGGAGTACGTGGAACAACTCTCCCGCAGCGATGAAAACAGAAATACAATGTCAGTATCCTCCATTTCTCATTGTATCATTAGTTTGGTTGGAGCAAATCCTACTAGTTGATGTTACGTGTTCCTACTGTATATGCAGTTGTTGTGAATGTACACTGGCAGAGCAACTGTGAGCAAGTAACTGTCCTCCTCCTGTCTCTGAGTCAAAAGGCACGGCTAGCTCCCTTTCTAGTAACCTGGTGGAAATTGTGCTGTGCCATAGGATGTGTTATACTTTGGCTGGGATGTTAAACAGAATTGTCATCAACATGTGCCCCATAGCTCAATAGCCCCATTGTACTGCATCCCTTAAAGCTCTATATCAGTCTCCATTCAAGTGCTCTCTTTCTTCCGAGTCATGCATGGTCTTTCATGCCCACTTTAGTGCAAGTGTTTTCAGTTGTCGCACAAGCATCATGTGATGTGTTTATGGAAAAGCAAGCCCGATGGGTCAAGTCACACTTGTCACTTCCAGCAGTTTGTTTTTTGCTTCAGATTCCAGCATCTGCAGTCTCTTGTGTCTCCCTCATCTCTCTCTTCCTCACCACGATTTTTGTTCCTGAGTAGATTTCCTTCTTTGAAAGAATTTACATGTAAGCTGCATCAATTTTGTTCTGTTGTGTTATTTTTCATTATGAATACAGACATGAACGAGTGTGAATAATTAATCATCGCCATAATAGAATCTAAATGAAACACAATGCATATTCTGAATAACATTTCCAAGCCCCTCGTCAATGACCTGAACTGATTCTAATGTTTGCTTTTTGTTATCAATCCTGAATTAATTTTTAGTTGTTTAGCTTCACTCTCTCCATCTTTGGCATTTTCCAGTTTGAGTTGAATGAGAAATCATAATCAGAATTTCAGTGAAGCTTCTATGGTCACTGTCTTTAAAAACATTCCTCTGGTAACTATCTGTTAGTTTTAGGTAATTAATAACAGAGATCAAGCAGAAAATGCTGACAGTTTGCTGCTTCTTCCCATCTGTTAGATCTCTTGGGATTCCCAGATTGGTTTTAATGGTGGCCACTGACTAAACTGTGAGCAAGTAACTGTCCTCCTCTTCTCCCATGCATCCTTTAAATTATCTTCAGTCAGTAACATTAATTGCATGCAGGCAAGTAGTGTAATCTGAGAGAGAACATAGGCCTTATTTACAGCAAAAGGTCAAGGCTTTCATAGAATACAGTCCCAAATGTTGGACTTTTGATGTTCCACAATTGTCATACTTGCAAGTATTGTCAAAGGCAGGTACGCTGAGAAATTCCCATTTCAAGGTACCTCAACATTCTTACATCAAGTTAGGAGTTCAATGGGAAAACAAAACTGCAACTTGAAAATACTGAATATTCCTGCAGGTTACTTCACTCCTCCTTTACAGTTTATTTTATTATTTTTGCGTACCTCATTCATTTAGACCCGAATTCAAGTTTGGTGCCATCATTGGAAAGTAGATGTTTAAATCTTGTAGATTTAAACATCTACTTGACCACCAGATTGTGCTAGTTTCAATGTCACACTGTCTTTGAAACTTCCAAACAGGCGAGAGAATGGAGAAGAATGCAGATTTTTTACCGATAATAAACTTAATGAAAAGAGTAGGGCATAAGAACACGAGAACATTTGAGCAGGAGTAGACAGGACCAAGGAGTAGTTATGTCAAAACTGAGTATAGGAGCAGGGAGGTTCTACTGCAGTTGTACAGGGTCTTGGTGAGACCACACCTGGAGTATTGCGTACAGTTTTGGTCTCCTAATCTGAGGAAGGACATTCTTGCCATAGAGGGAGTACAGAGAAGGTTCACCAGACTGATTCCTGGGATGTCAGGACTTTCATATGAAGAAAGACTGGATTGACTCGGCTTGTACTCGCTAGAATTTAGAAGATTGAGGGGGATCTTATAGAAACTTACAAAATTCTTAAGGGGTTGGACAGGCTAGATGCAGGAAGATTGTTCCCGATGTTGGGGAAGTCCAGAACAAGGGTCATAGTTTAAGGATAAAGGGGAAATCTTTTAGGACTGAGATGAGAAACACATTTTTTACATAGAGAGTGGTGAATCTCTGGAATTCTCTGCCACAGAATGTAGTTGAGGCCAGTTCATTGGCTATATTTAAGAGGGAGTTAGATGTGGCCCTTGTGGCTAAAGGGATCAGGGGGTATGCAGAGAAAACAGGTACAGGATACTGAGTTGGATGATCAGCCATGATCATATTGAATGGCGGTGCAGGCTCGAAGGGCCGAATGGCCTACTCCTGCACCTATTTTTTTTTTTAATTAAATTTTTTTTTTTTAACTTGGCGAGCAAAATTTGTTACAAAAGCTGTGCAAGTTAAATCAAAGCAAGGGAAAAGGTATTGTTTTTACAAAAAGTGGTGAAAGAAAATAAAAATTCACATGCCAATCTATGAAACGTTTCCAAAGCCTTTGATTGGGAATTTGTAGAAACAGGTTGTGCAGAAGCTGCCAGGTACTTTATGTTGTGGCTACCCGATTGCTTGATGCTTTCTGTACTGTTGTTTTCTTCCCTCATTCACTGTTACCAATTAAAATCTGATTCCTTTTATTTCCGAAGGCCACTCACAACTGCGCAACAACTTTCCTCTGAGTGCATCGAGGTGATGCGACTGAGGGAAAAGGTGGCCAAGTTTACAAATGCATCCCCTTCCAAAAACTTTGACATCATTACCACTCTGGGCATGGGGGGCTTTGGCCGTGTAGACCTGGTGAGTGGGATTGGAAGAAAAGTGATGGGGAATGGTTGTAGGGGCGAGAGGGATCATTGTCAAAACTATGTCGACATGGACAAAGTGGACAAAGCCTGTTTCTATGCGGTGTAACTCTATGACTCTAATGTTGATAATGGTACAAATTAAAACAATCTTGTTAAGGTGGTGTCATGGTGGCACAGCAGTAAAGTTGCTGTCTTACAGCAGCAGGAGCCCGGGTTCGATCCCGGGTGCTGTCAGTATGGAGTTTGTATGTTCTCCCCATGACCTGTGTGGGTTTTCTCCGAGATCTTCGGTTTCCTTCCACACATCAAAGACGTACAGGTTTGTAGGTTAATTAGCTTCTTATAAATGTAAATTGTTCCTAGTGTGTGTAGGGTAGCTTTAGTGTGCGGGGATCGATGGCCGGCGTGGACACGGTGAGCCGAAGGGCCCGTTTCCGCGCAGTATCTCTGAACTAAACTGAGCCAGCTATTTTTTAGATTGATGAAAATTTGGAGGTGGCACAGTTACTCAGCATGATGGGAGAGTCATTTGTGGAAGCTTCTGAACAAAGCAAAACTCTTTGGCCTTGCAATTTACTCTTGAGCATTAATCACCCACCCTCAGCTGTGGAGATGTGACTCATAAATGTATCGCAAAATGATACACACATAAACCTACAATGTTCACAGTGTTTGCACTGGTGCTGATTGGTCAACCTCTAAGCGCTGGAGGAACACAGTGGGTCAGACAGCATCTGTGGAGGGAAATGGACAACAATGTTTTGGATAGGGACCCTTCTTCAGTCTTAACTGCCGAATTCCTCCGACAGTTTTTTTACTCAAGATTCCGCCATCTGCAGTCTCGAATGTCGCCATTTTACTGCTAATTGGTCACTTTATGTGGCACTCCTTTTCAAACTCATTGCTGTGCACTTAGCTATTTATCAATTTAAATAGTAAACGTTCGATCTGGAGTTTAAATGATTAGCTATCATGGATATGCTATAGTGCATCATGCTCATTTTGAGATAAAAGGACAAGTCCAGTCTTGCTTTTTCTGTCTGTTATGTTAACTGAAATGTCTTGTACAATTCGGTGCTTCTCCAGGTGAAACTGAAGGATGAAGATATCACCTTTGCCCTGAAATGTATCAAAAAGAAGCATGTTGTGGATACTCGGCAACAAGAGCATGTCTACTCTGAAAAGAACATTCTGCTTCAGACCAAATGCCAGTTTATTGTGAGGTGAGGCAAGCTTCATTTTCCAGAGATGATTAAGATTTGAAGCGAGCTGTGCACTCGTTCCAGTCATTTCCTGAGTCAAGTGAATGGGCTTTGCACATTTGTATGCCGATGCACATGTGTGTGTAACTATCTATCGATCTACACGTGCACGTACACACACATATAAATATATATATATCAGTGTGTGTGTGTGTGTGTGTGTGTATATATATATATATATATATATATATATATGTATATATTTGAGTGTAGAAAGGAACTGTAGATGCTGGTTTTAACCGAAGATAGACACAAGGTGATGGAGTAACTCAGCGGGTCAGGCAGCATCTCTGGAGAAAAAGGATGGGTGACGTTTTGGGACGGGATCCTTCTTAAATATATGTGTGTGCATGTGTGTGTGTGTGTGAGATAGCCTGAGTGTATGTATGTAAATTTACATTTAGTTATGAGGGCATATAACTGTAGATGTGCATTAAATGCGTATAAGTGTGTATATAATCTTGTGTAGCCACTATATAAGTGTGTATTTCTGCCAGTCTATGTGCATGTGGGCTTCACTGTGTATGTAACTGTGCAAAGTTACATATCCATGTCAGTGGATCTATGTGTAATTTTTATATCTTTGTAAATGTTGGTAATTTGTATGTATGTGGGCACGTTTTCAGTTTATGTTTACAGTTACATATAGTGCAGATGTCTGTAAAAATGTGTGAAAATCAGTTTCTATGTCCTATAGTCTTCCAACTGTGTGTAACAACTATGATCCATTCAGATTTTAGCTCATTATACCTTTGCTAATCAGAAGTGTGAGATTAAGTCACTTCCGTTGATGACTTGGTAGCGTAGGTACATCATGAAATTTATTTCCTGCTCATTCATGCTCAAAGATGACACCCCGGATGTCAGGGATTACGGGGAGAAGGCAGGAGAATGGGGTTGAGAGGGAAAGATAGATCAGCCATGATTGAATGGTGGAGTAGACTTGATGGGCCGGATGGCCTAATTCTGCTCCTATCATTTATGAACTTATTAATGTGTCCCCCCTGTCTGTTTCACTCACTAGACCAGGAAACAACATTGGCAGATTATGTAAGCACTGATGCATTTTGTTTCATTACATTCACTCATCTCTGGACTGAATTTAATATATCTGACTGCTTCCTACTCCCTACTCCAAAACACCCTTGTAGTTTCAGCCCCCTCCTTGGCGTTGTCAAACTTTCTCTGCACAAACTTTTAGTGATGAAAATGGTCAGTTGCCTTATGAGAGTGAGGCTATGCTGCTGGCACATTTACACCCAGCCACCTGTTGTTTTGTGCCTTCAGACTGTCATAGCTTCAACCAAATCTGAAGCACATGTCATTTTCAAATGTCAGCTCAATTTATGTTTGAAATGAATTGTGTGTCAGGCTGGAGAATGACAATGGGGTGTGCAACAAAGATGATAAAACCTTCTGCTCCAGCTGCCTGCCTAAGAGTGCACAGGAGTCTTTTATCAAGGAATATTTTAGAATAATTTAAAAATAATAGATAATGCTACAAAGCATGTCATACATACCAATTATTATGGAAAGGCGATTGCTTCGTGTTGATTTATTTTACTTTGCGTATTACCAATCTGCAGATCGTATGAAAAAGTGTTTATCAATGATTTCTAAATAAGATCAAAGGAAGTAAGATTGTGCATTTCCAAAGCACCCGTCGTAGCTTCAAGGTGTCGCAAAGCATCCTGCAATCAATAAATGTATTATTTTGAATGAGTAAGAAAAGTGGCAGACAATTTAAGCCCACATGAAGGATAAAACTGTTGAGATTATTGTGCTCACATCAGAGAAGTGATCCTGTGACCTCTAACTCAGTTGCATAGTAGTTTCTGATCCCTAGATTCTCTGCGCTGAATGGCTTCCCCCTCAGCACTCTCAGAGTGCCCATGCTTCAATTCACTCCATACCAACCACAACACAAGTGCCTCAACAAGAACAAACACCCCACGATGACACGAGGTTGCCTAACTACAGGGTGGATGATTAGTGCGACGTTTATCAGCAGAAAAATAATCACCGGCACTCATTCAACACAAGAGATGAAAAGATGGAAGTGGATTAACCATGTTCTAGCGGGAATTTTGCATCACCATGTCTTTGATTGTTATGTGGGAATGTTCAGCAGGTCAGGCAGCATTTGTGGAGAGAGAAGCATGGCTTAATGTTTTAGGTCAAAAGCTTCTACCATGTGACATTTACAATAGGACTGCTTTTAACTCAAAGAATCCATTGCCATCAAAATGCTGGCCAATCAGTGTAATTTTTAACGAGTTGTTTGTATGTTCCTTTCAATTGTTACGAGCTCCAGTATTCTGCCTTGCCTCGCAATAACCTTTAGGATAAAAGCACCAGTCACTTTATGATGTCCTCAAAAGTTTCTTCCTGAGGATGTGAGCATTACTGGGATGCTAGAATGCTGGTGTGTTAGTATCTTTTCCTGCTTCCCTTGAGAAGTTTTCTTTCCCTGGTGATGATTGAGTAAGGAATGCCACAAATGGGAGCTCCAGGATTTTGACCCACTAAGGATGAAAGAACCAGAATGGGTTTCCAAATCGGCGATGAGGTGCAGGGAGAGAGTGAACGAGAGGTTAGTGTTTGAGGAACCCAGATATTACTGGGGTCTGTATGAATTTACAAAGATAGGGAGGAAAGTATTCACATTATTAGTCCAGGATAGTATTCACATTATTAAATCAATGCTTCAGAGCTCAGGAACAGTTTAGTTTAGTTTAGTTTAGAGATATAGCATGGATATAGGCCCTTCAGCCCACCGAGTCTGCACCGACCAGTGATCACTATTGTCTTAAGAATGGTTCTGACCCGAAATGTCACCTGTTTCTTTTCGCCAGAGATGCTGCCCGATCTTGTAGAACCCAGTGCCATTTCCAACATTCAACCACATATTGTCCCTCATTTTAGCCAGAGCAAAGAATAGGTTCTGTCGCGAGATTCTTTCAAATATAATAAGGGAAATATCTGATGGCTTATAGGTTGTACCGGACCTTTCGAGATTCCAAGTATGTGTATATGCTCCTGGAGGTGTGTCTGGGCGGGGAGCTGTGGACCGTCCTGCGTGACATGTGAGTGTATGTCATTTTTACGTTCCAATGTTTGAATGTATTTTGTCAAATCCATGTCCATTCCAATGCAGACTACTGTGTATGGCCACTGTTAGGATTACAAGGGAGGTGGAATATAAGGTGATAGGTGGTACACAGCCATCATCTATCTATGGATCTGACAACCTTACCTCAATTCCAATGGTCTTGGATAAAATATAGGTGGAAAGTGCTGGGAATACTCAATAGGACAGGCAGCATATGTGGAGAGAGAAAGAGTGTTATTGTGTTATTGCTTCAGGTTGATGATCTCTAATGTCTAGAAAAATTGCAGCACAGATTCACCAAAGAGGGAAATGGTCTTTAAAATGTTTTCTTTGGGACAGATTTTCTCACAGTTCCTTTCTTCAAGATTGAGGTCTGCTCTTAAAAAATATCAAATGATCTACTCAGGTAGAGAAAGAAGCCAGAACATGAAAATTAGAGCTAGGTCACTCAAAGGTGAACTCACGGAAAGGACAGTGGTAAACTTCCTTAAATATCTGTAGATATGGAGGTAACTGTACCTTACCATTCTTTGGACTGTGAAAGGGGAATCCCAAGGTGAAGGGGATTCATTGAAACTGATACAAAGTATTAAATCCCAATCACACAGCCAGGTGAGTTCCAATCAATGGGAATGCAGCTGTGTGCTCCCTTGTGCACAAATAAAAACAAATATCCACGGAGAAATCAGAGTCAGAGCCATTGACCTTAAGTGGCCTTAAGTCACTGATCTTAAGTGAATCAAATTTAGGTTTAGTTTTAAATGTGATTCTTTCTGTTGACCTATCTGACCAAACCATCCTGGGTAATATATTCTTCCAAGTCCACAATATGGACAGATGGCAATAATAACTAGTTCCATCGCAATGCAGACTCTCGAGATGCCTCATACGGACACTATCAGATGGTACGAGAAAATAAAACTGATCTGTCCATTAAGGGAGCTGAATCTGTGTTTGCGTTCACAGGTGTTTCTTTGAGGAACCGACAGCCAGGTTTTGTGTTGGATGTGTTGTGGAGGCTTTTGATTACTTGCACAACAGAGGAATCATTTACAGGGATCTCAAGCCTGAGAATTTGCTGCTGGACTCTGATGGATATGTGAAAATGGTACGTATTGCTCCAGTAGAATCTTATCCAGTAGCATCTCATATCGTGCACTGGCAGATTCAACCTCCATCAGTCTAGACAGGTCTCTCATTGACACAATACTTCAGCAAGTAAATTGTTTGAAACTAGTAATAGTGACAGTGTGATACAGTGTGGAAACAGGCCCTTCAGCCCAACTTGCCCACACCGGCCAACATGTCCCAGTTACACTAGTCACACTTGCCTGCGATTGGTTCATAACCCTCCAAACCTGTCCTATCCATGTACCTGTCTAACTGTTTCTTAAACGATGGGATAGTCCCAGCCTCAACTACCTCCTCTGGCAGCTTGTTCCATACACCCACCACCCTTTGTGTGAAAAAGTTACCCCACAGATTCCTATTTAATCTTTTCCCCTTCGCCATGAACCTATGTATTATGGTCCTCGATTCCCCTACACTGGGCAAGAGTGTGCATCTACCCGATGTATTCCTCTCATGATTTTGTATCTCTATAAGATCACCTCTCATCCTGCTGCGCTCCATGGAATAGAGACCCAGCCTACTCAACCTCCCCCTTTCGCCCACACCATCTAGTCCTGTCAACATCCTCGTAAATCTTTTCTGAACCATTTCAAGCTTGACAATCCTATAAGTATTACTGATATAAGACTTAGCAACATAGTTCAAGTTCAGGTTCAAGTGAGTTTATTGTCATGTGTCCCTGATAGGACAACGAAATTCTTGCTTTGCTTCAGCACAACAGAACATAGAAGGCAATGACTACAAAACAGATCAGTGTGTCCATATATCATTATATAAATATATACACACATGAATAAATAAACTGATGAAGTGCAAATAACAGATAATGGGCTATTAATGTTCATAGTTTTGTCCGAGCCAAGTTTACTAGCCTGATGGCTGTGGGGAAGTAGCTATTCCTGAACCTGGTCGCTGCAGTCTTCAGGCTCCTGTACCTTCTATCTGAAGGTAGCAGGGAGATGAGTGTGTGGCCAGGATGGTGTGGGTCCTTGATGATACTGCCAGCCTTTTTGAGGCAGCGACTGCGATAGATCCCCTCGATGGAAGGGAGGTCAGAGCCGATGATGGACTGGGGAGTGTTTACTACTCTTTGTAGTCTTTTCCTCTCCAGGGCGCTCAAGTTGCCGAACCAAGCCACGATGCAACCGGTCAGCATGCTCTCTACTGTGCACCTGTAGAAGTTAGAGAGAGTCCTCCTTGACAAACCGACTCTCCGTAATCTTCTCAGGAAGTAGAGGCGCTGATGTGCTTTCTTAATAGTAGCATCAGTGTTCTCGGACCAGGAAAGATCTTCAGAGATGTGCACGCCCAGGAATTTAAAGCTCTTAACCCTTTCAACCATCGACCCATTGATATAAATGGGACTGTGGGTCCCCATCCTACTCCTTCCAAAGTCCACAATCATTTCCTTGGTTTTGCTGGTGTTGAGGGCCAGGTTATTGTGCTGGCACCATATGGACAGTTGCTCGATCTCTCTTCTGTACTCTGACTCATCCCCATCAGTGATACGTCCCACAACAGTGGTGTCGTCAGCGAACTTGATGATCGAGTTCGCACTATGACCGGCTACGCAGTCATGAGTATAGAGTGAGTACAGCAGGGGGCTGAGCACGCAGCCTTGAGGTGCGCCCGTGCTGATTGTTTTTCGAGTCTGACACATTTCCACCGATACGAACAGACTGTGGTCTGAGAGTGAGGAAGTCGAGGATACAATTGCAGAGGGATGCGCAGAGACCCAGTTCTGCGAGTTTGGTAACCAGCTTGGAGGGGATGATTGTATTAAATGCCGAGCTGTAATCGATGAATAACAGCCTGACATATGAGTTTTTGTTGTCCAAGTGGTCCAGAGCGGAGTGGAGGGCCAGCGAGATCGCATCCACCATTGATCTGTTGTGGCGGTAAGCGAACTGCAGTGGGTCCAGGTTTTTGTCGAGGTAGGAGTTGATTTACACCATGATCAACCTCTCAAAGCACTTCATCACCACAGGCGTTAGTGCCACAGGTCGATAGTCATTGAGGCACGTCACCTTGCTCTTCTTGGGCACTGGTATGATTGATGCACTTTTGAAGCAGGTGGGAACCTCAGACCTCAAAACTGAGAGGTTGAAAATGTCCGTAAAAACTCCAGCCAGTTGGTCCGCACAGGTTTTTAGAACACGACCAGGTATACCATCAGGTCCAGGCGCTTTTCGAGGGTTCACCCCTCTGAAGGATTTCCTGACGTCGGCCTCTGTGACTGAGACTGAAATACCATCACAGCGAATGGGAGCTCGGGAAGGCACATCGGTGTTCCATCAAAGCGTGCGTAAAACGCATTGAGCTCATCAGGGAGTGATGCTTCGCCGACATTCGAGCTGCCTCCTGATTTCGCCTTGTAGGAGGTGATTGCATTCAGGCCCCGCCTGAATAGTTATAACATTGAAACAAGTCAGTCATCCCAACTTGCACTCGGTTATATTTGTGTATCTCACTCAATCAACATATCCTTCTGCTCCTTTCTGCCCTGTATATTTATTTTGCATCCCCTTAAATATATGGGTTTATATCAGGTACAACATTTCTGGATGGCATTAGAGTGCTGGACTGTACAAAGTATCACCATTTACTTGGGTTCTTAGATTAGATGAGCAATCTGCCTTGTCAGGCATTGATAAAAGACTAAATGGTCCTATTTTGAAAAAGAGATTGGAAGATGTACCGTGTTCTGGTCAATATTAACAATCGACCAAATTTCTAAAAAAAGATGAACTGGTTAGAACACAGAACATAGAACAGTACAGCACTGGAACAGGCCCATTGGCCCTCAATGTCTGCGCTGAACATGATGTCAAGGCCAACTCTCGCTGCCTGCAAATAATTCATATCTCTCCATTCCCTGCATATCCATGTGCCGATCCAAAAATCTCTAAAAAGCCACTATTATATCTGCCTCCACACCACCCCAAGCAGCGTGTTCCAGGCACTCACCACTCTGTGTGTTAAAAAAATTGCCCCGCACATCTCCTTTACATTTTGCCCTTCTCACCTTAAAGCCATCCCTCTAGCATTTGATATTTCCATCTTGGGAAAAATGACTGACCATCTATGCTATCTTTGCCTCTCATAATTTTATATACTTCTATCAGACCTCTCCTCAACCTCCAGTGTTCCAGAGGAAATAATCCAAGTCTGTTCAACCTCCCCCTGTGAATAATTCCCCTTAATTCAAGCATCTTTCTGATAAACCTTCTCTGCATTCTTTCCAAAGCTTTCACATCCTTCCTGTGTTGGGTCACCAGGACTACATGCAATACTCCAAATGCAACCATACCAAAATCCTATAAAGATGCACCATGAATGACTACCTGACTCTTATACTCAATGGTTATCATCAAACTGTTGGGTACGTGATCTTGCTGAGCAACCATGATCGCCTTGAATTACAATTACATCAGCTACCAGTCAATTGATTATAAAGGGATGAGAAAGATGCTATTTAAATGAAATTGTCATTGCTTTGAATAAATTGACCCCTGGAGACACAAGGAATTACGGAACCTTGTGTTCCAAAAAAGGACACAACGTGCTGGAGTAACTAAGCGGGTCAGGCAGCATCTCTGGAGAACAAGTATAGGTGATGATTCGGGGAAGGGTCCCATCCCAAAATGTCACCCATCCATATTCTCCAGAGATGCTGCCTGAACTATTGAATTGTTCCAGCACTTTGTGTCTTAAACGGACTCCTGGTGGGGTTCTGCTTTTAATGGTGTCAAACTAAGCTGATGGATCCCATCTGAGAACTCTCATTCTGCTCTCCCCGGGGGCATGCCTGCATCCTAGCTGCCTAGTCTCACTGACGCTCTATCACCCAGCATCAGTATAAAACTTAAATGCTGGATTCACCCCATGCTTTGGAGAGGCATTAATTCAGGAATAGTCAATCAAAGCTTTCCACTGACAAAAACTGTGTGGGCAGTGAGCTGACTGGAGAATTTTTTTAAATGAAAGTCCTTAACATCGCTGCAAGAGAAACACAGAACCTTTCTTCACCCAGAAAATGCAGCGAGTGCGTTTTAAAACTGCGCAATGTGCAAAAGTTATTTTTTAATCTCCAATAAGTTTTTGTTTCAAAATCATGATAAAACGAATCTGTTTTCTGTGGAAAAACGGTCCACAATCAGGAGACATGCATTTTAAATCATTGGTGAAAAGAATAGAGATGAGGAGGAAGCATAGTTTTGAAATGCAGCAAGTTATTACAAATTAGTATGCTCTGAATGAGGAGGCAACTGTCTCAACAGGACCTTTCAAGATGAATTGGATAAACACTCGTGTAGGAAACGATTGCAGTACAATTATTTTGATAGCTCTTTTGAAGAGATAGCATCAGCATAAATGGATGAATGGCCACCTGTGCTGTACAAATTTCACTACACCAATTGGTGTATGTGATAATAAATGTCCCTTGTCCTTTGTCCTTTGTCCCAGTCTACATAATTTTGATATAATACGGTGGAGAGATGGAGATAGGCCAATAAAACTGCTGGAAAAACTCAGAGAGTCAGGCAGCATCTCTCGAAGCAAAGGAATGGTTAATGTATTGGGGTAAGAACCTGCATCAGGACTGAGAGGGAAATAAGCTACAGATAGAGATGGGCAGGAGGGGTAAGGCAGAGGCTGGGAGGTGATTTGAGAAGCCAGATGAGGGGAATGGATGATGAGCATATGGGTGAGGGAATGGGGTGAGTGCTGAGGCAAGAGCCGGGTAAGTGATAGGTAGAAACCTAAGAAAAATACATTACTTAATGAGATGACATCGGGAGGATGAGGGGAAAGTCAAGACAGAGGCTGGCAGGTGATAGATGGAATCAGATAAGGAAGGAATGTTGTGCACATAAAACCAGGAGGTGAAGGAGATGTGAAAGATGAACCATGGGAAAGATACCATGAGGTAAGTGGTGTACAGGCAGGCGGGATCAGGTGAGGGCTGGAATGTCTAGATAATGAACAGGGCTGCCAGGGGTTAAAGGTTTAAATTCTTTAAAGGGTTAAAGAATCAAGGAGTGTAGATGGAGTTAAGTTAAAGATTGGCTATAAATGACGTTCAGAAACATTAGAGGCCCAAATAGTTTATCATACCAAAGCTTCCAAAACAACTCGTCAACCAACTCCAAAGGATGCTTAACGTTCTAAACAACCCAAGCCCTGTATATGCTTCCACAAATGCTCTGGTGTTTGTGCAGGAAAACACAAGACCTGGAGTGCACCGTCAACCCTGATATATCTGTCTCAGAACACTTTTGAGGAACCACAAGCTAAACCAAGCCAATGTAGATTGGAGAAACAAAGAACTGCAGATGTTGATTTACACAAAGGACACAAAGTGCTGGAGTAATTCAGCAGGTCAAGCAGCATCTCTGTAAAAAATGGATAGATGACATTATTGGTTAGGATCCTTCTTCCTGGGTCCAGACCTGAAACATCACATATCTGTGTTCTTCAGAGATGCCACATTACCCATTGAGTTACTCCAGCACTTTGTTTCCTCCATTGTATATTGGAAGTGGCTTCATATACGTCAATCAGTAACTCATTACATATGTGACTCCCCCAACCCCTGTCTTTCAGGCTGATTTTGGTTTTGCTAAGCAGATTGGCCTGGGCAAGAAGACCTGGACCTTCTGTGGAACCCCTGAGTACGTTGCTCCAGAGATTATCATGAACAAGGGCCATGACTTTGGTGCAGACTATTGGTCTCTGGGAATCCTGGTCTTTGAGCTTCTGACTGGAAAGTAAGCATTGAAGCAGTAAGTTTAAATCACACAGGGCAAATTCACATCAGGTGCACTCACTCTAAAGGCACTCACACAGGGCACACATACAGGCACAATTTATAAAGTGACCGTTTACAGTGATTTAGCACAAGCTAGACCCTGGCTGGGTGGGACAGGAGACCATTCAGCCCATTGTGGATTGTTTGAAGGAGCTATCCACTTATTTCTCATTCCTTGATACTTACCACTTAGCCCTCCACATTATTCTTGGATGCTTAGAAGATAGATCACATGTTTTTTGTATGCTGCATGCTGCGATTTTCATGAATACTAAAAGGGTAAAAGAAAATTGGGAAATTATGCTTCTGAGTCTCCAAGCCTGGGCATATCATCTGCATCAGCCACAAGTTGCAAGAAGGAAAATGTCCGTACTGTGACATTCACCAACTTACAATCCATTTCCAGGATTTCAACTGCAAGAGTCAGGGAGTCATGTGGTGCAACACGAAGCCGTCAGCTCACTGAGCCCACTCCAACCATCAAACTCGCATTTGCTCTGGTCCTATACAGATCCTGTCAACTATCGTTCATCTACAGAAAAGGGGCAATTTTCATTGACCAATTTACCTATCAAGCTACGTATCTTCAGAGCACCCACTGGACACCCTTGTGGTCACAGGAAGAATGTCCAAACTCTACACAGCATGATCTGAAGAAAGTCCCAAATCACTGTTTACAAAACAGGACTAAACAAACCTATGATTGTGTGATTTTCTGTCTCCCCAGTCCTCCATTTACTGGTCCTGATGCAATGGAAATTTACAATATGATTTTGAAGGGAATGGAACAAGTGGATTTTCCCAAACGGATCCCTAATCGTCCAGCAGATCTGATCAGGAGACTGTGCAAGTAAGAAACATGATTTCCATTTATAATATCTTGGCACAGGATCAAAGCACCAAAGTCATGCCAGCTCTGGTAGCTCGTTAAGTCAAATGATTGTTCTGTTAATCAGTCACCACAGAAGAGGGCATGGAAAACCTGTAATGATGGAGAACAGCAGGTCTGGCATGAATGAGGAGCTCAAAGAAATTAGCTTTAGTCAATAAAAAAGCATTGAGGAAATTAATGGGAATGAAAGATGAGAAATCTCCAGGACCTGATGAACTGCATAGTAAGGTTCAGAAGAGTCTGAAGAAGGGTCTGGACCCAAAACATCACCAATTCCTTCTCTCCAGAGATGCTGCCTGTCCCACTGAGTTACTCCAGCATTTTGTGTCTACCTTCGATTTAAACCAGCATCTGCAGTTCTTTCCTACACATGGTTCAGAAGAGTTGTGTGTAGATATCACGAATGCTATGGTGGTCATCTTCCAATGTTCCTTGGATTCTAGAATGGTTCACGTAAATAGGAAGGTAACAACTATAACACCACTATTTTAGGAAGGAGGGAGAGAAATGAACAGATGAACTAGGCACATAACAGTAGATGGGCAAAATCATGGGATCTATTATCAAGGCAGTGGTAGCTGGGTACATGGATAATACTAATTGGATTGGACAGAGCCAACATGAAATATGAAAGAGAAGTAATGATTGACAAATCTGGTGGATTTTCTGGAGAATATGAATAGGTGATGTTTTGGGTCAGGACTGTTCTTTAGATTGATTGTGGTGATGGGGGGAGGGGAGACAGGACGGGCAGGACAAAGCATATTATCTTTGATCAGGGAGACTATTGCTATTTAAATATAGCCAAGTATGAATGTGTTTGGTGAAGGAATTGAAAAACACGAAACAGTTTTTACTAACTGTGGTCATATTTTAACCTGGCTATTTAATAATTGTGCAGAGTTAATCCAACAGAAAGGCTGGGAAATAAGAAGAATGGAATAACTGATATTCGGAAACAGAAGTAAGTGAGCAAACCAACTGACTTTTTCTATGTATCTATGTATCTATGACATACCGTGGGAATTTAGACTATACTGTGTAAGAATTGATGTCTGAAAGCATAGCTTTATAATAATAATAATAATAATAATCATTTTATTTACTGCCGCCTTTCTAAAACCCAAGGACACCTTACAATGCATAGAATCACAAAAAAATACAAAACACATAATCGGAATAAATTAAATATAAAAACACCACAGTACACAAATCAAGGACAGAATTCAATTTCAAGAGCACCAAAAGAAAATAAGAAACACAATTTGAGGAGAGAGCAGCAGCGACCAATTCGCGCCAGCGTCCACTCTCCCCTCCGACCGCCATCGTGTACACGGACTAACAGGCACAGCACACAAAATCATCCCCCCACAATGACCACCACTGTGGGGGAAGGCACAATGTCCAGTCCCCAACCCAGTTCTCCCCAGAGTCAGGCCCATCGAGGCCACCACAGTTGCCTCTACGGAGGCCCAATGTTCCTGGCCGTCGGGAGAGTCCTCGCAGCGGCTGGAACGGCTGGTTTCCCAGCGGAGTCGATGGCACCTGAAGCCGACAGGGCCACGCCGATTTGGAGCCACGAGGCTCCCGATGTTGGAGTCGGCGCCGCCGCCCGCGGCTGGTCGCTCCGCAGTCCCGCAGCCCGGAGGTATTGATGTCGGCGGTCAGCGCATACCGGAGCTCCAGCGTGTCGATCCAGCGCGGCGACCCAGGCAAGGCATCGCCCGCTACGCTCTCCGATAGCGCTCCAGCGCTGTGCCACCACCGAAGCTGACGGTGCTGGGCGGTCCCCGTCAGGAAACGGCGCTCCATGCCCGCTGGTAGGCCACGAGGACGGGTCGACGAGGCAGCCTGGAGAAAAAGCTGCCTCACCGACCAGGTAGGGACCTAGAAATAGTTTCCCCCTTACCCCCCCACATTAAAAGTCAAAACCCCCCAAACAAACAAAGAAATAAAAAACACTAAAACTAAAGAAAGAGTCAATTTGACAGACGGCTGCTGTTTAGCAGCCGTTCCTCCAAGTTGGCGGCTTTACACACTATATGGTGCAACTCTGGACCTCCTTCCCTCAGTATATTGTTTAAAGGGCCTGTCCCACGATGCAAGTTTACCCAAGAGCTATCCCGAGTTTAAAAAAAAAATCAAACTCTTGGTATTCTACGAACTCCTATGACCATCCACGAGTATGTTCACGAGCTCCATGAGCTCCTCCTACGAGTAAAAAGTAACGATTTTTTTCATCACAAGTATTTTTTTACTCGTGAAGTTTTTTCAACACTGAAAAAATGTCCACGAGTAAAAAAATACTCGTGATGAATTTTTAAAAACGTTTTACTCGTAGGAGCTCGTAGGAGCTCGTGAACATACTCGTGGAAGTTCGCAGGAGTTCGTAGAATACCACGAGATTTTTTTTTTTTTTAAACTCGGGAGAGCTCTTGGGTGAACTCGCATCGTGGAACAGGCCCTTAAGGCTTTGATTGAATTATATTAAAATGCTTGTCGGGTAAATCATTAAACATCAGTGAATTTGAAGCTCAGCCAATATCTAATTCAATTTGTATTGTATTGGAATTAATTTGTTAGCCAAGTATGTAAAAACATACAAGGAATTTGATTTGCCATACAGTCAATGTTGGAGTAGGCTCAAAGGACCAAGTGAGCTTCTCCTGTTCCAATGAATTAATTTGATGGGTGCATGCCACAACCCCAGTCAATTTATTCCTGGCTTCAGCAGGAGACATATCAGAAGGTTCCTCTCAGGATCTAATAAGAGCTTCACCAATCCTTGTCAAATTCCTACAACCAGCAGTTTTCCCATTCAATGGCAATATGTGGCTAATAAGCAAGGATGGAGACAGAAACTTGGTTAATTGACTAATTTATATACCTCCAATGTGCCCAGAGAATAAATAGGAGCAAAACCTTTCACTCCGCAACAGCTGAAGACAACCATGAAAATTCACTGCTATATTAAATTGACTCCTGTGATGTGGTCAATAATATAACCTAGGTCATTATATTCTGGTAGAGTATTCCAGAAAATCTTTGACCAGGGAGGAAGTGATTCAGGTGAAATGAATAGATAAGGGGGAACCAGAGAAATAGACGAGGAAGAATAAAACGGATATTGGCGGGTGTGGAGAAAAGAAGTCTTGTAAAAGAGTTGCAGAGCACAAATACCAATGTGGACAATTTGGAATACAACCTGTTACCTTGTAGCCAATAAGAGGAGGTTACCTGAAACTTCTTCCTCAAGTACAACTATGGAAATGCATAAAATTTATGACAGAATTCAGCTATTTTGCCCATTCTGTGCTCGCCAGTCAACAAGCTAACCACCATAAATAACCAAGCCTGTCAGCATAAGGTACATGTACAAAGACTACATATCATAACCTCTCACGTATACATTGAAGGGTGACGAGGGTATTGCCTCTACCACACTTCAGTTTAGTTTAGTTTTTGTTTAGTTTCATGCACTGAGTTACAGTGAAAAGCTTTTGTTTGGGTACTATCTAGTCAAATAAAAGATTATTCATGATTATAATCAAGCCGTCCACAGTGCACAGATAAAGGATAAAGGGTATAACTTAGTGCAAGATAACGTCCGATTAAAGACAGTTCAAAGGTCTCCAATGATGGAGATGGGAGGTCAGAACCATACTCGAGCTGATGAGAGGATCATTCAGTTGCCTGATAACAACTGGGAAGAAACTGTCCCTATATCAGGATAGACAAAAATGCTGGAGAAACTCAGCAGGTGAGGCAGCATCTATGGAGCGAAAGAAATAGGCGACATCGCCTATTTCCTTCGCTCCATAGATGCTGCCTCACCCGCTGAGTTTCTCCAGCATTTTTGTCTACCTTTGATTTTCCAGCATCTGCAGTTCCTTCTTAAACGTCCCTATATCAGGAAGCATGCGTTTTCAAAGTTCTGTACCTCTTGCCTGATGGGAGAGTGGAGAAGAGGGAGTGACCGGGGTGAGGCTGGTCCTTGATTATGCTGGTGGCCTTGGCAAGGCAGCGTGAAGTGTCAATGAAAGGAAGGTTAGCCTGACGGACTGGGCTACACCTACAACTCTCTGCTACTTCTTGTGGTCTCGGATGGAGTTCAGTCTCCCTTCAGTCTCCTCCATTGCGAATGTGAAACTTGCTCCCACAGGGAATGGCTGAAATGTATTAGATAGTTACATTACGGTAGAGGTAGATGAATAGAAGATGGAGAAAAAGACATATTGATGGAATAAGAGAAAATAAGTAATATCCAAGAGATTTAGAGCACGTACCAACTTGGACAATTTAGATCAAAGCCTTTTATCATGGAGTCAATAAGAGAAGGTTATCTGAAACTTCTTCCTGAGGTAGAATGGTGGAAAAAGAGTGCAGCTACTTGGCCCATTTTATTTAATGCCAGTCAATAACAGGCTATCCATCATGATCAGACTTATCATCACGGGGTTCACAGCCCTGCAGGTCACAACTCCTCAAGTAAACGTCCAAGTATGATGAGGGTGTAATTACTTGGTTTGTCCCTTTTCACCCTCTCAAACAATGGTAGAATGATAATAGGTCTCCATCCTTCCACAACCACTCCTGTAACCTGGGAGGACAAAATCATGGCAATCATATCCCAGCCCAAATCCAACTACAAAACCCTTACAGTAAGATCATACCTGGCTGAGAATGCCCCCAAGAGTGAGATAGAAAGGTGTGAGAATAAACAAGACTCTTCAGCAGCAGAGGGCTGGCAAATGTCAGGCCACACACCACGTAATTTGTGGATTTCCAGCATGGAGGTTGGTGAGGGGGCGAATGGCTGCTCTTCAGCTCCCTTTCATTCTGCTGTGGCCCTTTTGAAAGTAATTCAGATCGACGGTGGCAGCGTGGGCCTCGGCTGTGGTGGGAGGGGAAGACAATGGGGACCCAGTGTGGGGGACTGCTGTGAGGGAGGGTGGGAGAACAAAGTGGGACCCGGTGTGGGGGAGGGGGGGCACTTTAGTTTTAGAATCCTCTGCCCAGGGGAGAAGTCTGTGTTTGTTCATTTGTTCCGGTGATAGCCCTGTGTACTCAGCCAACAGTCACCTGTCTTTTTCTTTTCGTTTTCACTTTTAATTTCAAGTTTCTGTGTACCGTGTGTGTTGTGAGTGTCGGCAGACCAATTTTCCTCCGGGATGAATAAAGTTACAATACAATACAATACAATACAATTTATTTGTTGTCATTTGAACCTAAGTTCAAACGAAATTTAGTTTCTGCAGTCATACAAACAAGTAAAAAGAACCAAGACACAACACAATTTACACAAACATCCATCACAGTGAATCTCCTCCTCACTGTGATGGAAGGCAAAGTCTTGTCTCTCCCCTGCACTCCACATTCTCCTCCCAATGTCAAAGTCAAAGCCCCCGGCGGGCGATGGTAGATATGTCCCGCAGCCATTAAAGCCGCGCCGGGCGATGCAAGGCCATGCTCCAGGTCTTGATGTTGGAGCCCCCAGTAGCGCCAGCAAGTCCCGCGGACATTTAAAGCCGCGCCGGGCAATGTCAGACCCCGCTCCAGGTCATCCTCAACCCCGCAACTCGGGCGGGAGAAGTTGCCGTTGCGGGAGCCCCGAAAAGCGGTCTCCCACCAGGGACCCGCGAGCTCCCGATGTCACCGTCCACCGGGCCGGCGGCTGGAGCCTCCGAATCTCCGGGGTCGGGTAGCAGCAGCGCGCCACCACAGCTCCTCCCGTTCCGAACTCGGCCAGCTACGCGATGGTGAGTAAGTCCGCCGGCTCCGCGACTGGAGCCCCAGGTCGTCCCGGTTGGAGGCCGCTCCACGGTGCTAGGCCCCAACGACAACGGAGACCCGACAGAGAAAGGTCGGGTCCTCCATACAGGGAAAATATTATTAAAGTTTCCCCCTTCCCTACCCCCCGCCCCCCCACACATACCCCCCGCCCCCCCACAAAGTTGTATCGTATCTCCCAGCGGGGAACACAAAACAATCACTAGTGCTGTCCAAAATATTTCACGGCACAAAACACCCGGAGATCTTTCCGGAGCGGCGATGCCTCATTAGCACATTATATGCAGGAAAGATCAATGTGAAAACTACATACTTTCTCCTTTATAAAAACATTATAGCTTTCATTGCAATGCTTGTTAATATGCACAAACCTCTCAGGGATCCTTCAGCTATCCCTCTTTAATTGATAGTTACTGCAAAGAGAATAAATCATCTCTTCTCTAATGATAAAAAATCCCTTGTCCTATCACTTTGTTTTCAGGTGGTTTCAAGGCTTCGACTGGGAGGGTCTACGGACTCGGAAAATGAAATCCTTGCTTAAAAGGGAGGTAACAATGTTAATATTGTTTAACACGCTTCTAAAATAATTCATGGACACCAAGACATCATAGGAAGCTATTCCAGAGAGAATCATTGTAGAATCATAGACTTACTGCACACAAGGGCACCATTCAGCCCATCAAGCACACACCAGCCAAAGAAAAGTTGCTTAGGCTGATCCCTGATCTCAGACTGTAGCCTTGAAGGTTGCAATTCAATTGAGATACTTTCTTACTGGATTGCTTCTTCTGTGATTTCAAGAGGTAAATATACAGATTCCAACCAGTCTTTGAATGAAAATGCATAGTCTCTACATCATTCTGATTCTATCACCAAGTAACTTAAAGCCATTGACCGTTCTACTAAAGGAAGCAAAAAAATATACAAAGTGCTGGAGTAACTCAGTGGGTCAAGCAGCATCTCTGGAAAACATGGAGAGGGGACATTTCGGGTGAACTTTCTTCAGACTCTAAACAGATTTCTCCTTCATCTGAAGAAGCATCCTGACCCAAAACATAACCTAGCCAGGTTCTCCATAGATACTGCCTGACTCACTGAGTTACTCTAACACTTTGTTTCTTTTTTTTGTAAACCAGCATCTGCAGTTCCTTGTATCTATTAAAGGACTGTAGTTTAGAAAATTTAAAAAGTATTGAACCTGCTCCATTATTCAACAAGATCATGGTTGATTCTTTAACTCCACTTTGATATGGAATCTGTAGTTTATGTATCCTCATATCCAAACATCTCTCTATCTCAGAGTTCAACATACTCAGAAGGTGAGTGAGATCTCTTCTCATTCCAGATCTAAATTGACAATCACTTATGTTAAGACTTAGCCATGTGAGTGTGGACTCTGGAATAAGCCTCACCATGTCCATCCCACCAAGCTGTCTAAGTGTATTAGGCTTTAATGAGATTGTTTGTCTGAACCCTAGTTGTTTGAGAACATCAAACCTAAGAGATTCTATTCAGCGCAAACATCAGACCTAAGAGACTCATTTCACCAGCATTCAGATGTGTTATCTTCAGAATATATCAAAAGGTGTAATTTGCAAGTCAACCAGCCTTATTTGGTTAAAAATGAGTTATAATTGTAACTTGTTGGGAGAAGACTGGTTATTGCAGAGGAGCAGGAAATTTGTTGATTCAGGTTCATAAGAATGAGTTACTCCAGCATTCGGTGTAAACCAGCATCTGCAGCTCTTTCTTACACCATTTCTCTTTAATCCTATGTTTCCTTCTTGCTATCAGTTACAAGGACCAACAGACCACAGCCACTTTGACAGCTTCTGCCGTAACAATGAAGCGCCTCCAGATGAGTTCTCAGGCTGGGATGAGGGCTTTTGAGGACTGGCTTCCACATCTGAGGATGAAGACTGAAAACCTCAGGAATCTTGGAGAAGTGGGAATAAGTTCATTGTTCCGCAACAAGCTTTCTTAAACAATTAGAACCATATCATTTCCAATCTAATTGCTATATTCAGAATGGATGTGCCTTGATGTTTGAAAGCCTATGGTAACTGTGCTGATCCTGCGAGATAGAGAGGTGGTGAAGAGTTTTGGGGCCATGGGAGGTTGGAATCATATGTAATTCCGGCGATACATTTAAGACACTCTCAGTCAGTGCACATTCTGCCAATAATTGAAGAAAGCCACTAGTGCCATTTAGCTGATCCTTTGGAGAGAATTAACTGTAAAAAGAAAACGCAAAGCTAGCAATGGTCATGGGGCAGGTGATTGTTAATTTGATTGTATTTGCAAGCCTAATCTCCAACAGCCTAGTAATTAAACTCCAGAGAAAATGCCTACAATGTATTGCCTTGTCAAAAGATCTGAGCTCACATTTGCAGACAAGAACAGAATAAACAAAACACTGGCATAATCATAATCCATCATGGAAATTACAACGGATTACGATGAGAAATATTAATATGAAAGAAATGATGAAGCAATGACCAGTGAAGCCAATGGAGGCAAAAGTTCTTCAGGAAAATGTACCTCTTTAAAAAAATAAAAAAAATAATTAAAAAAAAAAAAAAGGAAAATGTACCTCTTTCCATATGAGAACCTCTCTTTTTCTGACTGATCGCTGTTGGGCATCAGTTCAAGGAAATACCTGTTTTCCTGCAGTACAACTCCCTCAAGCTGGTCGAACTACTAATTAAACTGAAGATATCTCTCAGAGAGAAAGCAAGGAATGAAAGAGTACTCATCTTAATGTCATTTTTTAAGCTTTTACAGAGCAAGAATTAAAGTTTGGAGTGTGTACTTATTCTGGAATATTTTAAATAAATGTAACAAAAATACTTTCAGCTTCGATAAATATTCTGAAATTTCTAGAAGTGATTATTCTGAGGGGTGTAGACTCCACAGATCAAATTTGTTTTCCAGTGCCTGAGTGTGTTCGACAGTATTTGTGGTTTATTAAGCTTTAATTTAATAACATTTAATATCAATGACAATCGATCTTTTCAAAATTGAATAGGTCTGGGAGGCAGAGGAGACAGATTGTCAGGGTTATTACCGCACAGTTTCAATATCCTTGGTTCAATTCCGATCTCGGGCTGAATTTGTTGAGTTTGCACCTTCTCCCTGTGACTGTGTAGGAAGTAACTGCAGATGCTGGTTTGCACCGAAGATGGACACAAAATGCTGAAGTAACTCAGCGGGACAGGCAGCATCTCTGGATTGAAGGAATGGGTGATGTTTCGGGTCAAGACCCTTCTTCAGACCTTCGTCAGTCTGAAGAAGGGTCTCGACCTGAAATATCACCCATTTCTTTTTTCCAGAGATGCTGCCTGTCCTGCTGAGTTACTCCAGCATTTTGTGTCTATCTCCCTGTGACTGTGTCAGTTTGTCCTGGATACTCCCAAAAATGTGTTGGTTGTTTAAATGGCCCCTGTAAATTACCTATAATGTAGGTAAGTGACAGGAGAATTAAGCAACATTGCGGGCAAGTAGGAAAGAGTAGGTTGCAAAGAAATAAGTGAGGGAATGGGATTGTTGGTTCTGTTCTGAGAGCTGGCATAGGAATAACATGCTGCTGTTGACACAATGAACTCGAGATGTTGGTTTACCGTAAGGAACACAAAGTGCTAGAGTAACTCACCAGGTCAGGCAGCCTCTCTGGGGAAGATGGATGGGTGATGTTTCGGGTTGGGATCGAGGTGGGGACAGGACAAAGACTGAAGAAGGGTTTCGGCCCGAAACGTTGCCTATTTCCTTTGCCCCATAGATGCTGCTGCACCCGCTGAGTTTCTCCAGCATTTTTGTGTACCACAGGACAAAGACTGGCAGGTAATAGGTGGATACAGGTGAGGGGGGGGGGGTTGGGTTGATAGGCAGATGGTTGGATAAAGGCCAGAGATGAAAAGTCAAATAGTGTGAGATAAAGTAAAAGAGCAGTGAAATGTAAAGCCAGAAGGAGCAACACATGTGGAAGAGATCAGTGGGATGGGGAAAGGGTGAAATAGGTGTGATTACAAATTCCAGGTGGGCCACAGGGTAGGGAGGGGATAAAGGGAGGGAGAGGGATCATTTACCTAAAATTGGAGAACCTGTTTCATGATTTTGTGGTTTGGATATGCAGTGAAAGTCATTGGTTAAAAAGTCGTCAGTTCAAATATTTTTATGTGGGAGGACGTCAGCAAAACGCCCTGTGGAGGAGCCAAATCCATCACAACAATTGTTGTATTACCATGTTTAACCGTCCAAGTTCCTGACGGTGTTGTTGGTTGCAAAGTGTACTGATGGTGAATGCTGAGAGTTTTATTATCTGTAAGACCATAAAATCCACTGTTTATCTAATTTACAAAATACTTGACCTTAATGGATAGGAACGTAGGAACAAGAGGAGTATGTTCAGCACTCTAAGCCAAATTATTTCATTCAATTAAACATCCACCGGCCTGGGATTCATAATCCCTAATCCTTTAGATTTTAGAGATAGAGCGCAGAAACAGGCCCTTCGACCCACCAAGTCCATGCCGACCAGCGATCACCCTACACACTAACACTATCCAACACATTAGGGACAATTTTTTTTTTAACCAAAGCCAATTAACCTACAAACCTGTACATCTTTAGTGTGGCAGGAAACCGGAGCACCACAAAAACACAGGGAGAACGTACAAACTCCGTACCGACAGCACCCATAGTCGGGATCGAACCCGGAACTCTGGCGCTGCAAGGCAGCAACTCTACATCTGCACCACTGTGCCACCTTAGCCGAACAAAAAAATATTTATCTGTTTGAAATTTTCAGTCGACCCCAGCCACTGCGGATTTCAAGGGAGGTAGTTGCAGATTAAATTTCCTCTTCATAATTGTTTATCTCCTTGGATTCTGTCTTGATTCGTCTGTTGGAGAAACAAGAGAAGGATCCTGACCCAGAATGTCGCCTATCCATGTTCTCCAGAGATGCTACCTGACCCGCTGAGTTACTCCAGCACTTTGTGTCTTTTAAAAAAAATTGCTGTATTATCTCATTAGAGTGTAGATTATTAGACTTTGAAATAAGAATATCACCAAGGGTCAAATACCAAAAGCGCTGAGTAATCGTAAAGAAACCATAGGTCTTATATATAATTTAATTTTATTTATTGATTGAAGTTTGATTAGAATTATGCTATTAAAAATGTAAAATATGGTCAGAAACAAATAAAGGATGATCAAATTGCAGACCTCATTTTTTTTTGTATGTGTTATAATTCATTTCACATTTAAACAGCAAGAATTTCATTGTCCTATCTGGGACACATGACAATAAACTCTCTTGACTTGAAACTTACGGCTGAGTCTTCTTGGTGGGTGAGCACACAGTTGTCAAGTGACATGGGGAAACAGCACGACTCTATTGCCTGGGCCCACCATGCAGGACAACCAATTTCAGACAGAGTGTCATCAAACTGAAATATTAACTCATGGTTTTTTGTCCCAGGCTGACCTGTTCTGTTCCCAGCATTTTCTATTTTTATTTCAGATTTCTGGCATCTGCAGTTCATTAATCTTCTTCAACCTATGCTACTGCCTGGGCTTAAAGCCAGTGCTGAAGCCTGGGATTGCAATTTATGCCTCGCACTTGGGCAAATTTCCTACACCCATGGCTTGAGACTACAGCTTTGTCATTCAGAATGGAAAAAAAATGCCTAGTGTCACTACTGGACCTGGTACCTACCACTACAGCCTGGAACAACCACTTAGTCCCAGAGTCTGGGACTAATTCCTGGTCATACTGCCTGCACCCATAGCCTGAGGTTACTCCTTACACCCACAACCAGAGTCTGGGACAACTGTCTTAGTCTATGGCGGAGTCTGCAGCCTGGGTTGATAGTCTGATCCATTGCTCGTGATCACCTTTGGGCCCACAGCCGACATTTCCAGACTGGAAGCACTGGCTGGACCAATAGGTCCACCTGGATCTACTGCATGAGCCTACAAGTCTGGGAAGGCAGTCTGGAGCTAATGCCTGACTTACAAGATGCTCTTGATAGTCAACCACCCCAGGCAGACAGCCTGGTTGACATCTCCAAACTGGTCTTTGACCTGGTAGATGGCCACCTGAGCCACCATCCTCAGTGTACCGAATTGACCGTTCTGCAGCCTGAGCCAACTGGCCGAGCTTTCAGTCTGGTCTAAAGCTGGTATCTAACCCTGGCGCAGTCCTTAAGAAGTCCCAAGCTTGCAGATTAGTTTAGTTTAGAGATACAAAATGGATACAGGCCCTTCAGCCCACCGAGTCCACACCCACCAGCGATCCACGCACATTAACGCTGCCCTACACACACTAAGGACATTTTTACAATTATACCAAGCCAATTAACCTACAAACCTGCACATCTTTGGAGTGGGGGAGGAAACAGAAGATCTCGGAGAAAACCACGTAGGTCACGGGGAGAACGTACAAACTCCGTGCAGACAAGCACCTGTAGTCAGGATCAAACCCGGGTCTCTGGCGCTGTAAGGCAGTAGCTCTACCGCTATACCACCATGCTGTTCCTAGGGGACACTCCTGCTGGACTGGGCAATGGAAATCATTAGACCTTCAGTGCCCTCCATAATGTTTGGGACTTGTGTATAAACACTGCTGTAATTTCTACATGGTGAAACCAAAATGTATAAAAATGGCCTTTATTAAAATCTGACAATGTGCACTTTAACTACACGTGACATTTTTTATTACAAATCTAAAATTATGGTGTACAGAGGCAAATAAATAAATGATGGGTCTTTGTCCCAAACATTATGAGTTAATCTGCTTGCATCATTTCAGATGGCAATACTTTGTTTTTACTTGTTCTCGTGTTTCTGAGGCAGCTTTTCAACGTTACTGTGGTTACGGAGGATTAAGCAATGACCTGGATGAAAGGAGTATAAGATTGATTCTCATACAGTCAGCACAAAGATACAAAGCCTGTTGTTATCCAGTAACCAGGAGGAGTGTTGATCAACTAATTATATGTAGCTCATGTCACTTACTTATTCAGCAAAATCAGGATCAAGAGGACACTCAGCCTTCAGTATAGCACATGAAACAAAATTTGCACTTTTCAGAACTTCATGAGTTCCCAACAGACTTTATAATCGATGAGATGTTTTGTACATTGGCATAAAAGATAAATCATTAATCTGTTCTAATCATGTGTAGGAAGGAACCTCAGATGCTGGAGTAACTCAGCAGGACAGGCAGCATCTCTGGAGAGAAGGAGAGACCATCTCCATCCGAAATGTCACCCATTCCTTCTCTCCAGAGATGCTGCCTGTCCCACTGAGTTATCTCAGCATCAGTTCAGTTGTGTAATAGGAATGCAACATTGGAGAATATTCCCCTGCTCCTATGCAGGACAGATGCCATGGGATCTTTCACTGCCATGTGCCAGCAGATTGTGCCCCTTGAAAACCAGCACCTCCAGCGAGGCCGGACTCTCTCAGGGCCGCACCAGAGCATCAGATTGGCCAACCCTTAACCTTTCATCATTGGTGTGAAACATTAACTCTGTTTCTCTCTCCACAGATGCTGCTTGTCCTGCTGAATATCTCCAACATTTTTGTTTTATTTGTGGTTCTAATGTGAAATCTAATGCCCCACAGTGGTTGGGCATTAGATTTCATATATACAGGAGCTTTTTACCTCTAGGTGGAATTTTTTCCGATATTCCCAAGCCCACCAGAGTACATTCTCAATCTCAGTCTTCTTCTAAACAGGGACACCTTCCTAAACCTTTGGTTACCAGCTTTCCCTCTGAAGATGCAGCACCTTATGTTCATATTAATATTTACCCGTGGACATGGAATTATTGATCTATTGTTTTGATATTGCTATTCATTCATTTTGCTCAAAATGCTATTTAAAGTGACAATTTTTAGTGATTTCTCCTGTATTCCATTGCAATATAGTTTATTTGCTCCTGAGACTTCTTGTGGTTTCATTAGTCCTGCACAGAATGTCTGTGAACTTGCTCTCTACAGTTGAAACATCTGAAGCTATATCCAAGTTGTTCTAGTACACGTTTCAGGCACCAGCCTGTATCATTCAAGTGTCAAAGTTTCTAAAATTATAGAGTCTTGTCTTGGCCTTTGCCCATTGCCGGTACCTCCTTTGTTCCCTCAATCCCCCACCCCCAACACCCTTATGGTGGATCCACCCTCCCGCTTGGTCCTCCTTTGTTCCCATAGGCGCATCCACCGGCTCCCACGTGGCCATCCTCAACCGCCGGCGCCCGACCAGCGAGGCTCCACCGACCAGCGAGGCTCCACCGACCAGCAAGGCTCCACCGACCAGCGAGGCTCCACTGACCAGCGAGGCTCCACCGACCAGCGAGGCTCCACCGACCAGCGAGGCTCCACCGCCTGGCTTCTCTATGGCCTCCTGGGAGACGTTTGCCACCGTGGCTTGCCGGGACTTCTTGGCTTGCCTTTTTATTCATATTTTAGCGAGTCGAGAAGCAGACGGGAGGCTGACTCCTGCGTCAGGGCTCCCACCACATGAAAATATTCCGTCTCGTCCGCAACGATGCGGCGCAGGTGGAACTGCGCTTCCACATGTGCAAACCACACTTGTGGCTGCTCAGGCCAAAACACCGGCAGCTTGAGGCTGACGGCGCTCTGATGGGCGTCGGGAACGGCAACGGGAGCTAACTCGTCCTGCATCCCGGCGTTCAATTTCAAATTGGGCGCGTCGGGGTCACCAATTTAGCGAGTCGAGACGGTAGTTGTTTTCCCAAACGAGCTTTATTGACAAAGCAGTGAAAACAACGCAGATCAAACGACAGCTAACACAAAACGATCCTACCACAACGGTGGTTGAAGTAATGAATGGGCCTAGCCCAGAAAACGCGCGAAAACAAAACCCCTCCCCACACTTACATGACCGCGGTAGCCCGACCGCAGGGTTCGACTACCCACAGGCACCAGCAGGTGTCGCTACAATATCATATTTGACTTGCTCCATACTTCTTCTCCTGATGATAACAAAGAAGGCAACATTGAAGATGATTCTGACGAGTTTGAATATTATTTATGACAAGTATTACATATGCCACAGAGAAAAAAAGGAGTCACAGAGCAAGATAGACAAAACAGAAAAAATAATCTTTAATTACAGTTTGATGCAGTGCTGACTTTGATAATTATGGAAGTAGAAGCGATGATACTGCTGGATTATTTTGTATTTGGACCAAAAATTTAGTCCATTTAGAAATTGCAAACCTGTTGCTATCGCAACATTTTAGTGATAGTGTAAGTGGCAGGAGGCACTTTGTGCTGAAGCCATGGTAACAGAATTATCACTCAAGTCTTTCAATCAAACTCATTACATGACATCATCTAAAAAAGAGGGCGTGGAATTACTGTGCAACAGTTCATTATTCCCTGGAACTGCACAGGTCAGAAATCAGAGAACATGAAACACTAACTCTAGTCTCCCGCACTTGAGATTTGTGCAATTTCAGGCACTGAGGGTTATTCCTGAATGATTGCAATCTTTGCATAAATTATACGTCGCCCTGAAGTCACAAAGTGCAGGAGTAATCCAGTGGCTCAGACAGTGTCTCAGGAGAACATGGATAGGCGATGTTTTGAGTCGGGACTCTTCTTCAGACTCAAGCTCTCTGCCTGAAGAAGGATTTCAACCTGAAACACAAGTTTGAAGAAGAGTCCTGACCCGAAACATCACCTATCCACGTTCTCCAGAGATGCTGCCTGACCTGCTGAGTTACATCACCACTATCTGTCTTCTATTGTAAACCAACAATCATATTGTTTCTACATCACCCTGGAGTCCTTATATTAAGGCTGAGAGTTCTATTCAACAAGGGAATCAAGGATTAAGGGAACTTGATGAATGTTTTATCCATTATACCACTGAATGGTGGAAAGGCTTAAAGAGCTGAATGGTATATTTCTGCTCCAATTTCTCCAAAAGTGCAGGCTTGATAGTAAAGGCACAATAATTTCTCTGAAAATCGAGCCTTCTCATATGTAACCTGTGGTATCTTATTCCTGTCAGTAATAAATAATTTTTTGGGAGACATAAAGATTTTTTTTTAATGCGAGCCATTAGTGCACTTTTCATCTGTACAACTTGTCGTAGAACCTGGGGGTAGATTAGGTACTGCAAAGAAATAGGCCCTTTGATCCACTGAATTCAGACTGACCATCAATCACCCATTTTGTGCTGATCCAACCCATAACTATACAACTCTTCCCATATTCTCATCATCTCCCACAAGATTTTATCACTCACTATAATAGGGACGGTTTACAGTAGTCAATTAACCTACTAACCTGCACATTTTTGAGTTCCCTGACATTACAAAATGAACATACTGCTGCATATCTAGAATAAAAATATTCTGGAAATGCTGTACATGTTCATTACCTGAAATAAATGAAAAGTACGAGGAAGCCCAGGACAGTCAGAGGGAGGGTGAGATAGAGAATAAAATCTAAGCTGACCAAAAGCTTTCTATCACTTTTGTAGAAATTGCATAGGGTGATCACCTAATCCATGTTTGACCTCCAAAATGTTGTGAAAGACCATGTAGTGAGCTATGAATATGGTAAGAAATACAACTAAACTGCTGCTTAATTTATTCCCGTACAACTTCTGTTGATCTCCTTTCAAGACTCTTCCCAGATCGCAAGTATAAGTGATTACATCCCATATAATTAGGCTCAGGAACTGTGATTGCATCCTGCTTGAATACCCGTGTCAATTCTCACTTCAATCAGGCTACTTCTCTGTTGAACATTAAAAGGAGAAGGATATTCACATTATCATAGACCATCTCCTTGTGATCAGTGATTGTTCTCATGAAAGAAACAAATTGACCAGACTCACAATCACTTAACTAAAAGCTAAACCACTTGCTTGTCTGAGCTGTAAGCTCCATCTGCTGGAGACCAGTGTCGAAACCAGCAGAATGTTTTTGTTCCCAATATATACGTACATGATTTATAAATATATACCTACAACTAGGGCATTTTAATTCACTGTACCAAGCATATCACAACATTCATTTATGATATTTGCAAGATGTCACTAATATTTCATCCTTAAACATTCCATCAATGGACTATTTGAGAGGTCATCACACAGCTCTCAGCCTCCCAGCGCTACGTGACAGCGGACCCCACAGCCATTTGGTAGATTAACTTAATGAATCCCATTAAGCAGTGTAAATGGGTGTTTGATGGCCAACGCAGATCAGTGGGTGAGGGGCCTGTTTGACTCCATGACTTGATTAAACTGGTAGAGGGATTGGACCAGGAATCAATATTAAAAGAGGATGGCCAGGGTGGCGTTACTGGTAGAGCTGCTGTCTCACAGCACTAGAGACCCAGGTTCGATTCTGACCTTGGGTGCTGTCTGTGTGGAATTTGCACGTTCACCTTGTGACCACATGGGTTTCCTCTAAGTGCTCTGGTTTTCTGCCAGACATATGTGTGTTTGTTGGTTCATTGGTCTCTATAAATTGTCCCTAAGGTGTAGGGAATAGATGAAAAAGTATGATATCAGAGAACAAGTTTGATCTATTGGTTGGTGTGTACTCAGTTGGCTGAAGGGCCTGTTTCCGTCTTGTATCTCTAAAGTAAATCAATGTTAGTGGGAGGTGAGTGAGACTTGGAGCAAGATATTCACCCTTGGACTTGCAAGTTTAGTGTTAACTTCATCTTAGAGGGACATGAACTGTAACAATATCATCCAATTCAGGAGATGTGGTTTGATGCTGAGGATCTGCCCGGGAATTGTCAACAATGAAAGATTAAAATAATTCATGATCTTATCAACACTTTGATTACATGAAGTAATGGATACTTGGACTGGTCAAATACGCTAGAACTAAGACTGTGTCATTGGATCTGCTGGTGGCGTGGGATGAGGCTGAGTCGGCTTACATAAACAGGGGACACCTGGGCCGAATGACCTGAATCTGTGCTGCAGCTGCTATTAAAACTGATTAAACTGCTACTAAAACTGATTAAACTGTAAACATCTCAGCTGCACAACAACGTTTTTCCAATGTGGACTGGTTCGGAATTCTGATTGCTCCAAAAATGCCGGCGTGGGATGCTTCAGGAAAGTTGCCAGACTCTTTCTGACCTTCAGAATGCACACTTAATAAAAGTATTTGTGTTGGAAAGAGAGATGGGCTGCAATACAACTTCAAACAGCAGCTTGACCAAAGCCAACTGCCGATGGAAACATAGGCCCATCACTCATGGTACCGTTGATATATGTGTGGGCAGAAAACAGGTCCCAACACCAATTGTTGGGCAATACTGGAGGGAGAGAGGGAGAATGTTGAAAAAGGAGCTGGTAGAGAACATGGCTAAAAGAACAGGAACAGAATGGGGAGAGCAGGAGTACATCAAAGTCCAGGTCAGGCTGGTGGGATGGGGCTGAGTGGACTGAGGGACTGGTGAAAGTATGGAGATGAGAAAGTCATAGTCATAGAGAGAGATGCAGCATGAAAATAGGCCCTTCAGCCCACTGAATCTTTGTCAACCATCAACCACCCTAAGTGAAAGTTACAGGAGGAAGGAGAGAGGGATATTGGGACATAGTACTAAATGGCTGAGAAAGAGAGAAAGATGAGGAGAGGTGTGGAGAGGGAGCTGGGGGGGGGGCGGGGGTTAGGGTGAGGTGGGATGTGGAAGGGGGAAGGGAGGCGAGGTATGGTTGAGCGATGGAAATGAGAAGATAGATCACGAAGATAAGTGAAACAAGGTGGGATAATGAAGTGAATTATCCCATTGATATGAGGGGCCAAGGATTTTGGTGTCAGGGTTTGGCTCCACCCTCTCACAGTACAACAGGGAAAGGGAGAAGAGCTAAGCAATATTTTACATTGAAAGTAAACAAAAGAGAATCTGACTCCTGGAGCAAATAAATATAAGGTAAAGAACTAAACTATTGCGCATTAAACAGGATGTTCCTCAGCTGATGAGCATATATCTACAACTGCCCACCTTAAAGATACCTAATAGTGCTAACCCTTAATATACATGAGAAACCGACATCCCTGTTCGTAACTGTAATGCAATCTGAGAGGAATAATAGCCACCAAAATATCTTTATGCCTGTGTTTCGTCTCTCCTGTGTGGAGTCGGACTCCTTTTACTATATTATATTAAACATCTGCTCATTTACATTTAAATTTACCCCAGATCCTGGGAGTAATGTTCAACCTTCCCGGAGAGCAGATTGGCTCCCTGCCAAGAAATGGGTAAAGCTTTCATCTGTTGAAATCATCCATTATATCAACTGTACAGTATGAAGACAGGCCATTCAGCCCAACAGATCCTTGCTCGTGTATGTCACTCTGCACAAGCCTCGTTCCACATCTTTTCAACACGCTCGGGATCAATAGATCTTTCCATTCCTTTCAGCTTCCCCTTCAATGCATCTCTGCTAATTGGTCCCAAATGCACCATTGAATGAGCAGAGATTAAGCTGATCTTTTACTCAGCTTAATATTCCCTGTACTCTCTGAAGTTCAGAAAAATGAGAAGTCATCGCATTGAAATCTACAGAATTCTTCAGAGGTTTGACAGGTTGGATGTGGAATTGAACCTCACAATACGAGGATCAACCATTGAGGACGAAGATGAAATAAAGTTCTTTACTCAGAGGAATGTGGACCTGAGGACCTCTCTACTGGAGGGCAGCTCAAGCTCAGCCCGAGGATATTCAAGACCAAAATCAGTTGATCATTAGATATAAAGGGAATTCATGGATATGCGCTGGTGCTGGAAAATGGTATTAAGTAAAAGGAGAGCCACAATCTAACTGAATGATAGAGCAGGGATGGGCCAAATGGCATTCTCCTGCTGGTTCTTTTGCTCCATGGACACCCTGTGGTAAAGTATTTTTGATTTCTATGATTCCTCAGATTTATTGGCAACTACCATTGGCATGTCTATGTACATTGGTATGTTTATGTCCCGTAATCTCATCCCTTACATCCTTCCTCCATATACACCATTATCCTTTCATAATCTTATATTCTTGAACAGTCACCTCTCGATTTCTCTTGTAGGGAAAGAACCCCCTTGTCAGCCCAAGCTTCCTGTCAATTACAACCTCTTAGATCGGAAGTTATCCTTCTGAACTCTTTTGGGTTGTCTTCAATATTTCTGTGCCATTTATGTAACACATCAGCTGGTCAAGGGCACATCACTCCGAGTGTGAACCAACACGGACACACACCCTTCCATCTGAAATGGGTTGGACTCCACATCAAAACCACAGAATGCCTTCCAAACATTCATCAGTAATAGACATAAAATGCTGGATTAACTCAGCAGGACAGGCGGCTCTATGGAGAGAAAGAATGGTTAACGTTTCGGGTCGAGACCCTTGTTCAGACATCATCAGCAATAATCAACAACACTACCCCCTTCAGACACAAGAGGGAGACTTCAGCCTTTCCTTTGGTCAATGCCTCCTCACTGACCATCAACACCAGTGCAGCTCAAGGCTGTGTGCTTAACCCACAGCTGTTTTAAATGTCGAGAAGTGCAAGTGTATTATACTTTTATTTGTAATGTAATTGAGGATCATGTTTTCCAGAGTGAAACGTGAAAACAAACATTTCCTCCATAATGTCACTTTCTCATTAAGCTGCATCATGAAGTGACATGAGCTGACTGTAACACTGTATAAAAGACTGTTGCTCTCAACCTCACTGACTGAAGACCTTAGATATACAGCTGAAGGGGCATTGCGTTGTTCAGTGCGGGAAATCTCGTCACATTATTCAAACCCGTTTGTTGTATAAAAAGATAAAGAAAATATTTCCTTTGCTTTCTGTGTACCTTGATGGATGGACTGGGTGGCTTTTATATGCAAACTAATTTGGATACAAACCAGAGGGGGAACCCCATTAGAAAGAAGCTTTCAGGCTATAATTGAATTTCTTCACTTGTTAGATTGCAATGAAAATGTCATCTATATTGGTGCCTCTATTCAGTGCAAATTAGATCTCGTTAGAAAGAAATGGTTTCTTGGCAAGGCATGAAACTCCTTAGAGTGGGCCTGTAACTATGCAGAGCAGCTGGAGACGGCTCCTCGACACACATGTGCTCCAGTTTGTCGAAGATGTATAGACTTGTGAATTACTATTCAGTGTGGCCTCCCCTCTCTGTCACAGGGGGTTAAGTCTGGGCCTTCTCCAGGGCAGCCATGCCGAAAATGTAGAGTGACTTGAACAGGCTGCAGATAAGGGTCGGAGTTGTACACGAGCTTTATTGTGCACCGTTCCATTTTGTGAGCACACAAATCCAGTGTGTCGCGATGTGGGCAAGATACCTTTTCTGCAGCAGGAGCTTATTCTCCTGCCCAGGCTGCGGGAACAATCTACAAATGCGATTAGCTTCGTATTTCAGAGGGTGAATGGAAACCGCCTGCATTGATTTCCACTCTCTGCCACTGCACATCTCGCACAACCACTGTCACTCAGTCAGAAGAGTCAAGAGAAGTCATGGAGGACAGGATAGCTGGTGTACAACAGATTCAGGTAACACATCAGGACAACACAGTGGCGCAACTGTAGAGTTGTTGCCTCGGACTCAATCAAAATGATAGCAGGCAGCCTTGGAAGCCTTACCCCACTACTTAAACCTCACGTCAAAAACCTTGGCGTGATATTTGACTCAGCACTGAAATTTGACAAACAAGTCAATGCCGTGGTGAAAGCTAGCTTCTTTCAGCTTCGGACGATAGCTAAAATAAAACAATTCCTCCAGTTTGATGACCTCGAAAAGATCATCCACACATTCATCTCCTCCCGCCTAGATTACTGCAACTCCCTTTACACTGGCATCAGCCAATCTTCCCTGTCCCGCCTGCAACTGGTCCAAAACGCCGCAGCGAGACTCCTGACGGGCACCCGAAAAAGGGACCACATCACCCCGATCCTGGCCTCTCTCCACTGGCTCCCTGTGCGGTTCCGTATAAACTTCAAGATCCTCCTCCATGTCTACAAACCCCTCAATGGGCTTGCCCCCACCTACATAAAAAGTCTTCTCACCCACCACTCCACCTCCAGGCCCCTCAGATCGTCCGACTTGGGGTTGCTGAATATCCCACGGTCTAGGCATAAGCTCAGGGGCGACCACACCTTTGCGGTTGCAGCCCCTAGACTGTGGAACAGCATCCCCTTTCCCATCAGAACTGCCCCCTCCATCGACTCTTTTAAGTCAAGACTAAAGACTTATCTATACTCCCAAGCCTTTCCTGACGTCCTCTGAGTGAGAGCTACATGTATATATATATATATGTAGTTTGTTTTGTTTGTGCTATTCTTATAACAAATGTAAAGCACTTTGGCCAACGAGAGTTGTTTTTTATGTGCTATATAAATAAATGTGACTTGACTTGACTTATAATGCCAGAGACCCAGGTTCGATCCTGACTACCGGTGCTGTCTGCATGGAGTTTGTACGCTCTCCCTGTGACCGCGTGGTTTTCTCCGAGTGCTCCAGTTTCCTCTCACATACCAAAGACGTGCAGGGTTGTAGATTAATTGGCTTCTTAAATTGTCCCTAGTGTGTAAGATAGAACTGGTGCATAGGCAATTGCTGATCAGCATGGACCCGGTGGGCTGAAGGGCCTGTTACAACGCTGTATCTCTAAACTAAATCAGGTTGCACAAACCTCGAGGGAGTACCATCAGCAGTTTTCCTGCACTGGTGCTTTTAATGTACCTGTGCGTGCTTGAAATCCACAATAAATGAAGTAGATAAATACAAACAGATAAAATGCTCAAAGAAAGACTTGCCTTTCTGTAAAACATTTCCATCTCTCTTTCATAACATCTCCAAATGCTAGTCAGCTAATGAAGTACACCTCACACAGGGGGACAGCTGCCTAAAATTCCCGATCCCATACTGACTTTTCCAAACTGGGGGCGGCACAGTGGTAGAGTTGCTACCTTAAGGGGCTGTCCAACTTGGGCGACCTAATTGGCGAGTTTAGAAGAGTTTGAAAAAATGACATGTTGAAGACCTCCTTCGACTATGTTGAAGACCAGCTTCGACTAGCTATGACTAGCTACGACTAACTTCCGGAAAATTGGACACCGAATAGTGGAAAGTGAAGACGACCTCCTTCGACCTCCCTTCGACTATGATGAAGACTATCTACGACTACCTTCGACTACTGTCGATTACCTACGACTAACATGCCACCTACTACGACTTACTACAATTAAACCTACGAGTTAAAAAAGTATTGATTATTTCCATGACGACCTTTTTTTACTCGCGGGCATTTTTTAACATATTGAAAAAAATGCCGCGACCTAGCTGAGGCCTCGAGTACGCGGAGACCACTCTCAAGCATGAAGGAGAGTTACGAAGACCTCCAACGACCTCCTGTTGACCATGCTGCAAGTATGAGTCGAGGGCAAACTCGCGGATTAGGTCGCCCAAGTGGGACAGGCCTTTTACAGCGCAAGACCCAGGTTCGATCCTGACTACGAGTGCTGTCTGTATGGAGTTTGTACGTTCTCCCTGTGACCGCACGAGTTTTCTCTGAGTGCCTTCTGTAAATTGTCCCTAGTGTGTAGTATAAAACCAGTGTCCAGGTGATTGTTGGTGAGCACAGACTCAGTGGGCCAAAGGGCCTGTTTCCATGCTGTAACTCTGAACTAAAAACATTGACTTGGAAGGTGCTTAAAGGATGGGGTACAGGGGTGGGCGAAACGCACCAGGGCACCTGCACCAGGAATGCAGTTGAAAGTCAGTTTCCTGGCTCTCCATTTGAGGCGAGCGCCTTGAACGGCGTGATTGAATTTCTGGGGGAAAACACCAACGATACCAGAGGAGCAAAACACTCCCTCTCGCAGCCTCACCTCCCTTCCTGTCCCTGTGAACCGGGCCGGGTTTGGAACTGAATAAAATGAACCTCCGTGTTTCATTTAGCAACCCTTGTGTATGCATTTTTAGTTAAAAGAGACCAGGTTGAAGGTGTTGCGGGTGGGGGTCCGTGCAGTAAGGGGATGGCTCTGTCTCTCTGTCTCTCTGTCTGTTGCCGCCGCTAAGCGCTAACCCACACACACTGGGTTTAGCGGAGAGTTTGCGGAAGGGAACACAACAGCTCGCTGGGAGTTTATTCCCTGTAACACCCCTGCGATGACTCGCATTTCCTCTACGCCCTCCTCTCTGTGGCTGGGCACAGCCAAAGCCGCTCGCTCGCTGCCAGCGGAGAGGACTCGCCCGGCGCCTGGTCTCAGGAGCTTGTTTGTTTCAGACGCGTCCGTCCGCTGCAGCGCTTGCGGGCGGCTCCCTTAACAACTCTCCCCTTCTCTCCTCTCCTTCCCCCACCCCCCCTCGCCTCCCCTCCCATCCCATCCCCTCCCCAGGCCTCGGTGCGGGAGGATGGTTCGTATCCTGGCCAACGGAGACATTGTGCAGGATGACGACCCCCGGGTCAGGAAGGCGCCTCCGCGCCGAGAGGAGCTCAACAGGGGCCGGCAGGTCGGTGCACAACACTGGGGAGGAGGGTGGGAGCGCTTTTCTCGGTCACCCCCCTGCCCATCCTAGTGCGACCAGGCCCTCACAACTTGTTTACTAGCATCGAATGGCGCTCACAAAATGCAACGTTGCACTTCCACCCCTGCCCACTTCCCGCCTCGCCCGAATGAACAAGTTATAAGTTCTTGTTTAAATTGTTACATTTGGTGTCCTAACGCTTTCAAACAAGAACCCCATAAATTCATGGGATCCTGACATCACTTGAGGTTGACACCAATTATTCTTCCTGCCTTCCCTCGTCCCCAACTTCAGGGTCACAGGTCTGTCTCCGTGACTGCTGACATTCTAGTTAGAGGAGACTAGGAAATCCCCATTCCAACACAAGGTATTCCTTCAAAAGCTTGCTCTTTGCATCTATCTGTGATGCACCCTTTCACTCTGTGGTATGGCCAGCAAGTCCATGCTCTCTTGGATAACCAACAAAGTTCCTGACAGAGGAGATCCCAGTTGAAGAACAACAAATGGTTCCTTGTCAAATATTTATCCTGTTTTTTTTTTTTGCAAGTTGTATTTGAATTGTTTCAAGACAGTGGGGACCCAGCGTAGAGGGACGGTGGGAGAACAAAGGAGAACCCGAGGGAGGGGGGCACTCTAGTTTAGAATCCTCTGACCAGGGTTGTGTTTGTTTGTTCGGTGAAGGCTCTGTGCATACAACAGCCAGCCAACAGTCTTTTTCTTTTTGTTTTCACTTTTAATTTCAAGTTTCTGTGTACCTTGTGTGTTGTGACTGTCGGCAGACCAATTTCCCTCCGGGGATGAATAAAGTTTTATCTATTCTATCGTATCGTACTATCATCCCTTCAGGCCATGTATTGAAATCACAAATCCGTGTAAATAAAAATCAGTTCACAATTCTATCCTACAGCTTTAAACCATTAATTACCAAGCCATGCATGAGAATGTAAGAATTGAGAGCAGGAGCCACTCTACCGTAGGAGCTTGCCCTATTTTAGAGTCATAGAGTCTTACATCGTGAAAACAAGCTCTTCGGTCTCGACCAAAAACGTCATCCATTCCTTCTCCCCAGAGATGCTGCCTGTCCTTCTGAGTTACACCAGCATTTTGGGACTGTCTTTGGTTTAAACCAGCATCTGCAGTTCCTTTCTACACCTTTGGCTCAACTTGCCCACACCAGCCAACATCTCCCATCTACACTAGTCCCACCGACCTGCCTTTGGCCCATATCCTTCTTCAAGCTCTTCATCGTGATCATGGCTGATCTTCTGTCTCTACTTCATTTTTCTGCACTATCCCCGTATCTCTTCATCCTCTCAATCCAGAAATCGAACAAATTTTGAATGAATGCAATGTCCAAGAATTCCCGAGGTTAAACATTCCAACGATTCCCCATCCTCGAGTGATAATCTCTCCTCATCTCAGTATAGATGACCTATTCCTTATTCTGAGAAACTACCCATGTTCAAGTGCCATCCACCACAATCTAACGGTCCCCAAGAGAACATTGAGTGGGAGAAGATGCCTTAAGAAATCGTGGATACTTTAAATCTCTCTCCTCTTTCCACTTCCTCCGTTCACACTGCAAACTGCTACTATGCATTTTTAATAAATTCTAAAAACTATGTGCCAGCTAAAGCACTTTAGATCATGGACTACAGTTATCCTGATTTCCTTGTTGAATTATGAATTAATAACAAAGCTCACATGTTGTGATCTATTGATAATATTTCATTTAACAAATGATCAATGTCTGATGTAACTAATCTGCAGAAATTACATCCACATTAAGATCATTCCTGATAGGAACACTACCGTTTCTCAGTGCACATTCCTGACTTATATTGTTCATCACAACATTTGTATTGAATAGTGATGCAAATGGGTCTAATAGCTAGGAACTGCTGTCTTGTTCCATATATAGCTGTAAGACTAATACAGGAAGAATGTTTTGGTTGTAGTTCATTGTGGGCTGAGGAAAGCTAATCCAATTGCTGGAGTATAAGTCCAAGGGACATTGACTGCAACTTGGAGGCAAGCCATCGGGATTATTAGGTAACATAACATAAGATGATATAAAATTGCAGCCATCTTAGTGTTGTAAAATCATATAGCACTGAAACAGACCCTTTGTCCCATCTTCTGCAATTGAAGTGTTCCTGTTAAAGTTGAGTTACTGGGAACTTGCTGATGTACTGGGATCTGTGGCCCAGTGCTGGCATTGCCAACAGTAACTCGGGTATCATGTGGAGATCCATGCACTGTTACTGCTTCTATTATCTTAAAACAGGTGTTATTTCCCTGGCATAGATCCCCACAATGACACCTAGAGATAGACAGATTCTGATTTAGCACAGGTACTGAGGGAAGGAAATTGAGTAAAAGGGTGCAGATGTTCATCCATGAGCTCTTTGAATGCTGGATTGAGAATGCTGGATAGATTGAGGCCTCTCGCCCCAGGTTCAGCCTGTGCTACTGTGATTGGTTCCTCACTGCCATTTGAACTGGTCCAGATAGCTTCCTTGGGCTCATTAGGGATGGGGAGTGAATTCCTGGAATCAGTTTGAAACGTGGCAGAATGCTGATTTTTCTCTCGTTCCATTCTGTTTTGTTAGGGTTTCACCCGTAATGCGGACAATGCGAACCAGCCTCACATGGGGCCTGTCAACCAAGGGCAATCGCTGTTTGCAGATGCGAATCAACGTTTGATCAACATGGGCTTTCCACGCTGGAATCTGGGAAATCAAGTCATCGAACCCATCATGTCCGTCCTTGTGGTGTTGATGCTAATGTTTTTTGGAATGCGCGGCCTTGTACTTATCGGTGGGCTATACCTCTTCTCTCGGTTTAGTCAACGGTAACTGAAAGAATTGCGGTGCACTTATATCTGACTGTACAATGACTCTTTTCTCCTTCCCCTTATAAAACCGTTTAAGAAAATACACTTACAATTTTAACTCTACAAAGGAAAATAGTTTGTTTTAGCCATCAGCAGCTTGATTCCTGCAATATTTGGTGCATTGTCGGATGATGGAATCACTGCTCAATTTGTGTGCATTCAGGGGCATCTTTACTTTTAAAATTCATCAAGTGCTGATCTTCCAGTTCATTCAAATCAGCCAACCAAAACTTAAAATAAAAGAAGCTGTGACACAAAAGATTGAACAAAAAGTTAGCAGATTGTCTTAAAAATCCAACTGGCTCACCTGGAGGGAGATCCGCCTGGCGTGTGCGGTGTCTCACGTCATTGTGGTTAGCAGTCAGCAGTGCACCTCAGCTAAGACTGAGCAGAGGAATGCAATACCTCTCCACGTCATCAAACCATCTCTACTGAAGGAGTCGTCACCTCAAATGACAAATATTCATGCCAGCCTGGTGCTAAGATCTTGGCGACAGCTTCCTTTTGTTCATGCCTGTGTTAATGAATGGGACTTTAAGATAACTGTTACATTTTGAGGGAGTGTTAACCAGTGGATCATGGTGAAGTTACTGGATTAGTATCTGGTGGCCTGTTCTATTAAAGCAGGAGACATCAAATTTAACTAAATAAACCTGGACCAAAACAATGGCAAGTCTCAATGTGATCATTGAATGAGTGGATTTTGTGATTTAATGGATTTTGTGTTTTGAAGGTGGAAGAATTGGGAGGCGATTGCCAATTTCTCTGTGCACTAAAACAAGTGTGAAATAAAATTATTACCAATAAATCTATTATACTTATTCACTGGTTATTGTTTCATTCAAGCTGGAGGAACCATTGCTGGAACCTGTGCTGCCATTCAATTTAAATTATGGCAGATGTGCAGTTTAAACACTCTGCCATTGACATTGTGTCAATTATCTTCTTCAAGAGCATCAGCCTTGCTCCAGTTAACTCCAGGCAAGTATAGTGTGATAGCGAGAGTTTTCCATATTTGCAATGTCCATACTGTAAAAAATACTCCTGGACATGGGTAATGTTGTCGGGCATTAATTTCAAGCTAACAGTCACCCAAGTTAGAGAAGTTCAACAATTCAGTCACATCATCTTCTTCTCTCTTCACCGTCCATCTTGCATGTGAATCTGACTGGGTTGTGTTCCTCCAGCTCTATGTGTACAGCACGGTAGTCTTTGGTTGGTGCAGAAACATCCTCAGTACGATTGCGCACTCATGGTTATGGTGGCGCAGTTGTAGAGTTGGTGCCTCACAGTGCCAGAGACCCTGGTTCAATCTGACTACGGATGCTATGTTCTCCCCATGACTGGATTTTCTACGGGTGCTCCAGTTTCTTTCCACACTCCAAAGACATACTGGTTTGTATGTTAATTGTTTTTGGTAAAATTGTAAATTATCCCGAATGTGTGATATAGTGCTAGTGTATGGGGATCGCTGGTTGGCGCAGACTTGGTGGGGCAATTATCTGTGCCATATATCTCTCTAAAACCTGGTACAATTTCATTATTTCCCATTCATTCTCTAGAACCAGTATTCCAGACAGGACTCATGGCTGGGAGGTCAGGTTCCAACCAAAGACAATGGTTAGAGTTAGAATGATGCTTGTATGGTGTAAATGATGTTGGAGCATCGATATCTAATCCTGGGTTAGAATCAAATTCAGACTGATGGAACAAAATTCATTGCTGCTCAATCATTAGCTGGTTATTTGTGGGAGCTGCTACCACATGGGCACTTTCATATTAAATTGGCTGCTTTCATCTCATTCCCCTATGCTATGTAAATGGCAGGAACCTTAGGAGTTGTTGTACAGAAAGATCTCAGGGTGCAGGTTCATAGCTCCAGAAAGTATTGACACAAGTGGCTTGGGTCGAGGCAAAGGTATCTGGTATGCTTGCCTTCGTACACCAAGGCATTTAGAAATAGACGTAGAAAATAGGTGCAGGAGGAGGCCATTCGGCCCTTCGAGCCAGCACCGCCATTCATTGTGATCATGGCTGATTGTCCCCAATCAATAACCCGTGCCTGCCTTCTCCCCATATCACTTGATTCCACAAGCCCCTAGAGCACTATCTAACTCTTAAATCCGTCTAGTGACTTGGCCTCCACTGCCCTCTGTGGCAGGGAATTCCACAAATTCACAACTCTGGGTGAAAAAGTTTTTTCTCACCTCAGTCTTAAATGGCTTCCCCTTTATTCTAAGACTGTGGCCCCTGGTTCTGGACTCACCCAACATTGGGAACATTTTTTTTCCTGGATCTAGCTTGTCCAGTCCTTTTATAATTTGATATGTTTCTATAAGATCCCCCTCATCCTTCTAAACTCCAGTGAATACAAGCCTAGTCTTTTCAATCTTTCCTCATATGACAGTCCCGCCATCCCAGGGATCAATCTCGTGAACCTACGCTGCACTGCCTCAATCACAGGGATGTCCTTCCTCAAATTAGGAGACCAAAACTCTACGCAATACTCCAGATGTGGTCTCACCAGAGCCCTATACAACTGCAGAAGAACCTCTTTACTCCTACACTGAAATCCCCTTGTTATGAAGGCCAACATTCCATTAGCTTTCTTCACTGCCTGCTGTACCTGCACGCCAACTTATTTGGTATAACAGTTGGGACATCATGTTGCAGCAGTACAAAACATTCATTAGACCACACTATGATGTACAGTTCTGGTCACACGTTACACGAATAATGTGGAATGCAGCAATAGAGAGAATGCAGAACAGATTCACCAGGATGTTGCCTGGAATGGAAGGCTGTAAACACCACAAAGGGTGGTGCATGAATGGAACAAGCTGCCAGTGGAGGAAGTTGAGGCAGGGGCTATCCCAACATTTAAGAAGCAGACAAGTAGATGGATAGGACAGGTTTGGAGGGAAATGGACCAAACGCGGGCAGGTGAGACTAGTGTAGCTGGGACATGTTGGCCGGTGTGGGCAAGTTGGGTCACACTGTATCCACACTGTATCACTCTATGACTATGACTCTAATTATAAGGGAAGATTGTGTCAACTAAGTTTATTCTTACTTGAACGTAAGAGGCTGACCTTGTATAGATTTGTAGGGGCATAGATATAATTTTAAAAAAGCCAAATCAGGAGAGCCTAGAACTAGAGGGAACAGGTTTATAGTTGGGGGCATGGGGAGGAGGGGGGATGGGGGGTGAGGGATGGGGGGTGGCGGGGAGAGAATTTAAGGGAGATCTGAAACAAAGGTTTTTTCCCCAGAGGATGGCTACTGGAGGAAACTGCCAGTATTTTTCATCATTTTCGGTTTTAGTTAGAATCTTTCTGCAGTTGGTGTCCGCGCTCTCAGAATCCTGGACTCCTGTGGCTCTTGTATTAGCGACCAATACACGTTGCCTCAGATGAAATGGGTATAGATTACACTGCGTCATACTTCCCATTCCATTCCCCATTCCAGCCCTTTCATATCTAAGTCCCATGAATCTCACTTACCAACAAGGACTCAAGTGTACCATTTAAGCTTGTTCAGAGCTTGCTGTTTATTGAAGTCAGTTGTGGGTGAGGGGGAAACACACTGACCTCATGAAAAAGAATGCCACAGGTTAATGGTTTACCTAAGAGACAATGAACTGGACTGAGGGAGTACTGAAGGAGTGCTGCACTGAGAGAGTGCCACGCTGAGGGAGGGGCAGTACTGAGGGGGAGCTGGACTGTGGGAGGGAGGTACTGAGGGAGTGTAGCACTGTGGGAGAGGTCATACTTTGCAAGTGCTGCACTGTGGAGGGGCCGCAATGGGCCTGAAGCGCACTGTGGGTGGGGCTTTACTGAGGGCAAACACACTATGAGGGGGTAATACTGAGAGAGTGCTGCACTGTCAGAGGTCATCTGTCCGATTTAGCTGCTAAAGCACTCCCAGCCTCGAACTACTTTGAAGCGCAGGACAATTTTAATTGTGTTATGACAATACCTATATCTTGCTCAACGTGACAAATATCTGGTCAATATCCCAATACTGTTCACGTGATCTTGCTGCATGCAAACCTGTGGCTGTGCTGACTACCTTTCAGAAACTGCCTTGGTTGTAAAGCGTGCTAGAATGCTGACGTATAGTGAAGGGTGCAAAATAAGTGTGCCTTCTTCATCTGTATTTTACGCAGCAGTCTTGCTTCTGATACTTGCCTGTCAATCATGAATAAAGTAAGCAGTATATCCTTCTGGGCATTTTTTTAGCACTGTGTATTTTGTATTTCTTTTCTGACCAGGTGAATGGAACTTATTGTAGAGAGGTAGAGTTGGCAGTAATACATTTCTGCAGAAGATGTGCTGCTGTAACTCGGACACATGAAGGATTAATAGTGGGGAAGACAAGACGTGCAGACCCCCACGCCAGACAATGGCTCTCCTTTCAATGAACAGAAGCCTGGGTTTGTTCAGTGCTACAAACTACATTGCAAATAAAGGCTTGGGTTAATGCAGGTCTGGGACATGTTGATGTTTCAAATTTAGCTTCAGCTCATTGTTCGATAATTTCCCCTCCCCCTCCTCCTCCTGTTGCAGGTTCTGTTCGAGACTTTTATTTTAGTTTGGAAACCCAGTTAAGATTAGTTTAAGCTCCAAGGAGCTGCCCTTTGCAGATTGACCCCTAGTTACTGAGCTGCCATTCCAATGAGGAGTTAATTCGGTTATTTTCATTACACGCTGAGGAGAACAATTTTCAAACTCTACGTGAGAGCCACTGTGCTCAAATCAATCCAATCTTAGAATCTATTAAAGTATTAGCAACTCGCAATAGTTCTTTTTCTTAAAGAAAAAGGAAGATTTACATTTCGTTAACTCCTTCCACAACTTCAGGACACGCCAAAACACTTTTCAACCGGTGAAGTACTTTTGAAGTGTAGATGATCGTAACATAGGAAATGCAGCAGCCAATTTTCACAAAGCAGATACCAATGAGATAATGACCAGATAATCTGTTTTACTAATTTGATTGAGAAATAAATATTGGACACTGGGTGGTCCTCTTTAAAATAGGAGTCATGGGATCTTTCAATTCCACTTCAAAGGTCAGGCCTCCATGCTACCTGACAATGTGGAAAATTGTTTAACCATGCTCAGCTAATCTGTATCCTAGTCACAAAAAGCAGGACAAATCCAATCCAGCTAATTATTGCCCAATCAGCCTGCTCTCAATCATCATCAAAGTAGTGGATGGTATCATCGACAATAAACTGTTTTCTTGTTCAGTGCTACAAACCACATCACAATCTACATTAGTTTGGGGGTGTTTGCCAAGACGACTCCATTCCAGACCTCACCACAGCCTTCCAGAAATTGGCTTTTTTTTTAAAAACTTTCCAAATTCATTTATTACTTGAATTTAAATTCCTTTCAGATTTGTACTCCCACCTCTTGGTCGGGGATCAATAGTCTAGTAACTCTTGTGTGATGTCCATGGCATGTAGGATCAGGGAGGGCTAAGACTGCCATAAAGTTAGGTGATGAGATGATGGCCCAGGAGGATGGGTGGAAATGGTTAAAATCAAAGCCATTGTTCTGATGGTAGAAAAGATTGAAATTGTAATTTATAAAACATCGACTCATCCTACAGTGAATCCAACTTCATAAAAATAGAGATGGGGAAGAGTCAAGGATCTCAGATTCTAATGTGGACCATATTGGTGTATCAGGAGGTTAGGTTAGAAAGGTTCTTTGATGAATTCTCCAAGAGTTGTGATGTACATACCTGCAGAGAAAAGGGATGGAATAATGCACTCAACGCTGCTCCATTCCTGATACAACCTTATGTGTGGCTACATCAAGGTGTTTGAGCCTGGTTGCACAAACACCAAAGGCCACTGTGCTGAGATTCTACCTAATCCCAATGTTGCAAAAGATGGGCTTGACCTCTCCTGGACATTGCTGCATTACATGTCTTTCATAGAAAAGTGAGTGCAAAAAAAACACCTTTGAGCACGAGGCAGTGGTCAGCACAGAATGTCCTGCAAAAACAACAGGAGAAGCAGACAATAGAAACATAGAATAATAGAAAGTAGGTGCAGGAGTAGGCCATTCAGCCCTTTGAACCAGCACCGCCATTCAATATGATCATGGCTGATCATCCAGAATCAGTACACTGTTCCTGCTTTTTCCCCATATCCCTTGATTCCGTTAGCCATACGAATTATCTAACTCTCTCTTGAATGCACCCAGTGAATTGGCCTCCACTGCCTTCTGTGGCAGAGAATTCCACAGATTCACAATTCTCTGGGTGATAGATCATGTCAATAGATCATATGGGATGGATTCCAGAACAGACAAAGACATTTAGAAGAATGCCTCATCACCCGAATTTACAAAGAAGCACGAAGACCTTGTATGGATGACAGTGGGAGGGACCTCCCACATATCCTTCATGCACACTGTGGTGTGGATAAGATAATCGTCCACCAGCCTTTGGTCTGTGCATTTGCCAAGAAGATCTGGAAAAGGGTTCAATGATTCTTGTCAAGATTTGACCTAAGTGGCTGCATGAGAGAGCTCTGTGTCTGTGGGTTGACCACAGGGGCACATAGTGAGACAATCATCGGAAGCTTCTGGAAGATCATCAACTCGGTGAAGCGCACACTTTGGTCTGTCAAAACATGATGGTCCTCCAGTGTAAGGAGATGTCCGCAAGTGAAGACTGCTGACAGGCACATTCCTAGGTGTAGGAATATGTGTTGAGGGTCACACTGATGCTTGCTGTAGCCATTGCGAAGCCTCTCTGGGGAAGGACCAGAGTCTAGGATACTGTTGGCACTGGTGATGTGCTTTAGACATTACTTTAGACTTTAGAGATACAGAGCAAAAACAGGCCCGTTGGCCCACCGAGTCCGTGTCGACCAGCGATCTCCCCGTACACTAGCACTATCCTACACACTAGGGACAATTTACAGAAGCCAATTAACCCACAAACCTGTACGTCTTTGGAGTGTAGGAGGAAACCAATGTGGTCACAGGGAGAACGTAAAAACTCTGTACAGACAGCACCCATAGTCAGGAACAAACTGTAAGGCTGCAACTCTACCACTGCACCACTGTGCTGCTGTAACAAACTCCCAAACACCACACAGATGCATTGTTTATGGCGAAAGCATGTGCGGTCTCGACACATTGCAAGAGAATGCATTAAATTAAGGGTAAATTCATATAGAGAAACACATGTAACAATTGTATATCACTATATATACTATGAATAAAGTATGTTTTTGAAATAAAAAAATAAAGAGATTAATGGGCAGGATTGTGGCCTTGTTCCATTCCTATACAATCAATATTTCCTGTGATAATAGTAGTAAACTTAGTAAGTGATAGGTAGAAACAGATTAGGATTGGATTGGATTGGCAGATGAGTGGAGTAAATGACAAAGTCTAGAGAAGGAAAGGATACAAGTGAGTGTCAGAAAGGAGAGAAGAGGAGTGAAATGTAAAGCCGGAAGGAGGGATATGCATGGAAGGGGACAGGAAAGAGAAGGAATAAAAGGAAAATAGGTGACTCTGATACAACTTCACTGAATTCTTGCAGGACTATTTTGGTGACACAAGAGACTGCAGATGATGGAATGTTAAGCAAGAAAACCGACAGCTCCATAGAGGCTGCCTGAATCACTGGGTTCCTCCAGCAATTTGTGTTCTAACAGTTTTCCTGACTGGCTGCCTTTGCTTTTGGCAGCCAATTTGGGGCAACCTCGAGCAATAACCAGAATAACCCAGATATCTCACACATCAGGAAACCACTTCTCAGTTATTTTGTTGCATGGAACATTCCGCACAATGTAATCTAATCCTTGAATCGCTGGTACCATTCTGCTAAATCTGTGCCTAATTGTTCTCTACCTGTAACCCTAATTTAGATCATTTGACTTGATCATAATTCAATGTTAAATTACGCTAAGTGCAGCTTTTAACATTATCGCCCAACCACACGACCAAAGAGAAGTGTGTAAGTAATTGAAATACACCAAGTAATTGAAAGTGAAAATATTACAATGTTGTTATATCTAAAATACCCCTCTACCATCGCACTCTGTCTTCTCTTGCTGAGCCAATTTAGAGATACAGCGTGGATACAGGCACTTTCGCCCACCAAGTCCACACTGGCCAACGATCACCCCATAAAGTAACACAAGGGACAATTTACAATTTTACCAAAGCCAATTAACCTACAAACCTGTAGGTCTTTGGAGTGTGGGAGGAAACTGGAGCACCCGGAGAAAACCCAATCATTCCTGGGATCATTCTCGTAAACCTCCTTTGGACCCTCCAACGCCAGCACATATTTCCTCAGATATGAGGCCAAAAATTACTCCAAATGCAGTCTGGCCAGTGCCTTATAAAGCCTCAACATTACATACCTGTTTTTATATTCTAGTTCTCTCGAAATAAATGCTAGAATTGCATTTGCCCTCCTTACTACCGATCCGACGTGCAAATTAACTTTTTGGGAAACCTGCACCAGCACTCCTAAGTCCCTCTGCACCTCTGATTTCTGAATTCTCTGCCCATTTGGAAAATAGTCATTGCCTTTATTTCTACTACCATGTTGCATGACCTCACACTTTGCTACGTTCTATTCCATTTCCATCCGCCACATCTCTGCGCACTCCCCCAACTTGTCCAAGTCCTTCTGCAGAGTCCCTACTTTCTCTATACTACGTGTCCCTCCACCTAACCTCATATCATCTGCAAACTTACATACAAAGCCTTCAATTCCCTTATCCAAATCATTAATGTACAACGTGAAGATGTCCCCCTACATGAAGTATTCCAAAGGGCATTTGAACTTGTATTTGCAATATATTAACCCATGATAAAATTACAATTTAGTTACATTTGAATTGATTTCTAATTCCTTATTCAAAGTAATTTGCTTTGACTACTGTGTTCAGTGTAGCATAAAGCAACAGAATTTAAGAGTTATCCAAATCTAAACAGCTACTATAACTCCACTGCTCCACCAGGGGGAAGCATTCTCTGCCTAACCCCATTAGCAAACTGAAAAATCAGAACTCCGTTGAGATTTTAAATGGATATATAATTTTATTCATTTCACTGATAACTTAATCCAAAATTAAGATAGTAACCCCTAATCTGAAGATGGGTCTCAACCCGAAACGTCACCCGTTCCTTTTCTCCGGAGATGCTGCCTGCCCCGCTGTTACTCCAGCATATTCATATACTCCAGCACAATAAAACACTCTTGACTTGATATTCTATCTATCTTCTATTAGCTCCCAAAGTTTGTTGCATGCCTGTTTAATTCTTGATCACACCTCAAAATAGTTTTTTTTTTAAGCTACAGCCATTTTAGTTACTGTACAGCACACGAACAGGCCATTCAACCCACAATGTCTCTGCCATACATGATTCCCAGTTAAACTAGTATTCTCTGCCTGCACGTGATCCATATCCATCCATGTGCATATCCACTTGTCTATGTAAAAGTCCCTTAAATGACCCTGTCATATCTAAATTTGTGCTAACTTTACATTTGCAAAAGTATAATTGGCATGAATAGAACATTGAACAGTGCAGCACAGCAACAGACTCTTTGGCCCACAATGTTTGTGCCAAACATGTTTGTGCCAAGTTAAATTGACCATTTCTGCATGCACACCATGTGTCTATCTAAAAGCCTCTTAAACGATTCATCGTATCGGCCCCCATCACTACCACTGACAATGCATATGTGGCCCCCATTTTTCTTCATGTAAAAAACTCACCCACACATCTTCACTCGACTTTCCCCCTCTTGCCTTATAATTATGCCCTCTAGTGTTAGCCATTTTCACCCAGGGAAAGAGGTTCTGACTGTCCATGCCACTCATAATTACATATATTTCCATCAAGTCTCCTCTCAATCTCTGATGTTCACAAGAAAATAATCCAGGTCTATCCAACCTCTCCCTGTAGCGGAAAACCTCTAATCAACGCAGCATTCTGATAAATCTATTTTAAAAATTCATATGTTTTGTCTCCTGTCGAATGATTTTAATTGATTATTGGCAGGATATTAGCTATTCAAATACTTTTGTCATGATAACATTTATTAAAGGGTAAATGAAAATCAGGAAAAAAATTAAAAACTGAAAAATGCTGAAAACTGAAATATAAACATAAAATGCTAGCGAAACTCCATGGGTCAGCCAGCATCTGTGGAAAGAGAACCAGTTAAGGTTTCAGGTTGAAGACCTTGCTTCAGTTCTCATTCCACAGATGCTGCCTGACCTGCTGAGGTTTCCAGCATTTTCAGTTTCTATTACAACAAAGGGCGCCCAGAAATATTTGTGCACTCATTAGATAGAAGCTGTGCTTATGTGAAGGATTTGATCATAGTACACCAGGGAATATGATCCACAAGGCCAATGATCATTCCCCTGACTGTAAATGGGTGTTGAGTTCTTAAATGAGCTTAACTTCCTATCCCTAGTCAAAACAGCAACTTAAATGTTCTAAGTGACAAGTAATGACCCAAAAGTGGTTGATACACCAGACAACAAAATTATTTTCAATTACATGGGATCAATTGAATTTCTAAGCGATGTCCTTCCAGTAACTGCCCATAATCTGATCAATTGCTAAGAATATAGTAGAGCCAAACCAGGTGGTGTCATGTAACCTGCATCCTTTAAATCATAGTTCCTGACGCCTTGTCCATATCCTATACAGTCCATGTTCTCCCATGTTCTCTCGTCTAAAACTGCTCAGATCAGCTCTCGGTCTATGCAAATCTCCAAATCCCTTTTAATGAAAAATTGCTGGGTTCACTTTTATCTGCTTCATATAACGGAGAAATATGCCACAGAAGCAGGTCCTTAGGCCCATTGAGTCTGCGCCAACCCATAACACTAATCCTGCACTAATCCCATTTTATTCTTTCCACATTCCGACTCGCTCTCCTGCCTCATCCCACCCCAGTGTCTCCCACTCACCAACAAACCTGGGTCCATTAATCTATCGACCCATACATTTTTTGGATGTGGAAGGAAGACAGAGCACCTGGAATATATCCATGTGTTCACCGAGAGAACTTACATCGAAACAACATCGGAGGTCAGAATGGAACCTGGTTAACTGGAGCTGCGAGGAATGATGATATAGACCATGGGTGGAGGTTCCAATTTTGTTATAGGTACTTTGTTGAAAAGCTGATGCTGGTGTGAATCCTTTAAATGAAGATATAGCGATTATAGACTGTGTGGATAGAGAATTGCTGTGTGTGGGAGTGGGGGAGGAGGTAGCAAGAAAGTTCCAGAATCAGTCTCTGTCACTGGTCACTGAATTCAGCCATTAGCAACAAGGAAGGCCTTCATTCTGAAAATTTACAGTCCAAGCTCACCCAAATTCAGAATGCTATTCCGAACCTTTACAATTCTGACTGAAACAGGTCATGAATTGCAGGAGGTTGTCACTTGGTCTTCTGTGTGCTGCCAGAGAAACAAAAACAGATAATGCTGCAAATTGAAGAAAATACTTCAATCTGACACATTAACTTTGTTTCATTTTTCACTGATGCTGCCTGATCTGCTGAGCATTTCCAGCAGTTTAATTTTATTTTGCAGATTTCCAGCATCTGCCAGGTTTTTTTTCAAATTTTTAACTTTCAAGAGAGAATAGTGTAAATGACCGAACTACAGAGAGAGGGTGAAAGAGTTGAGTAAACCTTCTGAACCTTCTGAATTTTGTAGTCGGCAGGGTAGTACTCTGCATATCGCCAACTTGGACAATTTTACATTTTTATCAAGCCAATTAACCTACAAACCTGTCCGTCTTTGGAGTGTGGGAGGAAACCGAAGATCTCGGAGAAAACCCACGGGAAGAACGTACAAACTCCATACAGACAGCACCCATAGTCGGGTTCGAACCAGGGTCTCTGGCGCTGCATTTTGCTGTAAGGCAGCAACTCTACCGCTGTGCCACCATGACTAAACGGAGGCATTCTTAGCAAAGTAAAGTGCAGACATACTCAGCTGAATCAAAAAGCAGATTGCTGGAGGATCGCAGTGGGCTGAGCATATCTGGGTGGTGGGAGGGGTGGTAGTTGGGGGAAAGGAATTATTGTGGATCGAGACACAGATGCTGCTCGACCCACTGAGTTCCTCCAGCAGTATGTTTTAGCTCCTGATTCTAGCATCTGCAATGTCTTGTGTCTCCATAATGGGCTGAATGGCCTCCTTCTGCGATATATGATCTATTAATGCACTCACTATCAGTCATGGATTGGTCACTGGGATTATGGAATGCGTTTCCTAAATCAGCAGTGAAATTCCATTATCAATGTAATAAAACAAAAGTTCACACCTCTGTGGATAATTTTTCTTTTGTACATGACAATTATACTTTTGTAAAGCAGTGTAAACAGTTCATTCTTTATTATCCATTCTGTATTATAATATGCACATGGGAAAGATTGAATTCAGTCCTAGGGCAAAATGAGTTACTGACTTCATGTCTATTAGAAAGCCATCTCCCCGTAAAGCTTATTAAAGTTTGTCTGAGCCCATTTTTTATTCTGTGTATTCAAATTAAAACCTATTTGATTAAATTTATACCAGCGCAGATTCCCTCACGAGGCCCCAGTGTTTTGTGGTGTTGAGAGTACAGACCGCCACAATACCACACAAAGTATGTTTGATAGCAAACTAATGCTTGCAAACCTTTTCACTGAGTAGCTGCGTGGAACTATGCTTAATAGCCATGTGGGTTGCCCATTTCCTCACACCTTCCAAAGCGTTCGAGTTTATCCAGCTTTCTGAATAGCTTAGAATTACCATAATTATCAACGCCTTCCAGTCCTGGCCCTATTGTCACATGACTCTACACAGGATTATTCCAATTAGCTGAAGTGGTGCTTTACCCTCCTGTCCTTTTAATGATGGATTGGATGCTGGGGGTGATGATTTGAATGCAATCGACAGATCCGATCTTACAGCACCCCTCTCACACACACAAAACCTAGAGAGCCCTCACACAAAGGAAAGGTTTGAGCTCATCCACGCTGACTCACCAGCAAGAGAACATCTACCTTGACCCTTGATTTTGCTTTTTTGTCTTCAGCTTATTTTTTCGTCAACGAGTGAGAGGATTTATGAGCCATTTTGAACCCTGCCTAATAAGTGTTCTCTTTTGCAAAGAGCCGACACAAATCCCCCCTCAATCCCCTTGCAGTGGTCTGGACCACCAGTGCCTCTCGTGTGCAGATGTCTCCTCAGTTTACCGATGAACACATGATAAAGCCCATCTGTTGCAGCCTGGGATTTAGCTCTCAGCCTCTATTGGGTTCAGATTAAACCCTCATCAAAAATCAATGACCCTCCCCATGATATCACTTTCAATCGGAGCCCCCTGTAAAGATTCAGACGCGAGACTCAAAATCCAACAACTCTGTCTCTGCCCACATTTAGATTTAAAAAACGTACCAGCTTTTCCAGAACTTCTCTCAGAAGCACAAATAAATACAATTGAGATCTTTTGTTTTCTGCATTAAAAAATATGTGGTCTGTGATTTTTTTTTAGAATTAGCCAAGCAATTTTAAAATTCCATAAAAAATGTAAACATTAGCTGCAAAGCTGAGCCAAAAGCAGAAATGCTGGAAGAACCCAACCAGTCTGGCAGCATCTGAGGAAAAGCGAAACAGATAAAGTTTCACCTCAAAGAGCTTTCATCAGAATTGAGAAAAAGTGAAAGCAAGGGAAGGACACAAAGTGCTGTATTACACAAAGTGTTCCCTGGGGAATATGAATAGGTGATGTTTTGGGTCGGGCTCCATCGTCTGTTGTTGGTAAACTAGCATCTATAGTCTGAAGAAGGGTCTCGACCCGAAACGTCACCCATTTCTTCTCTCCAGAGATGCTGCCTGTCCCACTGATTTACTCCAGCTTTTTGTGAGCATCTATAGTTACTTGATTCTACAAAGGGAAAGCAAGTTTGACTTGCTATCATTTCCAGCAAGACACTAGGGGAATGTTGTGCTGTCCCAAATGCTTCTGCTCACATTAAACTTTAAACCAAGCTGCCGATGATTCCTTGGGTGAAGGTAAAATATCCCATTGCAATGCTTCAATAACTTACTTCTAGCTTCTTAATCAATGCTGATATTTTGGAAAATGTGTCCAATAGAGAATATTTAATTACCTTTTGTGGGGGTTTACTATACATAATGTCCCTGCTACATTTCCTTCTATTACTGAAATTACTTCATTGGCTGTAAATTACCTGCTAATTTTCTGAATTCATGAAAGATACCGCTTATATATCAGCCTTTAACAATGTGATTGATACAATCTTTTGTAATATGATGTCCTGTAACCTAATGCTGATGGTACTATGTTATTTCTTGCAGATACACTCGAATAATTAAGTCAAGTCAAGTCAAGATGACCTTATTGTCATATGCACAAGTGCGGTGAGGTACAGGTACAAAGATAATCTTGCTTACAGCAGTACAACAAACTCAGACAAACACACAAAATTAAATTATATGTAAATTCCACATAAATTACACCTAAAATTTCACAAAACAAAGAGACTTATATGTCATAGATTCTTGATTAGTACTGGTGTCAGAGGTTATGGGGAGAAGGCAGGAGAATGGGGTTACGAGGGAGAGATAGATCAGTCATGATTGAATGGCGGAGTAGACTTGATGGGCCAAATGGCCTAAATCTACTCATATTCCTTATAACCTTATGATCTTATAAACTCAACTCTTTCCTTGATGGTGCCAGCATTTTGTTTCAGATTTCCTGCATATTGATGCTAGAAAACTGAAGTAAAAAGAGAAAATGCAAGAAACATTTAGCAGAACAGACAGCATCTGTGGAAAAAGAGACAGAGTAATGTATCAGGTCTGAGACCATTTGAGAAGAAATTGGTTGCAAGGTCCAAAATGGCCATGAATGATCTTGGCCAAACTAACGAAGATCAGAACCTCATGGTCAAATGGGTTCAGTTATGTCATGAACACCGTTGGCATAAAGGGAGTCCTGAAATCGATTATTGTTATCGCCTCCCTGGGCAATTACGTGTTAGTTTTGCCTTCAAAGACAATCTCAGTCTGCAGATCAACTCTCAAAATCCCTTCTGAGCTGTTTATCAGCTGAAACCGTTTCAAGGATTTGGGTTTTATGGCAAATACAATGACAATCTTTCGCTCTGTTCACTGAACAAATAAATTGGCGAATGCAATCATTATCTGGATGACAAACACTTTGGGTGAGGTGAGGTGCATAGATTTAACTTTGTGAATTTGATGTTTGTCAGTGGCCCCCTATACCTCACTATTAAAAATTCAGTTGACCAATAGTGTTGACATACAATATAATCATGGTGTAACGAGAATAGAGAAGATGCTTCTAACGTTTCATTTCTGTCTCATTTAGTTTAAGCATGGTGTTGTTTCTTTATCACAGTGATTCATTAGGTAAGTAGGATCACTTCTGACTGAGTGACAGTGGTTGTGCGAGATGTGCAGTGGCAGAGAGTGGAAATCAATGCCGGCGGTTTCCATTCACCCTCTGAAATACGAAGCTAATCGCATTTGTAGATTGTTCCCGCAGCCTGGGCAGGAGAATAAGCTCCTGCTGCAGAAAAAGGTATCTTGCCCACATCGCGACACACTGGATTTGTGTGCTCACAAAATGGAACGGTGCACAATAAAGCTCGTGTACAACTCCGGCCCTTATCTGCAGCCTGTTCAAGTGTCACTCTAAATTTTCGGCATGGCTGCCCTGGAGAAGGCCCAGACTTAACCCCCTGTGACAGAGAGGGGAGGCCACACTGAATAGCAATTCACAAGTCTATACATCTTCGACAAACTGGAGCACATGTGTGTCGAGGAGCCGTCTCCAGCTGCTCTGCATAGTTACAGGCCCACTCCAAGGAGTTTCATGCCTTGCCAAGAAACCATTTCTTTCTAACGAGATCTAATTTGCACTGAATAGAGGCACGGAAAAATATGACATTTTCATTGCAAACTAACAAGTGAAGAAATTCAATTATAGCCTGAAAGCTTCTTTCTAATGGGGTTCCCCCTCTGGTTTGTATCCAAATTAGTTTGCATATAAAAGCCACCCAGACCATCCATCAGGGCACACAGAATGCAAAGGAAATATTTTTAATTCTCCACATGAAAAAACACAGAATTAAAGCCCCCAACCCCTTTGTAATTTTTTTAACTTTTGCAAGTTGTCTACAGACTGTTCAACTCTCTTAGTTTCAACAGGGAATGATATACGCTCTTCAGATTCTTAAAGGAACTCCTCAGAAGAAGATTAAACCTGCCTCGCATTTTAAAGGGACTGCTCCTCTCAGGAAAGAGGAGAAGAACCAGGTAGTCTGATGGCCCTGCCTACTTAGAAAAGATAAAATTACTTACCATGGTACTATTTATAGCAACCTTTTCCTTTAATAAAATCAAATAATGTTCAGATTTATGTTTGCGAGGTAATGCAGGATTTTCTCTTGTTAAGATCATTGAGGTCGGGGACTTTAAGCTTTCGGCTACTTGGTTGGTTGGTGCAGACTGATTGTCATGCCTTAGAACTTCATTATTTAAGTTGATGGATATTCAATGTATATGTTTAAGGCAGAGATAGATAGATTCTTGATTAGTGCAGGTGTCAGGGGTTACGGGGAGAAGGCAGGAGAATGGGGTTAGAAGGGAGAGATAGATCAGCCATGATTGAATGGTGGAGTAGACTTGATGGGTCGAATGGCCTAATTCTGCTCCTATCACTTATGACTTTAATTTGGATAAAGGCAAGAGCACAGATGGAGTAACATTGTTCACTCATCTGATTAAAGCTGGTCGAACCTCCCAACTATTTGGACACAGAGGAGTGACAATCGAGGTCTTTGCCCACCTTTCCAGTACACTGCACTGCTCAATACACCATAAATCTTGTGTAAAATGGGGTGATTTTAAACAAAACCAAATGTTTGTTCCATGGTGCAACTGGTCCAACTGGTCCAACTTGCCAACTCTAACGGGGAATTTTCATGGAGCTTCATCACACAACATTTGGCCTCCAAGTACACTTGCTCTTCCCATGTACTCTTATCCTGGTCACCAAATGTTCATCAACCTGACAGCCCAGCATCCCATTGAGCAATGAAAGCATTAACTCTGTTTTTCTCTCCACAAAAACTTTCTGGTATGAAAAGCACTAGCAACAATTTTAATTGCAATCTCTCACGTATTCTCTAAATATCTCTATTTGTTGAGTGGGGGTTACATTTTCCCCTAAATCTCTTTCCTTAAATAAATGAGGCATGATGATTACAGAGAAAGATATATTAAGTTAAAGCACTCTGCTAAAATTAAGAGACTGAAGAAACCTCCTGATCCAAAACGTCACCGATCCATTTTCACCAGAGATGCTGCCGGTCCCGTTGAGATACTCCAGCATTTTGTGTCTATCTTTACTATAAACCAGCATCATGTTATTACATTGTGGCGGCTAAAATTAAGCCTGAATTTATCACCTTGCTATCATGGGATGCATCCCTACAAGTCATTGTCAGGTTGGAATTCTGGTGATAAATTCGATAAGCTGTGGTTTGTACAGTAGTTCTAACATGGTAAAACTATTCCACAGCAGTGTTATCAAACAGAATTTAATTTCAATGCATTTTAAGAGATAGAAAAATAGATAAGTACAAGTTTTAGCAAAAGAAGAAGCATCTTACAGAGGCTGGCAGGTGTAGGGAAGGAAATTCTAGAGTTTAAGATCTTGGCAACTGAAGATGTAACTAGTGATTCAGAGATTTTCAAGAACTGGAGAAACATAATCTCAGAAGGCTGCAGGAATGTAGGGACTGAGACAACATCACACTTGCATAGAGAATTCCATAGATTTGTTACCTACCGAGCGGGGAAAACTTATCATCTTCTCAATGGACACCCCGTTATTTTGCGACCACAGACTCCAAGCAATGCAGTTTATGGGAATATCAAAGAATAGACACAAAATCACTGATGCATATTAAGAAAACTAATGATAGACACAAAAAGCTGGAGTAACTCAGCAGGTCAGGCAACATCTCTGGAGAAAAGGAATAGATGATGTTTTGGGTCGAGACCCTTCTTCAGACTCTGTCCCAACCATGTGTAGGAAGAAACCGCAGATGCTGGTTTAAACCGAAGATAGACACATCAGGTGTGACTTGCCATCCCTCCCCCATCCAAGTCACACCAGCTTTGCGTTCTCACCTAGCAAACAGCTAACAATGCCCTAGTTCCTTTATCATTATTACATTTTTGCATATATCTTTCATTCATTTGTTCTATATCACTCTACATCATCGTCTATATCTCTTGTTTTCCTTTCCTGTGATATTCAGTCTGAAGAAGGGTCTCGACTCGAAACATCACCCATTCCTTCTGTCCAGAGATGCTGCCTGTCTGGTTGAGTTACTCCAGCATTTTGTGTCTATCTTCTGTCTCAACCATGTCTGTACAATTCTGTACATTTCAATTCACTCACCCAAACTGCTTACCTTCTCACATGGAAAACACTCTATCAGGCTAGACACAAAAAGCTGGAGTAAATCAGCGGGACAGGCAGCATCTCTGGAGAGAAGGAATGGGTGACGTTTTGGGTCGAGACCTCTGAAGAAGGGTCTTGACCCGAAACATCACCCATTCCTTCTCTCTAGAGATGCTGCTCGTCCCGCTGAGTTACTCCCACTTTTTGTGTCTATCTTCGGTTTAAACCAGCATCTGCAGTTCCTTCTTACACCCTCTATCAGGCAACTGAACCATCCTACCGCAACCAAAGAGCAGCCCTGAACTACTATCGGACTATTTTTGATTGGATCTTATTGGCTTTACATTGCACTAAACGTTATTCCCTTATCATGTATCTGCATACTGTGAATGGCTCGATTGTTATCATGTATTGTCTTTCCGAAGGCTGATTAACATGCAACAAAAGCTTTTCACTGTACCTCGGTACACGTGACAATAACTTAAACTAAACTAAACTAAACTCCCATCCCAGGAATCAATTTGGCGAGCCTTTGTTGTACAACTTCCATTGTAAAGATGCCTTCTCTTAGGTGGGGAGACTGGTCCTGATCAAACATATTCAAGATACCATTTTACCAGAACCCTTTACATCTGCCCAGTTCCTCATACCATCTCTTTTCCCTCCTGTATTTGCATGTAACATTTAATTGATTGATGTACAAGGCACCCAGGTCCTATTCAATACAAATTTCAATCTCTCACCATTAAAAAAAATATTCCACCCTTCTATTTATTCTACCCAAGTTGATGACTTAATATTTACTCATCATATACCAGATGCTTTGTTGTCACCCATCCACGTAGCATATCTACAACTTCCTGAATCCTCAGTTCCTCCTCCTTAAGATGGCAGCCCTGCCGGCAGACTGTTCGTTTTTTCTTTCTTTTTGTTATTTTTCAGTTTGTTAAAAGTTGGTTTTAATGTTCTTCGGTTTGTTTTATGTGTGGGGGGTGGGGGGAGGGGATGGGGAATACTTTTTTTCAAGTTCCTACCTTCCCGGAGATGCGATTGATTTTCAGATCACATTCTCCGGGCTCTGCGGCCTACCAACGATGGAGCTGGAGGCCTCCTCAGACTGACTTTGAGTCCTACCGCGGGGCGTGGACTTAACATCGGAGCTGAATCCTTGCCTGGGATCGCTCCAACCGTGGCCTGCGGACTTACCATCAAAGGCTCCCAGTCTCGGGAGAGGCCGAGTCGGGAGCTCCAACGTAGCGAAAGGTTCGACCAGCCTCGACGCGAGGTTCGATCGCCCGGCACGGAGGAACTGACATCCCCCCGATGCAGGAGCTGATCGCCTTGACGCAGAGGGCCCAAACGCCGCCGGCTACGGCAGTCAAGATCGTCCCGTCAACAGGAAGCTCGAGGCCCCCGACCGCGGGAGAACAAAGGGAAGAGACTTGAACTTTATTTCGCCTTCCATCACAGTGAGGAATGTGTAGGAGTCACTGTGGTGGAGGATGTTCATGTTAAAATGTGTTTTGGGTGATCTATTGTTTTTAATTGTATGACTGACCTGGCCAATGAAATTCCTCATATGTAGCAAAACATACTTGGCGAATAAAGTGTGATTCTGATTCTGATTCTGATTACTGTACAAGTTCCCTCCTGACTTTTCATCATCACCAAACTTGGATACATTGCAGTAATTTCCCACATCCATATCATTGATGTTGATTGTAGACCTCAAAAAACATCTATTTATTCTTATTATCTATTTTCTATCCAGTAACCAATCCTTAAACCACAGCAGTATATTGTCTCTATCCCCCATATGTTCTAATTTAGTTTACTAACATTGTGCGTGGCACGTTCACATTCAATAATATTCATTGTTTCCCCCTTATCTATTCCGCTAGTTCATGAAACTCTAGCCAATTTTTAAAACATCCAGTAATTTCCTTTTCATAAATCAATGCTGACTACACCCAATCCTGTTAATATTTCCTAAGTGCCCCAGTTCTACCTCCTTAATTACAGATGTCAACATTTCCCTTTCGATTGACGTTTTTGAATTTTCGAATGGTGGCGCAGCGGTAGAGTTGCTACCTTATAGCGAATGCAGCGTCGGAGACCCGGGTTTGATCCTGACTACAGGTGCTATCTGTAAGGAGTACAACGCCAGAGACGTACGTTCTCCCCGTGACCTGAGTGGGGTTTCTCCTGGTGCTCCGGTTTCCTCCCACACACCAAAGACATATCATTGTTAAGCCATTTTTAAATGGGTTCGATCCCGACTACCGGTGCTGTCTGTACAGAGTTTTTACGTTCTCCCCCGTGACCCGCGTGGGTTTTCTCCGAGATCTTCAGTTTCCTCCCACACTCCAAAGACGTACAGGTTTGTATGTTAATTGGCTTGGTAAATGTAAAAATTGTCCCTAGTGCGTGTAGGATAGAGTTAATGTGCGGGGATCGTTGGTCGGCGCGGACCCGGTGGGCCAAAGGGCCTGTTTCCACTCTGTATCTCTAAAACTAAAACTAAACTAAAAATGATCGTTAATTCATTAATCCGACTGTGATGGTGCTGGACTGGCAGATTTTCCAGACCATTCGAGGTTATTCCAACTGTACTCCGATGCACTTTTCATATAAATAAAGTCATAGAGTCATAGAGCACAGGGCCTTAATGGCAACTGTCCTGTGGCTCTGACATCCACCCTCAGGAAGTGCTTCAAGAGACTGGTGATGATCAAAGTTAATGGAATTACAGATACAGTGATGTAGAGACAAGGAACAAGGACAAGAGACAAGATGGTGGTTCACACAAAAGGACATAAAGTGCTTGAGTAACTCAGCGGGTCAGGCAGCATCTCTGGAGAACATGGATAAGTGACGTTCGGGTCGGGAACCTTCTTCAGATAATCTGAAAAAGCGTCTCGAAACGAAATGTCTCCTATCTATGTTCTCCAGAGATGCTGCCTGACCTGCGGAGTTACTCCAGCACTTTGTGTCCTTTAGATGCAGTAATGGCCAATTTCTGGATGACCTACTCCTCCCAAATGCCTTCAGCCACATTATTTCCAACACCACATCCCAACCCAACACACTCTAGTGCTGGGTCCAGACCTTTTCATTTTATAGTGACAGAAAATCTCCATGTGATCATCAATTTAAATCTGAATTCATATCACTGATTGGCAACCAATCCTTAACGTCTGAAGAAGGGTCTCGACCCGAAACGTCATCTATTCCTTTTCTCCAGAGATGCTGTCTGACCCGCTGAGTTACTCCAGCTTTTTGTGTCTCAATTCAATTTAAACCAGCATCTGCAGTTCCTTCCTCCACAATCCTTAATGACAGTTGGAAACAATTTCCCTTGTTCGGATCGTTCTCCATTAATGGAAGTGTGTTCATCCTTGGAACTACCGCACAAAAAACACTTCAGCCTCGAACCTTCTCTGAGCACTGAACTGAAGGCCTCCGTTCGAAGGTATCTGTTCTGCACCTCAGTCTTAACCCTATGAATCCCATTAGCGTTGGGTACAATGCTGCATTGCACTCAACAAAGGGCGACCCGCATCCCTCCCCTCATCTGAATTGGAGAGTGTGCCATTGTCCAGCTGCAATTTGTCAACAATTAGTTAGGTATAAAGATGGTAATCAAGGAAGCGTTCTTTCTGAGTCACCCCGCCAAGTGTGGGAGGCCTGACTAGAATGAATTGCAGAATTTATTTTGTGCCCTATTAAGACTGTGGAGAAGCAGTCGTTCCATGAAAGGAACCAGATTCAGATTGCTGAGGACTGACCCTCTTTTCTTTATTTTATAAACAGTCAGTGGTCTGGCCAAAGACAAAACATCCTTGTGCTTGGCATCACAGTATAGGCAACAGGCTCATTTAACTGCACCCGCTCTCCGGCGTTGAGTGGCAGAACAGCACTCCGATCCACTGACCCTGTGCTGCCCTCTGAAGCACAGATCATCCATCATTCTATTGCTTGAAAGCAAAGCCGATACATTCAGGACAGAGGCAGCTCAATTAGTTCAGTCGTCTGTCAGCTGAAAGGACAAAACAATAATTCATAATGTTTGTGATCACTCTGTCCTTGACTCCTTTGAAGTGTTGATTTGCTCACCAGAGGGATAGGCAAACAAATGCAAATTTACCCGTAAAAGTTTTTTAAGGGGGATAGAATTTGGCAGTGGACGGCTCGATGAACAAGCTGAATGGTCAGGAGAAAAGTCTAATTAGTGTGAGAGAGGATAATGGATTCAGCTGCAGTCTCAGTCCCAGCCCCTCCCCTTCTCCCCATGGTGCCCCGCTATTCTTAAAATACTCCCCAGCTTTGTCTCAGAGCCTGACTCTTGTTCAAGCTTTTCTTTGCACAATTGGATAGAAAAGGAGAATGGGATGTCTATGGAAATCATAGTTTGCCCTTCCAGTACAGAACAGCACAAACCCTCTCAACTAGCCCCACACTCTTGAGAGCAAACAAAGACCAAATTCTTCCTGCATAATGCGCACAAGGCAACTGAAATCTTGAACAAAAATTCCTTGATTATATTTGTAAACATTTACAAACAATCTAACACTTCTCCAACTTTCCAGTTAAGGGACTTTGAGTTATTACTGACTCTGAGCTGGTTTTTATTTATGTGATTTTTAAATAATATCTTACATTGAGACAAATGGGATTTAAGATTAGGGTGTTACCATTAGGGATTCGAGTGCTAGGATGTTCAGGTTAGGGTTAGAATGTTATGGTCAATGCTTTAGTAGTTCATTTGTTAGTGTTAGGAGTTGCCATTAATGTTACTGGTTAGGATATATATTTAAGACATTGGGTCCCGCCCCCAATGTAATATTCCACCAAACTGCTCATGCACGGCTGACGGGCTCGCACTGCCAAGGCGCGACTGCAGTATTCAAAGTTGTGCCGTTGACGGCAGAAATTAAGTTAAAGTTAATAAAGTGTATAAAGGACCCGTGGAGCCGTTTGTAAAATAGAACAAAACTTACCAGTGGAACCGTTGGGTCCCCATTGTGAGGCCAGGCAAGTACATGCGGGAAAAAAAATGGCGATCTTAAAATCGGCAAAGGCCCAACTGTGCAGGCGGGGATACCAGGCCCACTGCCCACCAGCAGGACTGACGGGCCTCCCCCAACTGCGCAGACGTGGCCGGCAAGTGGAGGCATTGCTTTAAGTAATTTTAAGTTTTAAATGGCAATTAAATAATCTATCAGTATTAACCCCAATACTGAATAATCCTGCATTCAAACCATCTCTTATCGACAAAACATATAAACAATGGGATAGACTGGGGATTAGGAAAGTAAGAGATATGTATGAATTGGGCAAATTGTTATCATTTGAACAATTAAAATTAAAATTTAAACTGAATGATAATCAATATTTTAAATATATACATAGATTTCAAACTATATTTTTAGACCCTTTAGAAGCAATGAATATTAAGGCTGATTCACAAAAACTAATATCATATTTTTATAATAGTATATTAAATAGAGAATTACCCTCAACAGAGGCACTAAGAGAAGATTGGGAACATGAACTAATGATAAAGATCCCGAAAGATAGATGGGAAAAGTATCTGATGAACACACATAATTGTTCCATTAATGCAAGACATAATTTAATTCAATTTAAATTATTACATAGACTATATTATTCAAAAACGAGGTTGAATAAATTCTACCCAAACATCTCTCCCAGATGCGATAAATGTTTGTTTCAAAATGCCAATATAACACATTCATTTGTAGGATGTACAAAGTTGAATAAATTTTGGAGCGATATATTTGATATATTTACAAAGCTCTTCAAGTCAAGAATAGAACCTAATACGGAATGGATTATATTTGGAATAATAGTAGAAGATATCAATTTAAACAAAGACCAAAAAGTATTCTTTAATTATGAGTTAATAATTGGAAATAAATTGATACTTAAATTTTGGAAAAATACAGCTATACAGCTAAATGTGGATTAGGAATATGACGGACATAGCACACCTTGAAGAAATGAGACTCCGCCTAATAGATAAATATGACCAATTCTTAAGGAGTTGGTCCCCTTTCATCGACTTTTTGGAATCATGTGATGCAGCAGTACCGTAATGATTACTGATTTCAGGTCAGGTCGTGGATAGATTTACATCTCCGAACAAAGATTTGAAAATTTCTTTTTTAAGGGTCTTTTTCTACTATTTCTACTTTCTACTTTTTCTTTTCTTATATACACACTTCACGTTTTTCTATTTTCTACTATTTATTTTTCCTCTTTTTCTTCTCTCTATTATTTGTTTTGTTTTTACCTCCTTTTCAAAAACATAAAACTAGAGGTTGTACATAGAATGTATTACGTTATGACATAGTTGGCACCTAAAATTAGGTACCACTGTATTGTTTTGTATTGTATTAACTTCTAATAAAATAAACTAAATGGCAATAACTTGTAAAATATAACATGAATGTTAACGAAACTTGCCGAATACACACCCCAGGAAAATGGTGAGTAAGGTGGGCCAAAAATTGTAGCGCTATCGTATTGGCGGAGTTTCGGGAACACACATATATACAAAAAACAAACAAACAAACAAGATGAGAGTTTTAGTAATATATAGATAGATAGATATAGATATAGATATAGATATAGATATAGATATAGATATAGATATAGATATAGATATAGATATAGATATAGATAGATAGATGGTGGCAAATTAAATGCTCACAGTTAATGTGTTTGGATTATGTGTTTGTGTTAAAGGTGTTTGGGCCAGTAGCTTAAATATTACTTGACAGTTTGATTGATAGTTTTAGTGTCGGTGCTTGGCTTACAGCTTGTTATTATCGTTAGTGGTTGGAATATTAAGAGTAATATTTGAGATATTTATATTAATAACTATATTAGTGCATTAATATTATTGACTGGAATCTTAGTGATAACGTGTTTATAGTCGCGATGTCCTGGTTACGGTTAGGGCTTAGGATTTGAGTTTAACATGAGAATTAAGGTAAGAGTGAGGTTGTACTTAGTTTGGGTTGGGTTTAGAATATTGGACTCATGATTTGAGAGTTCAGGTGTTAGAATTAGAGTTGAGATGGTCATTCGTGTTGGGGTTAAGTGAAGGTTAGGGCAACAACACTTTAATACAAACTTTAGTTTAGTGCAACTGTGGCAGAATTAACTTTGAGGCGAAGAATTAGTTCACTAATTTAGCTGCACACTCCAAGCCAAGTTCCAGGTAATGTCCAAACACACAACGCTTGCCTGATTGACATGTTGGAGTGGAGGCCAAAAGTGCCCATTCTCATCAGAGTAGCAAACCCACTCACGGAGAGAATTCCGCAACATGTGAAATGTGTTGGAACATTTTGTGCCCACAAGTTCGCTCTTAAACAATCAAAGCATTAGGGTTAATGCAGCTTTAATGGTGTAACAGCACAAACAGCGAGTTGAAAGGTCCAGTTCTATTTGCATGTTTAAGGAGCTGTGACAATACACAGAGCCCTGGGTAATGGAAATTGCCTGCACGGTGCCAGTAATCAAGGCAGGAACACTCAAAACAGCAGCACAATCATTTGTGTTTTCAACGAGTGAAATCATTGATCAAAGCATAAACTATCCTGAGTCGGCTAAAGAGCCAGTGCTACATATTCTCTTGCCATCTAACAGGTGTGAATACGTTGCTCATTCCCTGCCATTTTCCCATGCTTGAGGGGTGACGAGACAGGTCTTTAACTTTATCAGGGAGTTTAATAAGGTTAATATAGAGAAGACAATTCTATTCATGGGGCATCTAAACAGGTACCATCAACGCAATGTAGCCATAAATTCAAAAGCAACTACATTACTCAAAGGGTGGTGCAAACGTGGAACTTGTTTTAGTTCAGTTTAGTTTATTATTGTCACATGTACTGAGGCACAGTGAAAAGCTTTTTGTTGCGTGCTATCCAGTCAGCAAAAAGATTACACATGATTACAATCAAGCTGTCCACATTGTACAGATACATGACAAAGGGTATAACATTTGGTCCAAGATAACGTTCAATAACGTTCCAGCTACCAAGACAGATGTGTACAGCAATTCGTTCTTCCCCCGCACATTTAAAGCATGGAATAATCTCCACCCTACTATAGTTACCCAACCAGATGCAACTAAATTTAAGGTAGCTCTTTCTTCCCAAAAACCCTTTCTGGCTTAAGTCCTTCCTCCACCACCTCCAGTTTAAATTCCATTTGGAATATTTTGGAGGACCAAGAAACCAAGAACCAAGAATAATGTCCAATTATTGGTAGTTTGAAGGTCTCCATGAGGTAGATGGGAGGTCAAGACTGCTTTCCAGCTGGTGAGATTACAGTTCAGTTTCTTTTATCTCCGCTGGGAAGAAACTGTCCCAGAATCTTGAGCCATTGGTTTTCAACCTTTTGTACCTGTTGCCTAATGGGAGAGGGAAGAAGAGGGAGTGACGAGAGTCAGACTGGTCCTTGATTATGCTGATGGCCTTGCCGAGGCAACGTGAAGTGTAGATGGAATCAGTGGAAGGGAGTTTGGTTTGCATGATGGTCTGGGATGTTTCCACAACTCTCTGCTATTTCTAGCGGTCTTGGATGGAGCTGTTACCAAAGCTGCTTTCTACAGCACACCTATAGAAGATTGTCACACAGAAAATACTTGAGGCAAATAGTAGAAATGTATTCAAATAAAGCATAATTCATCGAATAATTCATATTCAAATTAAATATGTAAACGAAGGAGGAAGGAACAGGCAGTCATGCTTATTTAATAAGACTATATTCAGATCTAAATGAAGCTTGTGTTTGTGTTGAAAGTCAGCATTGACTTGTTTGGTGTAATGTTCCATATTTCTGCTCCAAGTACCATGTAATTCAATGTAAAATTAACAGTGATCAATCAATTGATAGATATATGAGAGTCACCGTTAGTCTTTTGTAAAATTTACAGGATGTGATCAATGGCAGTAATTTCCCATCCTGAAAAGCTCTTGAGAAAGTCAAGAGCCACCAATTCTTGAATCTCTGCAGTGCTGGTGGGTAGGGTATTCCAGGATTTAGAGTTATTACAAAAGACTTGGGGAAAAAAAATCGAATTGCTGGAGGAAGACCCGTACATTTCCAAATAAGGTCGTGTGTGACTTGGAGAGCAATCTGGTGGTGGTGGTGTTCTCATGCACCTGCTGCCCTTGGCCTTCTTGATCGGAGAGGTTGTAGGTAGGTTGTGAGAGGTTGTGGGAAGGCGTGCCTCTACTATCAAAGTAGGAGAGGCAAGAGGCTGCAGTGCATCTTGTAGATACTGCTCACTGCATAATGGAGAACTGATGGCTATGTGTGGTAGATGGAATGTCAATGCTTGTCCTGCATATTGCTGAGTTCCTTGAGTGTTGTTGTAACTGCTTTCATCCAGGCAAAATGACAAAATTCCTTCAGACTTCCTGATTTTGTAACTTGCAAGAGGGACGGTGTTCGGAAGGGAGGTGCTTACAAAAGTAAGTGACTTGGACTTACTTTTATGGTTATTATATTTTTATGTGGTTGATCCAGATGAGTGACCGGCCACAGAGTAGGAACATTGTTGATATAGTACTATTGAAAGCCAGATATAGGTGCCTAAGCCTTCTTGTTGGTAATGATTATGGCTTGGTACCTGTGTAACACAAACGTAACGTGCCACTTATCAGCCTAGCTCATGCTGCAACAGGTATGTGCTGCATCAGTTCCTGTGGAGTTGCAGAGGGAATTGATCAATGTGATTACATTCCCCAATGAATTGGCAAATCACGGAGAGAACCCACCACCCCATAGCCAACCCACACAAATATCTATTGTAATGACACTTATGTATCCCATTGTTACAAGATACATTCACATTTCATTACGAAAAATAAGTTCTAAGAAACATTTTGTGCACTTCTTCTTCTTGCGTATGGCGTGCACAGCCTAAAGTTGTAGGACAACTTGTTCTATTTGATCTTATTTGATTGTGCACGCCGGGTTGATTGCATTCGTCGAAACAGGGCGGACCACGTGAAGGTTGCAATCTCCCACCCCATCTAGTGCACTGAGCAGACAGAATTCTACCAAGATCATTGCTGCACAGCCATGGGATTCACATCTCGATGGATGGAATTGAAAAGCCACAATGGATTGTCAGCAAAGCAAAAGAGATAGTGATCGACATCAGGAAGCGAAGCGGTACACGAACCCCAGTTTGCATTGACGGTGCCGAAGTAGAGATGGTCGAAAACTTCAAATTCCTAGGAGTCAATATCACCAACAACTTCTTTTCGCTGAACACCTCCGGTCTGTCTGCCTAAACCTATCTGATCTCCTGGTTGCTCAACACTTTAACTCCCCCTCCCATTCCAACACTGACCTCTCTGTCCTGGGCCTCCTCCATTGTCAGAGTGAAGCCCAGCTCAAATTGGAGGAACAGCACCTCATATTTCACTTGGGAAGCTTGCAACCCAGCGGTATGAACATTAACCTCTAACTTCAAGTAGCCCTTGCTTTCCCTCACTCTCTATACCCACCCCCATCCCAGTTCTCCTCCCAGTCTTTCAGTCACCGACTACAATTTAATCTCTGTACCGTCCATTCCTCTGACATCCGTCTGATGAAGGGTCTCGACCCGAAACGTCACCCATTCCTTCTCTCCAGAGATGCTGCCTGCCCCGCTGAGTTACTCCAGCATTTTGTGTCTACCCTCACCAACAACTTCTCCTGGACCACCCTATTGAAGCAAAGACCAAGAAGCCACACCAGCGCCTCTATGTCCTTAGAAGGCTTAGGAAGTTTGGAATGTCCCCTACAGCTCTCACCAACTTCTCCAAATGCACCGTAGAAAGTATTTTATCAGGATGTATCACAGCATGGTTTGGGAACAGCTCCATCCAGGACTGCAAGAAATTGCAGCGAATTATGGATGCAGCCCAAGCCATCATACCAACCAACCTCCCTTCTATTGACTCCATTCATACCTCACGCTGCCTTGGCAAGGCTAGCAGCATAATCAAGGACAAGTTGCAGCCTGGCCACTCCCTCTTCACCACTCTTCCATCAGGTAAAAGGTATAGAAGTGTGAAAGCACACACCACCAGATTCAGGGACAGTTTCTTCTCAGCTGTTATCAGGCAACTGAATCATCCTACCACAACCAGAGAGCAGTGCTGAACTACTATCTACCTCTTTGAAGACCCTCGGACTATCCTTGATCGGACTTTGCTGGCTTCATCTTGCACTCAGCATTATTCACTTATCGTGTATCTATACACTGTAAATGGATCGATTGTAATCATGTATTGTCTTTCTGCTGACTGGTTAGAATGCAACAAAAGATTTTCACTGTACCTCGGTACACATGACAATAAACTAAACTGAAACTGAATTGAAACTGATTACATCACATGGTTCCAGAAATTGAGTGAATTGTCTTTTTCTATGTCACTACCATTCTACTTCTCTCACAACTACATCATCCCACTTTCACATCCACTCCCTGCCCACTGGGGACAATTTTACAGAGGCCAATTAACCTATAAACCCACATGTCTTCGAGACGTGGGTGGAAATCAGAGCACCCGGAGGAAACCCACACACCCACAGGGAGAATGATGTTCAAACTCCACACAGACAGTACATGATCGAATCAAACCTGGATCTCTGTCGCTGTGAAGCAGCAGCTCTACCAGCTGCACCACTGTGCTGCCCATTAAACAGTATTGACTCTGGCAAGGTTACAATATTCCTGCATAATTTATAGAGCAAAAGAAAAGGAATCATTTGTTAAAAGTGACCTGTTGCAATTAGCGCTCATAATATCAGGCTTTCTAACCCGAGTACAGCCCTGAACTTGGCTGACAAGTTCCCATCACATCTGACTCTCATAAATTGTGAGATTAACAGCTGTTTTTGCTCCCTTCTCATTCTGTTGTCCCCAACAACAGCTGTAACCTGTCCACAGAAAAAGATGACTGCAGATTTACACAGTGGACGGACGGCAGGTGAGAAATGGGTCAGTCACCCATGATTTATGACCCACTAATGGGGCTGACCGTAATTGATTCATGAGATTTTGAGATCATTTCCTCAGGAGATATAAATACTAACAAATTGGCCTTTCTAAGTATACTATTCAAATTATTTTTAAAAAATGAACCTGCCAGACAATTTTATCTGGAGTAGACAAAATGTTCAAGAAGGAACTGCAGATGCTGGAAAATCAAAGGTAGACAAAAATGCTGGAGAAACTCAGCGGGTGCGGCAGCATCTAGGGTGCGAAGGAAATAGGCAACGTTTCGGGCCGAAACCCTTCGTCAGACTAAAGAAGGGTTGCGGCCCGAAACGTTGCCTATTTCCTTCGCTCCATAGATGCTGCCGCTCCCGCTGAGTTTCTCCAGCATTTTTGTCTACCTTTATCTGGAGTAACTCAGCGGGTCAAGCAGCATCTCTGGTAAAAAGGAACAGGTGATGTTTCGGGTCGAAACCCTTCTTCCGACTCGATCTGAAAAAGGGTCTCAAGCCAAAATGTTACGTATTCCTTTTATCCAGAGATGCTTGCTGACCCGCTGAGTTACTCCATCATTTTGTGTCTATCTTTAGTGTAAACCAGCATCTGCAGTTCTTTTCTAGTCAATTTTATCTTGTACTGTCTTATGAAAAAATTTATTGCACAGACCAACATTTACAATTCCATGGTTATGACTTGAAATCAGCCCAACCAGCTTATTCTGGCAAACCAAGAGACTGCAGATGCAAGAATCTTGAGGAACAATACACATAGCGGGTCAGGCAGCATCTGTGGAAGGAAATGAACGGATGATGTTTCAAGTCGAGAGCCTTCTTCAGATTGCATTGTTTGGACTCAACACAAGGAAGAAGCCTCCATCATGTTTATTCTCCCTACAGCACAAGCCCCTTTCTTTTAATCTGCTGAATGATTTTTGACACAGGTTCTGCCCTAAGCACTGAACCCATGAGAGAATTTGCAAGCCTGTGAAGTTTCTTTCCCTGTCGGTTTGCTCCTGGGCCAGGCCATGGTGGCTATTCCAGGGTCCAGGCAACGGGCAGCGAGAGTCCTGCCTAAGACAACTGCCTGTCCCTCTTCCGGGTCCTTGGAAAGGGAACACGCGGTGCCCACGGGTACTCTGGAGGCCTTCCGTGAACGCTAGTCGCCGAGAGCAAAGATCCTATAGCGAGCAAGATAGTCCACTCGACGAAGAAGACGTAGTACGGTCATGGGCAGATTCATGGGTAATTATAGGCCCCATTTCCGTAACCGGCTTCCATCTCCACACCAAAGATCCCATAGGATAATAGTGCGGAGACGGAAGCCGGTTACGGAAACATCCTCGTAAAAATAAAAGTTATTTGGGAAAAATCTTCTCCTCATTTTCAGAATTTTAATTTATTAACACAAACTGTTCCCCCGCAACGTTGATTACACTGCAAGTCGGGTCAGGTCCGGTTACAGAAATGGATGAAAAAAAGGCCCACGTTCCGTTCCGTTGCGTACTACACGTCAGCCCATTGTATTTAGCAGGAGTGGTCTATCTTTGGCCTAGAGGGTCCAGTGTACACGGATGATAATGTAATTTGATAATTGATTGATTGATGTTTGGGAACTGCTATTTGGCAGTATTGATCTGTGATTATGAAATAAAGTCTCCTTGTTAAGGAAAAAAAAACCTGTGAAGATGTGCTACACTGACAGAGCAGCTACATTGACAGACAACTGCACTTGAAAAAAGTATATTTACACGTACAAAATGACAACTAAAACATTATTCCAAGGCAATGTCAATCCAAATAAAAGAATATACATATGTATCAAAGCCAACCGTTATTACTTTAATCTAAGAAGTACTCAAGACCTGGTGATGACCAGCAGTCCCGGAAAGCAGCCAAGGTGCCCGTGAACACCGTGTGCTCTATCTCCAGGGACACCTGGGCAGGGACATAAGCCCAAAAAAGTAGCAGGCATTCAGCCCAGGAGAACAGACCACTGCACTTCCAAAGAGCTACATGATGGAGCACAGCAGTGTCAATGGCATGGCTCAGGGAGTGCAAGAAGGGATGAAGGGATTTCATTTCTCTGTTGTTTTAATGAATGAATGAATAAGTTTATTGGCCGAGTATGTACACATACAAGGAATTTGCCTTGGTGCTCCGCTCACAAGTAACACACGACATACAGTAAACAATTAAGAATAAAACATATCACACTAAAACATTAAGAATAAAACATTAAAGAAGGCTACAGACTTTTGGTTATTGAGTAGAGCTACTGCTCATGGAAAAAAGCTGTTTTTATGTCTGGCTGTGGCGGCTTTGACAATCCGGAGTCGCCTTCCAGAGGAAAATGCTTCAAAGAGTTTGTGGGCAGGGTGAGAGTGGTCAGAGATGATCTTACCCACTCGCTTCCTGGCCCTTGCAGTGTACAGTTCATCAATGTGGGGACGGTTGCAGCCAACAACCTTCTCAGCTGATCGAACTTTCACTGTGCATGCAAGTAGGTACAAGAAGGGCTCTCTTTGGTCATATTTAATTAATATAACACTCCGCAGACTACTGATTTAGGTGATTATTCCCATCTGTCGGTAGGCTTTGAGGATTTATGTATTGAAAAACTTTGCCCAGTATCCAATGTTTCGAACCTGCCTCGTGCAACAGTTAGAAGTAAACAGGCAAATGGGGCTTCAGAACTACTTGGCATGGAATTCCCAGCCTCAGGATGTACAAATTCTTAATCCCAAATTTATGCAAAGCGGGATCCCACAAGTAACAAGCCAAGAGTGCTTAATCGTCATGGGTACCGGGATTGGAGCAATGAAATTCTTATGGGCCTGTCCCACTTAGGCGATTTTTCAGCAGACTGCCGGTGACTGTCAATTCGCCGGCAGGTGCCTGAAAACTTGGAACTGGAACGGCGACTGTCAGAGTGGAACAGACACACACACACACAAACACAAGCACATCGCAAAGGCAGGGGCCAGGGCAAGCGGGGGAGCGCTGTCTGAAATTCACACGGTACAAAGCCAAGGTGATACAGACACACACCGCGATGAACAGGCAGGTTGGCGCTGTAATTAAGACGGCTAGCAGAGTGTACGGTAAAAGCCCTGTCCCACGGTATGAGTTCATTCCAAGAGTTCTCCCGAGTTTGCCCTGATTCGAACTCGGAGATTTACGGTAATGGCCGCTCGTCGGTACTCGGGGCTCTCGTGGACATTTTTCATCATGTTGAAAAATCTTCACGAGTCTTCCCGCGCTTACCTGCCGTTAGCGAGTCTTCCCGAGTACCTGCCGTTAGCGCTAAGAGACGTCCCCGAGCTCCGACGTACCCGCTACGTTCATTCTCTGTGCTTACCACGTGTTTGATTTTTTTTAAACTCGCGAGAGCTCTTGGAATGAACTCGTACCGTGGGACAGGGCTTTAAGTCCTTTAAAAGTGGGGAGAAGGGGGGAGAGGGGGGGAGAGAGGGTGAGAAGGGGGGAGAATGGGGGATAAGGGGGGAGAAGGAGTGGAGACAACTTTCAAGAAGCCAGACAACTTTTAATAAGCCAGAGATACACAGCTGTGAAGTTCGGTGGACATTTAGCATTTTGACATTATCCTTGGTTCTGAAAACTCCTGCTTACGTTTTTTTCCCAATGAGCCAATGAAAATACTGGTCAGCAAAGGCGATTAACTAAAACTACCTACGACTACCTCGACTACCAATAACTACATGGCGACCCCACTACAACTGCACCTACGACTACAGGATTATTGATTTTCTCCAAGGCTGCCAATTTTTGGTTGCAGAAAAATTTTCAACATGTTGAAAAAATTGCGACGACCATACTGAGGCCGCGACTAGTTCCCAGAATGCGGGAACTCCTCACCATCATGAAGGAGACTCATCAGAGACCATCGGCGAACATGTGGCGAGCGCAGAGTCTCCTGCACTCGCCTAAAAAGTCGCCTAAGTGGGACAGGCCCATTACTTGCGCAATTTTTGCAGGCACATAATATTGGTAAGGGTCTCGACCCGAAACGTCACCTACTCCTTTTCTCCATAAATGCTGCCTCACCCGCTGAGTCTCTCCAGCAGTTTTTGTCTACTTTCGATTTGTCCTGCATCTGCAGTTCCTTCTTAAACATAATATTGGTAAAATATATTTTTACTGATGATACTTGAGGGATGAAATATCTGGCAGGATAACATCACTACTGTCCCAACCACAGCATAATACAACCCTCCCACCAGTGGAATCATCCTTTCCACATCCACTCTATCTATGCCTTTCATTATTCTGTAAGTTTCAATGAGGTCCCCCCTAAACCTTCTAAACTCCTGTGAGTAGAGGCCCAGGGCTGTCAAACGCTCATCATATGCTAACCCACTCGTTCCTGGAATCATTCTCCTCTGGACCCACTCCAGAGCCAACACATCCTTCCTCAGATATGGGTCCCAAATTTGCTCACAGTTTTCCAAATGCAACCTAACCAGCGACGTATAGAGTCTCAGCACTACATCTCTGATTTTGTATTCCAGTCCTCTTGATATAAATGCAAGCATTGAATTTGCCTTCCTTTCTACTGATTCGAGTTGCAAATTAACATTTTGGGAGTCCTGCACCAGCACTCCCAAGTCCTTTTGCACCTCCGATTTCTGGATTCTATCTCCATTTAGAAAATAATCGACACCTTTATTCTTATTTCCAAAATGCATAACTCCGCATTTGGGAAATGTTTTCCTCCAAACTGAGGCAACAACAGGGAGCCAATTTTTTAAGATAAAACTATTGACAGTAATTTTCAAAGCAAATTGATGGTTCCAAAAGGCAAATAATTGTCGTTTTACATTGTTTTGTCATTTCAGGGTGAGATTTTAATAGACTTTACATTGACATCACAGTTTTCTGGTTGTGCGGAACTGAATCGCCTTCAAGCTCCATCAGACACAAAACCTGAAAGTGGACCCAGAAATGGAAAAGAAATAAAACTGCAGAAGCTGGAACCTGAAACAAAAACAGAAATGCTGGAAGAACTCAGCCAGTCAAACAGCAACTGCGGAAAGCGTCAACATTTCAGGTCGGTGACCTTTCCTCAAAACTCTTCTTTAGTTCTTGAGGCAGAGTCGCTGATCCAAGACATTATCTGTTTCTCACCCCACAGATGCTGCTTGATATGCCGAGTTCATCTGAAATTTCTGTTTTTGTTTCAAAGCCACAACCTAACCCCTCTATGGTTTTATAAAAAATGAGTTGCAGCTAGGTTGAAGGAAGATCCTGTCAGGAATCTGTTTCAGGACAGATATGGCAGCAATGCTGAACATGACTGCCATTATCTATCCTCTGCCTGGAATCAATCATATGATTCATGTTCATTTCTGTGTTGATAGCCACTACTTTAGCAGCAGTGTGTATTAATTGCCCAGGTAACTAACATCAAATTCTCTTAACCGTAATGGTTGAAATATTGACCTCAGGATATCTTCTGACCACCCACATAAGAACAACTCTTCTACCACACAAGCTCCAGCTATCTGGCTCCGCACAGATGATGCAAGACAAGAGTATTATTTCCTGTCTCTGCACCGATGCCATGCCCTGAGGCAGTGCTTTGTAAGCCCTTGGCCAGGCTTTAAAAGCAAGTGTCAAGCCTATTATCAACATAAGTGCAGGAAAAGAATCTCCATTGAGTCCAGTGCTGGAGAGGTCCCCTATATAACAAATGGGTCCATTCCTCATTAAGTACATGTTTTTCAACATCCAGTTTAATTGCAGCTTGAAGAGACAACTTGGGAACCAGATCTTTGTGAATTAAACACCTAATGTTTGTAAATAATTTCTTAATCCCTTTGCAGTTTACTCACACAATTAATTGAGTTGAACCCAAGAGCAAAAAAAAATCTGTTGAATATTCAGCAGAAGGAATTGAAAAGGCTGCTTTAAAATCCGTAGCATCGCTCTGATAAACCTGATTTACTTTTCTCCTTTGGCTGCCTTTAATTCCTGCACAGAGTTGGCACAGAGCAACCTTGTGGTGATATTAAAATCCGCTTGGTTCCAAGATTTCCAGGAGAGCTTTAGTCTGAGGGATAATTGTCGGCAAACATTATGGATAGCCTATTGACTGCAGAGAGTTCTAAACGTGTGGGAGTCTAGGGCAGTTAGTGCACAGTATTGCTACTCATGACTGAAATACAGTTATGCAGATGTGAAGTCAGAGAATGACTCAAGATATTGTCATCCATTCTCTAGGTGGTATGTTGATCAATACCTCCTTCAGTTCTCTGATGAAGTTACTGGTTAAACTGTTGAGAATATTATTAGGTATACTTGTTTAACAATGGAGTTTGAACGTGGAAATTTGTTGTAGTAGGTGTCTAAGCAGATTCAATCCAACATTGCAAGATGAAATAGACTGAAATTATGAAGGGTTGACACTTGGCATACTAATTTCAGTATTTCTGTGCATTGATCCAGGATGTATTTTTTAAGGGAGAGTAGTTGTCCTTTCTGGACCTCGGTCACCTTTCTCTTTCTTTCCTACCCTCTTCATCTTCCTGTCTGTTTCTGAAGTGCCGTCACTCCTTCTTCCTGCTTTCTCCTTTTCTTCCCTTCCCCTTTTCCTCTCCTCTATCTCCTTCTTCAGCCGCAGTTCCTTTCCTTCACCATTCCTTCCTGCCTTCCTGCTCTCTCTTTCCTCTTTCCCTTCCTTTGGTTTCTTCCTCCTGTTCCTCCCTTTCTCTTTCCACTTCATTCCCTTTTTTTCTTTGCTCTTCCCTTCCCTGAAATCAGCGGATTCCTCGTTCATAATTATCGAATGTGCGTGGGGCAGTTTCGCTCATTGACCAGAGATCGGCTTTGCCAGCATTCATCGCCCATTTGCTGTATTTTATTTTCGAATGACAGTGAGAGTAGAGAGCATGCTGACCGGTTGCATCGTGGCTTGGTTCGGCAACTTGAGCGCCCACGAGCGATAAAGGCTACAAAAATTAGTAAACACTGCCCAGTCCATCATCGGCTCTGACCTCCCTACCATCGAGGGGATCTATCGCAGTCACTGCCTCAAAAAGGCTGGCAGCATCATCAAGGACCCACACCATCCTGGCCACACACTCATCTCCCCACTACCTTCAGGTAGAAGGTACAGGAGCCTGAAGATTGCAACGACCAGGTTCAGGAGTAGCTTCTTCCCCACAGCCATCAGGCTATTAAACTCAAGTCAAACAAAACTCTGAACATTAATAGCCCATTATCTGTTTATTTGCACTTTATCTGTTTATTTATTCATGTGTGTATATATTTATATAATGGCATATGGACACACTGATCTGTTCTGTATTCATGCCTACCATATTCTGTTGTGCTGAAGCAAAGCAAGAATTTCATTGTCCAATCTGGGACACATGACAATAAACTCTCTTGAATTGCAAGATGTAGACAGCACCAGGGGATGTCAGGGCTCTCCTGCATATCATACTGGGGTGAGAATCCAATGGGGGATGAAGTGAAATGGGGAACAAGGCTACAGATGCTGGAATTGCGAGCAAAAAACAAAATGCTGAAGAAACCCAGCGGCTGGTCAATGGTCGATGGTCAATGGTTTCTTTATTGTCGCGTGTACCAGGCACAGTGAAATACATCATGCAGCATCTATAGGAAGAATGAACAGATGATGTTTTGAGTCGGGATCCTTCTTTAGACTTGAAATGTCATCTGTCATTTTCCTCCACAGATGCGGCTGACCTTCTGAGTTCCTTCGGGAGTTTTTTGTTTGGAGAAAATAAATAATATGTCCTTTTGTATATGTCTTGTTAGATTCCGGACTGTCCAGTACATTTTGCAACTGAAAATGAAAACATGCTTTTCAAAAGCAATTTGTTTTGCAAAGCTGAAAGTCTAACAAGTTGAGAGCATTGCTTTAATTAATGCATTGGCAATGGTCCACCGAGATTATTATCAGCACCTACTTCAAGGTGAACTAGCGAGAGATGGAATATTGACTGGCTCCTGATCAATACAGGTTTTTAGCAACAGATGGTTGGACAGCAACCAGGTGGCAGTTCCATTTAGGTCAGTATTTGGTTTAAGAACATTTTAACACACAGTGATTAGCGACGGTGGAGTGCCATCTGCTGCTAGTCCACTGAGATATTTACCAACCTGTATGTTACTTGGTTAAATCATTAACAGTGCACAAGGTCAGTTATCAAGCCTGCACCAAAGATGTTTCCAGTGTATCGAACCAACATTCGGGTACCCACACTGATTAATAATTCTTAATTGAAAGAAGCTAAGCAACATAAGGGGGGTCTAAGGCCGCTGTGATCCAATACAATTTGTAAACAGCAAGTTCTGATTGACTACAGAAGCCAGGTGCAAAGAGGCAACGTAGCTAATTATTATTTACATCCTTTAATTAGTGTCATGAAGGACCAGTTGATCACCTTTTAATTAATATTTATTGCCTTGATCCCAGGTAGTAGTGGGATGGTGCAGTCAGGCTGAAGACAGTTGTCATGGATAGTTAATGGCCAGTTAGAAATATGAAACATAACCAGCACTCTGTAAAGATCGAGCAACACATTCTTCGGTCACCATTCAGCAAGGCTGGATTAGCAAAGATTTGCCTGAATCTAAAGTGAAAACTGCACCAGTTGTTGAAATGTTTGTATTTTGGAAACTTCCACACTTATGTAATTAGTCCATCTGAATTGCAAGAGATTTTGCAGAATACGCAAATGATGAGGCTTCTGCTCGTGATTTGTTTCTTGCTCCTTTCTAAACCTGGGCAAATTATGAAAAATCCACTGTAATGCTGGAGTGGGGCTGCATCTACAAATCAACAGCATTACCAAACCCATTAAGTCCATACGAGAACAAATCTGAAAGCGATTTAGGGCAGAGATCGATTAGGCTCAAATTATACGGCCAAAATTAATAGTTGTAGCAGAGTAGTGTGCAAAACACAGAGTACTGGAGTAACTCAGTGGGTCAGTAAACATCTATAAAGGGAATGGTCTGGAAACTTGACCCAAAACGTTACCTGTCCATTTCTTCCACAGCTGCTTCCTGACCCATTGTGCTGTGCCAGCACTTTGTGTTTGGCTCAAGATTCCAGCATCTGCAGTTCCTTTTACTGTACAAGGCATTGGTGAGGCCAATTCTGGAGTATGGAGTACAATTTTGGTCGCCTAATTATAGGAAGGATGTCAACAAAATAGAGAGAGTACAGAGGAGATTTACTAGAATGTTGCCTGGGTTTCAGCAACTAAGTTACAGAGAAAGGTTGAACAAGTTAGGTCTTTATTCTTTGGAGCGCAGAAGGTTAAGAGGGGACTTGATAGAGATCTTTAAAATTATGAGCGGGTTAGACAGAGTGGACGTGGATAAGCTTTTCCCATTGAGAGTAGGGAAGATTCAAACAAGGGGACATGACTTGAGAATTAAGGGACAGAAGTTTAGGGGGGACATTAGGGGGAACTTCTTTACTCAGAGAGTGGTAGCTGTGTGGAATGAGCTTCCAGTGGAAGTGGTGGAGGCAGGTTCGATGTTATCCTTTAAAAATAGATTGGATGGGTATATGGATGGGAAAGGAATGGAGGGTTATGGTCTGAGTGCAGGTAGATGGGACTAGGGGGAAGTATTTATTTTTAATTTAAAAAAAATGTTCGGCACGGACTTGAAGGGCCGAGATGGCCTGTTTCCGTGCTGTTATGGTTATATGGTTATATGGTTATATGGTTATCTCTCTGGCAGAGTAATGCGTTGGAGTTGAGGAATCACTGTATGATAAATTGCAAAGTCCAGCCCATCATTCTTATATTAGCTCATTGGAAAAAATGATCCCACTTGTTCAATGCCCACTCTGCTCTTTCCGTATTAAACTGCAATTAACACCCGTACCAATACTTATGTAATACTTCTTTGAAAATCGCCACTGAACCATATTCATGAAACCTATTCCAGATCACTATTCACTAGGTAAAAATTACTGCCTCCTCTCTCCTCCTGTTTTTTCCCAAGTTACATTAAGTCTATGAATACAAACCATCTCCCAATGCAAATCCTTCTCTGAGATTACTCAGTCAAAATTATTCACAATCTCGAAGACTAGTAATAAACCCCCCGTGAGCATGTTCTCCTGTCATGATTTAACAATTGCCTGTATTTTCACTCTTTTCTGGCTTACATTGAATTTGCTTCAATCAGCAAATATTTATTTTGAAGCCCCACTCCCGCCACCTCCTCTCTACACCACCCCTACCTCTGCCTCGCTTAGTTAAGTGACCTGGACACAGTGGCAAGCGCGTGCAGAATGAATCAAGTTCATAACATTATTTTGTCTTTTCAGTGGATATTTCCCTGGTACCTTTGCCCATTTTCTGACATATGAACAGATCTCATAAACGTCTATCAATCATGTTACAAACCCTTTTGGTGTCAGGGATGAGATGAGTTCAACTTTCATTGATCACAAACAGATGGAAGGTCTATGGTTACATCAAATCCACAGCAAAGAAACAGGCTATTGAACCATCAGGACCATGCAAAAATTGATAACCCCCCCCCCCCCCCCCCTTCTACCTTACATCATGTCACCCTTTCACCAGGTATCTCTATTCCATTTCCCCTATATACATGTCCAGGTTTTCTTTAAACCTTTCAACTACTCAACCTGCTCTATGTTTAAAACTTAACATTATTGACTGTTTTGTACTCATGATCTCATATGAAAGTTGTTTCCCTATATACTGTACCCTTTTGGAGGACACTGCGCCACTTAAATAAAGAATCTGAGCTGTTTAGTCTTTTGTGGTGATTATAATCTTTAGTCTCTGGTAACATGGCAAAAAGGAGGGATGAGGTGCCATGCTTTGGGTATTGTGCTAAATTTCAGTGGAATGCTTTACAATGCCAGAGAAGTTCCAAATGGGACAGGGAGTTACATCTATTGTTACTTTTTTAAATTAAAACTGAAATAGTCAGTGCCGTGATTGAAGTCACCTTTGGTTGTCACTTGGTAAATTTTGTCTGGTTAATGAACTCAGGGATTCTACTTAAAGCAAAAGCATTTCTAGGTGAAATGGGAATGTTCTGAAGAGGCTGCACCTGTCCATGTTTCAGAACCTGCCCTGTGTTTCGGTGAAGATAGACCTCAGATGGAATTTGTTCTTTGCTGCTTTTAATTTTTATCTCTAATGCAGAAATTAATCACGACTCATTATCAGAAGACTATTAAAAATAATATCTGTGTACTAAATAAACATCAGCTGCTGTGGTTCCCTCAGTTCATTAAACAGGCAAATGAAACGCAACTGAAGATTATTTTCTAGGAGTGTGAAATCAATATCCAAGTTCCTTATTGACCCTAAACATCTGCACCAAAATATATTGATGTAGTCAGCAAATAATTTTGCTTGTGTTAAGGTTTTAATCCATTCATTAGTTCATAACTTTGTGTATTTGTGAAACTGTATATTTGTGTTTATTTGAATACATTGCCAGTGCCCAATTTACATAAGGTTCTACTCGCGGGTGCTGTCCTTAAGATGATTTCCCCCTAAGTCTAAAATATCAATTTTCTATAGTAATCCACATCATATCACTTCACATACACTTATTATAACTTCAGAAAGACACAAAAACCTGGAGTAACTCAGCAGGACAGGCAGCATCTTCAGTCTGAAGAAGGTTCCCGACCCGAAACATCACCCTTCTTTCCAGAGATGCTGCCTGTTCTGCTGAGTTCCTCCAGCTTTTTGTGTCTTTCTTCGGTTTAAACCAGCATCTGCCTTCCGTCCTACACTTATTATAACTGTTTCATTTCATTCAGTAATCACCCTAACAGTACCCATAGTTAAACTAATGGAACAAATACTAAATACCATCATTTTATACCATGAAAACTTATTATTAATATCATTAGCTTAAAAAATGCTTTGAAAATATACAGGAGAATTTGCATAGTCAAATGTCCATAAGTCAGGTTATTCTTAACCCAGAGAGGTTAAACCTGGATTTATATATCAGTATGTGTACTTAGATGTTTGTGGGTGTGTGTATACCAGATTACATCTGTGTGTGTGTGTGTGAGTGTGTATATTTCTATGTTTATGTATCCATATGAATGTATGTGTATGTGCACGTGTATGTGCTTTAGTAAGTATCGGTCCACTTGTATGTGCTTTTCTATGTAGCCCTTTTTGTGAATTTGTGATTTGTGTATTCAGTATTTGTACATTTACCTGTATGTGAGTCTGTCTGTGTGTGCACCAAGTCAATGATGCTCATAACATTGCTGTCTGAACTTAAATAGAAGCAGGTTTATTAATATTAATATTTTACTTGTCCAAAATACATTTCAAAAATAGGGATCTATCCAGGAAACCGACACGTCCACAAATAATGTCATATATTTCAATCAGACAAATTGAGATTTCGAGCTAATGCCAGAAAATCATATTTTAAAATTAATCAGACAAAATCTCAGAGCCATTCACTTGTAAGACATACTGTAGCTCAGAGCTTTATTTTCCAGCTTTGGTGCATTTTTCTGCTGATTGTTGGAGGGTGAGAGAGACAACAGGGTCTGCCTGCTTGAAGTGCCTTTGTTAAAGAGGTTGTAAGGATCTGTTCTCTCACAGCTTGGACAGACTTTGATGCTGCTCTTGTACACCTCTCCGTGGTCAGTTACAGAGTAGCACTGCTTTGGTCTTCCCTGCACTCTCAACCCGGAAAACTTCCATAAAATCTGGCACTATACCAAGCAGAGATTTTTAAAATACACGGACTATAATGACAATGATAATAAATGCTAGCATGGATTTTTTTTAATGGATTTCTCTTCCAGTACATGACTGAAATTAGATCGGAGATGAAAAGTATGCATCATGCCCCCCAAATATCCAGAAATATCTTTGCTTCAGGTAAATGTAGAATGAATCACAAATTCATACAGTTTATTCTCAGAAATATTGAGTGTATGTCTGTCTCTGTCAGGATATATTGGCAAAATATAATCTGTGGCACCTTATTTAACCATTGAGCTGAGCATGCTGTGAAACCTGCAAACAGATCAAGATCACTACATAAAATGATGTGGATTAAAAGAATTGGAAAAATAACAAAAAACATGTTTCTCCAAAGTAATTTATTGGACGGGCAATAATGTATATAATGTCTGAACAGTGAATTTGAGGATTTTCAAATAGTAAACCACTATAGCCATTGGGTGAATTCAAAGTCCCTAGGAATTTCTTCACAAAGATACTTTCAGATAACACATTATCATAACTTGCCTGGGTTAATCGTATTTTGGGATTTTTGGTGGTGCATTTCTCTCTCCAGGAGAATCTTGGAAAGATATACAGTGTGTTTAATGTTGGAAGCCTAAATAAGTGGACCTGAGAGAGTTTGAGGTGTTACTGCCTGGTTCATGCCAGAAGCTGCCAATGTAAGAAGAAGAAGCAGAAGTAGGCCATTTGTCCCTGCTATGCCATTCTGCCCCCTAAGCTGTGTTTCTGCACTAACCTTATATTATGTGATTCACTGAATATCTAAAGACCTCTCTTGATACGCTCAGGGACAAAGCCTCCACAGCTCTTTCAAGCAGAGAATTCCAAGGATTTACTAACCTCTGGGTGAAGATATTTTTATCTCAATCCAGATATTTGTGAGTGAACCTAGCAGTTCAGTATCCCGGGTTCTTGAGTGAGATAGGGAATTGACTCTGGAAGACTGGGCTTGGAAGATCATACCAGGTTGTCCAAGTCTTCTAGTAGAAACAAACAACTGTAGATGCTGGTTTATACCAAAGATAGACACAAAGTGTTGGTGTAACTCAACGGATCAGGCAGTATCTCTGAAACAAAAGGATAGGTGATGTTGTGGGTTGTAACCCTTCTTCAGATTGTCCCTGGATCTCTGGTCAAGTTGGGCAGTATTGGGCTCTGTATTTAAAGAAGGATGCAAATGAATTGAAAACACAAATTTTAAATTTGCAGAACATTTCAAAATATTAAAAAGGCTGAGAGCTATAAATATCTGAGATCTCTTTACTGATGTATTAATACAATTGTCTGAAATGTATAAAAACCACATTCAGTTCAAAAGGGAAATGCTACTGGAGTCCCGGGGGATGCTGGAGGATCTGTGATTGTATCTAATGGACTGAACAGGACTGGTGGTTCATGCAGTGGTGGATAAATAACCCTGCTGTTGAGCCCAGAGGCACCATGACAAGTAATCTGCCTTCTGGGGGAAGCTTTTCTTTCATTGCATCCGCCTCTGTGCCTTTTTCTATGGGAAGGAGTCCTCACCACCCAGTGATGACCCCTCCCATCTGCACCGGTTCCCCTCCTCTTGGACTCCCCAGAACGGCCTTCTTCCCTCTCTAGACCTCTTTATTACTAACTGCTGGCATGACATCAACCATCTTAACTTTTCCGCTCCCCTTACTTACTCCAACCTCACGCCCTCTGAACGTACAGCCCTACGCTCAGTCTGCAGCATCCCTGACATTATATTCAAACCCGCCGACAAGGGAGGTGCCGTGGTAGTCTGGTGCGCTGACCTCTACTGGGCTGAGGCCAGGCCACAACTCTCAGACACCTTCTCCTACTTATCCTTGGACCATGAGCCCACAGATGAGCACCAGGCCTTAATCTCAACACCATTACAGATTTCATCACTTCTGGCTGTCTGCCTTCCTCAGCCTCCAACCTTATCATTTCCAAGCCCCACACAGCCCATTTTTACATTCTCCCCAAAACCCACAAACACAATTGCCCTAGCAGACCCATTGTTTCTGCCTGCTCCTGTCCCACGGAAATCCATCCTGGTCCAATCTCTCCCGATCTAAGTCCAAGATACCTCACATGCTCTTCGTCTCTTTAATGACTTCGGCTTTCCGAGCCCCCATTCCCTCATCTTTCCTTTGGTCGTTCAGTCACTCTACACCTCCATCCACCACCAGCAAGGCCTTAAAGCCCTCCGTTTCTTCCTCAACTGCAGAACTATCAGCAACTTCCCCTTTAATTCCTCCCACTTCCTCCAAGTCCAAGGCACAGCATTGGGCACCCGCATGGGGTCCCAGCTATGCCTGCCTCTTTGTAGGGTACGTTGAACAATCTCTGTTCCAGGCGTACACTGGTCTTATCCCCGAACTCTATCTCTGTTACACTGATGACCACATCTATGCTACCTCCTGCACCCATGCAGAACTCGTGGACTTCATCAACTTCACCACCAATTTTCATCCTGCACTCAAATTTACTTGGACCATCTCCGACACCTTCCTCCAACTTTCTTGATCTCACAGTCTCCATCACAAAAAATAGACTATTGACTTCTATTACAATCCCACTGACTCCTACAACTATCTCGACTACACTTCCTCCCACACTGATTCCAGCTAAGACTCTATCCCCTACTCCCAATTCTTCCGTCTACACCGCATCTGTGCCAAAGATGAGGTGTTCCATACTAGAACATCCGAGATGTCCTCATTCTTTAGGGAATGGGGGTTCCCCTCTCCCATCATAAATGAGGCCCTCACTCGTGTCTCCTCGCTACCCCGCAGCACCGCCCTTGCTCCCTCTACCGCTAGTCGCAACAGAGACAGAGCCCCCTAGTGGGCCCAGTCCTTATCTTCCACCCCATCAGCCGTCACATACAACACATAAACCTCCGAAATTTCCGCAACATCCAACGGGATCCCACCACTAGCCACATTTTCCCATCTCCACTCCTTTCTACCTTCCACAGAGACCGTTCCCTCCACAACCTGGTTAACTCATCCCTTCCCACTCAAACTATCCCCTCCCCAGGTACCTTCACCTGCAACCGCAGAAGATGCAACACCTGTCGCAATACCTCCTCCCTTAACTCTATCCAGGGACCCCCAACAAACCTTTCCGGTTAGGCAGAGGTTCACTTGCACCTCCTCCAACCTCATCTACTGTATCTGTTGTTCAAGATGTGGACTCTTATACATCGGCGAGACCAAACGCAGACTGGGCGATCGTTTCGCTGAACACCTTCACTCAGCCCGCCTGAACCAACCTGATCTCCCGGTTGTTGGACACTTTAATTCTCCTTCCCATTCCCACACTGACCTTTCTGTCCTCAGACTTCTCCATTGTCAGAGTGAGGCTAAACGCAAATTGGAGGAACAGCATCTCATATTTTGCTTGAACAGCTTACAGCCCAGTGGTATGAATATTGATTTCTCTCACTTCAGGTAGCCCCAGCATTCCCTCTCTCTCTCTCCCTCCCCCACCCAAGTCGCATTAGCTTCTCATTTTCACCCTACAAACAGCTTACAAATGGTCTGTTTCCTTTATCCGTTACTTTTTTACATATCTTTCATTCATTGTTTTTTTATCTCTCCACATCATCGTCTATATCTCTTGTTTCCCTTATCCCTAACCAGTCTGAGGAAGGGTCTCAACCCGAAGCGTCACCCATTTCTTCTCTCCAGAGATGCTGCCTGTCCTGCCGAGTTACTCCAGCTTTTTGTGTCTATCTGCCTTCTGGGGAAAGAGCTTAATGTTCCATTGCTGTGAATATAATTCAAAATCAGGTGCACAACATTGGCTGCATTCTACACAGCTTCCATGCAGCACATTGATGTGTAATAAATTGGCAAGAAGATGTAAGTTTTATCAGTTTTAGTTTAGTTTAGAGATACAGCGCAGAAACAGGCCCTTCAGCCCACCGAGTCCGTACCGACCAGCAATCCCCGCACATTAACACTATCCTAGGGACAATTTACATTTATACCAAGCCAATTAACCTACAATCCCGTACGTGTTTGGAGTATGGTAGGAAACCGAAGATCTCGGAGAAAACCCATGCAGTCATGGGGAGAATGTACAAACTCCGTACAGACAGCACCCGTGTTCGGGATCGAACCTGGGTCTCTGGCGCTGTGAGCAATGTAAGGCAGCAACTCTCCTGCTGTGCCACTGTGCCACCCCTTTGTTTCATAGTTCAGTAAAACTAGAATTATTACAGGTGCATGATCACTTTAAGGCTTTAGATGAGAGAATATGTTCTTGCTGATTGCCCAAGGCACAAGTGCAGTTTATGGCCTCCGAGCCTCTGTCGCTGTAACCATTAGAGCCAAGATTAAAGCATTTCCCTCAGACCACCCTTTAAAACTCTGATTATCTAAAGAATTACTGATGTAACAAAGAATGACCTAATACCCGATGTAAACAGTTCCATTTTAAATGAGGACGTGTGTTGAGCGATGCTGACAATTGACATTTAAAATGTTTCTGATTGACCAAGAATTTATTAAACTCACAATCTGAAATGTTTTCATTATTTTCCACTGGTTTCAATAGTTTTCCTTATTTGATTTAACCACTATCTTTATTTAATTCCAGGAGCTTGCATTTCTACATAATGGTTTTTCTGAGTAATAATATTCACCCACTGACATAATGATTTAATCATTTGATGCATGCAGTGCGCCCATAATCAATTTATTTTCAACTTAAATATGGTCTAAATCTAATTATGTACATTTTTTAAGGCCAATTCTCCCCCTTCGCATCAATGACATTCTAATCCATTTTAATCCCTGTCCCTCTCTACCAATTCTGTATATACACAAGTGGCTTCTGATAGTCACAGCTGGAGCCCAAGGTTTAATAGGACAGGACTGGAGCTCTCTATTCAAGCACCATTTGTGGTTAGTGGAGTGATGAGGGGTAGCTGGGGGAGCCAAGGAAAAAAATTAACTTATTGTGGGCTGCTTTTCTCTTTGTTACTTAACTGGACAGTCCGTCCACACAGTCAATGGTAGATGTTAAACCCAATCACACCACCCTTGTTTGAACATTCTGCTCTTACCGCTGATGTCTGAACACATCAGACAGTGTTCCCGTTAAGCTACCATGTAGGGCTGCACGGTGGCACAGCAGTGGCGTTGCTGCTTTACAGCGCCAGAGACCCGGGTTCATTCCTGACCGCGGGTGCTGTCTGTACGGAGTTTGCACGTTCTCCCTGTGACCATGTGGGTTTTCTCCAGTTTCCTCCCACATTCCAAAGGCATGCAGCTTTGTAGGTTGATTGGCCTTGGTAAGAATTGTAAATTGTCCCGTGTGTGGGATAGTGCTAGTGTACGGGGATCGCTGGTCGGCACAAACTCAGTGGGCCGAAGGGGCCTGTTTCCGTGCTGTATTTCTAAACTAAACTAAACTAGCAGTAAATGCACGATCCAGGAAATCATCATTCATCCTGTGTGTGGACCTCAGACATATCTTCATTGGAAAAAAGAATTAATAAGTTCGTCCAGTGTCAGTCGCATCCTTACAACTGAGTTGGAAAGTAATGGATATGAATCCTAGTTTCAAAACTAGAGCAGAGAATCAGATGCTCCAGTGTACTAATGAAGGAACACAGCACTGTTTCAGAGACAATATCAACCGAGGTCCCATCTGGCCTTTCAAATAGATCCCATGGCACTACTTCAAAGGAGAGTAGGGGCGATATCCCTGGTGCCCTGATCAATAATAATCCATGGAGCAATCAATCTCATTAAACAGATTATCTGATTGTTATCACTGTGGGAGCAGGCTATGTACAATTTAACTGCCCTGTTCCCCCGGTCTGCACTTCAAAATGTACGTCATGGATTGTAAAGTGTTTGAGGTTATGGAACAAGCGAAATGAATCCCAGGCATCATTCCTAATCTTATATACAATCATACAGAAGAAGGATATTCAGCCCATTGGGCCCATGACATCTCCCAGTGAGTAATCCTAAATGACCTATTCCCATTGTTTTACTTCCTTTATTCCAGCAATTTACTCTTTCACATGTCCATCAGCATTCCCTTTGATGAGTTTTTGCTATTAAGGTACACTCTGGGATAACTTGCAGTCCTGAATCCTGAGCTACTATCTACATCATTGGGGACGCGCGGACTACCTTTCATCGCACTTTACTGGACTTTACCTTGCAATAAACTATATTCACGGTATTCCCTTTATCATGCATCTGTACACAGCGGATGGCTTGATTGTAATCAAGTATTGTCTTTACGCTGAATGATTAGCACGCATCAAAAGCTTTTCACTGTACCTCGGTACATGTGACTAAATCAAACTCAAACGCAAATCAAATCGAATCAGACTCAGCAGCCGATAAACCGACCAGCGCAGTTTGGAATATGATGGAAACTGAAGTCAGCAGTGGAAACCCACGGACTAAACAGCAGCAAGAGCAAACAGCACTTAGACTGAACCTGAGGTCTGGACTGAACCCAGCTCCTTGCAGCACGTATCAACTAGTGTGTAAATCAAATCTCAGACTTTAAGCCCTTTGAGAGATGGTGGTGGGGGCAGGTACTCTCTCAAGAGTTAAGAATCATCAAGATAAGTAGTTGAACCACCAAGGCATGGATGTCTGTGACCTAATGTGGGTAAATGGGATCAGTCAAGATGGATGCAACAGTTGGCATAGACATGGTGGACTGAAGAACCTGTTTCTGCACTGCACAACTCAACATCTCTGTTTTCTGAACTATTAAGACACATTTTTTCTATAATTCTGTAACATTATTATTTGTTTGTCTGTTTAAATTGTGTTTAAGTTTTGTCTGAGTTTCTGGAATGTTAGATTACTCTTTATTGCTGAAGAACATTTGAAGTGTTTTGTCCTGTAAAATCGACTACAATATTCTGTAGTCTGTGTCATTCACGTGACCCATTCCCATAAATGAGATGATAAAGTCTGTAACCAGCCAATTAAAGGACAAATGTGTTGGATTAGTTATGATTGTCTATTCAATATTTTAAAACTAATGGATATTAAATTGGATAGGTTTAATCTCCTATCATTGAAAGGGTCTCCTGAGCAGATATTATGTTAGCCTTGATATTTAAGTGGGCTAAACAGAGTTTAAAATCAAATCAAAACAAAGCTTGATAATAAATCATTGTCACATAAATATTTAGCAGTTATAGATTCAGAGATAGTTGCAATCAATAAATTTGCCCAGGTATTGTCAAGCTGAAATGTTTTTAACAAAATGGCCTTCACTCAAGATGTCAGTGGTGGTCGGTAAAGGGGAAAGTTAGTGGCTGTAAACATTCTGTAAGATCACCTCCTGTGCCCTCGGAAGGAGCTCTAGGTTTCATGTTTAAGAAAGAACTGCAGATGCTGGAAAAATCAAAGGTAGGCAAAAAATGCTGGAGAAACTCAGCGGGCGAGGCAGCATCTATGGAGAGAAGGAATTGGCGACGTTTCGGGTCGAGACACTTCTTCAGACTGATGTCGGGGGGTGGGGGTGGGGGGGAAAGAAACGAAGTAGGCAGAGACAGTAGGACGTGGGAGAACTGGGAAGGGGAGATGAAGGAGGGAGAAAGAAAGGGCTATCTAAAATTAGAGAAGTCAATGTTCATACCGCTGGGGTGTAAACTACCCAAGCGGAATATGAGGTGCCGTGCCTCCAATTTGCGCTGGGCCTCACTCTGGCAATGGAGGGGGTCCAGGGCAGAAAGGTCAAAGTGGGAGTGGGAATGGGAGGGGGAGTTGAAGTGCTGAGCAACCGGGCGGTCAGGTTGGTTAAGATGGACTGAGCGGAGGTGTTCAGTAGGTTTCATGGTCAGTTCGGGAAGTGGGACATGGTGACCTCGGTGCCCGGACAAAGAAGGGTGGAGAAGGAAGTGACGACACAGTTGCAGTGCTGGCAGATCGCGGCATTGAATGATTGATTAATACTTTATTGTCACGTGTACTTGCTACAGTGAAATTCTTTGTTTTGCATACAGTACACAAGTATGCAAGGTAAAGGGGAGGAGTCTGCTGGAGAACCTGCAGCAGCCAGGTGAGCAAGCAGATCGAGCAGTAGCTGTGTGGAACAGTCGTGCAAGGAACCCACAATTTCACACTGGGCTAAGTGGACTCCTCCATCATCGATCCTGTGCAACCAGGACAATGGGCCTTAAATTGACAACATAAGAAGTTGCAGATTAGGCTAAGATCAGACTTTTCATAGACTTGGAACTGAAAGTTGCAAGATGGTGATTCTTTGCATGCTGTCCCAGAAGGAAATCTATTTGCAATTGTTTCACTAATTTGCTTATATATAATTGTACTCATACTCATATATACTGTATGATTTGACTGGATATCACACAAAGCAAGCTTTTGCTGTATCTCAGTCCATGTGACAATAATAAGCTAAACTAAACAACAATGTACACATTTGGGAAACTAGTGCAAGGGGGATGGAAGATTCATTCTAACATATTCTCAGCATTGGACAAATTCCGTGATCCTGAATCTATCCACAACCACCTACACCCTCTCACAAGATCCATTCAGATGTTGGAACTGTAAATCTCAAGGTAAGCTCAACAGAAAACACTCAAATAAACTGCAAAACCAGAGGAATAAAAGGTGATGTGGGAAATCATAACTGGATTGGCAATAAAACTGTAATTGGGGATCAGAAGACCAGCAGTAATGCAATAATTCTTTTTGGCCCAACAGAGCTGACAGCAATAAAGAAATAAAAGTCTTGATAAAAGGGAATGCTGACGTAGGAAAAGGCAATTAGCCTCATACCAGGACCCTCACAATAAGACACCCCTGATTCTATTTCTAAGTGTAGGAAGGAACTGCAGATGCTGGTTTACACCGAAGATAGACACAAAATGCTGGAGAAACTCAGAGGAACAGGCAGCATCTCTGGAGAGAGGGAATGGGTGATGTTTCAGGTCGAACCCGTTTTCAGACTAAGAGTCAGCCGAGAGGGAGACATAGAGATATGGAAGGCGAAGATATGAAAACGAGAGATCAAAGAGGATGAAGCTCAAGGATAATGTAGCTGATCATTGTTAGCTGATGGAAAGGTGACAACGAGGCATACAATCAGTAAAATTTCCAAGTTACAGCTCTGTGGGTGAAGACTCTGACTCCCACCAAGCATGGAACCCTAACTGCAGCCCCACACCCTGATGTTTACTCCGACCAATGCATCCCTAATTCCAGCACATAGATAGAAGATATTAGATTGAGTCGGATTTCTCACAGCAAGTGAAAAGTCAGAACATACATTAAAATTGATTCGCAGCAGTATTAAAGGGTAGGAGAGGAAGATGGTTTCCATCCAGTAGGTGAAAAATCTGCCTCTCACATTCCTTTCTATCTTTCCCCTCTCACCTTAAACCAATGTACACCAGTTTTAGACTCCCCTACCCAGCAAAAAAGACCGTGACTATTAACTCTGTTAATGGCCCTCATAACTTCTATGAGGTCATCTACATACAAAATTGTATTGCTATGTTTCTGACATCACAACAGTGGACACTCACTGGTAATAGTTCATTGACTCGGGAATTATTGAGGTCAATATTTAACATCACATGCACTATGCGTCTATAACAGTTAAGTGCCCAGCTTGTGACAGAACTCATAGACGCTGGGCAGTCACAAATAAAACAAATTGTAAAGGGGAATTATTGTATTAAAATATTGATTGATATGTCTGAACATGCTTCATAGAACACAGAACAGCATGGGATCGGGCCCTCTGAACCACGATATTTGTGTTAAACATGACGCCTATTTGAACTGATCTCATCTACCTGCACATGATCCACATCATTCCCTGTACTTCTATGTGCCTATCCTAAAGCCTCTTAAATACCACTATCGTATCTGCTTCCACCAGCGCCCCTGGCAATGTGTTGCAGGCGCCCACCACCTTCTGTGTATAAAACTTGCCCAGCACATCTTCGTTAAACTTTCTCCCATTCACCTTATAGCTATGCCCTCCAATGTTTCCACCTTGGGTAAAAGGTTCTGACTGTCTACCCTATCTATGCCTCCCATAATTTTATATACTTATATAAAATCTCCTCTCAACCTCCGATGTTCCAGAAAAAACAATCCAAATCTATCCAACCTCTCTGTGTAGTTGAAACTTTTAGACTTTACTTTAGAGATACAGCGTGAAAACAGGCCCTTCAGCCTACTGAGTCCACACTGATCACCCATACACTAACGCTATCCGACACACAAGGGACAATTTACAATTTTACCGAAGCCAATCAACCTACAAACCCTTACATCTTTGGAGTGTGGGAGTAAACCGGAGCACCCAAAGAAAACCCACTCGGTCACAGGGAGAACATACAAACTCCGTACAGACAGCACCCATAGTCAGGATAGAACCCAGGCCTCTTGTGCTGTAGGCAGCAGCTCTACCACTATGCCAACGAGCTGTCCACATCTCTAATCTCTCGAAACCAAGCAGCATTTTGGTAACATACCTCTGCACCCTCTCCAAAACTTCCACAACTTTCCTGTAATTACGGATTAGGTACTGATCGGGGATGATCAGCCATGATCACATTGAATGGCGGTGCTGGCTCGAAGGGCCAAATGGCCTACTCCTGCACCTATTGTCTATTGTCTATTGTCGAATTGGGCAACCAGAACTACACGCAATATTCCAAATGTAGCCCAACCAAAATCCTATAGAGCTGCATCATGACTTCCTGACTCTTGTATTCAATGCCCATAGCAATGAAGGGAAGCAATATGCCTTCTTTACCACCCTATCCACTTGTGTTGCCACCTTTAGTTAACTATGAACTTGGACTGCAAGATCCATCTGCACATCACTGCTGTTAAGAGTCTTGCAATTAACTGTATAAGTCTTGCCATTAACTTCCTAGAAATCAGATATATAGCAATTTCCTAAAAAATAAATAGAAATATTTGGGAAAGAGGAATGTGAGTGGGATAGCTCATTTGAAGATGTGGCACAGATACGATGAGCCAAATGTCTTCCTTCTGTGCAATAAGATTCAATGATATCAATAGGTACTGAACAAGTTTGCATGGTTCTGTGACTCTAGAACAAACTTGATTTACTGCACACAGAAAGCCCATGTCTACACACAGTCTCCCGGTGAGGACTCGTAGATAGCGTTAAATAGCAACTTTAAAAAACCCTCTATTCCCTGTTATATGTTGCAGTCAATAAATGATCCAGGTCAGCTCTGAGTGCAATGGATATCTTGTTTTAGGCTTTTAATTTATCTTGCACACTGATCAGTTGCTGAGGCTCTCTGGTTTGAGCAGGTGTCTGCCAAAGATAATTTGTTTCAATTTACAGTTCTGACGGTTATATTGTTGCTCATAATTTGAGTTTCCTTTATTTATTTGACGGTCCTTTTCATTGTTATGCTAATTTAATTAATATGATTGCTGTGCTTAAATGAATCAGTTCATGGAGTGACGAGCTGCTGCCGCTCCTCCATGATGCTCTTTTAATGTTGTTTGCATGCATTAGACCATCTACCGTACTCTAAGGTCATTTCTCTCTGACATGGACCATATCAGAATTATAAAATATGATTTGTGTCACTATTCTTAAATCCTCTCTGCATTACTCAATCACCCTGAGAAATAATATTTTTATTGCCTTCCTTTGGAAAGTTTAATTGAGGGTAGATCCCACGATAACATGGGTCAATATTTTTTAAAGCAGAGATAGGTACAGGTATCAGAGATTGTGGGGAGAAGGCAGGAGAATGGGGTACGGAGGGAGAGATAGAATGGCGGAGTAGACTTGATGGGCCAAATGGCCCAATTCTACTCCTATAACTTAAAATGTGGCTGACAGTTCTGAAAAATCAGTCAGTCTCCATACAAGCAACTCCTGAATCTAAGCAGAGCCAATTTAAGTCAGGGACTTATTATCAGACATCCACCACAGTGGATTCCCCACATTCCTCACTGTGATGGAAGGCAAAAAAGTCCAAACTTCTTCCTCTTTCTTCATTCCCCACTTAACACTACTGGTCATTGGCTCATTGCTAGTTGTAGGGCTTTCTGTTTGCAAATTGGATGCTGAATTACTGCTGACGTTGACTGCCTTGGGATGATGTGAAATCTGTAGAAAGGTGCAAGTCTTTCTGTCCATTGGTTATTTTTCACAAATGTGGAAATACATCACGGAAATAGATCACCCTAAAATAATGCAGAAATTGTGGAATCATTGTGTTATAAACATAGGTGTATGACTCAATGCTTCCTGAATTTCTGCAGTATTTTAAGGTGATGGATTTCCATTGGAACATTGACCTGAACATATTGTGGTATGAACATTGACTTCCCTAACTTCAAGTAACCCTTGCTTTTCCTCACTCTCCATCCCTCCCTCTTCCCAGTTCTCTGACCATTCCTGTCTCCGACTACATTTTGTCACTGTTTGCTTTGTTGTAGTTATCTTCTCCCAGCTAACAATGACCTATTCTACATGTTCCTTGATCTCCATTCCCGTTGTCTTATTTTCACACCTTACACTTTCTTATCTATGTATCTCCCTTTCCCCTGACATCAGTCTGAAGGGACTCGGCCCGAAACGTCACCCATTCCTTCTCTCCAGAGATGCTGTCTGTCCCGCTGAGTTACTCCAGCATTTTGTGTCTATCTTCAGAAGGCTCCTGAATCTCTGCAGTTGCTTGACCATGGCTTAGTAGGATTACAGAGCTGGTTTCTGCTCTGACTGTAACTCTGAGGCCCCACTCTGTTGTTTTAAGCCTTGATGCACCCCCAGTACAGCTCATATCTCCTTTCTTGTTTTAAATACAGCTGAACTGGCACACAGGGACGGTAGGGATTTGTCTGGTGAATAGCTTCCTTCTGTTGAACATAAACTGCAGCCTCATTAATGCAAATATCCAGTGTGAACAGCCTGTGCCTAGCGTCTTTAATTCCTATTTCAGATTTAATTACAGCCCCTCTCCTGCAATAACCAGAGTCGAACCACACATTGAGGAGCCGTGCGATGAGACTGAATCCCCCCCCCACCATCCCCTTCCCTCCCCTCCCCTCCCCAAATGGGGTCAAGTGACCCAGCAGGTGCGACATGTTTTCATCCAGGCTGCAACTCAGGGTTTTCTTCAAACTCCTATCGATGCTTTTGTCGGGCAAGGGTACGAACTACAGCGCCGTAATCCCAGTAATAAAATCAAAATCACTAATTCCCGGACTAATATCAATAGTGCCTTTATTTCAGCCAAATCCATATGCAAAAACCATGCGATGGAGACTGAAATCCACTGCTATTCTTTCTCAAAGAAGAAATGATTGACCCGATTTCTTTGACAGCTGCTGATGTTAGAACTTATTAGATCCGTTGCCTAGGGGGCGTGTAAGGAATAGAATACATAATGCTAAAGTTAAATAAACAGCACTGGGAGATTTCATTCTGTTCCTCCCATAAGACTCCATGGCTGTAGAGCAGACTCACGTGGATTTGAGTGTAACTGCACGTTCCCAGTTTGGAACTAAAGTATCCCATTGTCCCAGAACCCTGTCCTGTTTCAAAAACCCTTCGGAATATCAACATTCAATTGTCACTTTTCTAAGCTGCTCTCGAACAATATATTTAATCCTTTCCTCGTGTTGGCCTTCCGTAAAGCATATCAGCTATTTTGAAATAGTGTAGGAAGGGACAGCAGATGCTGGTTTAAACCGAAGATAGACACAAAATGCTGGAGTAACTCAGCGGGACAGGCAGCATTTCTGGAGAGAAGGAATGGGTGACACTTCAGGTCGAGACCCTTCTTCAGACTATTTGAAATAATCCTTGTTTTCAAATCTCCTCACAATCTCACCCTTCGCTGTCATTGTAATCTCCTTCAGTCCTGCCACCTTTGTTGGGAACTGTGTTCAAGGGTCTAATTTCTTCCATTCGTCGCACCTTTCTTTGCTGCTCTTGACCTCAGGGAATAGCCCTTAACACACCTTACCACAGTGCAGTCAGCATGTTTACAACTGGACTGTAGCAGTGGAATAAATACATGCTCTGATGCTGTGAAGATGGGTAGTTGTCCTTGAGGGGAATAGGCGAACCCACAGAAGATTCTGAAGAACAGTGCATTGAGGAAGCAGCAATGGTAGGTGTCTGTAAAACTATGAAGGGAATAGGCAGGGTAAGCAGAAGCAGTAAGGATGTGAGTGCCTTCTGTGAACACCTGCACTTTTGGGAGCACTGCACTGCAGCCTAATGGCCCATTCAGGAGTGAATGCTGAAGCCACATGCAACAACAGTCAAGAGTTCCCCACTTCATCAGTGCAGTTTTTGTGCAGTACAGCAGTGAGGAGCAAAGTATCATGTATGGCCTCTCTCAGCAGAAACAGCCTGTAAGGATAGGCAAGGTTTCTGAGAGGCACTGCCTCCTGCACCAAAGTCCATCTTTGTTTAAATCACTGATACATATTAAGAAAACTAATGATAGACACAAAAAGCTGGATCTCTGGAGAGAAGGAATGGGTGACGTTACGGGTCGAGACCTTTCTTCAGATTGGTTAGGGATAAGGGAAATGAGAGATATAGACGATGATATAGAGAGATAAAGAACAATGAATGAAAGATATATGCAAAAAAGTAAGAATGATAAAGGAAACAGGCCATTGTTAGCTGTTTGTTGGGTGAAAACAAGAAGCTGGTGTGACTTTGGTGGGAGAGGGATAGAGAGAGAGAGGGAATACCGGGGTTACTTGAAGTTAGAGAAATCAATATCATACCACTGGGCTGTAAGCTGTCCAAGCGAAAGATGAGATGCTGTTGGAAAAAACTAATGGTCCTATTACCAATCCATGGGAAACTTCACTATATATTTTGCTCCAGTCTGAGAAGCCTTCACCCCTGCTATCTGTTTCCTGTTACTCCGACAATTTTCAACGGACAACTATCAACGACTAAAAGGAGTGCCTTTAGTTTAGTTTAGTTTAGTTTGGTTTAGTTTAGTTGAGTTGAGTTGAGTTTAGTTTAAATAACATATTGAATAAGTATTCAAGTAATATGGTGAGTTGTGCAGCCGTGCAAACTTGAGGGTGCTGAGAATATTGGAAGTGTGTCCAGGACCTGTGATAGTACTCTGACAGCACTCTTTTTAGCTGTTGATATTTCCAATCTGCAGAAGGATATTCTCCCCATTTGGCAGATGGAATTTAATCCTGACAAGTATGAGTTGAGGTCAAATAAGGGTAGGATATATACAGTAAATTATAGTGCCAATAGATAATAGACAATGGACAATAGGTACAGGAGTAGGCCATTTGGCCCTTCGAGCCAGCTCCACCATTCTATGTGATCATGGCTGATCATCCCCAATCAGTACCCCGTTCCTGCCTTCTCCCCATATCCCCTGACTCTGCTATCTTTAAGAGCCCTATCTAGCTCAAGGGAGTTTGATGAATAGAGAGATTGCAGGGTTCAAGTCCACAAATAAATAGGATGGTGAAGAAGGTGTTGACATGTTTGCCTTCAAAAGTTGGAACACAGAATGTAAACGTTGGCGTTGCATGTTGCAATTTTACAATGCCATGAATCAAATGTGCAATCCTTTTTGATGATCTAATCCCCCCAAGATTGACATCAAAGCTGCGCTCATCCTTAAAATGGAAGTGTTGAACATCAACTGTACATCAGCTTTGGACACCCTGGTTGCAATTGTAAGAATGAATAGATGCAATAATCGGTGGACAGGGAATGTCTCTTTGATCAGTAGTGAGAGTACATGCTTAATGGAACAGAAAATTAGATTCCTTTTAACCATCGCGATACCGGGTTATTTACCAGTGATTGTACTGACCAATCTGATATGGCATGTTGGTTATAATGGGGGCATGTTGATCGGCATGGCAAGTTGGGCCGAAGGGTCTGTTTCCATGCTGTATGACTTTATGACTCAATCCTTCTGGGCTTCCTACTGCATAACTCATCTGGTTTTCTACCGAAGATGCAAATCTTGAAAAAGCCCAGTTTTGCTCTGTTGCATCCTGTAGGATCATGGGAGGTGAGAATGTGAGATTCAGCAAAATATTTGTCGGCATTCCTGCCATGTAAAAAATATCCCTGAAATGTTGTCTCTTTTCAATTCTGCCCATTGGGAAACATGCACTGCAACTAATTCACATTTCAGCTCTTTCACTTCTACAAATCTTTTCAAAAAATTAGTTTTAATGGAGGCGTGGCAAGTGGAGAGGCAGAGTTAAGTGAAGGAATCCCAGAGTATGGGAGCTCAGCAGCTGAAGTCATGGCCTGCAATGGTGAAGTGCTTGGATTCAGGGGTGTTCAGGGACCTGAATTCAAGGGGCAGCACATCCTTAAGCACTTTAAGACTGGCCGAAATTACTGAAATTGGAGGCACCACTCAAAAAGTAAGTGTGGGAGCTTTAAAATTGGAACGCCTCTTAACCTGTGAGCCAGCAAGCCCAAGTGCAAATTGGACTTGGTGCATGTCAAGGAAGGAGACAACTGTTTTGGATGAATGCAGAAAGTAAATTGAAAGAGGCCAGCCAGGAATATATTGGAATAGACAAGTCTAGGAGTAACAAAAGCATGGATGAGGTTCCAGTCACAGATCAGCTGAGGCAAAGGCTTTAGTCTGGTTACGTCATGGTGATTGTGCCATCCTTTAGTGAAGCTATTCAATTAACGCCATTCCCCTGCTCTTTACTTATAGCCCAGAAACTGCTCCCACTCCCTGTCTAGCAGTACATTTCTCAGCACAGAAATTCACTAAATAAAGACTTCTTTGCATTGATTCTGCTTACCTGTCAACTACCGTAAAGCTGATTCCTCTAGCTTTCAGAGGGGGCCATGAAGGTTCAATGTACAGACATAAGCTGGGAAACGCAACATAGATTTGTACCCCACCTCATTGTCATATGTGTGCAAGGAGCAGTGGGAGGCGACACCAAAACTGCAGTGACTGATGCACCACTGCAATAGTAGGGTCGATAGCATAGAAAATATAAAAGAAAGTGATCTTTATGCTTGATGGGAACTGAATAATTGCTGCCTCTTTAAAAGCCTATGAGGAACTCTTTGCATTTCCTACACCCACTAAAAGCACCTTTCAATCTCATCCATGCGAGAGAGGCTGTTACTTTTTCCCGGGAATCATTGAGAATCATTGAGATCATGTTCCTTGGGCAACCAATCCACTTCTACCTTCCAATCATTATATGAGGGCATTACTTCTTAAATATCATGTCAATATTTATTGTCTGTAAATACACAGTTCATATCCTTATCGGACAACTGCCTGCATATGTGGCATTTATAGGGGATGTTTTAATGAACTTCCCACCATAATCTGTGGTTTTAATGTACTCACCCCTCTGCCTGTAAAAAGAGCAGTTGTCAGTTTTCATCGAGTAGATATAAAGAGAATCAGAGTATTAATGGGTCAAAGGGGAATGAACAGGGAGTGTAGGGGACCCTGTTTTCCAATGGTCATATATTAAAGATAACCATGGCAACCTTTCAGTCTTTAACTTATCAAGCATATGCAGATACCTAACTGAAGACCCCCTGAACACAGAGACCATACAAGGCTCACCTCTGTAAAAAGTGAAAAAACGTTGTCAGATTAAAGAAAAATATATATTTAATAATAATATGGGGTATAAATTACAGTATAATTGAGTCTAGATCCCGCATACCTACAATACCGGTCACTTGTACATCTCTGAATTCCTTCACTTCACCGCTGACATCTCTCCCTTCAGCTGCCGGCCTTTAAAACGTCGGCAGACACAAAAATCTGGAGTAACTCAGCAGGTCAAACAGCATCTCTGAAGAAAAGGAATAGGTGACAGTCTGAAGAAGGGTTTCGACCCGAAACGTCACCTATTCCTTTTCTCCAGAGATGCTGCCTGTCCCGCTGAGTTACTCCGACATTTTTGTGTCTATCTTTTGTCTAAACAAGCATCTGCTGTCCTTCATACACTTGAAAACGCCGGATTCCCTACATAAAACTTCTCTTCTACTTTATAAGCATATCCTATAGCTTTTCCCTCTTGTTCATCCACTCCAATATCACCTGTATCTGGGTGGCAAATCTTCGTTGATGAAACTGCTGTAAAGGCTGCTGGAAGGCATGCTGCAATGCTGTGCAATCTTGGCAGGTCGATATTGAAGAACTTGTTTCCTCTTGCGGAAGAACCCATAGTAAGGTGTCACTGGCTAAAACATAAGAGTTCGCGCTTGTATTTGCCCGAAGCGCTGATGTTGGAGAACCTCTGGCACGCCAGCAGCTGGGCATTGCCCGCAATAGATCACGCGTTCCAGTCTGACCTTGGGTGCTGTCCATATGGAGTTTGCACGTTCTCGTTCTATCCCGTGCGTTAACGTTTCCTTCAAGAAACAAAATCATGTTTGGAAAGACATGTGCACAACTATTTCCAAATTAGCGGCATCATAGCTCTGTGACTTCCTCCTGCCCTACAACCTTCTTGTTGACAAGACCCTAAGTTGTGGAGAAGTGTCTCGACCCGAAACGTCACTCATTCCTTCTCTTCAGAGATGCTGCCTGCCTGAGTTACTCCAGCATTTTGTGTCTACCCTAAGTTCTAGAATCCCTCCCCAGTTCAGTCTCGGGCTGAAAAGGGTCCCGACCTCAAATGCCGTGTCAATTCCCTCCACATATGCTGCCTGGCCCTCTGAATTCTTCTAGCAATTAGTTTATTACTTAGTTTATTACTTAGTTTATTACTTAGTATTCCAGCAACTGTAGTCTCCTGTATCGCCTTTCCGTCTCCCCCCCCCCCCCCCCCCCGATAGAGTCTACCTCTGTGACCAACGTCGTTTAGTAAATGTAGTGATTGTATCCATCTTTTGGACACAGGGGAACTGTAGATAATGGAATCTTGAGCAAAACACAAAGTGCTGGGGGAACTCAGCGGCCAGCAGCATCGGTGGAGGGAATGGACAGATGACGATTTTGGATCGTGTCTGAGAAGCATCTCGACCCCGTCTGCCCATTCCCTCCCTGGCCTGCTGAGTTCCTCCAGCACTTTGTGTTTAGTAACAATCTTTTCCTTTGGGCATTGTGGTTTCCTCCAAAATCCCCCAAAGTTGCTGGTAGCTTCTTTGGCCCCTGTGATTTTGCCCTTAGTGCAGTTAACTGGCAAAAAAAATAAGTCGAAATTATTGGGCATGTATGAGCGAAAGTACTTTGCAAGGCTATTTCGTGAGATTGGCGGATGTGCGCTCTTGTGGGACGGCATTGACCCAATTAATCGAATAACCTCTTCCTGTATCCTACGTAAGTTAAATTAAACTCTACGCGGTCGAATCTTGATATCTCGGCAACATCTGGCAACATCTGCCTCGATCTGCCACAGTTTGACTTGGTGTAAATCGCCAAGGGAACAGCCTCAAATGTAATGTTCCTCCGCCCCACAGGGAGTTCTCTAACCGAATAATTCCTTCAGATTGTGGACACGCCTGGCTGGCGGCGAGACGGCCATTTACTCTCATCCCGGCTGTGAATAATCACCGTTCCCCAGAGCACACAGTTGGAATATCTGCGCATTCCCCTCAACCCCATTGGCACACTCCTCGTCACCGTACTTAACACCGGAGCAGTTTAAAGTCGACTGACATTTGAGTCCTGAAAAGCGCTATATAAATAAAATGTATTATTATTATTATTATCTCTCTGTCCACCCCTTCAAATCCACGCGCAGAACTGCCTCCACCACATCTGCATAGATATACAAAGACGTCGTCCTAATCTAACCCCAGCCGTTATGTTTTATGAACCAATCTCTTGTTTTCTCTGCCGATGGTGGATCGTTTTATAGAAACAACGAACTGCAGATACTGGTTAATTCACAAACACACACACAGTGGCTGGAGTAACTCAGCGGGTCGGGCAGCATCGATGAAGAACATGGATAGGTGACGTTTCGGGTCGAGAACCCTTCCTCAGACTGAAGCAAGGTCTCGACCCGAAATGTCACCCTATCCGTGTTCTCTGGAGATGCTGCCTGACCCGCTGAGTTATACCAGCACTGAGTATTTTTGTGGATCATTTAATATGAACTCTTACAACACATCCTTGTGGCTGATTTGTGATATTTGGAGGGATTCCATTTATTGCAGGTTTTATAGGTGGGAATATTTTAAACTGCGATTTTGTTTAACACGGTGTGAAATGTATGAGCCTGGATTAGTCTGAAAGTCGTGTTAGATTGCGTTAACGTACCAGCGAAACACAATCGTGTGCTTGCGGCAAACTGGGACACCCTGGGCAAAGCGCTGACGTTATTGAAGAGAGCGCATTCAATCCGGAGCATTTCTCTGCGTCTTCCCAAAAACAAGTGTCGTTTGAAGTCTGCGAGTTGGAACGCCCGGTGGTGAGAGATTACTGCCTCTGGCGACAATCACTAGAACTACCGGAGGAGCCTGAGGACATAGGTTTAAGTTGAAGGGGGAAAATATTTAATAAGTTCCCCTTCAACTTAAACCTATATCCACTTTCTTCAAATGTGCAAGCGTGCACATTCCAGCAAATAAAGCATCCTGTCTATCCTTGAACTGAACACTAAATCTAGGACTGAAATATTCCCGAAGTTATGAAAACGTGAGAAGTGAGACATTTAACACCCCATCTCTAAGTGGTCTTTTCCTTTAGAGCCATAGAGTGATACAATGTGGAAACTTACCCACACAGACCAACATGTCCAGCTACACTAGTCCCACCTGCACGCGTTTGGTCCATATCCCATAAAAACCTGTCCTATCATGTACCTGTCTAACTGTTTCTTAGATGTTGGATAGTCCCAGCCTCAACTAACACATCTGGCATCTTTTTCCATATACCCATTTGTGTGAAAAAGTTATTCCTCAGATTCCTATTAAATATTTTCCCCTTCAACTATAACCTATGTCTCTGGTCCTCCGATTCGCTTACCACTGGGCAAGAAACTCTGTGCATTTACCCGATCTATTCCTCTAATGATTTTATACACCTCAATAAGATCACCCCTCATCCTCCTGCACTCCAAGGAATAGAGTCACAGCCAACTCAATCTCTCCATATAGCTCAGACCCTCTAGTCCTGGCAACATCCTTGTACTCCACAGTACTTTTAAACAGTCATGGGCCTAATGGAAAATATTTCAGAGGCATTAGAAAGAAACCCCAACCTCTAAAATGAACACTGCTGAACCCCTGCAATTCTTCCCAACAACCACTAATATAACCTCCTAACACTTTGCCTCAATCACACACTAAATGCGTCAATAGCACCCTTATCCTCATTAAGAGCGATTAAGCTTCAAATATATCCCCATTTTATGAACAGGACATAAGAACAACAGTTAATGGACAATGTCGTGAAAGCATTGAAGAATGTGAACCAAATTAAAATGACAGCTGGACAGCAGTCATTTCTGCACCCCACATCCCCACCCACACAGACACAAACGCACACACACACACGCACACACACGCACCAAGATTGCTGGGGTCATGGACTGTAATGAATGCTGTCAAGATATACAGCGGGATATGGATATATATCAGCTACAGAAATGGGTGGAGAAATAGCAAGTGGAGTTTAATCTGAGCAAGTGTGGGTTGCTGCACTTTGGGAGGTCAAATATAAGGGGAAATATACTATTAATGATATACTCTTAACAGTATTGACGTACCAGAGGGATCTAGGAGTTCGTTCATAACTTCTTCAAAGTGGCAACACAACTGAGGAGAGTAGCAAAGAAGGCATGCGGTATGTTCATTTTCATGGGTTGGGGTATTGAGTATAGGAGTCAGGGAGTCACAATGCAGCGTTATAGGACACCCATTAGCCCACATTTGAGTATTGCATTCAGTTCTGGTTGACCCACTACAGGGGTGATGTGGCGGCTTTGGAAAGAGTGCAGAGGAGGTTCACCAGAGTTATGCCTGGATTAGAAGGTATTAGCTACAGAGAGAGGTTGGTCAGACTTGGATTGTTTTCTCTGGAACACCAAAGTTTGCAGGGAGACCTGATAAAAATAATATACATTTTTGAGAGGCATGGATGGATAGACATCCAGACCTTTTTCCCAGATGGAAACATTAAATACAAGTAGGCATAGCTTTAAGATGAGAGAGCAAAGTTTAAATAGATCTGGGGCAGGGTTTTTTAAACACAGGGTGGTGTGCCTGGAGTGCCAGGGTTGGTGGTTGGGGCAGATATGATAGTGGCATTTAATAGGCTTTTGGATAGGCACATAGATATGGATGTAGATAAGAGATGGTTTTGGCATCGTGTTTGGCACAGACATTGTGGATGAAGGCTTTTTCTTGTGTTGTACTGTTCCAGTTCAAGAAACCTGCTGCTCTGGCTGGCCATGAGGTGTGTCAAAATGTTTAGTTTAGATACAGCGCGGAAACAGGCCTTTCGGCCCACCGAGTCACCACCGACCAGCGATCCCCGCACATTAACACTACCCCACGCACCAAAAGGACAATTTTACATTCTATACCAAGCCAAATAACCTACAAACCTGTACGTATTTTGAGTTTGAGTGTGGGAGGAACCGAAGATCTCGGAGAAAACCCACCCAGGTCACGGGGTCAGGATCGAACCCGGGTCTCTGGCCGCTGTAAGACAGTAGCTCTGCCGCTACACCGCCGTGCAGCCCTTGTTGGGGAGGGAGTTTCAGGATTTTGACCCAGAACCTGTGAAGGAATAGCGATATATTTCCAAATCAGGATTGTTTGAAAGACATATTCCAAGTTGATGTCCCCAGGCTTTTGCTGCCCTTGTCCTTCCATCTGATAGAGGGTATGGGTTTGGAATGTACTGTTTAAGGAGTCTTGATGAATTGTCCCAAGGCATCTTGTGGTTGGTACAAACTGCTGCAACCTCAGATTCCGTGGCGGAGTTTAGTTTAGATAAATTTATTGTCACGTGTACCGAGGTACCATGAAAGCTTTTATTGGCATGCTATCCAGTCAGCAGAAAGACAGTGAGTGAATGGATTGGGGATGGGGTGCCCCATCATGCCGTCTCATTGTCCTGTTTGGTGTCAGGCTTCTTGATGATGTTGAACTCTTTCAGTCTTTTGCAGATTGTTGTCACATATAATTTCAAGGGACCACAGACAATGTCCTCATATCTACAAATTTGCAGTAATAAAAACGTTCAATAAAATTCACAATGCTTCTCACACAATATTACATGCAAACGTTCTTGTATACACGTTCTCATAGATCAGAAGTCGAGAGTGTTTATAAAAGGACACTGCTGTATACTAAAACGATAATGGCCAAAAAAGCCTTTTAAGTAGTGTGTGGGGGGGGGGCGGGGGGTGGGGGCAGACAAGGAGATTACGGAGGAAATTGCTGAACTTATGGTCTTGCCAACTTCAAGTACAAGAGCAAGAGAGATGATGTCGCCACCCCAGAATTTTCCAAACACATTATATTGCTTGAAATATAGTCATTTATACAGCGTGGAAGTTATACAGGCCCTTTGGCCCAATTTGCCCATGCCGACCAACATGCCCCATCTACTCTAGTTCACCTGTCTGCGTTCGGTCCCATATCCTTCTAAACCTAACCTATCCATGTACCTGTCCAAATGTCTGTGAAAGGTTGTGATAGTACCTGTCTCAACTACCTCCTCTCGTTTCATATACCCACCCACCCCACTGTGTAAAATAGATGCCTCTCAGGAATCTATTAAATCCGCCCCCCCCCCCGCAACACACACAAATACAACTTAAACCGATGTCCTCAAGGTAGATTTTTGTGTCTATCCTCAACACTATTTCTTGACTTTATCGCTTTAAGGAGCGTTTTCTCGATGCACCAGTCTTGGTGCAGGTGGACGAAGGGTTTCTGGTTGATGTTCGGGACCAGTGGCGGGAGTTTGCCCGCACACTGCAAGTACAGAGGCCAGGGGTAACCGTCTGAAAGCGAATTCGGATTCTTTGTTTAAAATTCCCAACAAGAGGGTAAGAGTTAGTGGGGATTCTGAGCGAAACCGGGACAACATGGACAATCAGAGCGCGCAGCCTCAGGAGCTTTTGGCCGGGCTAGACTTAGATCAGCTGTTGGAAAGGCGCAAAATACTGGTGTAACTCAGGGGGTCAGGCAGCATTTCTGGAGAACATGGATAGGTGACCTCTCGGGTCGGGACTCTTCTTCAGGCAGACGAGGATCGCTGTCTGGATAAACCCAACGCTTGCCCCCGACAACCCAGTCCTAGTCGGGGTCTTTAGGTATTGGCATCACTACAAATGCAACTCACAAGAATAGAATTGCGGAGTTCTCCGTGTGAAAGACTCCCTCTCCCCCCTCCTCTCTCCCTCTCCCCGCTCTCTCTCACATACTCTCTCTCTCTCTCTCTCTCTCTCTCTCTCTCTCTCTCTCTCTCTCTCTCTCTCTCTCTCTCTCTCTCTCTCTCTCTCTCTCTCTCTCTCTCTCTCTCCCTCTCTCTCCCTCTCTCTCTCCCACCCTCCCCATCTCTCTCTCTCTTTCTCTCTCTCCCTCTCCCCTCTCCCCGCTCTCTCTCACACACACTCCCTCTCCTCTCTCTCTCTCTCCTCTCCCTCTCTCTCTCTCTCTCTCTCCCTCTCCCTCTCTCCCTCCCTCCCCATCACTATCTATCTATCTATCTATCTATCTATCTATCTATTCATCAATCTATCTATCTATCTATCTATCTATCTATCTATCTATCTATCTATCTATCTATCTATCTATCTATCTATCTATCTATCTATCTATCTATCTATCTATCTATCTATCTTTCTCTCACTCTCACTTACACACACACACACACTTCTAACAAAATTCAGCATAAATCACTGAGGTGCTTCATCCTGTAAACGGGCTTCCAAGCAACATCGCTTGCAGGGGTTTAAGTTAACTGTTTTTTGGTAGCCCGACCCTATCCGTCCACACACGCAGAGCTTTGAATGGTGAACATCATTAATGTTTCGAACCGTCTTTGTTAATCAGAGAGAGAGAGAGAGATTTGAGGGAATACATCCCCCTTTTGGGGCGTGTCATTCTTCTGGGGTTTTTCACGAAGGGACCCGCATCATCGAATGCCAACATCGTGATTGTGACAAAAACAGGGCGATCTGCACAGGCAGCGAGTTGGGAGAACAACGAGGCGGAGAACAATGGCCCTTCCTCCGGGTTCAAATGTTCACAGATAGAAAATCAAATCTTTGGAGAAGCACGGAAATCGAATCATTGGTGGGTTTAAATGGACTTATTGGGAAGTATCATGACATTGAGTCGGGATGTGGATTCGAGGCAAGTTTTAAGCTCAGCTACCCTGTCGCATTGTCTTAAATGCCATCGCATTCTCTGTAAAGGAGTAGCGAAACAAAGTGAGAACGGATGAAGGATTTCAACGGCCGGGGCAGCATCAGCTGGGGAAATGTCCCCCTTCATCAATGCTGGCCGGCCCGTAGAGTTCCTCCAGTTGCACTCATCTTTGTTTTACAGCAGATTCCAGCATCCTCTTGCGCCTCTGCAAAAGAGCGGCGGGTGAATTAGGCAAACGCCCGGGGTTGTGGTGGTATGTGGGGGTGGGTGTGCGGGGGCCTCCTACAACCCACGTTGTTAACACGTATCTCAGGTCAGCTCACAATACCACCCGCAATTGACACTAAATCAATTCCCAGCCAGGACAGGGCGCATTCTCCAAGGGCAACGTTTGGACAGGCGCTAGAAGTTCGTGGGCTGAGGAACACATCTGGTTGGTCGCATATATTTAGCGAAGCACTCGTGTTTCACAGGGAAGGGAGTTGTAATTTTTACTGATGGGAACCATTGAGCCGTGAGACTTGGTTTTCCCGCCCGCAGACGTTGCTTATCTACAAAATACACCCCACGATGTTCTGCTGTTTCTTTTCGTTTCGTTCAACTGGCTCCGTAACCTTCTGTAATACCTCTGTC
>CM075990.1:9791079-9965141 GCA_038087875.1 Malacoraja senta | reverse complement strand
GTCTCGACCTGAATTGTTACCCATTCCTTCTATCCAGAGATGCTGCCTGTCCCGCTGAGTTACTCCAGCATTTTGTGTCTATCGATGGAATTACTTTGGTGTGCTGCGTTGAAGGATGTACTACCTGGTGAAAAATACAGCTGTATTGTTATTATCCGAAGTTCGCCCCCAGTCCCTCGTCCTATATGTAAACTGTCCCTTGGAGGGTTATCCTGGGTGCAAGGTGTGATATTCGCCAACAGCATCTGTGGGTGATTTGTGGAATGAAGGTTAACAAATACCGCTACCCGAGACACTGGATTTAAAATAATTAGCAAAATAAATAAGGTTTCATCTGATGAACCGGAATGTGGATAGGAACAAGGAGAGCGCAGTCCACTTGTGCAGTGGAAGGAGAAAGAAAGAGCAGATGTGGTTAGTAGATGAATTCGCAAGGAGAAAAATATAGACTGGAAACTTTATCAAAATGGTTATAAAAAAACGAGAGCCGAATTTCAGTCCCGATGGGAGGAAAATGGTGTTTAACTAGTTAATCTCAGCGGTTCCTGGGAGATGGGGTGATAATTTTGAGTCTGCGAGTTCCTCCGCCCCGAAGTCACTCTGCAGAATCACAGAGGGTCGGTTGGAGATTTCAGAAGATGTACAGGTGTTGCTCAATAAAACTCTTCACTTTGAAACCTGCTCAGGAAGCGAACAAAGTCATAAATCCCATACTGCCGGTGCTCCCTTCTCCACATACAAAGCAGCGGAGCCTACATTTGCCCTCGTAAGAACGAGGTCGTGGGTCAGTGCAGTAGGATCCAGCCTCAGGAGCAGCGACAGCACCCAACCACTTACTCTAACCCAAACTTTAACCCAAAGATAGACAGAAAATGCTGGCGTGTCTCAGCCGTCAGGCAGCATCTCTGGAGAAAAGGAGCAGACGACATTTTACGCCGAAACCCTTCTTCAGACGTTCTCCAGTATGAAGAAAGGTCTCCACACGAAAGGTCACCTAAACCCTTTCTCCAGATATGCTGCTGGCCTGCTGAGTTAGTCCAGCATTTTGTGTCTATATTTGGTGTAAACCAGCATCTGCAGTACCTTCCTACACATGTTGCCTAACCCTAACCCAATCTTAGGACAGCTACAGCACTGGACCCAACGACTGCCGAATCCAAACCCTAATCTAACCTCAGTACAGATACTTCACACAGCCACTGCCTAACTCAAACTCCTCCCTTTTCTCTGGACAGCCATTGCCATTTCCTCCACTCTTTATTGAAGGGGTGTGAAAGGAAAAGAAAATAACAAGCTCCAAATCTCTCCAAGGTAAGTGTTGGTCAGAAACAGGCCATTCAGCCAAAATGGTCAATATTTTTATGCCCACTTGAGCCTTCCCGCTTAAGCCCCTGTCCCACTTTCATGACCTAATTGGCGACCTCTGCCGAGTAAACATATTCCTTTCTCCTTTTTGTATTATTCCACCTTAAATATGTCAACGTATACCAAGGATTCTCAATGGGAGTCAATTTCACATTTTCACCACACTTTGAGTAAAGTTTCTTCAAATGACTGATTGTATATATTGGTAAATATCACATATTAAGGCTTGACTTCTTCCAGATTTAAAGACTGATTAATATTAATTTCACCTCTCCTTTACCAATGGAAATATTTAACTTTTTAGTGGGCACAGGTTAGGAGTGTAATGGAATACTCTTCACTTGCCTAGTTACATGCAGCTCCAACAACTCTCAAAAAGTCCGACACCATTCAGGGCAAAGCACTCACTTGCTTTGCAGCCTACCATCATTCGTCATCCAAATTTTCATTACCTCCTCCACTGGCACACGTTGGCAAATATAAAACAATCGACAAAGTGTACCACAGTTACTCAGCCAGGTTGCCAATGGTTTTTACATGGCAGCTGCAATCTACATGCCTCCATAACAGATACTCAAGGTGATCCATGTCTCTGCAATGGTTCCTTCTCCAAATTTGAGAAGTCATGGATTCCCGTGCGTGAGTGAGTGAGGACATTGCACATTTTCAAGTAAATTTTAAGAACATTGTTGAAGTGGTTTCTCTGATCTGCTGGAAACGTTTTGTTGTGACAGAGCTTGGTTGTGAGATTTTTTATATTTAGAGACTTATTTCAGGCACACAAAGGCTGAACCTTGTCAGGGTGATCACTGCCTTGATGCCTGGGTTCTCAGTCAGGGAGGGGAGTCTGATGTTGGTTAATCAGCCAAGTCAGAGCATTTAGAAGATCACGTAGAGAAATGCCGTGAGGTCACTAAATATGTTCATTTTGTGGTTGTCCATTCCAAAGTATATACATGGGGGCACAGATTACCGCTGCTGAGTTCTGGGTTTGAAGGCTGGGTTTGAATACTCCTTTCCTTCATTGAGAAGTGAGGATTAGTGCAAAAATATAACCTTCCTTGATCCCAGTATTTAGACTTGGCTGTGGTGAAGTATGATTATGGCTTCAGAACCAGAATGAAGCAGTAGCAGAATAATAATGGATGTGAAAAGATTCTTCACAATTCTTGGTTCACACAGTCAATGGCTTCACAGAGGTCCATAAAGATCATATACAGTTGATGACAAATTCAGAAAAATGTAGGGTCCATATCTAGCTACTCTTTAAATACATCTCCATAGGTTTTACAGTACATCGATACATGCAACAATAATCAATGTACATCTAAACTTAAACCTAAATAACCATTTACTTGAATTTCACCATTCTCCAGGAAAAAGGGTTCATCTTGAACCCCTGGTAGACAGGCAGCATCTCTGGAGAGAAGGAATGTGTCTGAAGAAAGGTCTCGACCCGAAGATCAGTCTGAAGAAGGGTCTCGACCCAAAACGTCACCCATTCCATCTCTCCAGAGATGCTGCCTGTCCTGCTGAGTTACTCCAGCATTTTGTGTCTACCTTCGTTTAAACCAGCATCTGCAGTTCGTTCCTACATATCTTGAACCCCTGGTTGAGTTTATTAAGGGACTGTCCCACTGCGGTTACCTAATCTGCGAGTTTAGAAGAGTTTGCCTCGACTCAAACTCGCAACATGGTCGTCACGTGGTCCTAGGAGGTCCTATGAGGTCACTGGAACTCTCCTTCAAGCTCGAGGGAAGTTCTTGCCTCAGCTAGGTCGCGGAAAAAATTTCAGCATGTTGAAATACTATTTATTCCGCGAGAAAAAATGGTCGGCATGTTTTTTTCTATTATAAAATTGACTTTTGAACTCGTAGTGCAGTGGAGTGGGTCGCTATGTAGTTACAGGCAGTCGAGGGCAGCCGTGGCAAATCTCCTTGCTGACCAGGCAATTTAATTGGCTCATTGGAGTTTTCAGGACCAAGGAAACCGACCGGTAGGTAAAATGCCTGCTAAACTTTATTATAAGTTGTCTGGCTTCTTAAAAGTGTCTCACTCCTACTCCCCCCCTTCTCCCCCTCCCCTTCTCCCCCCCCTTCTCTCCCCCCGCCTTCTCTCCCCCTCTCTCCCTCCCCCCTCCGCACTCTCTAAAGGACTTACTGTACACTGTGCAGCCGTCTTTTACCTTTCTGTTAATCGCGGGTGTGATTTCAGACAGCGCTCCCCCGCTTTCCCTGGCCCCCGCATTTGTGATGTGTTTGTGTGTGTGTGTGTGTGTGTGTGTGTGTGTGTGTGTGTGTGTGTGTGCGGTCGGTTGATCCAGCTCACTGTTTCATCGCTGACGGTCGACCCAGCTCGAGGTTTTCCAGGCGAATGCCCTCAAGCTTGAAGGTCGAAGACAGTCACTGAAAGGGTCAGTCATTGGGACAGGCCCTTTACTGATGGAGAAAATCACACAAACTCCAGATACTGGAAATCTGAAATAAAAAAACAACGTTCTGGAAACACTCAGCATGTCAGGCAGCATCTATGGAATACGAAACAAGAGTTAACATCAGATTAATGGTTTCTGATTTGAAACTATTACTTTCTTTCCACAGATGCTGCCTGATGAGTGCTTCCAACATTTTGTTTTTATTATTAGTGATGATACTAATTATGTGGGTTTCAGTTCAGGTTTCATCCACATGGAATTGCCATCTCTATCTCTGCCATCAAATCATTTTATAATCTTAAACATCGCCATTAGGCTTCTCATTTCTAGAGAAAAGAACCCTGCCCTGATTCATCCATCCAGTTAGATAAGAATCTCACAGTTCGAGTACGAATTTAGTGACCCTTTTCTTTAGATCGTTCCATGTGGAACTATCAGCTGCAAGTTGTACCCAGTTCCCTCACTTTGGAATGGTATCCACCCTCAATTTTACACCAGGACAGGCCAGTATAAGAATCTGCTTACTATAGTGTTAACTTCAAAATATAAGAAACCGTTTCAATTCATTATATACACTAGTCTTTTAATTCTTTATTGGTATTTATCAATGTTTAGAACTTAATTTGTTTAGGTTTATATTATTCCTCTTGAGGATTGTTTTTTAAACAACTTGTCCTTATTTAATTATAATCTATTTGAATCATTTTTAAATGTCACTGGGTGTCAGATTTAAAGTCAATTCAAAAGCCTTTTGGAGGGTGTCAGAGTGATCCATAAGCTTGTGCCCTCCGGTTCTTACTCTCCTACCCTGGGAGAAAGATTCCGATTATCCACCCTAACCATGTCCCTCATTTGTAAACTTATGTTCCAGTGAGATCAAACTCAGCTGTCCCATCTCTCCTGATAATTACAGATCCCCTTCAGAGGCTCAGCTTGGTGAACCTCTTCTGCACACTCTCTAATGCTATTACATCCTTACTATTGTGTGGTGAGCAGAAGTTCACAAAACTCCAAGTGCAGTCTAGGCTATGGTTTTTGCAACATGACATCTCAACTCTAATATCAATGCCTTGGCATATGAAGGCAAGCATACCAAATGGATTTTTCACCACCCCTATCCACCCGTGCTGCTATTTCCAGGGAGCTATGGACTTCACTCCAAAGTCTCTCTGTACACCAATGCTCCCAAGGTCCCTGCCATTTACACTATATATCTCAACAGAAATGAAATCCTAAAATGCATTGCCTCACAGATGTCTCAATTAAATGTCATCTTCTCTGCTGATCTACATCCTATTGTATCCTTAGAGAAACTTGTTGCTAACTAATACTCCACCAATGTTTCTGTCATTCACAAACATACAAAACAAATTACTGAAGAAGTCTGAAGAAGGGTCTCACCCAAAACATCACACATTCCATCTCACCAAGAGATGCTGCCTGTCCCGCTGAGTTACTCCAGCATTTTATGTGTATATTCGGTGTAAACCAGCACCTGCAGTTCCTTCCTACACACAAAAAAAATTACTTACTCTCTCTTGCAAGCCATTTCTATGTATGACAAAGATCCCTGCACTAATGGCTATGGTACATGTTACACATTATAGAAAAACACACATCATCCATTACGCTCAGATTTCTATCACCTAGACAATTTCAGATCCATTCACCACCATCCCTCAGATCCATAGTGCCCCATCCTTCTTGAACTAGCCTACCATCTCAGACCTTGTCAAAAGCATTATTAAGTTCATACAGACAATATCTATTGCCATGCATTCATCAATCACCTTGGTTACCTCCTTAAAAGATTCCGTCAGATTTGCAAAACAGTGCTGCCAATGAGTCGCTGCCATTCCCAGGAAACATGAATCCTGTCCCTCAGAATCCTTTCCCCAAATATAAAGCTCTGCCGTTTCCAGACTTATTCCCGCTGTTCTTTTTGAATAAGGAGAACAACATTAGCTTCCTCCAAACTTTCAGTGCCTCATCCACGCTACAAAGAGGCAAAAACCTCTATCAGAGCTGCAGCAATCTCCTCCTTTGCTTCCCTTGCATCCTTGAATAGATCACGTTCAACCGTGGGGGTTAAATCACCCTAATGTACTTCAATATTTCAAGCACTTCCTCCTTCTGGATACAGACATGCTCCAGATCGCAGTGTACCTCCTCCCCCACTTCTCCAGCCTTCACATAATTTTCCCTGCTGAATATTAGAGAACTATTCATTTAAGACATCACTCATATCCTCTGGCTCCATGCATAGATTAACAACTTGATCCTTAAGAGGACCATTTACTTCCTTAGCTATCTTTTTGCTTCTAATATACTTCCAAAAGATTTTACAAGTCTCCTTACTCTTACTTGGTCCTGAGGACCTCAAATCTGTAAATTGGCAGCTTCCAGAAGCCCTGCATATGCAGCAGGGCAACACACAAACTAATCACCTGTCCCACAGGCCATTTACTGTCCCATCTGCGCAAGAGTTCGAGGTTCCCTCAGCCATAAAAAACCCGAGGGAATCAAAGCATCCTGGATCCCAAAACACTGCCTTAGAAAATAAATTATTGCACTGGATTTGTCCCATAAATCTACAGCATCTCAAGATTCCTTTTTTATTTCCAAACCGAACGGAATCATATAAGACAAGAATGAAAGGAGTCAATTTTTACGCATAATGCTTTTTCGAAGTAGCCTTTCAGTGAGAGAGTAAGGATGGAAGGATCTGTTGATAAAATCCGGTTGAAGGAGCTGTGTCTCAGCTCCCGGGTCTCTGTAGCACTCACTTTAGCTGGAACCATTCAACAGATCAAGCAGCATCTGGTAGTTCTGATAAGGGTCCCAGATCTGAAATGTTGATTTGCTTCTCTTTCCACAAACGTTGCCTGACCTGCTGAGTGCCTCCAATATTTTCTGTTTTTATTTCAGATTTCCAACTCTTTGATTTTCATCTCCTTGAATTCCGGCCTCTAGATCGCACTTGGTCTTAATTAATTTCAAAGCCTCGGAGATGAAAATCCAAAGCTTTGGAATTCCTTCTCCAAACCTATCACTTTAAACAAGCTTTTGGCCATCTGTCTTAACATCTCCTTAAATGAAATGAAAGATGCCACATCTCTGAAGAGAGAAAAGCATACTTACTGGCTCAGAATCTGCAGTCAATGGTGATGAAAAAGTGACTGCACTGACCTTGTACAGTTGCCCCAATGACAGCTTCCTGAGATAGGCACCTCCACCCATCCTAGGAAGACCCAGCTCTGTGGCAGCACCTTCTGCAATGCAAATTCCAGCATGTTTTATGAGGAACCAGCATTTCCAATCCCATACACTAAACTACTGTAAAAGCTTGAAAAACATGACTTCAACCCCCCCTCCTCCACCTTTGTCACAACCACCATTTAGCTGGCTGTCAAATCCTTCAAAGTTTTGATATTCTAAATTTTACATTCAAAAGTCATCAACAATTATTTAAAAACAATATTAAAATGGTCCGAAAATTAAAAAATTGAAGCATTACTAATAAATGAGAGTATCAATGACCAGCACTGGTGATTATTGACCAGCATTGACCTAAATTGAGCATACTAATCAATAGTGATTGACATTGGCTTGTGATGACAAGTACTGTCCAGTAGTGACCAGTAACCAATGACTAGTGATTCACACTGATCGGTAGTGACCTGATCTGATCAATAGTGCCCAACCATCGACCCGAACAGGATTGGCACTAACACAAAGGACTGCTCTGGTGTTTAAGAAACCATCCACTTATAATAGAAAGCTTTGACTAACAGCTCATGTCTCTCAAGATCAAAGCAACATGGATACAGAAGGCCCTACAATCCTTGAGCTGATCAATGACACCACGGACAATCTTTTCCCTGAGTCTACCTTCCTCATTCCTTAAAAAAAATGCAAAGTGCTTGAATAACACATGGGTCAGGCAACATCTCTGGACGACATGGTTAGGCAACATTTTGTCACGACACTTCTCCAGAAAACATCGCCTATCCACGTCCTCCAGAAATTCTACCTGTCCCACTGAGTTACTCCAGCACTTCATGGGTTTTTTCTTTTGAACCTGCATCCATTTCCCTTATTGCTTAACAGTTTTATGTAACAAAGGCCTACCATTTTAGATTAAGGCAGAAAGTTTCAGTTGAGAATTGTGAAATGCAAAGACATGGACACAAGGAACCACAGATGCTGAAATCCTGTGTGGTGCTGGAGTAATCCAATGGACCAGGCAGCATCTCTGGAGGATGGATAGGCAATGTTTCGGATTGGGACTCATCTTCAGACCAGGCCTGAAACGTGGCCTATCATGTCCTCCAAAGATGCTGCTTGACCTGCTGAGTTACTTCTGTTCGGTGGTATACAAGGACAGCTGGCAGAAACAGTGGGCAGATGCAATGGGGACAAACTTGAAGAACAAAATGCAAGCCTACAGCGGAGCTTTTAGTAAAATGAAGTGGCAGCTAATTGTTTTATTTGTCTCGTCTCATTCAGAATAATTTTCTCCTTTGAAAGACTTTGTCCAGCGTCTGTAGAATGTCTAATTAAAAAGCCCAGGCAAGGCTGATTTCTATCAATGAACTCCTCACAGACGATGAACATCTTTCACTGGGCTAAATGTAATATTGCCACTCACCGTGACACCTCTGGCTCCTCCAGTATTCCTCACCGTTTCACACTAGGTCAGGGTCAGGTTGCTAAGCAATTGGTTCCACAGCCTCTAACATGGTGGCTTGAGTCTGTGGAAACCCAAGTGATTTATAAAGTAAGCAAAGAAAGAAGTGCTGAATTCCAAAATAAGAGATAAAGCATGAAAAATGGGAAGAGAGAGAAAAACCCTGACAGACCTTGTGAGATGAGATAGAGCAGATCTGTCGGTAAGTGTAAACATCTCAAACCTACGATTCTGTTATTAACATGTCTGAATACTGAAGCACACAGTCGCTCAAATCGCTCACAATGTCCCTGGAGTTCTATTTATGAGACTTTGCAAAGTGAATGCAGCCAGCCACTGCCACTGAATTTATTGCTGTCCCATAGAATACTCAACACATTGCCTGTGAATACAGTGCAGAGATTTACCATCAGTCTTTGACACAATTGGTGAGGGGAAGGGAAAAGGAAGGAATGTGTCCCCCTGTCCTCCTCACTCAAAATCCTAGCATTGTTCAAGTATTTTTGTCCAGCTTCTTAAAATATGAAGTTCGCAATCAGCCTCTATCTCAATTAATTTTGAACAATGACATCCATTTATATAGAACTTTCAGAGTACTAAACGGTCCCTTCTTGCTTCATAGAAGCAGAAGATTTGACAGCAACTTATGAATAGAGGTATTCGAACAAGTGAGCCAAGTCTGTCTCCAAGGGAAAGGATTAAATATTCAGTACATCCTGAATGAGGACATAAAGTGGGAGGACACTTGGGGGAGTCCAAGAGCTTAATGCTTTGGTAGATCATAAGATCAAAAGTGAAAGGAGTAGAATTAGGCATCCGCACATCAAGTCTACTCTGCCCTTCAATCATGGCTGTCTATCTCACCCTCCTAACCCCATTCTCCTGCCTTCTCCCATAATCTCTGACAACCCATACTAATCAATAATCTATCTATCACTGCCTTAAATATATCCACTGACTTGGCCTCCTCAGCCTCTGTGGCAAAGAATTCACAGATTCACTACCCTCTTGACTAATGAAATTCCTCCTCATCTACTTACTAAAAGAACGTCCTTTAATTCTGAAGCTATGACCTCTAGTCCTAGACTCTCCCACTAATGGAAACATCCTCTCCACATCCATTCTATCCAAACCTTCCACTATTCTGTACATTTCTATGAGGTCCCCCCTCATTCTTCTAAACTCCAGCGAGTATAGGCCCAGTGTCGTCAAACGCTCTTCATATGTTAGCTGATTGGGTCAGAAATGTGCAAGCATATCTTTTGTTTCTCTCCACAATACTGATAAGACATGGAACTGTTGTCAAGTATATGGCAATTAATTGATAAGTTTGCAGCTTTATTGCATTTTAGAAGTTTTCACACCCTATCTAATTTCTACCCCTTGTCCTTTGCCAGGTTTTATCAAACCTTCTCCATCTCCAAAAGCACAGACCACTGCGATTCTTTCTTATTCCTAGTTGAGGAGTTCTGAGCATGCACACACACACACACACACACACACACACACACACACACACACACACACACACACACACACACACACACACACACACAACACACACACACACACACACACACACACACACACACACACACACACACACACAAACACACACACACACACACACACACACACACACACACAACACATATATATATATTTAGAGAGAGAGAGAGAGGACGAGAGAGAGAGAGAGGGAGAGAGATGGAGAGAGAGAGAGAGAGAGATGAGAGGAGAGAAGAGAGTGAGAGTGAGAGTGAGAGTGAGAGTGAGAGAGAGTGAGAGAGAGAGAGAGAGAAGAGAGAGAGAGAGAGAGAGAGAGAGAGAGAGAGAGAGAGAGAGAGAGAGAGAGAGAGAGAGAGAAGAGAGAAGAGGAGAGAGAGAGAGAGAGAGAGAGAGAGAGAGAGAGAGAGAGAGAGAAGAGAGAGAGAGAGAGAGAGGCTGTGCTTTTTCAGCTCTGCAGTTGAGAAGGTTTGAAGCAGCCTTTCAAGGATTTTGTCGATGGAGTAGGAACAGAGGCAGAGGGGCTTCATAGTTTAACTTATTGTTGGACCATTGAAACTTTTCTCTGCTCTAGGAATCATCCACGAGTGTGAAATTTCTGAGTTTTCTCTACATTGTCGAGGGTGTGGTTGTCATTGGCGGAATGCCAAGAGTGGCTGGAGATCGAGGGTACGAAGATTGTGGTGTTTTTGTCGTTTTTTAGCACCGTTTCTCTGCCCTAAAGTCATTTTGCACAGTGCGGCTGCCTGGCTTAATGTGAAGATGGTACTTTTGCTTCCGGCAAGACTGGGATAGAGATTCCCAAGAGCTGCTCTCGGCTGTGGACGTACTTGGGGACTTCCCTGCTTCAGCTGGAGGCTTCTAATTTCTGCTACTTGTCTTTGACTGTGACTGTCTTTGGACTTAACTTGAGCTGAGCTGCTGGGCTGCCTGGAGCTGGTTTTGTGCCTCTGTCAGGATGGCGATGGCTGGGGCGCGGCTGAAGAACCGGAGCTACGCAGGGGTGGCATCAGCCGCGGATGCGAGGCCATCTGAGCATGAGCCTTATGTTGACTTGGATTGGGACGGTTTGGGTATCTCGGTCCAAACTGGGCCCCAGATGTCCAGGGGAGCAATTACAAAGGCCATGAATGACCTTCTTGGGGGGCGGGCTATTGTCTCTTCCGAGCTCGAAAGAGGAAAGGTGGAGATGATACTAAAGACCCGGGAGAATGTGGCCATAGCGTTGGAGAGGGGGATCTCAGTGGGGGGTCCACATACAGGTGGACCCGTGGGTATCTAGGGTGAGACCGGTTCTCCTGCGGAGTTGCCCCACATATATTTCGGATGCAACACTTATTCCACACCTGTCTAATTTGGGGAGGTGCGGTCTAAGTGCTTTAGGCTCATGCACCCGGGGGTGACCCGGAGGAAAGAGGGATCTTCAGTTTCAAGAGGAGGGTGTTTATGAAGGTGGGTGAGGGCGAAGGCGTGGAGGGGAGCCTTCGAGGTGGAGTGTAAGGTCTCCCTAGAACCGTGCGTTGGAGTTGGGAAAGGCACGGTGTCATGCGTGCGGTGAATTTGGACATCTCCGTAGGGAGTGTCTTCTTCACGGGGTCGCTGCTAGAAGTTCTAGCGCAGCTGCCCAGGAATGCACTGCTGGCCCATCCGGGGTGGCTCATCATGCCTCGGTGGCGCGGGGTGGTACTGCTGACCTGGCTAGGGCTGCTAGCTCAGCCTCGGTGATCCGGGGCGGCAGTGATAGCCCATCTGGGGCGGCAAGTTCTGCCTTGGGGACCCGGGGCAGAGATGTCCCCCGCCCCCTAAGTCCTGAACCTGTGGAGGTGGTGGTGGCTGATGGTGAGGCACAGGTGGGGGATGAAGAGGGGGAGGGGAAATGGGAGCAGCAGAAGAAGAAGAGGAGGAGGAAAAAGCCCACTCAAGTGAGTCAAACGCAATCTGAGACCACCCAAGGGGCGCCTGTCAGCTCCAGTGAGGTCCAGAGTGCACTTGCCGTGGCCCAGCAAGGAGCTGAGGTGGTTCAGGTGGGGGTAGGGATGGTAAATCGTGCGGGTGGTAAAGTGGCTGGGGGTAGTGTGGAGGAGGAAGACCCTTCCTTTATGGAGGTCACCGTACCGCCGCATGCTAGTGGGACAAAAAGGAGGTTTGGGCCTAGCGAGGATGAGCAAGGGCATGAGCCCAAAGTTAGGGAGTTGACTTTTTCCAGACCTTCCACCACTGATGTGGTTGGTGGTCAAGAACTGGTGTCTTCCGGGTTGGAGATTGAGCCTCCATTTCAGGGATCTTCTGCGGGGATTATAAGACCGGGTGATGGGGTTGATTCCTCTGGAGTTGTGTCCTATGGGCGGGTGGATGTCCCTTCATCTCAGGGGCCCTCCGAGGGAGTTATCTCATCGGGTGGTGAGGTTAGCTCCCCTGGGTGTGTGTCCTCTGGGTCGGAGGAGGTCCCCTCGTTTCAGAGGCCTATTGAGGGTGTTGGCACGCCAGATGATGGGGTAGGCCCCCTTAGTAGTGTGCCCCCTGAGACGGGGGATGAGCAGAGTCAGCCTGAGGGGGGTGGGTCGGGGGCAGTGGTGTACCAGTCTGTGCATGGGGGGTGTGCTGCCTCGCCGGCTGAGTTGGTAGGGGAGAGTTTAAAAGAAAGTGGAGAGCCTCTGGGTGTTGCCAGTGGAGGGGATGGTATAGGTGCTGTGGAGGTCGGGGCTAGTTCGGGTGGTGATCTCCTTTCAGATTCCGGGGGTGCCAGTGTATCACAGGCCCTGGGGGTGCCTAGTATTTTTTTCTTCCCCAGGCCCAGACGTAGAGGGTGATGGTAGAGTGCAGGTGCCCAGCCATTCAGTGGGCTGCCTGTTGCAGTCAGGGGTTTCGGGACCCTTCCCCGGCATTGATCCTGGGGGTGGTGTCTTGCTGGAGGAGGGGGAGAGTGATAAGGCCAGTTTGAGTAGTGGAGTTAACAAACTTTCAGAGAGTTCTGGTCTTTCGATTTCTGACAACGACCTTGACCATTGTGGTGTTGAGCTTGTTGTTGCAGGTGCGAGTGTGTTGGCTGAGTGCCCAGGCTCCAAGGCCGAGTCTCATGCAAGTGATATTCGTGAGGTTCGAGAATTCCTAAAAATAAGCCGTACCACCAGAACAAAAATGGATGCTGCTAAAAGACGTGGGCTGATCTGCCAGTTTTGATTAAGACTCTCGAGGCTATCCTTGGCAACAAGGTTAGTGATCTTCCTGACTCTGAGAAGAGCCAGTTTTGGGGACTTTTTGGTGTTCCTCAGAGAGAGTTTTTGAGTCTACGGGGAGTGTGAGGGTCTCAATCTAGTGTGCCTGCACATTCACAGTAGCAACATTAAACTTAAACGGGAGTAGAGCGAGTTTTCGTAGATTTCAGCTTTTATCAGTCCCTTAAAGAGGGGAGATTTGCAGTGTGTTTTTTGCAGGAGACGCATACCGTTGTTAGTGATGAACCTACATGGAGACTGGAGTGGGGAAGGGGGGGTCTACATGAGCCATCTCAGCTCGAATTCGAGTGGGGTGGCCTTTCTGTTGGCCTAGAATTTCCTGCCAAATGTTCTAAAAGTGCAAGAAGGTGTGCCAGGACGTTTGCTCCATCTGGCTGTGAGCCTGGATGGCATGCCGTTGCATTTCATTAACGTGTATGCCCCTAGCTCCGGTACGATGCAGGCCGGCCTAATTCAGGAGGTGACTGCTCTGTTGAGCACTATTGATAGGGGAGAGTGTGTCTTCCTTGGTGGGGACTTTAATTGGCACACTTGAGGCGCAAGACCGTTCTGGTACTCAGTGTGCCCCTGCTGTAGCGAAGAAGCTGAGAGGTTTGATTGACTCCTTTGAGCTGGTTGATGGTGGCGGAACCTCCACCCGGATTCCACTGCTTTTCGCAGAGGTCTGAGGAGGTGGTTCCCGTATTGATCGAATATACATTTCCCGAGCGTTTGTTTCCCGTGTCTCAGCGGCCTCAATGCGGTTGGTGCCGTGTTCGGACCACTGTCAGGTGAGTGTGGACTTTAATCCGGCGCGCACTCGGGCTGGGTCCGCGTACTGGCACTTTAACAACCGGCTGCTGGAGGATCGGTGTTTCCGGGAGTCATTCAGTCGGTTTTGGGTGAAGTGGAGAGAGAGGCAGTGGTGCTTCTCTTCCCTTAGGAATGTGGGGAAGGCTCACATCCATCTCTTTTGTAAGGAGTATACGTGGGGGTCGACCGGACGGCGGGACTCAGCGGTCGAGAGGCTTGAGAGGGAGCTACTGGACGCAGAGTCTCGCCTGGGTCGGGTTGGTGATGACTCCTGTGAATGGGGAGAGTTTCAGGAGAAGAAGGAAGCCTTGAGGAACCTGCTGCTTGAGTGGTCCCGAGGCGCTTTCGTGAGGTCGCGGGTCCAGATGATGCAAGATCTGGACCGAGTTTCGCCTTTCTTTTTCTCTCTGGAGAAAGGGCGGGGAGCCCGCAAACAGCTCGTAGAGCTGCTCGCAGATGATGGCTCCTCTGTCACTGATCCGGAGAGGATCAGTGCTGTGGTCAGGTCCTTTTATGGGTCCCTGTTCTCCGCAGGTGGATTCAGCGGGGAGGCTCAGCAGGACTTGTGGGAGGGTCTACCGACTGTTGATAGGGAGGTGGCCGATCTTCTTGATGGCCCCTTATCTTTGGAGGAGTTGACTCGTGCATTGCATCAGCTCAGGAAGGGTAAGTCCCACGGGCTGGATGGGTTGACGGTAGAGTTTGTCAGAGCTTTCTGGGATATCCTGGGGGGTGATTACATGTTGGTTCTGGGGGAGAGCCTGGCGACCGGGGAGATGCCCCTCTCATGGCGCAGGGCAGTTGTTGTCTTGCTGCCCAAGAAGGGCGAACTCCGTTTGTTGAAGAACTGGAGGCCGGTCTCTCTCCTACGTACAGAGTATAAAGTATTTGCACGGGCAATGGCAAATCACCTGGGCTCTGTGCTGTCTCAAATGATTCATCCTGACCAGTCCTATACAGTCCCTGGCCGGTCCATTCAGGATAACATCCACCTGGTTCGGGACCTGATTCATCTAGCTCAGGGTACTGGTCAGTCAGCTGCTTTTCTGTCCCTTGATCAGGAGAAGGCTTTTGATAGGGTAGAGCATGATTACCTATTCGGGACGTTGCAAGCGTTTGGAATTGGACCGCATTTTGTGGCCCGGGTCCGGCTTTTGTACGCTGCAGCAGAGTGCCTTGTGAAGGTTAATGGTGCGTTGTTGGCTCCCTTTCATTTTGGGAGGGGGGTCCGTCAGGGGTGCCCCATGTCGGGTCAGTTGTACTCGGTCTGTGTGGAGCCGTTCCTGTGTCTTCTTCGGAGGAGGTTGACAGGCCTGGCCCTACCTGGCCCAGGGGTAGAGGTGGTTCTTTCGGCGTATGCAGATGATGTACTTCTTATGTTCACTGATCCTGGTGACCTGCGGAGGATGCGTGACTGCCAGGAGATTTTCTCAGCTGCATCTTCTGCCAGCATTAACTGGAGTAAGTGCTCTGGTCTTTTAGTGGGTCAGTGGCAGGTGGATTCCCTGCCGGAGGAGATGGCAAGGTATGTGTGGAGCACCACACATCTCCTCTATCTGGGGGTTTACCTGAGTCCCACTGAGGATGCTTGGCCGGCGAACTGGCAGGAGTTGGAGATGAAAGTGGTTGCCCGGCTGGGGCGCTGGTCGGGCCTGCTTGGAGTTCTTTCCTTTCAGGGGAGGGTGCTGGTCATAAATCAGCTGGTGGCCTCCATGTTATGGTACCGGCTGGCTACTCTTGTCCCACCTTCCATATTTGTAAATGCTCTACAGAAGAAGCTGGTAGATTTCTTCTGGGGAAATAGGAAGCACTGGGTCTCTGCAGCGGTCCTGAGTCTCCCGTTAGAGGAGGGCGGTCAGTCCTTGGTATGCGTGCGTACCCAGGTGGCAGCTCTCCGTCTCAGGACTCTGCGGAGGTATATGTATGTAGAGAACCCCCCCAGATGGCACGCTCTGGCCACGTACTTTTTTCGTCGGGGTCGCTGCCTGGGGGGGTCTCGCGGCTCCCGATGGCGGGCATCAGTCGACCCGCCCTAAGGGGTTTGCCTGTTTTTACCGGGATGTGCTAAGAGTGCGGAATTTGGCTGTTTTCAGCCAGCGTGTTGCTCCACGAGGGGAGGGGGATGTTGCGGCTGCGGGAGTGGCCGGTCCTCACCTTGTCATGGTGGGTGTCGAGGAGAGGGGCGTGCCTAGAGTGGTTCTGACTGAGCTTTCACCCGCTCCGTCAGATCTGCTCATCGGGCCTAGGCTCCGGAATATATTTCTCAGGCACCGGCTCCACACAACCTGAGCCGCCTTTCTGAGATGATCAGCATACCGTTTCGTGATGCAAAGAGACGCACACTGTACTGTATGTTCCTGCACATTCTGCACCTCCTTGCCTTCGTTTCCCGTCCTGACACACCATGGCGGACGGTGTTACCACCTGAAGGCGGGGGAGGTCCCCAGTGGGGGTCCTTCTATAAGGGAGTTGTCCCCCTTTACATTGGGGACCTGGGGTGGAGACTGTTGCACGGAGCGGTGGTTTGTAATAAACTTTTGAGTAGGTTCACGGGCTCGTTCGCCGCATGTATTTTCTGCGGCGAGGAAGAGACCGTGTTCCACGTGTACATGGAGTGTGAGAGGCTACTGCCCCTGTACCAATATCTGAAGGGGTTGTTCCTCAAGTTCTGGTTGCATTTTAGTCCCACGATTCTAGTGTTTGGACACAAGGCAGGGTGTGGGGAGAGACAAGTGGGGGGGTGGGACCTCCCTGTCGGTTTGCTCCTGGGCCTGGCCAAGATGGACATTCGCGGGTCCAGGCAGCGGGCGGTCGATGGTGAGGCTAGAGTTGGCTGCCTGCCCCTCTTCAGGGCGTACGTCCGTGCACGGGTGTCCTTGGAGAGGGAACACGCGGTGTCCACGGGGACTCTGGAGGCCTTCCGTGGGCACTGGTCACCACGTGGGGTTGAGAGTATCGTAAATAATGAATGTACTGTTGTACTCTAATGATTTGTTTTGATATAATGTATTTTTTGATTATGTATTGATGTGTTGTATCATATGATTGTGTCGAATAAAGTTTTTGAAAAGGAAAAAAATAATAATAAAAAATAAAATAGATGGATAGATAGATATATGTGACTCACAAACACACACACACACACATATATCTATTTCAATATGTGTGTGTGTGTGTGTGTACTGAGAACCACAGCTTCTCAACTGGGAATAAGAAAGCATAAGAAAGTATATGCGTGTGTGTATATATTTTGTTCATTTACTCAATGCTAGTTTAAATAATTAATTGCCAGCATTAATTGTCCATCTTTAATTGCTCTTAAGAAGTGATGGAGAGCCACCTTTGTGAACCACTGTGGCCTTTTGTGGAAACTTCTCCACAGTTCATGTGCGGAGTTGGTTACAGACTTTGACCCAGTGATGGCAAGAGAATAACAATATATTTCCGAGTTGACTTGAGGGCTCCCTGTCTGCAATAGCGTTTCCCAAATGCTTGCTGCCCTAGTTCTGCTTGGTGGCAGAATTTGCGGATTTAAGAGCTGCTGCAATTGTACGAATAGTAACTGCAGTGCAACTTAAGGAGGGTAAATATCTCAGCTACGGTGCAGTCACAGGGAAAGGAGAGCAGGTTTAGGATTGTAGCTGAGGGACCAAATAAATGGGCTGCTTCATTCTAAATGGTGTCAAGCCTCTTCAGATTTGATGGATTTGCACTAATCCAGACAAGTAGAAAGTATTCCATAATAATCCTGGGCCTGTGCTTTGAAGATGACGAAAAGGCGTTGGGGAGTCAAGAGTCAAACATTTTCCACATGATACCCAAACAGCTATTGTGGAAGGTATACAGTTGGTCCAGAATGTCGAATCAAAAAGGATGGTGATGTTAAAATCAATGGAAATGCTATGAACATTCATCAATGGAAATGCTATTGAACATCAACTGAAGGTGGTTAGATTCTCCTGTTAGTCAATAACTGGCTTGAATCTGTGTGGCTTCAATACTTCTTGCAACATCAGTCCTCTTTTGAATGTTGCCCAGGTCTTACTGTATATAGGCATTGACTGCTTCATGTTTGCAAGTGGAGCTGAACATTGTACAATCATCTGTGAACATTCCCACATCTGACCTTACGATGGGAGGAAGATTATGGAAGATGCAGCTGAAGGTGGCTGGATGGGGGACACTGCCCTGAGGGTGGTTCCCCTTTCATAACCATGACCAATGACCTTTCTCTGGGGTAGGATGTCAACTTTTACCATTAACCTCAGTGTTACAGGGGCTCTTGATACACTTGGTCAAGTGCAGTCTAGATGTCAAAGTGCAGTAATTCTCACCCACCATTATTTGGACCATCACTATGCCGAGAACCTGAGGCTGAATACACCCAACAAAATCTAACTAAGCATCAGGTGGATGTGAATGGAGAACTGTTGTCAACACTCTCCATCACTATTCTGAAGATAGAGAGCTGTTTGAACATAACATGTCTGAAGAAGGGTTTCGGCCTGAAACATTGCCTATTTCCTTCGCTCCATAGATGCTGCTGCACCCGCTGAGTTTCTCCAGCATTTCTGTGTACCTTGAACATAACAATTGTTGTGCCGTCCATCATTTGATGACCCAACCCTCCATTACAATACTGACTACATCTGAAAGCTAGTAATTTGGTGTGAAGTGTGTTGGGACACCCTTCGATGGTGAAAGGCACTGTAGAAATGGCAATATTTCCATCTCATCTCTCGACTAATAAATGATCATGGATCCACCGTTCTGTGGGCTTTGGGTAATTTGTAGGTCACCCATTGCATCTTATTGACAAGTGACAAAGTACACTCTCCCACTCTCTGGAGCAAAAATGTCTGAATATTTGCACCTTTAAAAGAGGTCACATTAAAGACCTCATGATGTAGTAGCTTCCTCTGGGTTCCTGTTTGTCAATGTCTTGCTTCCCAGGAATAGGTTGTGTGCAGAATTTACTTTGTTATCTTGGAGCAAAAGTTTCCATTTTGAATCTTGCCAAATATGTTCAGGTAGGATTTCCAACTACCAAGTGTCCATCAGCCAGGTGACAGTTCAACACATCCACCTCCAACATAGCGTTCACTGACATTTGGACATTTCCAGTCAAACTGGATGAAAAGTACCTCATATTTGGCTTGGGTAGCTTACAAGTTCAGGTCGGGGGGAGTTCCCCCCCGCCACGGGTACCATGTAATCCCGTGCTACCTGCTCCATGGTCGGATAGTCGGCGACTAAACCGTCTCCCCCACCTGGTTTGCTAGGTGAGGAGGGGGCTCTGGACCCCCAGCAGGACCAAAAACAAGACCTGTCAAAGGGCGGATGAGCTTCTAGCGAGCCAACGGCCATCCACACTTCAGTAGAAGTTGTGATCACTGTCGTACATTGCATTGTAAGGAATGAAGAAAAACATGAAATGTAATTCTACCCTCTCCTTGCTTCTCAAAAGAGAAGTTGTTACCAGTAGCTTATATCATGAAAGTGATATCAATATTGAATTCTCCAATTTTAGGTAACTAACCTTCAAATAAACCCTCTGCATCTCCCCTTCCCCATTTTACCTCGCTCTTGCCTGTGCCCTCATGGATGTGCACCAATTTCTCCCTATATGCTTCCTGCATTCCTTCCACCTACATTCCTTGCTTTGTCTTTACATTTCATGCCTCCTCTATCTTTATATTCTTATCTCACACATTTTGTTTTTTCAATGCTGGCCTTAATCCATCATCAGCTTATCAAAACCCAGTCCTTTCTGAATCAACGTACCACTGGCCAAGCTTTGTCCGCTCTTTCAGTTTTCTGTCCACTCCCCCCCCCCGCCACACCCCCCTCACCCTACCAGCACAATCAGTCGGAGGAATATTGCCTGAAATATTGCCTGTCCATGTTCTCCAATTGCCTGTCCGTGTTCTCCAGAGATGTTGCCTGGCCCTCTGAGTCACTCCAGCACTTTGTGTCTTTTTTACTACTGCTCATTTTATGAAAAAGTGTTTCTGATAAGACTACCTCTAATGTTTGGATATTGGTGACTAATCTAGAGTAGCCAGAACAGTTTCTCTCTATCTTTCCTCTTAGTTCCCCTAAATATCTCAAAAACATCCGTCAAAGGGACCATTAGCATACATTTCCTACACAGACCATAGCCCTTGTGCGGGCAATGTCTCGCGTGTAATTTAACCCTGGTTAAACCGGGTCTCTGGTGTGGTGAAGCGGCTCCACCAGCTGTGCCAATGTGCCACCCAATTGTTCTTTCAAACATATTGGAAAATGGCAGTGTCATGGATGACAGAACTGGAGATATTCCACTTAATTTTTATTCTTTGTACATTTTACAGCTCATGGGTTTTTCATGAGCTGTTTTTCACCCACAGATACAGTTTGACTGGCTGTTCCAACATAATCCATCATTTCTCTTTTTGTTGGTTATCATCTATGTTCTTTACATCCCAGTTCGCTTTGAGATATCTTAACTCTGAGTGGCTGCTCCACGCATTTGGTACTGCCATTGCGTTTGAATGCAGAGTTACTCCAGCACTTTGTATCTATCTTCAGTATAAACCAGCATCTGCAGTTCCTTCCTACACATTGCGTTTGGATGCGGCGGGTGAAAAGGTCATAAGTGACAGGAGCAGAATTAGGCCATTCGGCCCATCAGATCTACTCCACCATTCAATCATGGCTGCGCTATCTCTTCCTCCTAACCCCATTCTCCTGCCTTCTCCCCATAAACCCTGACATCAGTACGAATTAGGTCCCGGTGAATGGTATCAAATCTGGCCCATTAAATCTGTGCCAACCATTGATCACCACATTAGTTCTACGTTATCCCACTTTCTCATCCACACGCTACAAATTAGGGGCAATTTTACAGAGGCAAATTATTCTACAAACCCGCACATCATTGGGAGGAAATTGGATCACCCGACGGAAACCCACACCTGATCAGGATAAAATATGATCACAGCTTTTCAGGGGAGATCTTGTCAAGACCAATGTTAAACAATGCAACAAATGAACAGCGTCATGGGACACAAATCTCTGTTGAGCATAACTGTGTTCTTACAGGTATAGATGCAAGACTGGAAGGACTACTTACTCATCATGTCTGTTTTATATCGATAGGAACAAAATATCTCTCGATAGATTTCATACTATGCTTTCATCATGTAAAAATAACTTCAAAAACAAATTATTGTGTAATATAAGGCTATGTGTGCATCAACATGATCCCTTGACACCAAACAATGGCCGTTGATTGCTAAACAAGGAGAAGGAATAGGGTTCAGTGAGGAGAGTGTAGGAAGGAACTGCAGATGCTGGTTTGAACCGAAGATAGACACAATATGCTGGAGTAACTCAGCGGGACAGGCAGCATCTCTGGAGAGAAGTAATGGGAGAGCCGAAACGTCACCCATTCAGTCTGAAGAAGGGTCTCGACCCAAAATGTCACCCATTCCTTCTCTCCAGAGATGCTGCCTGTCCCGCTGAGTTACTCCAGCATTTTGTGTCTATCTGGTTCGGTGAGGATCGGATGCTGGGATGGTTTTGCCAACATCTCGAAGAGTGATCCACAGGCGCCACTCTGTGGACCTTGTTAGTATTGCAAAACATTTTATTTTTGTGGTTCAGTTGCATGTTGTTCTTCATGAATCAGTTGAGCTTTATACAAATCTTTCAAGAAAATTAAATATCCAGCTGCTGACATTTGATAAAAGATGTGTAGAAGACAAATATATTTCCAATTCTAAGAATATAACAGTCTACAATAGTAGCGTACATTTATCATTGCACTTTAAGCAGTAAAATAGCTCAGTGGGCTGAAGTGAGATGTGTGATATAAGTGGTTTATAAATAATTTTCTTGATTGCCAAGATGGATTGATACAATCAGGAACATGTGGGTGCTCAAGACCATTAGCCCAAGGCCTGTAAGATTATCAGTCTAATTTAATACACGTGTTGAAGTAACTCAGCGGGTCAGGCAGCATTTGTAGAGGAAATGAATAGGCGGCGTTTTGGCCCTTCTTCGGACTGCAGTTCCTTGAGTCTCGAGTCCAGCTTATTACTTGACCCATAATCCTAATGCGCCTGTCCCACAGGCAACTTTTTAGGCGACTACAGGAGACTATGCGGTTGTCACATGGTTGCCGGTGGTCACCGGGGTGTCGCCTGTATGGTCGTGAGTAGTCTCCTCGGTCGCCCAAAGAGTCGTAGCATCTTTCTGGTTGCCGATAAAATTTTCAACATGTTGAACATTTTTTGGCAACAGTGGCGTCCTTGGGTTTGACGCCAAATGAGCGTAGCTTGATGTAGGTGCTGTCGTAGGTTGTCACCAGATTAATGTAGGCAGTCGCCAGGATGTCGTAGGGTGTCGCCAGGATGTTGCCAGTTGTCGACAGGATGTCATAGGTTGTCGCCAGGTGACGTAGGTTGTCGCCGGTGCTGACCGGTGAATTTCAATGTCGTATTCACCGGCAGTCGCCTAACAAAATCGCCTAAGGGACAGGCCCATTAGTCCAGTCGCTGGTTTTTCGGCGACCTGCTACAACTATGACAGTCGCCGGCAGTCGCCGAAAAAATCGCCTAAGTGGGACAGGCCTATGCAAAGATGTTTTGAGTCTGAATTTACTAACAGGTGGAATTTGGGTCGAAAATAGGTACGATCCCCAACAAATAATATTTTTGGTTGGACAGCTGTTTGGACTGTAAAGTGAGAGACCACAACCCAGTAATATTACAACACAGCAGAATAAAATACACAATGTGCTTTGAGTAACTCATTGGGTGGCCTAGCGCAGAGCTGCTGCCTTACAGTGCCACAGACCCGGGTTCGATCCTGACAACGGGAGCTGTCTGTACGGAGTTTGTATGTTCTCCCTGTGACCGCATGACAAAGACGTGCATAATTGGTTTCTGTAAATTGCCCCCGAGTGTGTAGGACACAGAACTTGTGTACACTGGAGTCTGAAGAAGGCTCTCGACCCGAAACGTCACCCATTCCTTCTCTCCAGAGATGCTGCCTGTCCTGCTGAGTTACTCCAGCATGTTGTGACTTCCAACTGGTGATCGATGATCGGTGCGGACTAGATGGGCCGAAGGACCTGTTTCCACGCTGTATCTCTGAAATAAGCTAAACTTCGTGGGTTGGGCAGCATCTGTGGAGGTGATGTTTCGGGTCGGGACTTTTCACGGGCACTCTAAATTCATCGACTCCCTTTGGGGACGGGAAACAATGGACCTGTAACGGTAACTCCAGTGGCGTTTTTCCTCTGAGACAACAACGTTACAATAAGAAGGAATTATTTGCAACAGACATCTTGCGCTGATCGACCACTATCTGCGGAAAAATACATGACTGTGAATTCTCACCTGGGATAGGCTCACTGTGGGTTACAACCAGAAATACGCCTGGCAATCTCTCATGATTTATTGTGTTTTTAAGATAAGATGTTCACCTTTGCTCAGTCAGGTACTGAAGGTAAATGCAAGTCTGAAAAATGGATCCGGCGGCAGCGCAGAATGAGGATGGGAAAGACACCCGTTTGCAGCTCCCAGGTCCAATTCTGACTTTCGACGACGTCCGATACGTGGTGAACGTTGCAACGACTTCCTACCTGAGGAGAACGAAGAAAGAAATCCTGCGTGGAGTCAGGTAGAAGGGCTTGGGGTGGATCTGAGAACCGCAGCTTGGCTCCGGATGGCGCTCGGGGTTTTGCACCAGTAATGACCAGAACAGCTCTGAACCTCGGAGCAACTCTGCTCATGGTGAACGTGGGGTGGTCGGGAGCCGCACTCCGTTCCTCCCGTTCAGGCAGCCGGACTCACGGGCGTGTTAAACTACCCCATTCTTCATAAACAGGTTTAACAGTAAATCATCTCTATTTGGATCACTCGTCCTCTTCCCACCATTCCGGGAATTAGCCTCGTGAACCCAAGCTGCTCTCCCTCAATAGCAAGAATGTCCTTCCTCAAATTACTGCACACAATACTCCAGGTGTGCTCTCACCAGGGCCCTGAACAACTGCAGAAGGATTTCTTTGCTCCAATACTCAACTCCTCTCTTATGAAGGCCAACATGCCATTAGCTTTCTTGACTGCCTGTTGTACCTGCATGCTTACTTTCAGTGACTGATGCACAAGGACACCCAGGTCTCGTACTTCCCCTTTTCCTAACCTGACACCATTCAGATAATAATCTGCCTTCTTGTTCTTGCCTTCACCAAACTAGATTACCTAACATTTATCCACATTATACTGCATCTGCCATGCATCTGCCCACTCACCCAACCTATCCAAGTCACCCTGCATCCTCATAGCATCCTCTTCACAGTTCACACTGCCACCCAGCTTTGTATCATCATCAAATTTGCTAATGTTACTTTGAATTCCTTCATCTAAATCATTAATATATATTGTAAATAGCTGCGGTCCCAGCACTGAGCCTTGCGGTACCCCACTAGTCACTACCTGCCATTCAGAAAGGACCTGTTAATTCCTATTCTGTTTCCTGTCTGCCAACCAATTTTCTATCCATGTCAATACCCTACCCCCAATACCATGTGCTCTAATTTTGCCCACTAATCTCCTGTGCGGGATCTTATCAAAGGCTTTCTGAAAGTCCAGATACACTACATCCACTGGCTCTCCCTTATCCATTTTACTTTTTACATCCTCAAAAAATTCCAAAAGATTAGTCAAGCAAGATTTCCCCTTCGTAAATCCATGCTGACTTGGACCGATCCTGTTACTGCTATCCAAATGTGACGCTATTACATCTTTAATAATTGGCTCCAGCATCTTCAGGATGTCAGGCTAACTGGTCTATAATTCCCTGCTTTCTCTCCTTTCTTAAAAAGTGGGATAACATTAACTACCCTCCAATCCACAGGAACTGATCCAGTATCTGTAGAACTTTGGAAAATGATCACCAGTGCATCCACGATTTCTAGAGCCACCTCCTTAAGTGTCCTGGAATGCAGAACATCAGGCCCTGGGGATTTATCAGTCTTCAGTCCCATCAGTCTACCCAACACCATTTCCTGCCTAATGTGAATTTCCTTCAGTTCCTCCGTCACCCTAGATCCTCTGTCTCCTCGTACATCTGGGAGATTATTTATGGCTTCCTTAGTGAAGACAGAACCAAAGTACCTGTTCAACTTGTCTGCCATTTCCTTGTTCCCCATAATAAATTCACCTGTTTCTGTCTTCAATGGACCCACTCTTGTCCTTATCACATACCTAAAGAAGCGTTTACTATCCTCCTTTATATTCTTGGTTAGCTTGCCTTCGTGCTTCATCTTTTCTCCCTGTATTGCCTTTTTAGTTGCCTTATGTTGTTCTTTAAAAGTTTCCCAAACCTCTCGCTTCCTGCTCATCTTTGCTATGTTATATGTCTTCTCTTTTAGTTTTACACTGTCCTTGACTTCCTTTGTCTGCCACATTTGCCTCTCACTCCCCTTAGAATCTTTCCACCTCTTTGGAATGAAATAACTCTTACATAGAAAACAGAACACTGCTGCAAAGGAGCCTTTAGCCCAGATGGTAAGAAACAAATCTGATTTGAAGGGGGACAGAGAAGTAAAGATGTGGAGAGGTTTGTTGGAGGTTTGTTGACTGAATATTAGAGGAGGTTTACCAGAATGGTACTTACTTTAGGGGGTTTCAGCTGTTGGGAGAGATTGGACAGACTTGGATTATTTTTTCTGGAATGCAGGCGGTTGAGGAGAGATCCGATAGAAGCATATAAAATTATGAGAGGCACAGATATGGTAGACAGTCCAAACCATTTTGCCAGTGTGGAAATATTAAATATGAGGGCACAGCTTAAAAGTGAGAGAGGCAAGGTTTAAAGGAGATGTGCGGGGCAAGTTTTGCACACAGAGGGTGGTGAGTAGCTGGAATGTGCTGCCAGGGGTGGTGATTGAGGCAGGTACACTGGTGGAAGTTAAGAGACTTTTAGATAGGCACATGGATATGAAGGGAATGCAGGGTTAAGGATTATGTGCAGGCAGATTAGTTGGTCTTAGTATAGTGTTCAGCACAGACAATGTGAGCTGAAGTGCCTGTTCCTGTGCTGTCCTGTTCTATGTTGTATGTATTTTCAACCATCTCCCGAATAAGGGGAAAATAAAACCAATGGCAGATTGAATGCATTACATTGATCTCAAAGTCAACTGAGGTGTGTTAATAGCTGCATCACTAAATAGATCCAAAGGTTGCAGAATGGTGTTGATAGTATTTAAAGGTCCGTCACCCATAATTTACTTTATAATGATATAGCTTTCAGATATGAGGAGCGCAATTGATAATTTAAAAAACTGCATTTGCTGGAAACTTTGAAACAAAAATAGAAAATGTTTGCACGACTCAACAGTCAGTCAGCATCTGTGGACAAAGAAACTGTCAATAGACCCTTCGTCAGAACTGGAAAAGGGAGAAAATCCAAACACAGTACTGGAGGAACTACAGCTGAAAGGTTGTCTGTCATTCCCTCCCCAGATGCTGCCTGACCTGCTGAGTTCCTCCAGCATGTTGTGTTTTGCTCAAGATTCCAGCATTTGCTGTCTCTTGTGGCTCCAGCAAGAAATAAAACAAGTTAGGTTTCAGTAGCGAGAAGGTGGGAGGTATATGTATAGCAATGGGAATATCTCTGAATAGTTACCGAGCGCAGTGATCAACACATTAAGCTTCTTTGTATGTGTGATATATAACAAATGGTGAGGCTGTGAGCTAAGCCAGCCAATGCAAGTAGAATGAGTAAAACTACGCTAACATGAGGACCATCAGAAATGGCTGGTTCTGAAGTAGAAAGAAAGAAAGAATTAATCCTCAAAAAGTGGATAATTTGATAATGAATCCACATGGCTGCAATATCATCATTTGGAAAATTAGATTTACATTTAGGTTTATTATTTTCACGTGTACCAAGGTACAATGAAAAGCTTTGTATTGCATGCTTTCCAATCAGAGCAGATAATACTTTGCATAAATACAATCGTCAATGTCATGTACAATAGGTAGACCAAAGGGGAATATAGTTCTCAGCATTGTAGAGCATCAGTTCCATCGACAAAGTCCAATGTCTGCAATAGGGTAGAGGTGAATTGGACAGCATCCCAGCTTAAGGAAGGACTGTTCAGAAACTGATAACAGATGGTGAACAGATAACAGATAACTTGTGAGATGTTGTGGATCTGAAGAAGGGTTCCGACCCAAAACGTCACCCATCCTTTCTCTCCATAGATGCTGCTTGACCTGCTGAGTTACTCCAGCAATTTGTGTCTATCTTCGGTATAAATCAGCATTTGCAGTTCCTTTCTGCACACTTGCAAGGTGTTGTTCTGCAAGTTGGGCCTAAAGTCAGTGGGAGTGGGTGTGAATCAAAGTACAGTGTATTTATTGGATGTCACTGAAGATGTCTCTCTCCTTTTAGTGGAATCATGAAACCCGGCTTGAATGCTATCCTGGGACCCACAGGAAGCGGCAAGACATCGTGAGTCATATCCCAGTAACCATGAATATCACAGTTACCGATAATTACCTGGGTGATACTTCTTGTTTAAAGACTGCCTTTCCTTTCTTTAATCAGGCTTCTAGATGTGTTGGCAAGCCGGAAAGATCCCAAAGGGTTCAGATCAGGCAAGGTTCTGCTGAATGGACAAGTGTTGGCTGCAAACTTTAATCTACAGTCTGCCTATGTCGTGCAGGTGAGAGTTACAATCCAATTTGGTCTTTGGTTTGGCTTAACATTAGGATATTTATACCTTGCTCATTGATTCATCTTCTTTCTGATTTAACACACATGATGATCCAAGCCATTAATAAGAATTCTATGAATGCATTCTCCAATATTCAATGGAATAGCAAGGTATCCCCTAATTTCAAATGACTTTAAATCATTTTTTTGAAGTCAAAAATGACTTGACTCATTCATCAATTGAATCACAGTGTTCCTTTAAATGAAACTTAAATCCATTTGATCACAACCTTGGAACTGACCAACATCTACAGTGTCAAGCTATTCTCAAATGACTGTAGTGTCCTGACTCAGGCAATATTCCTTCCAATGTTTGCTTCATATGGAGGTTACCGATCATCTAAGTGCATCATTGTTGTGGCCCTACCACACACCAGGAAGCTGACTGTCTGGGATTCACACACTTACCTTTGTACAGCACAGAGGTGTGCCCCATGTGAGAATTATCATAGCATGGTGTCCATTAACAGCTAAGGAATGCACCACTTTAGTTAGGGTGTGCATTGTTATTACCGTAAAGCACTGTCATTTCATTACACTTTGTTAAGTTCAATTGAAGAGCCAATTCCACTATTAGCAGATGTTTCTCCACTGTCCAGTTCTGAGTGAATTTAACGACACCGCAACATAGTACCAGAAGAAGCCCAGATGCAACACCTTTGCAAAAGGGAAAAGGTACATTTATACAGTGTCGTAAACTTAGCAAAATGTTCCAAAGTACGTACATCCCACGATCATTATCAAATATGATATGTGCAGGAAGGAACTGCAGATGATGGTTTAAACCGAAGATAGACACAATAAGCTGGAGTAACTCAGCGGGACAGGCAGCATCTCTGGAGAGAAAGAATAGGTGACATTTTGGGTCAAGACCCTTCTTCAGACTTACGGATAAGGGAAACAAGAGATATAGACGATGATGTAGAGAGATAAATAACAATGAATAAAAGATACTGTATGCAAAAGAGTAACGATGATAAAGGAAACAGGCCATTGTTAGCTGTTTGTTGGGTGAAAATGAGAAGCTAGTGCGACTTGGGTGGGGGAAGGATTAAGAGAGAGGGAATGCCGGGGCTACCTGAAGTGAGAGAAATCAAGGATCATAACACTGGGCTGTAAGCTGCCCAAGCGAAATATGAGATGCTGTTCCTCCAATTTGCGTTTAGCTTCATTCTGACAATGGAGGAGACCTAGGACAGAAAGGTCTGTGTAGGAATGGGAAGGAGAATTAAAGTGTTTAGCAACCGGGAGATTAGGTAGGTCCAGGCGGGCTGAGCGAAGATGTTCAGGCTTGCTCCCCCTTTGCATCTGTTCACCTTTCAGCAAGATCCTGACCAAATTTCTACTCTCCAATCCACTCTCCTGCCATGCCCATGAGAACTCTGGAAGGTGTTTAGAGAATTACCTGCTGGGAAAGCTCGCTGGAAAAAACGTCCAAGTGATCACTTGTGCAATCTCTGCTTATTTCACAAGTCATTTTCTACTTTATCCAGTCCCAAAATATCAAAACTCAAGTAAACTACATCTTTCCAAAGACACATCATTGATATTCCAGTTATCTAATATTCCAGCATCCGCTCTGCTACAGCAACACATTGTGTAAAGAATTCAAAATAGCAAGATATATTTGGCTTATAGTAAATCTCTAATTCAAGACTAAAGTACCCCATCACCTCCTGGTGTGGGAGGCTGGTGTTCAGTCTCTGATAATGGCATGAGGGGAGCTATTTCTATAATAATGGTCATCCATAAGGACATAAGATCATACCGAATAGGAGTAGAATAAGGCCATTCGACCCATCAAGTCTACTCCACCATTCAATCATGGCTGATCTATCTCTCCCTCCTAACCACATTCTCCAGCCTTCACCCCATAACCTCTGACACCTGTACTAATCAAGAATCATCTATCTCTGCCTTAAAAATATCCACTGACTTGACCTCTATAGCCTTATGTGACAAAGAATTCCAGAGATTCACCACCCTCTGACTAAATAAATTTCTCCTCATCTCCATCCTAAAAGAACGTCCTTTAATTCTGAGGCTATGACATCCATTGCATCATGCGATTTTATTGAAGTCAACATAATATTGCAATTATTTTAACAAGCACACATGAAAACAGGAACAGGAGTGGCCCCACAAGCCTGCCCCACCATTCAATACGATAACGGCTGGTCTACACCAGCCTCCACGCCTCTCTGTACTGGTTCCCCAAAGAGATGAGATCAGGGACTGTGGGCCACAGTCCAGAGGATGGAGCTGAAATCCAGAATAACATGTTGAGCTCAAATTGGCTTTCAGTTCAAAAATGTGCACAACTTCTGAAGAATAAATAAATCATACTTTGCTCAATAACAGGATGACATATTGAGGGGAACATTAACTGTCAGGGAAAATCTGGAGTTTTCTGCTAACCTTCGCCTCTCCAGCAAAGACCACACGGCTGAACAGAAGCAACAAAAGGTGAACCAAATCATCGAGGAACTAGGATTGCAAGACTGCGTTAATATCAAGGTATGTTGAACCTCATTGGGTTTACTTCATAGGAGCAGGTGATCTACTCCAAATAGACCCATGCTCCACATAATCTTCTTGCACCTCTTCCTCACGCCATTAACATGTTTAGTTTAGTTTAGAGATACAACGTGGAAACAGGCCCCGCCGAGTCCGTGCCGACCAGCCAACCCCGCACACTAACACTATCCTGCTCACACTAGGGACAATTTAAAAAAATTTCCGAAGCCAATTAACCTACAAACCTGTAGATCTTTGGTGTGTGGGAGGAAACCAGAGCTCCCGGAGAAACCTATGTGGTCACGGGGAGAACGTACAAACTCTGTAGAGAGCTTGTAATCTTCTTGAGATATGGGAGTTATTGGCAATGTAAATATTAATTACCCATCCTCGATTGCCCTTGAATTGGTGGCTATAAGGTGCCTTTTCCATCCAGGTGGAGTTCAGGGATCGGGAGGGCTAGAATACTGTTGAAGGAGTGTTGTCAGGTCACTAAGACAAGGGAACCTATAAGGTGGAGACAAATGAATGAAATATTAGATCAGGTACGGTCAGTAAACTCTGCGCAAAGTTACTTACTACTCAATACAGTTACTTGAGGTCACAGGTAAGAGATGGCATGAAGGTTCTAGGTACTTGGTACTTGGTGAGAAAGCTGCCATCATTTTCACCATGGTTACCTGTTGAATGTGTAGAATGGAACTGCAGATGCTGGTTTATAGACATAAAGTGTTGGAGTAACTCAATGGGTCAGGCAGCATCTCTGGGAGAAAAAAGGATGGGTGACATTTCAGGTTTGGACCTTTCTTCTGACTCAGTCTGAAGAAGGGTCCCGACCTGAAATGTCACCCATCCATTTTCTCCAGAGATGCCTCCTAACCCGTTGAGTTACTCCAGCACTTTGTGTCTATACCTGTTGAAGGTTTTGGTTGCTGGTGGTTTGTAGGTATCACAACTCAAGGGTGCCAGGACAGAGGACATTATCATAAGGCATGTGTCTTCCATAACTTTCTTTATTTGGAACTAACAATATTTTGTCATGTCAGATCGGCACGGACCTCAAGCGAGGCATTTCTGGCGGAGAGCGAAAACGCTGCAGCATTGGAATGGAACTGATCACCTCACCATCTCTGATCTTCTTAGACGAGCCGACGACAGGACTGGATACACACATGGCCACTTCTGTCATACGTACACTTCACAAGTGAGTCTCCATGTGGCTTCCACAAGTCCTCTCTGAGGCAGAAAGAAGAAAAAAGAAACTTGCACTCTCCAGCTTCCTAAATTAGATAATGGAAGCATATTTCCTTTCTTGAAGAGTTTTCCCCAGGTTCTCAGATTTCTTCACACCACAAAGAGATGTGAGGGTTGGTAAGTTAATTGCCCCCAGTATGCCGCTGAGTGTAGCATCTGGGAGGAGTTAACGGGATGAATAAACTGGGGGTAGAGTGAATGGGAGGTTGATGGTCATCACAGATTTGATGGGCAGAGGCTCTGTGTCTGTGATGTATGACACTATGATATTAGAAAGCAGATCAGTTTTTGTGGCAATGCAGTAATTTCATGGTCACCAATAGTATGATTAGATTTGACTCCCAATTTATTAACTAGAAATTCAATTCCCTCAGCATTGAGCAGAAGTAGCAGCCTCGCTTTCTATGTAAGCTGCTGGAGTAGGATACACACTTTGGATTCATAATGAGAGTACAATGATCTGAGCCACAAGCATATAATATGTAAAAGTTACATAATCAATTGCTTCCTTCCTTGGCTCGCAAGACCAATGGATTCATGCTATCAATGCTTCTTATTTTCATGGATTTCTCAGAAGTAAATTTTTTTTAAACTTGAACAATTTTTTTTCGCTTCACATTTTGTTAGTCGTGGCCAATCAAGAGTCAAACAGGAGAGTGGATTAAATCTGGATTTAAACTGGATTGAATCTGGAGTGCTGCTATTACCATGTTAAATGTGCCAACAGTTACTCCTTGAAAGGACCATTGCATTAAATCTATCCCTTAACATTTGGCTGAATGACTACAAAGAGAAATCCCAAAGGAAGGCCCTATTTTATTTTGAAGTAATTGCTGTTGGATGGATTGTATAGACCTGACAGAGACATTCACCTTACATAAGGTTGGATGTTGTGGAACCCACATTTCTCTTTTATAATACCCTAGGCCTTTACTGGGCAAGGGTCTGCTTTTGTGTCCATTAAACCTGAAATGGGAGAAGCATTATCTTCTCAATCCTTCAACTTTGCTAGTTCATCAGCTGAATTTTGAATTTTATGACATTCATTTCCGAAGGGAAACCTATATAGCATTCCCAAAACTATCAATAACTGTAAGGTCTTGATAAGGAATGGATATTTTAACAATGGGACATGCATCAACAGAAGTACAGACACTTACTGTGAATACATTTGAAATATATTACACAATAGCACTGTTTTCTCTCCAGTTATGGATATCTGCTGGAACAAACTATGTTCAGAATCTCAAGATAACTTGAATTATATTTAATTCAGCTGTTATTTCATGTACGTATCAATGATGGGACCTATCCTTAATCTCTTTATGCCCTTATCATATCATTTGAAGAATGCGTCCATGTCCATTCAATGTTGAACATTTTTTGACTTGAAACACTAACTCTGTTTTTCTCTCTTTCTGCAGATGCTGCCTGAGCTATTGAGTACTTCCAGCATTTCCTGTTCTTATCTCAGACTTGGTTTTGTGATTTTAGGTTGTCCAGAAATGGGAGGACCATTGTATTTTCAATCCACCAGCCTTGCTATTCCATCTGCAAAATGTTTGATTATATAACATTAATGAGCAAAGGAGAAATCGTATATCAAGGCCCAGGTGGAGAAATCACCAACTACTTTAAAGATCTTGGTAAGAAAGAGACACTTAATGGTGGGCTTTATTTAATATATTAAAGCATACCTGACTGTACTATTCCTTTTACTTGAATACTTCAGGGCCAATTATCCTTCCAGAGCTTCCCTCCCACACTGATCCAACAATGTTCTCCCATTTCTTCCATTATCCCCTTTTAAATGATGAACTGATCACTACCAGTCATTTCCAGACCTTCTGCTCAGATCATCCCATTGCTCAACATCCTTTCCTTATCAAGATCTGTGGTCACTATTATGAAGACTATGTTTTAAAAAACAACTTGATTATTTAATTAATTACATGCCATAACGCTGAGATTGAGCTCCTGTTTCTGACCTTTGGATTATTAGTCAGTGCAGATTAACCACTGCCCCACCATTGTACTTTAGCCAAGATATGGGCACCTGTGCAATGGGGGAATGTCCCTCTGGCTTCATACAAATATTCATAGTGCTGCTGCCAATAACATCTGCAAATTGTTTATTTATAGGTTATGAATGTGACCCTTATAATGACCATGCACAATTCTTCTTGGATATCATTAATGGAGTCGTGTTATCCAGTCATGAAAACTCCAGTCCAGGTATTTCTGACAACCAAGATTTGCTGATTAAATTTCATGCACACAACACAGAGTCAATCTAATGATATAATGTGGGTGCCAGGAGAGAAATGAATCCTGATTAGAGGTGAAGGTTGTATTCTGGACTCACGAGCAATAGAAAAGTGTAACTGAGTTACTCAGTAAAATCTAGACATAGGAACTGCAGATCCTTCTCCCCATCCCCTTCCATCTATATCACTTCCTCTGGCTTCACGTCTCATGCCTTTTCTCTTATTTCCTTCTCTCACAGCCTTTTGTCTTTTCAACTCTTGCCTTGGTCTGACCTGTGGCTTGGTATCTGCCTCACAGGGGCCCTGGTTGCTTCACTCCCTTCCACTTACTGGCGACCCCATTCCCATGGTCTACTTCTCTCACTGGGGCCCAGGCTGCTGTGCTCCCCTGGATAGCTCCTGGTTCTGTTTCCTGTGCTCCCTTGAAATTTACCAAGTTCACTGGAAAATATGTTATTCTACTGTGTATCATTCAATAAGGACATTAATTAAAAGTATGAAGGAGCATTAATAAACCAATCTGTAGGAAAGAACTGCAGATGCTGGTTTAAATCGAAGGTAGACACAAAATGCTGGAGTAACTCAGCGGGTCAGGCAGCATCTCTGGAGAGGACATGAACCAATGTCCGGTAGTCTGGAAAATCTGCTTGTCTGCCACCACCCAAATTCTGAGCATGCCAGAGTTTTACTGTACTAACATAGACTTTCCTCAATGACACCACAGTGTTTCCCCCTGATAAGCCTCCCACTCTTGACCAAGAGGCAGATTGAAGAGTATTGCATACACACTTGCTTTAGTTATCCATTAGATCTGCCTGGACCACAAATGAATGGCATGGGACCTTTCCAGAACTGCTCCAGGGGAAGCAAGGAGAAACATAATTAGAGAAGCAAATCAATTTGTCTTGATGTTTCTTGTCAAACTACTGTCATATCCTACACTCTCTTTCCTTCATGTATTTGTTTTCATTTGTAAAACACTGAATTTCTTCCCAATTTTGGTCAATGTTTTTATGGTTAACATTGTACATTTTTCCTTTGATCTAATACTAACTAACCTCTCAATATTCACTTCCCCTGTTGGGTCCTACTGGTTTAAAGGAATATATGTTTTTTTCTAAATGTTTCATTTATTTTTTCCTGTCAGAGCTATTAATGTATTTTCCAACTAACTATAGTTAAAATAGTCATCATGCCTATTCAGATGAAGATTCTTGTATCAATTTGATCTAAACTGTTTCAAATGTTGACTTTTCATCAGAAATGGCCTGGATTTATTTTTGGATTTAACATGAACAATTTGGACAGAAAAAAATGTTGATATAAATAATTCACTATAGATGAGTCAATGTGGTATTTGAATATTGAATACTGTATCTTTCTTCTTTAAAGAAGAAGCAATCACTTCCCACATCATTCTGGATCCCAGTGAGAATAAGAATCTCTTAGCCCATCAGTTCCGACAATCTGCTTTGTATCATCAAATCAACGAGGAAATTCAGAATTTATCTGTACCAGATAACTCAAGAGATTCAGTCAGCGTAAAGTACTCATATCCAACTCCTTTTTGGTATCAGGTATATGCAAACATCTTGTATTTTTGTGCATTGAATGTAATAATAAATGCAGCAGGGAGAGTTATAAGTAGATTGCAATGCATCTGGTCTGCCTTGCTTAGGCTGAATATTTTGTTTTAATATTTATGTGATTCTAGATTTATCCTTTATGCTGCTAATCTCCAAAATTGTGCTTAATATTCTTTATTTCCCAATAAGATAGCAATTTGAAATTACTATCATTACAAATTACTCTTCCATCATTAACTGCCATTCTAAAATATTCAACTTCAAAGAGTGTGCAGAGTGCTTAGGAAGTTAAATTTAGAGATACAACACGGAAACGGGCCCTTCGGCCCACTGAGTCCGCACTGACCAGCAATCCCATACACTGGCACACTAGGGACAATTTACAATTATACCAAGCCAATTAACCTACAAACCTGTACATCTTTGGAGTGTGGGAGGAAACCAGAGATCTCGGAGAAAACCCACGCAGGTCACGGGGAGAACGTACAAACTCCGTACCGACCGCACCCGTAGCCAGGATCAAACCTGGATCTCTGGCGCTGTAAGGCAGCAACTCAACCGCTGCGCCACTGTGCCACGACTATAGTTCTAACTATTAAAAGTGCAGAACGACTTAGAAATCTTTCTTCCATTCTATCCTCTTCCTTGATGATGTTATGGCTCTCCACTTCATCCTTGAATAGAGGCCGACTCTGTCCACATCCTCCTATTCTTACACCATTCACTTCCACCATAAGGTGTTGTAATGGGAACTCTTGTAAGTTTTGTAATGCACCACCAGGGGCGCCGAACGATTGGCAGCCCTGCCAACAGTCTGTCTGTTTTTTTTCTTTTTTTTTAACTTTTAGCGCGTTTTAAAAGTGTTTGTAAATGTTCTCCAGTTTGTTTTATGTGGGGGAAGGGGAGGGGGTCGGGGGAAACTTTTTTTCAGTTTCTTACCTTGCCGGAGATGCGATTACTTTCCAGATCGTGTCTCAGGTCGCTCTGCGGCCTACCATCGATGGAGCTGGAGGCCTCCTCGGACTGACCTGGATGCCCCCGCGGGGCGTGGTCTTAACATCGGAGTCGATCCCTTGCCTAGGACTTTACATCGAGAGCTCACAGTCTCGGGAGAGGCTAGTCGGGAGTTCCAACGAACGCAGAGGCTCGACCAGCCCCGACGCGGGGTTCGATCGCAGGCGCGAAGGAGCTGACATCCCCCCCGATGCAGGAGCTGATCGCCCCGATGCGGAGAGCCTGACTGCCGGCTACGGGAGTCAAGATCGTTCTGTCAATGGAGGGCTCGAGTTTCCCTGGCCGCGGGAGAGCAATCAAGGGAAGAGATTGAAAAAAAATGTTCACCTTCCATCACAGTGAGGAATGTGGAGGAGTCACTGTGGTGGATGTTTATGTTAAAATGTGTTTTGTGTGTTCTGTTGCTTTTTATTTGTATGACTGACTTGGCAAATGAAATTCCTCATATGTTGCAAAACATACTTGGCTAATAAAGTAATATTGTGATTGTGATTGTTTTTGCAATGTTGGAGAATATGTTTCAAAATACCGTATTTCCAGGCAATGAAGACGCACCGGCATGGAAGACGCACCCCCATTTTGAATTGCTAAATTTTGAAAAAAGGCAGCCGGGACTGGCTGTAGCGCCCAGGTCGCCTGCGAGCCCTGGGACTAGCTGCAGTTCCCAAGTCGCCTGCGAGCCCCGGGACTTGCTGTAGTTCCCAGGTCGCTTGCAAGCCCCGGGTCTAGCTGCAGTTCCGCTATCTGGTCCCTGCGGCCACTCGCAGCCACCCGAGCTTTGCTGGCATGATCCCCGACCCCCTCCTTCTCAACGCTCCTGCTCTCCTCACAACTTTACCCCTTGCGGCCCAGCCGTGCTGACCTGGGCCAGACTCCCGACACGCTATGGACTGAACTCTCCCCCCCAGCGGTGCTGTCCTTTTACAGCCGCTGTACTGAGGGATAGCCAAGTCTATCTTTCTAGGCTAACAATCTAACCTTCGGCCTCCAAGACGCAGGTAAATTTTCGGGCCTTATTTTAGGGTAAAAAATAGAATCTTCATTGCCGGGAAATACGGTACTCACCTTCCCTCACATACCGTTCCTATTACAGTGCATCTGATTCTCTCACAAAACATTTTGCTCTAACCCCGAACTATAATTGTCATCAAATTAACTGCAAACATCTATCTGTTACCTTACCATTTCATTGTCCATCTCTGTCTTTTCTCCTGTTTCTCCAATTTTGCTACCTCCGTTTCTGATGGCAACCTAGCATCCATTAACTGCCATAAACCCATGGATTCCAACAACTTTCTTGGCACTTTCCCCTCACCTTTTATCCTGCATTACTGTTCCAGTGATCCCAATATCCACACAAATACATCTTCCTCATTCCACAGCTGAGGATTCCCCTTCAGCATCGGTAACACGATACTCATTTATGTCCATTATATTTCCTGTTCGTGTATTTGCATCCCTCACCTCCATCCAAAAACTACACGTTCACTTATCCTCAACTTCCATCTCAATGGCCTCCATATTCAGGTTGCTTCTCTGGCATTTCCAAAGACATGAAAACTCCAAATGCATCCTTCCCTCTCCTCTCATCCTTCCACAGAGATTGGATTCTCTGGGATACTGGTGGTTCTTCACCACCGCCCCCCCCCCCCCCCCCCTCTAGTCCCTTCTCTTCTCATGTGCTTACACTTATCAACTTATCATGTTTATCCCCTCCTTTCCTATCACCCAAGACCATAAATGTACTCCAAATGTAGGAAAACAAAAAAGGAGCGAACTTATTTTTCATAAATGTACTTATGTGTTCAATTTCTTCAAATTCCTACTGTCATCGTTCTATAATCACTTTAACACTTCGACCACTAGATCCGTAATTATCAGGATGTCTTTTCCCAGAATATCCATGGCTATTTGTTCAGTGCTCAGGATCACAGCACTGTGTAGGCACAACTCTACAATGATGCTAAGCCGATTGTCAGGCATTGATCACTTGATGATGCCCCACTTTGTTTTGGTTGCTCACTATATAACTGAGTTATATTCACCAACGGGTGGCACCCGTAACGGTCACCTCGCCAACAGTCTGTCTCATCCTATCTCTGTTTTTATTGTTTTAAGTATGTATGTTTTTAATGTTTCTTTGTATATTTTATGTGGGGGATGGGGATCGGAGGAAACTTATTTCAGCCACTTCCCTCGACGGAGATGCGATTTTTCTCTGTGTCGCACCTGCGTCCCCGCTGCAGCCTAACGCCCCTGTCCCACTTAGGAAACCTGAACAGAAACCTCTGGAGAATTTGCACCCCAACCCAAGGTTTCCATGCGGTTCCCGGAGGTTTTTGTCAGTCTCCCTAATGGTCGAAAGTGGTTTCCGCTTCTTCTATGTTCCGGCGATTATTTCAAAAAATTCAAAACCGGCCGCGACTAAAAATAGGTTGCCGTTTTAAAAATCGGTAATTTTTTAGTCGAAGCCGGTTGCGATGCTAGTTGAAGGTGGTTGCCGGAGGTTGCAGGTAGTGGAAGGTAAGACCTTTTTTTCACCCAGTTTTATTCCACCAGGGAGGTCTTACCGCATGGAAACCTTGGGTGGGGCGCAAAGTCTACAGAGGTTTCCGTTCAGGTTTCCTAAGTGGGACAGGGGCATAACAACGTGGAGTGGTGCGGCCTTTCCTGGAGACCGGCCCTGAGCTTCAAGCCACGGGAGCGGCGCAGACTTACCATCTCAGAGCGGGCGATCCTTTGCCGAGGAACATGATCGCGGGCCATGTGGACTTTAAAACTGTGAAGCCGCGGTCTCCGGTAAGAAGAGGCCGACTCGGGGGATGGGAGATTGCAACCTTCACGTGGTCCGCCCTGTTTCGATGAATGCAATCAACCCGGCGTGCACAATCAAGTAAGATTAAATAGAACAAGTTGTCCTACAACTTTAGGCTGTGCACGTCATACGCAAGAAAAAGGCCACCTCGGGAGCTCCAAGCCTGTGGAGTGTTCCGATCCATCCCGACGCCGGAGTTTTGATCATCCCAATGCGAGTCTTGGACATTGGACCATCGGCAGCGGCGAACTGCGGAGGGTTGTAAAGCCCTGAACAAAGGAGGAAGATGACTGAACTTTATTGCCTTCCATCACAGTGAGGAATGTTGATTCCACTGTGGTGGATGTTTATGTTAAATTGTATTTTATGCGGCTGTGTGCATTGTTGCTTTTCACTTAGTATGGCTGTATGGTGGCTCGAATTTCACTGTACCTTAATTGGTTAATTGACAATAAACGCAGACATGAACTTGAACCTGACATTGGGAAATATAGAGCGCATACTCCAGATATGTAGAAGAAAAGAGGTCCATCTATGAGACAGCAGAGTACTAAACCAAGGAGATTAGCATAATTAGCAAGTTGCTTGCTTGTCAAGTTTATCTGAAGTACTCATAAGTCTTCATTGTTCATTTGTACTTTCAGCTGTATATTTTGAGTGGCTGCACTTTGAAGAACCTCTGGAGGAACCCGCAGGTCTCATTGGTTCAAGTGTTTATAATGCTATTTTTTGGCATATTAAATGGACTTATATATTATAACATACCACACACAATGCCAGAAGCTTTACAGAACAGGTAGGAGAACTACCGAAACAGTTGAATAAGCACATTAACATGTGCAATTTATTCAACGCCATGAATTACAATAATCCCATATTTTCTTTTTGACATTTTATTGCCTATTTACTTTTATTAGGTCTCCATACACTTAGACGTAATGGTGGAGCAGATAAGAGTTTCCCCAACCACTCATGAATTAATTCATGTAAGCCCTAGTACAGACCAGGAGAAGAATAGTCCTGAGTGTTCATAACCTTCTCCCTTGACCTTAGGCAACAGGTTGCTTTCTTCTCAGTTTTTCTGGGAAGACACGGGTGGTGACTGCAAATTCAAAGCTTTGCATTGAGACATGGCCATATGTGTCCCACCAATGGCACAGTATGAGCTCGAACTAGACCCGAATAGTGGCTCACTCAAAGAAGGCACCCAACTTGCACTGTGATACAAACCCAGACAAATATTTCTCCCAGGATGGGAATGTCAAAAGCCAGGGGCAAATTTTAAAGGAGAAATGCATGGAAGTTTTTTTACACAGAGGGCGGTAATTGCCCTGAATCCGCAGCTAGGGGTGATGGTGGAGGCAGATATGATGGTGGCATTTATGAGTCTTTTAAATATGCACATAGATATGCAGGGGATGGAGAAATATGGATCATGTACAGATAGATGAGATCAGTTTAACTTGGCATGATGTTTGGCACAGACGTTGTGGGCTGAAGGGCCTGCTCCTGTGCTGTACTTTTCTATGTTCGATAATTCAGAAATCCACGTTAGATTGCCTTTTAATACTGATTGATTGATTGATTGATGTGATCTCTTGTACAATGAGTCGCTATTCCTAGTTTGTATCCGATGTTAACCTGTTTTGTGCATGTTTTTGATTTCAGAATTGGGGCATTCTTCTTCATAATAATCAATCAGATTTTTGGCAACCTTTCTGCTGTGGAAATCTTCATTCAAGAAAAAGTCCTCTTCATGTATGGAAAACAGTAGATTATTCATCAATCAATCTGCTAGAATTGGTGCAAGATTAGATTCAGTGTCTCCCTCCTTTCTTTGGCAGGGCAGTTGTCTTTTCCCCAGGTGTAACATGATAACGAGGCAGTCATGCCCATGAACTAAAAATCAATGTCCAAAATCAATAGCCCTGCTGGCAAAAAAAATTAGATTCTCGATAAGAACTGACACTGGAAATAACAACTACACCACTCATGTGGACTAAGATTAGCATGTTAGGAATCAAATCATCTCTTGCAAAAATTAGAATCCATGGGAAAATAGGATTCTTCAAACCGATATTTCTAGTTTTTCCTGATGTCGGGGGATATTTCTGCAAGGTGGTGACTTTTTCCTGATTGTTATTTTCAAAACGGATGTAATTGAACTTGTTGCAGGAAACTATGGATATGATGTCTTTCCTTGTGACACAACACTATTTTATTTTAATAGAAATTAAGACTTCTGCCTGTGGGGTGGATGGAAGATATTTAGGGAGGTGGGTAAGGCATGTATGAGTAAGTGGAAAGGGGGGGTTGGGGTTTTAGCCATCTCTTGTGTTAGCTGGTTAAATGAAAATAATGAAATCACTGGGGAATTAATTTATCCATAGTATTGCAATGGTAAAATAGTTGAGTTACAGTTAACAGTGGACTTTGGGCGAGTGGGCTTCCTTGTGCGTCCATTCACTTCTACTTTGAAAATCTATGATTTACAATGATTTACAATTATTTTGACTGAAACATTTCCATGCTATTTTTTCGCAATCTGAAATGTTGGTGTTTTCAATCCTAATTCTTTTATCAGACATGAAAATGCAAGTGGCTACTATCGGACTTCAGCATACTTTCTGTCCAAGGTTCTAGTCGACCTGATTCCCAATCGTATTGTTCCAATTCTTATTTTTTCATCCATAACCTACTTTTTGATGGGTATGTATTGTAATACCTCTCTAACAGAGTATATACACTGCCTTTTATTAAATTAAGCTGCAAATATTAATTAAATAATATTCCAACTGAAGATGTTAATTCTAGGCAGAGAACTTCCAACACAAAGAAAATCTTATGAAATTAATTAGATTGATGTAACTGATATAGTAGTTCAATTATAGCAAAGGAACATTTTTTTTTAGAAATGTTAATTATGCTATAATAGAAACCTGGGGTTGGATCAGGACATTATGGGACCCTCTGATACTCCAAACGCATTGATACAAGTTAAAGAATGAATTCAATATTCGAAAATGTCAGTATACTATATATACTGTATACTGACATTTTCGAATATTGAAAAGCATTGTTGTCGTCAATTGTCAATTAATTACTTCGGATATTTGGGCAAACATTCCAACCAGTTTGCATACAAGGTTCCAGAATGATTGGGTACAACAGCAAAGTAGTTAAATTACTGGACTAGTAATCTGGAGACCTGGATTAATGATCTAGTAACATGAAATTAATTTATGTAAAGAACCTGAATTCCTAACCCACTGGATTAATAAACTCATCTGGTTTATTAATATTCTTTAGAGATGAAAATCTGCCAGTTTGACATATATGTGAGTCAAGACCCAAAGTCATCTGCTCACATATAACAACCCTGGCCCAACAAGTGATTGTTACCCCAACATGCTTCAATCTTATTTACACAGATTTGAATGGCTCATGAAGCCAGTTCATCACCACCTTCACAAGGAAATTAAATACTGGCCTTGTACATTTCATATAAAAAATATTTTCCAAAAAAATAAACTTTATTCAGAATTTAAAAAATATACAAAACATATGCAAGACAAGAACAGTGCAAAAACTTCTCTGACATTCTCAGCGTCTATACATTCATAAGTCGTGTTCGCAACAAGCACCCTTGGTTGGCCCCCTAGGGCGATATCCATTCCCTTTTTTGGGGGGGTGTCCCTCCTGGACTTTGTCCCTCAATGTCCCACAGCGAGAGGACCCTAGATCCTCCACGTTGGCTGCACCAAGCTTCAGCAAGTAGTCTTGAATGGGCCAGCCAGCAATATTCCCTGATGGACATCTTGATCTGCTGGGAGGTCAAAGCGTTCCAGACAGACCAAACAGCTTCTTTCACCAAGCTGATGATCTTCCAACAGCACTTGTGTCCTTCTCTGAATATGTCCCTGGGAACAGCTCGTAAATTAGAGTCCCCTGGATGAACCGTGACAAGGACCCTTACATTATTCTCAAGATTCTCTTCACAAATCCACACTCTGCGAAGAGGTGCGCAAAGGTTTGATCTAAAACTGTGATCATTATTGTTCCATAATGCCAGAACCTCAAACGTTCACACAATTTTTTTAAAACTATTTCACAACTTGCCCACTAAAGACTAGCATGTTTGTTCCCCACTGAATATACAAGTAAGTTTTTCACCACACTCAACATGTGCCTTTTTAATGAAGTCTGGCTGATTTTAAAACAAACCCACCTGCATTGACATCAGTTGTTCTTCCATTTAGGTTGTGTTGACCAGGCATATGTGATATTAGTTACAAGTTGTGAAAAGATTTTCTGAATAACTGCCTTAGAGCAATGCACCTGTAATAAAATCAGTAATACATCCATTTAAAATAGTTTATTTAAATCAATACTAGCACTGTACCACACATTTTCAACCCCAATGTTTTCAACACAGGCTTGAAACAGGATATTGGTTCGTTTTTTCTGTTCTACTTGACCCTCAGTCTCAGTAGTTTGTCAGCAGTGAGTATGGCCTTCCTAGTCAGTGCAAGTGTCAGCACCTTTGCAACAGCCAATGCTCTGATCGCCCTCCCATATGTCTTCATGATGGTAAGAATCTAAATCATAAACATTCCTCAATAACTTCCAGTGACCTCCCTCAGCCATCTGCAATTACTGAACTACGGTGCTCCTTCTTTGCAGGTGTTTGGAGGCTTTCTGGTGAACTTAAATGAAATGCTGCGTTGGCTGTCTTGGTTGAAGTGGATGAGTATAGTCGCTTATGGTTTGAAAGTAAGAAACATTTCTTTCCAAACATATTTATTAAAAAGAAAATAGAATGCCTGCACTTGCATTAGGACTTTATTTAAAAACGTAACTTTGGGTAGGAAGGAACTGCAGATGCTGGTTTAAACCAAAGATTGACATAAAAAGCTGGAGTAACTCAGCGGGTCAGACAGCATCGCTGGAGAAAATGAATAGCCCCTTCGAGCCCTTTCTTCAGACTGAGGGGAAAGGGAAACGAGAGATATAAACAGTGATATAGAGAGGTATAGAATAAATTAATGAAGAATATACAAAAAAGTAACAATGGTTGTTAGCTATGGGCTAGGTGACAACAAGTTATACAGACAATGAAACTCACCAGGTACTTTGGGTGTTGGCTTGGTTTACTGGAGTCCAATTGACCAGAACTGTTGGATGGTAAGATGACCTTACTCTCATTGTCCTCCATACAGTTAATTGTCTGAATTGGCTTTGAGGGGACATTTTTGTGGAGACATTGTGGGTAAGCTGTCAGAAAATAAGATGCCTTAAAAATCAAAGTCAGAACAAGTGGGGATGTTTGGTCAGAGGATGAAGCATGTTCAGGTCACCAGGACCGAGGAGTTGGATAAGGTTGGACTGACTCAAAGCAGAAGGACTGCAAAAGTCTTCAGAATGCCAAGGGAGGACAGGACTACGAGTGCACTGATGTGAATGAAAGAACTGCAGCAAAGATGGACACAAAATGCTGGTGTAATTCAGCAGGTCAGGCAGCATCTTTGGTGAAAAGGGACAGGTGAGGAAAGGTCTCAACCTGAAACGTCACCTATTCCTTTTTGCCAGAGATGCTGCCTGACCCACTGAGTTACTCCAGCATTCTGTGTCTATCTACTAGGAGTGCACTGATGGAGTCAGCTGAGGTGGAGTTCGAATCTAGCAACAGACACCAGCAGTAAAAATTCAAATGTAAGAAAGAAATTGAGAGGCAAAATGCATTTAATATTTCCTAATGACAAGCAGTTGCCTGCGTGTAACTTTAGAAACTGTAACCAAAGCATGGGATGCAATAAAGAGCCTGTCCCCAAGCACATTTCATGATAACATCTTGGGAATTGCTTTAGAACAGGACAGGGGCTTTAAATTGAATCTGTGATGACAGTTTCTGTTTTAAAGTTATATAAAAGATTGGAAACATATGGAGAGGCATCAGTGGCCAAGGGAGCACTGATGTATGAGGCCGAATATGGTTTCCTAATTTTCAGTTGGACAGATCTGCCAACTATTCCCAACACACAGTACGTTCCATTCAACCATGGGAGGTTCACGGGATGATCAAGTAACAGATACTATAGAAAACTATTAAATTTTAGCTTTAAAACAGTTTCATAATCCATTTGCACTAAATAGTTCATGTTTGGACAACTATTTAACGTCATATTTTTCCACAGGCACTGATAATCAATGAACTAAAAGGACAAATATTTTACACAAATTCAACAATGTGAGTATTTGGATTTTAGCTACTTGAATTAACATTTTTAACTCTAATGAATAAATGATCTTTTATAAGTGCCAAATAGGCAGCTAGCACAGATTAGGAATCCAGCTGTGGAAAGTTTCATTTCATATTTGAAAATGAAATATAAAAGTGAGCAGCATTGGATATGCAATTATAATAGTCACATGGTCAATAAATGTGAATCTTAACCTTGTGATGTGTTTATTTCAGACGTTGTGCGTTGCAGAGCAAAGTTGTTTAGAAATTCATTCTTAAAAGCAATTTTCAGATGCATAGCACTGAAAAAAAGCTATTTTGAGTGGGAAAATAATTGCAACATTTCTTATGGTGCGACTCTGGAAATTCAGCTGGATACTTCTGCTTGCAAAGCCTTCTGGTACCAATCATGATGTTTACATCAGTTACATATGGTCATAAGTGATAGGAGCAGAATTGGGCCATTTGGCCTATCAAGTCTACTCCGCCATTCAATCATGGCTGATCTATCTCTCCCTCCTAACCCCATTCTCATGCCTTCTCCCCATAACCCCTAACACCCATACTAATCAAGAATCTATCCATCTCTGCCTTAAAATATCCATTGACGGCCTCCACAGCATCCTGTGCCAAGAATTCCACAGATTCACCACCCTCTGACTAAAGACATTTCTCCTCATCTCCTTCCTAAAGGACCGCCCTTTAATTCTTAGGGTATGACATCGGGTCCTAGACTCTCCCATTCGTGGAAACATTCTCTCCTCATCCACTCTATCCAAGCCTTTCACTATTACAGATGGGGCAATGTCAATTCTCAAGCAGCACTGCAACTTTGCTCAAGGAATTAAGCCACATTGTCCTAAGGAAAGGGGTGGAAGATTGCAACTTTCACGTGGTCCGCCCTGTTTCGACGAATGCAATCAACCTGGTGTGCACAATCAAATAAGATCAAATAGAACAAGTTTTCCTACAACTTTAGGCTGTGCATGCCATACGCAAGAAGTCCTAAGGAAAGAGTACTGTTGATCGTGGTTCTAAATGACATGCAGTTGCATCATTTAACAGCCCTGGCTCCTGACCCTTTAATTTTAATTTAATTTTATGGCATGTTTTCCTGGATTCATATTTAAATGTATCTCTTATTCTGAAGAACCACGATGAAAGTGATGGGGGTAGAATAATTCCTTGATAACTCTCTCCATTCCATTCATTATTTTAAACATCACAACCCAATCAAATCTCACCCTCACATACAACCACTGCTTTGATTACGATATTGCTCATTTGGGATAAATTTTCTGCAGTCAGATCCCAGGTCAAAGCAGTGATCCATGAGGTCTGTAGTAGCCAAAACGTGGCATTTGGCTTACTTTATAATGGAATAGGATCAAGAATATGACTTCACTGGCATCATGGAATCATGAATGGAGTTGACAATGAAAGGGGAATTATTCCAAATGAAGACATATCCTTAAAATTCAAGTGAAATGCACCTTTGGGATGTTGACCTCAATTGCACTACGCCTGGAGATGTTTACTGTTACAGTTAATTATTTCCTTGTGTTTTACTGTTATCTGATCAGATTGTACTACTATGATCTCCAATCTGTATTTTGCAGGATTCCTGGAGAGATCTACATGATTGAGCAAGGTATTGATTACAGCGTCTGGGGATTCTGGCAAAATCAACTTGCCCTTTTCTGTCTAATGATAATATTCTTACTTCTGTCATTTATACAGCTTTTAAGAATTGACAAGTGGAAATAAGGAGTTAATTTTGTTTACTGAGTATTTGGTTGTGTTCCTGGTGTACTTTTACTCTTTGCCTTGCAATCGCAGAGACATTATAACATTGTTCGGAAATGAAATATATAATGAAACCATGAAACGCTGGAACTACTTGACAACTCAAGCAGTATCTGAAGAGAGAGGTGAACATTTAAGATCAATGACCTTTCATCAGTTCAATGCCGATGAAAAGGTATTGGTTCTGATAAAAGTAATTGACCTAGGATATTAATTGTGTTCCTCTCATTACTGATGCTGCCAGACTTAATGAGTATTTACAACATTGGGTTTTCATTTCAGATTTCTAGTATCTGTGATATCTTTGAGGGAATTTTGTAAAATGAAACTAATTGCTTTAGCACTTTTTTGTTTAGTATTTGTCCTCCTTTAGCAATGACACGACAATTAACTTTCAGTGGGACATCTAGTTAATAATTATAAACAGACATTGCCAAACTACTTCTGATAATTGGTTGTTGCTGCAATCATTTATGTAACGCATTGGGACTTTGGATTTTTACCTCATAACAAAAGTTAAGTGCTTATATAATTTGCCTGTATAACTATGACCACGTGACATAAACTGTAACAATATGTATTCTTCCAGGGTTGCATTTTCTCCTCAATTTGCTCTGGATTCATGTCCTTGTCAATATTTTTCTTTCCCCAATGCCATGTCATGTAAGTTGATCAATGTTCCTGAACAAATTAATAAACTTTTCCATGTCTTGGAGATCATTGTTTTTACACAACATCATATTTAGTAGATTGTTTTTCTCAATAAAAGACTTTGACTGTACAGGGGTTCGCCATTTTGCCAATTGTATTCATGCTGATTCTTTGAATTATTATTGATATATGGAATTGCTTCAAAAAAGGGAATACAAATATCCAACTTCTGAAAGCCAACAAAACTGCAACCTCAGTCATACTTCCTGAAACTCAAACACTTTCAAGTTTCTTATTCTGAAATGGTGATGAAGTGATTATTGTAATTAAATTATTGCATCGAATAATGTTATTCCATCCCAAAGCCTTGGAAGTAAATTGCTACTCATTTATCACCAGTGAAACAAAATCTTTGAAATCCCTTCCTGACAACACTTTGGAGGCACTTACATACCACAAATTAACCCTGTCTACAGCAGCCCGGGTTCAATACCACTACTTCAAGAGCAACAAACCACTTACATACCACACATTAATTTTAAAAAATCCAAAGGACACAAAGATAGTTATCAGGTTATTGAAGGTTCAGCTTCACATGTATCTGTAAATAAACCAAATGGCCTGTAAAAATGTGGTGAATGGAGCAGTTACACAGAAGTCTTCCTGAATTTCATGAGGATGGCAGTGGAAAACAAAGGCGTGGCCTGTGATTTTCTGAAAACTATGGTTCTTTAGCATCAATCTGGTGGAGAATTGAAGAACATCAACTACCTCTTGAAATGTGTCTACTTACCCGATCATGCAAATGAGAAGTTCAGTTGTTTATGAAGATATTTATCTTTCACAGTAGGTTTTTTTATTCAGAAGGCCACATCCTCAGAGGATTGTCATCTGGAAGCTTTGAACTATTTGGCATTTCACGCTTAATATTCTGTGATGGAGCTGACACCTCAGGGCAAAGCTGCCAAAGTCAGAGAAGAGTAGTCAGTAAACTGGAGTTGCAATTAAAACTGGAATTGACAAGGTTATTCTTCTAAAAGGAAAAACTGAAACAATTCCCAATGGAGAACAGCTGTGAAAAGCTGCTCGTTATGCCAAAAATTAATGTTCTTTATGCAGCAATGTTACAACATTTTGAGATTTTAAAAATCAAGTCTGCAATTTATCCCATCAGATAAAGCATAAAAAGAAGTTTAATTTGACACCTAATTCACTTTCATATCCAGTATTAAAAAAGTTATGGCCATTTTCATACTCTGAAATTAGCATCTTGTTCCCTATTACTTTTCCATTGACTTAACTCAAAAACTGTGATCGAGGACAGTCAAAAGCCCATAACTTTCTTAAAAATTAAGAGAACTGGAAGAAATGTTCAGTTATTATAGATTGAAGCATTCTGAAACAAATATGAAACAATCTTACTTGGATGACCTGAAATTAAAGCATATAATTAGTTAGTTACCTAATTGTAGCTAATTACAAAATTCAATTACTAGATCTAAACATCTATCCATTTCTTAAGAAAAGGTTAACATTTTTAAATAGCCTTAGTGTCCAAATAACATTCACACAAGAATTCACAATATAACATGATTTTTATATCTCATTGTCATGAATTTATAGGCCAAATGGAAGGAATTTATTGTTTAATTCCCGTAAATGAATGGCCATTTTAATCATCTTGCGAGTGGGTTTTTGTGGAACGCGATCGATTGGAACGTTGCGGTTTGCAGTGAATTTAAACCCCATATCGGCAGTAAAAACACTGCCGGTTCGTATGGGGCCCAAATCACATTTTCGCAACGTGAAATTTTGATTAAAGTCATCCTAAGAAGCAAGTTTATATGTAAAATAGACGACTTACCTTGCTTTGTCCCGTACGTGAGATCCGTTCCATTGCCTGCGTTAGAAGCGTTGACGCTTTTTATTTTACTCCAGCGCTGAAATTGTCCCGCGGGGTTTTAAAAAAAAATTCCGAGAACGGCAGTCGGAACGAATTTTCAGCATCAGGTAGCAGCCCAAGAAAATATATCTCGGACAGGCAGGAGAAAACGGCATTTTAATCCCGCCCCCCTCCTCAAAGGCGCCAAAGTCACACACACGGCCAGTGACAGAACTGCAGCGCCGCTGAAGGTAAGTTTTGTAACATACCTACTTTATGGTTGAAGAAAGGACATTGAGCTGGATTGGGGAGACAATGGTGATGAGACAAAAGAGAGAAATGCTCTCCTTAAATATGGAATTCAATTTTAACCTAATAGTTGGAAAAGTCCTAAATGGCATGCATAGGATAAGAGGTTTCTGCCCCATAGCTACGCCTTGGATTTGGTGGAAATGGGAGGAGTCAAAGGACGCGCATGGGCCCCAGCTATGCCTTCCTCTTTGTAGGGTACATCGAACAATCCTTGTTCGAGGCATACCGTGGCCCTATCCCCGAACTCTAGCTCCGCTACATTGACGACAGCATTGGTGCTACCTCCTGCACCCATACAGAACTCACTGACTTCATCCACTTCACCACTAACTTCCATCTAGCACTCAAATTCACCTGGACCATTTCCGACATCTCCCTCCCGTTTCTAGACCTCACCATCTCCATCGCAGGTAACAGACTACTGACCAACATCTACTATAAACCCACTGACTCCCATGGCTATCTGGACTACACTTCTTCCCACCCTACTTCTTGTAAGGACTCTATCCCTTACTCCCAATTCCTCCGTCTACGCCGCATCTGCACCCAGGATGAGGTGTTCCAAACCAGGGCATTGGAGATGTCCTCATTCTTTAGGGAACGGGGGTTCCCCTCTTCGACTATTGATGACGCTTTCACCAGGGTCTCCTCTGTATCACGTAGCTCCGCTCTCACTCCCCATCCCCCCCTCGTAACAAGGACAGAGTCCCCCTTGTCCTCACCTTCCACCCTACCAGCCATCGCATACAACACATAATCCTCCGACATTTTCGCCACCTCCAACGGGTTCCCACCACTGGCCACATCTTCCCATCTCCTCCCCTTTCTGCTTTCCGTAGAGACCCTACCTTCCGTAACTCCCTGGTCAATTCGTCCCTTCCCACCCAAACCACGCCCTTCCCTGGTACTTTCCCTTGTAACCGCAGGAAATGCTACACTTGTCGTTTTACCTCCCCCCTCGACTCCATCCAAGGACCCAAGCAGTCTTTCCAGGTGAGGCAGAGGTTCACCTGCACCTCCTCCAACCTCATCTACTGCATCCGCTGTTCCAGGTGTAAACTGCTCTACATCAGTGAGACCAAGCGCAGGCTTGGCGATCGCTTCGCCCAATACCTATGCTCAGTTTGCAATAACAAAACTGATCTCCCGTTGGCTCAGCACTTCAATTCCCCCTCCCTTTCCGAATCTGACTTTTCTGTCCTGGGCATCCTCCATGGCCAGAGTGAGTTCCACTGCAAATTAGAGGAGCAGCACCTCATATTTTGCTTGGGTAGTTTACACCCCAGCGGTATGAACATTGACTTCTCCAATTTCAGATAGTCCTTGCTTTCTCTTTCCTTCCCCTCCCCTTCCCAGCTCTCCCACAGCCTTCGCCTCTTCCTTTCTCCCCCCCCCCCCCCACCGACATCAGTCTGAAGAAGGGTCTCGACCCAAAACGTCGCCTATTCCTTCACTCCATAGATGCTGCCTCACCCGCTGAGTTTCTCCAGCATTCAGATTCAATAATCTGTTCCAGCAGGTCTAGTTGAGACAAATATTGACTAGGAAATTTAGCAAACGCTCTCTGCTTCTTTGATAGTGTCATCTGATTTTTCAGGTACCACTCAGACAGCCATTCCGAAAGACCACATCAAAGTTAATCCGGCATGCTCTCTGCCATGAGATGTCAGCCTAGCTCTTGCCAATCATCTTGAGTTGAAACAGTTGAGCCACCACTGAGATCTCAAAATATTGTGGATGCTAATTACATTTACAACAGTTATTCCCTCAATAGTTTATTGTGAACAGATTTAAAGTGCAGATAATGAAGTCTAGGCATTTCTTATTTTAATAGGCCAATAAAAAAGAAACATCAAATGTCTAAAAAGGGGGGGAAATGTAGCCCTGCTATATATCTGTTAATTAAATGGCAATTAAGGTACTCTTAAACATGCACCTCTCTCCCCAACCTGCTGAATTGAGCCCAACACATTTCAATGAGGAGCTTTGCTGAAACTCCTTGCAGATTAGTTACCATACATTTGCATGCCAAATCACCCCACCTAACATGATATTCTGATTGTAAACGTGGCAAGCAGCCCTGAAACTTTGTTCTTTGACCTAAGCATTGTGTGACACAGGATCACAAGTTGTGTGAAACACGCTCATGTACATTTTAAGATTAATTAAAAAATTGAACTCTGAATTTTGCTAAGTGGTTGTACAATTCGTTTGTGGCATTGTTCCAATTTGTATCTTGGCCAATTTTCCCTCGTTTATATATCTCTCTTTTAATTTATAATTTTTGGGCACCTAAGTATACTGACAAGACCAGAATTTGCCTGTTCCCTTCACCTTTGAAATGTGTGTGTTGCTAGGCAATTTCAAAGAGTGCTTAATATTGGTAGGTCTGGAGGCATTTCAGGCCACACGGGTAAGGACAGCACATTTCTTCCCCTGACATTGGTAAAGCACATAACTATTTCAAACAAGCTGATAGTTTTGTGATCATCGTTGATAATTTTGTGATCAGCATTAGCAAACTGTATATTAGTTCCACAGCAACTAAGGTTGATTTGAATTCAAGTCTATGGATTATTTGTGAGATAACTTAATTGTCACACCACAACTATTATTTGATCAATCCTGTGGGCTTCTAACTATTCTAAACGTATCGATCAGAATCATTGTAGTTCTGAAGGAGAACTATATTCTCCGAGCTGAAACATAAACCAAGGCCTTGTCGGTGCTTAAATACCATGAACAATATTTCCTCAGACTACTAAGGTTTTTTTTCAGTATCCTGGCTTACATTTGGATGTCAATTGACTCACTAATGATAATCTAGCTGTTCATTCACCTAGTCCTAGTTGCGTGCAAATTACTTGCCATCTTGCTCTGTGTAACAAGTGACTGCACTTTGAATGCGAAGAATCTTTGAGAGCTTTATAAATGAAAGACAACTTCTTTCTTCTTGATCTGTGCAGTTCATCAATAAGCCCTCTTTACCAATCTCAATTCACAAAAGGGAAAGAGAAAAATGTTTTAACCTTTGGCACATTATCAGGTTTAGATCAATGACTAGTCTAAGCACATTTGGATACTTTATTGCAAAAATATGAGTTGCATTTCCTAGCACTGCAATTAAATACCAATTGGTACATACATTTTCCAGTTCACATTTCATCGGCTGTAATAGCTGTACACATTTTAACAAGAATACATTAGCAATAATATCAAGCATTCTAAGCAGACAAGTATGAAAGTACAGTAAAAATCTGTAAACCATTTTCTGCAATAAATTCTTCAACTCCACAACTGTACACCAGTAACTTTTGACTTCAGTAATCTTTACAAGATATACACAAGGGTGTGAACAGCAGAAAAGAACTTTCCTCTCACTGGTGGAACAGTTACTTCCATGTAACAGAAGACATTACAACAGCTTATATTAAGCATTGACTGCTGACACTTCACATAGATCTTTAGCAGTTTGGAAAATTGGCAAGGCTTTACAAACTTCCGCAAAGCAGTATAATGCACATCATAAAAATAATAGATGAATAAGAGGAAATTGAAGGCAAGCTCCTCTGGGTCCAGCAGATGATTGGGGGCTGGAACCCATTGAATATGGCCATCTCATTGCCTTCTAACGTCCTGCTAATTATCCGATCTTCATACATCCAATCTCCTTTTCCACTATTTGTCACATCATCACACTCAAGCTCAATGTCCGAGAACACACACACACTTCAATAATTACATTTAACCTCCATCCTTCATTATTCTGTGTGTCCAGCAGCATCTTAGCCCTGGTGGCCCTCTGTGAAACAATATCCATACTCTAACATTAGATCCAAAATCAAATAGAGTTTCTATTATATACATTTTCACAAGACAGTGAATGTCAATGTGTTTTTGCTCTTACATGTGTGTTACAAAAATAAAAACTTGTTCACAATTGGCAAGAAACCAAGTATGCAACCAAACAAATTAGGATTGCATTAAAGCTGGACAGAAAGCTGAATTTGCACACTGGTTTATCTTTTAATACACTTCGAGTTCCAACATCTGAGATTCCTGCACGTGAAGTTGATCAGTTGCTGCAGAAATACATACTGAAAGAACAACAGGGTTCAGAGAATAACTGAGATTCTACTGAACCTTACTGATCCATCCAATTCCTTGCTCCATTATTTGTAAAACCAGTAACCTAACAAATCAAATTTGCAACACCTTGGATAAATTAGAAAGAAAATTTAGATGAAAACATTAAACATCCATCGCCAGTACAGATGCTGGAGATACTCAGTAGATCAGGCCACATCCGGTAAGTGACAAACAAGAGTTAACAATTCAGATTGATGACCTCAATGTTACCCATTTTCTCTTCACAGGTACTGCCTGACCTGGTGAGTATTTCTAGCATTTTCTATCATTATTTCAAACATCCTGTAGCTAGATTCAAACTTTTAAGATCATTTTTTTGAGATGTTGAAACCATCAAGCCCTAAATAGATTTTGAGGTTTTTGTTAAGAAACATCACAAAGGTGGTCCTTGTACTTATTTTAATACAAAATATTTCAACAATTGATTTTAATTTTAAATGGGCGAATTAAATTGTGTACTGCAAAATTTCTGGTACAACTTAACAACATGTAAACTATAAAATGCATTCAGATCATTCTACTGTAGTAGAGATGTTTCACATTTTACCTCAATGTAATGATCCAAATTATCAGTGTCTAGAGACTACTTGGTCAGATTACATTGCAAAATTGCAATAATTATGTACATCTGCAGGACAGCAGTGCAGTTGCTACATCCAGCATCAGAACTTCAAACTTAATTTCTAAATAATAACCAAATATTTTCTATTTTATAATTTATATAATTCTATCTCAAGCCTTCATCATTTTTCATTTATACTAATCATTAAATGCACTATCAGTTCTCAATATCACAACTGATATGTGATAACTTTTACAGAGTTACTATACATTCAGTTAGTAGCAATATCAGTTTTTAGTCCCAGCATCAGTCTACTTTAAGATAATTGCCGCGAAACCCATCATTGGTTTTGGCCTGATCACAAAGGTTAGTGTCGTGGTTTAAATCGTGCCATATACAGACTGCAGTTCTGGCAGTAGGCCTCACCAGCATCTGTGAGAACCAGCTGGCATAGAGCACACGGGCGACCTCTGGTGGCAGGTCGTGAAGTAGTCTGTTCAGCTGATGGTCTCCTTGAATACACACCAGTACCATTGGTCCTTGCAACAGTTTTGCTGGGCAAACACCTCCTATCACTGTGCTGAGACTGGGTGTAAACTGCCTTCCTCCAATCCTCATCAGGAGGTACATCAAGACGGATAGGACCTGAAGACTTAAAGCAAGGAGATTTCTGAGGTTCCAAAGTATTTGCCATGAAGTTGCCTTTTGGAGAAGTATTCTGGCCAATGCTATGCCTCAATCTGTAATTCCCAGGAAAAGTGTCAAAACTATCAGGCACCTCAGGTGTGGTTTGATATGGTGACCTGCTGAGTGTTGCCATGCTAGGTGGATCTTTGCAAAGTTGTTCGACCTTTGTCTTATCAGGAAGAACTGCTTGAGTTATTCTCTGCTTGATTATGTTTGCAACATTAATCTGGTCTTTCCTGATGGGTCTCTGTCCTAAGGTTATTCTCTTCTCTGAGCGTGGCAAAGTACCATAGTTCACTGCAACACTCTGGTAGTTCTCGTGGTTGAGAGCTTCACCCCGGTCAAACACAGCCAGTAGTTTTTCGACGTTCCTGTCTATTTTCGACAAAAAAACACGTAAATTAGATCATTATATTGATCAGATCAAAACAGCAATAACAACATTCTACTCCAATTCTTCAGACTGATTCGTCAGTCATTCACCATAACTAATAGAGACATTGATGAAATAAATACCGTTTGCACTGATGGGCTGAAGTGCACACGTTGCAATGCAAGGAATGTTATGGGTAAGGTAGATGAATTTAGACCCTGGATTAGTGCATCGAATTGTGATATTCTGGCCTTTGACGGTTACTATATTTCAAACATGACAGAGGAGATAAAAGAGGAATCACATTGCTAATCAGGGAGATTGTCACACTGAAGAACTCATCCACTGAAGCAGTATAGGAAGTCATGTTGCATCTTTATAAAACTTTGGTTTGAACACATTAGGTGTATTGCATGCAAGTTCTAGTTTTCCCATTAAAGGAAGGATGTGGAGGCTTTGAAAAGGGTGTACAGGAGGTTCACCAGGATATCGCCTGGATTAGAGAGTATCTGCTATAATGAGAGGTTGAAGAAATCTAGATTATTTTCAAAAGGGTATCAACAACTAAGGGGAGCTAAGAGGAGATGTGATAGAATTTCATAAAATTATGAGAAACATAGATGGGGTAAAAATATCAAACACTGGAATGCAAATGTTTAAGATGGGGGGGGGGAGAGTTTAATAGACATATGTAGGGCAAGTTTATTGTTACACAGAAATTGGCAGGTGCCTGGAACACACTACCAGGGCGGGTGCTGGAAGAAGTCATGATAATGACGTTTAAAAGGCACATGAACATGCAGGGAAGAGAGGAATATGGATCACAGGCAGGCAGATAGGGTTATTTTTAGTGGCCACAGACATTCTGAGATGAAGGGCCTGTTACTGTGCTATACTGTTCTATGTTCTACATGGCTGTCCTAACCAATCATTTGCTGAAATAATATCAGAACACGGGAATCACCACAGAATTTCCAACTGAACCCAGGATCTTAGATCTGTGAGGCAGCAACGCTAACTGTAGAGCTACTTTGCTGCCCTGTGTGCTGTAACACTGCAGTCATTCATGATCCATTGGATTTAATCCGCAGCTAGACTGCCATGTGTGTTTCCAGCTATTTATCCATTTTGAATCTTACTACAGAATAAAAATAAATGGCACAAACTTGTCAAATATTATACAATTTTCCGATTTATTGGCATATGCTGAATGGCAGCAAATGACCAAACAAATCTTATGTTGCAAAATACATGCGCGAATAGCACGGTGAACAGTTTAAACACATCCTAATTTGATATCTTAATACTAATATATATGTGAAATAGTACCATATGAAATTAGCATTAGCTAGACAAGGGCTTTATAGACAAACTTTAGGACAAATGTACACTGAAAAAGACGTAAATGTTAGTATTTTGTGCAAGCAGGATTACCTGAAGCTCTGTTTGCATCACCAGACATGTTGGGCTGCAGTGGATCAAACGAGAGGTGTTGTGGTAGGAAGGGATGATGTTGAGGGTAGGAGGCTAACACAAGAGGATCAGGGGAGGGGCCTTTGGCCGTGGTCAATGAAGAGGAACTGACTGATCTGTTTTGAGGCTCCACTTGTTTTCTCACATTTGTTGTTTCCTTCCAACATAAGCGAACAATGACAAAATGAAAAAACATTTCACGGAGACAAAGGAAATAAACTGGTTAAAATGTATTCAATTCACTCAAGGCCAATTCAGTGCCATTTTATGCCTTTGTTGCCGCAGGACGGTTTACTTACGATACTGTGAGGAATAACCACAGGATTCTCTCTGTGAGCAAGGATGGTTCCACTCAGGCTGCGAGCAATACGACGGAAATTATCTGCACTGTAACTGTCATTTTCCAAGTTTTCTCTTGGAGAAAACTCATTGAAATGCACCTTATAAAATGAGATGTACAAATAAATACATTTTAAAGTAAAAACTGGAGAACAGTCCAACAGTTTAAGAACAGTTCTAAAATCTGTTAACTCATGCCCTAATTAATTTGACTAGCTGCTTTCCAATGATACAAATGCATACATATTCTTCACCTGGACTCATTTTCCTTCAACATCAATGGCTATTTCTCGACCAGCCTTAAAATGCATTAATTAGAAACAGCTTTATTTCCAATTTTTTCATGAGAGTTCATTGACCTGAAGCATTAAATCTGTTTCTCTCTCCACAGATGCAGCTTGATTTGCTGAGTATTTTCAAGTCAAGTCAAGTCAAGTCAAGAGAGTTTATTGTCATGTGTCCCAGATAGGACAATGAAATTCTTGCTTGCTGCAGCACAACAGAATATTGGGAGCAAAAGTACAGAACAGTTCCGCTCCATAGATGCTGCTGCACCCGCTGAGTTTCTCCAGCACTTTTGTCTACCTTTGATTTTCCAGCATCTGCAGTTCCTTCTTAAACAGCTCAGTTCAATATATACATAAATAAGCAGATAAAGTGCAATAGGCTGTTACAGTTCAGAGTCTGTTTGTTGGCGAGTTTAATAGCCTGATGGCAGTGGGGAAGTAGCTGTTCTTGAACCTGGATGTAACAGATTTCAGGCTCCTGTACCTTCTGCCTGATGGTAGCGGAGAGATGAGTGCGTGGCCAGGATGGTTTGGGTCCTTGATGATGTTGGCTGCCTTTTTGAGGCAGCGACTGCGATAGATCCCTTCGATGGTGGGGAGGTCAGAGCCGATGGTGGTCTGGGCAGTGGTTACAACTTTCTGCAGCCTTTTCTGCTCCTGGACGCTCACGTTGCCAAACCAAGCCACGATGCAACCACTTTTATTTCATTTGGATTATTCCACTGATTCTTCACGAGAAGATTGGTACAGTGTTTTAATTTGCCCAATTAAGCAAGACAGAGGAAACATTTTGATAAATCAAACTTTATCTTAAAAGATCAAGATACATCTTTCAAAATGGTAACAGAAGACTTTAACCTGTTAGATATGCACAATTTATCCCAATACACTATTTATTCGCACCATTAAACATGAACAGCCTGAAAGAAAGCAACAATTTAACATAAATAGTTGAACCTAACGCATTGCATATTTAAAAGCAGATTAAACTTCAATTCAATTCAGAATGAAATTTATAACAGGTAAGGAACAATAAGTGCCGTGTCTTACAAAGCTATCACGTACCTTTGTGCTCACTGGTACAGCTGCTCGATAAGCACTGCGCTCAATCTCTGCAGTCGGAGTCTTTGATCGCCCTCTTTCAGGCGGAGAGAAGTGTTTTCTTGTAACGTTTTGTGCAGAAACTATTGGCACACACATCAGAAATATTAACATTTCCTTTATTTAAAGTATCCAAGTGTAGTTAGATTATTGATTTTAAATAAATTGGCCTCCAAAGGATGATCTATTATACCATAAAAAACATACAACTTCATTATGAAAGTACTGCATCCCCTAAAAAGGTCCCAGATATTTCAATGGAGGTCCTAGGTCCTCTGGTAATTGTGCTCTTTTCTAGTGTTCCTCAACAAGAAGTCTGTGGACTAATGTCAGTCTGTAACATAAATGTTTGCCAGTCTATGTGAAATTAGATAAAAAAGATAAATAAATGCAATAGTAATGTCAGAGATAGGGTTGGAAATGTGGACAGGTGTGCATCCACAGCTGGGGATTGGCAACATGTGTCATGTATGCAGTTAAGATCTGGAGGTAAAGGTAACAGGGAGTATGACTGGGAAGGATGGTGATATTCCAGGAAGGAAGCAGTGGGAAAGGGGTCCTTTACTTGCAGCTGCAGTAGAAATTGTTTTATGTGGGCCAAGGAACAGTTTAAGCTCATACGATCACCAAACTTCTTCATTCTACTCTGCAATTTTTATTAAGCTATTCGAGATTATAAATTGCTGTACTCAAATCATTCCACTGAAGCAATGGTCATTTTATCCCCTTTACCAAGATGTACATGTTATACGTTACTTATAATACAACCTTTCTATAAACTCAAGGACAAACAACCAACTAGCAGAAATAAATCAAACTAAACTAATGGTGGCATTATGTGTTAAAGATAGAAGCAGAGAGAAAAAAAACAAACAATTGCAAAGCCATAAACTACATATTCAGGGCATCTGGAATAATGACAAAAATACTGGAAATGCATAGAACGTCAATCTGCACCTGTGAAGGAAGTAGCATTAACTGTTTCACTCTTCATACGTGCGGATTGGCTAGGTACTTCAAGGATGTACTGTTCATGTTCATATGTGATAGGAACAGAATTCGGCCCATCAAGTCTACTCTGCCATTCAACCACTGTTTTTATCTTACAAATATTACCAAAATAATGCACATAGTAAGATATGTACATGTTAATGAATAATGTCATCAAGGGTTAAGATACAGCTGATCAAAGGTCAACCCTCAGGGATTCCAAAATAACAGTTCAAAGACAGGAACGGTCACCTTTGCAAGATGGTGTATTACAATCAATAGGAAATTAATTGAAGATATGAGAAAAGAACAGTGATTCAAAGGCAATGATCGAAGCAGATTTGACTGGGCATTTTTGAAAATACAGACTGACCAGGATGCACAAGTGATTAATTGTGCTCATGGTCAAAATGGCATGCTAAATGGCTGATCATTGCTAAAACTGAATCAGGTATAAAAAGGGGATATGGATTTGGGTAGTGGCAACATATTCAGCAACTTGAGGCAAAAGAGTTTAAAAATGAAGCAGTAGTTTGCAAGAAAACAAGATGGTCTTTGTATTTGCAAGAAGTGTATATTGATAGCAGTTCACGCTACACAGGGTGGAAATGATAGGGGCCAGTAAGTAGAACGACGGTCAAACTAAATGTGGAGAATAAAAATCAAGAAAATCAAGAATTTATCTTCTTTACCACAGTCCAGATCTATTTGAACGATTTGCAAACTCACCAAAATAGTGAAGCAGACAGGAGGATACCTAGTAATAATGAGATTTAATTGTTAATCCAAATTTTACTGTAATTAAGAAAAGTAATAGATCTTTCCTACTGTCGTGCTTTCGTGCCTTCTCAGAAAACCAATTCTCAGACCCTACATGAGACTTATAATGCTTGGGTAATTGGTCATTAGCTACTGAATACCATAAACAGTACATCCAAACTCATGTCACACTTTCCACAAACTATGCAGCAATATTTTTTGTTCACTACATGTTGCATCTTCTTACCTGGTTTAATGCTACTTTGCCTGGTGACTTTCTCTGCCAATTGTCTACCTGGTAAGTATCTCCTATTATCCGAAGCATGCAGACTTGCTTGATAGAGGGATTCCAGCTCTGAAAACTCCAGCTGTATGTCCTGATCTTTAGCATTAATCGGCTGCATTTGTTGCCCATGACCATGTGTGTTACTTTCTTGGCTGGGCTGTTTATTATGCAGATGTTGCTGTTCACTGTTTCGGCAATCTGACCGAGGCACATAATGTTTTCTTATATCATCAATCCAGTGGTCTACAGGTACAGAAGAACTTGTGGAATGTTCATGCTGCTGTCTAATCGGACCAGAGTTGTTGTTTAAACAGGTGTCTCCGAAAAGTGACTGGACAATACGTTGGTATTTTTGATCACATGTATCATCTGTTGGAGGGTCAGATAGAAAATCTGATGCACCAGAATGGCAGCTCAGATCTCTTGCAACAGTATTTGTCTTTGGTCTGTATGAAGGTACTGGTAGAGGAGCAGGTGCCTCAGTTTTACAATCTAATGGTGCATCTGAAACCTGGGAAGAATATAAGCTGTCAATAGGCCACTTTTCACTGTCCAACTGATCCTTGCTCTGAAGAAATACTACCTGTTGATTATTATTCAGAGGTAGCTGCAATACTTCCTGATCCATTTTCTTTGGCCGAGAATTGGAATGCACTCTTTTGTAATTAACATCTTCATTTCCCTGGCCCAGCGTTGCATTTAATCTTTGAATCTGTGCTGTCGTTGACTGTACATTACCCATATCAACTGTTGTCTTGATCTTTGGTGAATGGGCACCTTCAATCTTTGAGTTGAACTCCAAATTCAAAATTGCTTTAGGGGTAGAAGATTGATCAGAGGTCCACTTCAAGTTCGTGGACGACAAAATTGTAGATGGAGATATACTGGTATCAGTCGTGTTCAATTCAAGTTGCCTTGAATTGAAATACAGAGAATGAGGCGTGATCTTTGGATACAAATCTATTTCATCTCTTGGTGTCAACACCTGACAGTGGGGAGATGGTGAGGAAAATGTGTGACTTATGTCTCCATATTCAGAAGTAAGCAAAGGCAAGGAGCCATGTTTGTTCATTTTCAGTTTGTAATTGTGTGGGAAACAGTCCGGTGACTCTTCCATTGGTTCATCATTATTTTTCACCTGACACATATTCACTGCACCACTTACACATTTCTCCTCCACCTTTTCCCCTTGAACCCAATTGCATTTGTGGAAAGACGGAAGCTCATTGGTATAGCTGGCAGATTGGTTCCATTTTAGTTCAGAAGTCAATGTAGCAGAAGCTTGGCCATGCGATTCGGAGTGAGGGCTGTGTAACTGGGTAGCATGTTGGACTTGTAGCTGGTGATGGGAGGCTGGCAGGGCTCGGGAAGGTTTGGGCCTGTGGTCTGGCTCACTGATGGGTTCCATTACTCTCTCTGATGCTAACAGTATTTGGACCTGGCCAGCCTGCATACTGAAATAAAGAATGGTGTTACTTCCAAAATTTTATTGTGAATAATTTACAGTGGCCACACACAACACACATATTGCTTGCACATCTCCACCAACAAATACGTTTAATTAAACTGCACATTAAAATCTGATATCAGCATCCAATTTATTTCAAAAAGAGTAATTTTGCAGTAAACCTAAGGAATTGCTGAGGAAAAGGTTAAAATCAATTCTTGTTAAAATTCACGAAGAAATGAAAACTACAGTGGAGTTGTTCACTGTGGAGTCTCCATGCATATTTCAAAAAACATTTGCAAATATTTTGATTAAATGGATTAGAAATTATAACAAACCTCAAAGAAATGGCCTACACCACGCAGCCTTTGTTAAAATCACTTAAAAATATGAATGCACAACTAATCTTTTTTTTATTACAATTTTAGATTCAAAGAAGCAACCTCCTTTAATTCTTACAAGTGCCATAGTACTTCACAGGAGTTCTGCAAATTTCTCTTTTTAAATGGCATCTTGAAAAAATGTTACTGTTGTGGTTTTTGTATATTTTGCTTAACTAAGGCTAACTTTCTATGTCTTATTTCACAGGATGACTTCCTTTAAGCTCAAACCTAATTCACCTGACATTTTGCCCCCTCTTAATCCTAAGGATACTACCTTTTGCATTCAGTCACAGAGTCCCCAGTTGGTGGGGAGTGGGTGGATGGTTGCATGCTCTCCTGCAGACTTCGAACCTTCTTCATGCAAATATGCAGCTTCTTATCAGCAAGGGCTCTGCTGTGTGTGATGGCACTGCCTTCATGCATAGCAAGTCTTAGTTTAGCTAAAATGCAAAACAGCAGAAAAAAATGCACACGCAGACTCAAACAACATGCAATTATAAAAGTATGAGAAACTCACAAATGCTCTGATGCAATGTTAGCGGTGTTTGGAACAGCATTGCTTTAATTACAAAATGATGGTTGTAAAGAAAATCATCAAATGTCACATCAAATGCTTAATGAGTCACATATCTTATTAAGAACACACATGACTCCACATAGCTGAGCAAAAGCCAAATTAAAGTGAATGCGTGACACAAACATTACTCTTCAGTGAAATTAGGCATGTTCAAAGATAGAAATGATCAAAAGCATGAAAGAAATGTGAAATGAACTGCTAATTTGTAATACTGAGAATCTGTATTTTCAATGTACCAAACAGCATAAGTTTTAACTTACCAGTCAGATTAATTATTGTTAATATATTTTAAGAAAATAAATTAGTTTTGCACCTCCTTGATTTAAACCAAATGAGAAGTTAACATAAAATGTTTCTCATAAAAGAGCATTTTAGGATAAACATTATTTAAATAGCTTTCCATAGTTCTGAACAATTAAAAGAACAAGACTTTATTATGTATATTAAATTTGAAAATCCAGATACTCAATTAAATAAAACCAAAATTCTCCTTAAAGTATTCATGAAATGATTTCAAGACAACTTTTCCACATGTAGATTATCTAATTGGGAATTTGACATGCACATAAAGAAAAAAAAAAGAATAACTGGTTTAGGTTCAGTTTCTACCCAAGCGAAGAACAGATTATAGTGAGCAGGATTTCATAACTGGTTAGCACAGCATTTAGTCTGCGAGCAGCAGAGGCAGTTAGGGTTACTTACACACAGCTTCATTGCAGAGATTGAGTGCTGCAGCCAAGTCATCCTTCTGTTCAAGACGGAAAGACTGTTCTAATAGAGAGTCTACCTCCTGCAATGATCTCTCAAACTTGTCAGTCTTCCCTGCAGAAGCAACAGCAGGGTTTTTTTTTTGCACATGCACTAAATTAAACATTTATTAAAATGCAATATCAAAATTTAACACTGGCAAACATTTATTAAGAACTAATTCTTTCAAACGAAATGTTTTGCATTGAACATTTATAAATTCACTTTTTTATAGCTTTGAGGGCCTTAAAAGTTTCAAGCTGCAGTGCTTACCTGGTGAGAGAAATTTATAATCACATTCCAATCTATGTCTTTCCCTCACCAAACTGTAATTAAATTCAGACCCAGCCACCTGTTTATGAAGCCTTAAAAGTACAGGCGATGTTAAATGAGTAAACCATTATGTGGTTTAATGACCTCTTATTTGCAAAATTAGAAAGTCACAAGATCTGTAAGGAACCATCAGAGATGTGCTCCCTCTTGCTGTTCCAGGATAATAAATTTAATTCAAGTGCAGACAAAGGGACCAATTCTATCTTTGCACTTTTGGAGTAATAACCAGAGTAATAATGCAGCAGAATCTTAACAATGCGTGGTCCAGGAAATCATTAGTGCTGGATGGGTGGATCACACCGCACTAAAAGCGCACCAACTCCAATCCTGCAATATACACAGCTTTGCACTATTCACGAGCTGTAACGTTGAAATAGCTCTACCAACACAGAAAGAGTGAAAAACACCAAAGCCTTATGCAGTGACAATCAGATCAAATCCACTATAGGGCCAATTTGGGGAAATAGGAAAGGGAGATTTGGAAGTGGTAGAAAATGAGGAAAAATAAATGGATTTATGTTAAAATGACATCACATTCCAATTTAATCAATGCAATTAAAGTATGACTAACTGCAATAAAACAATAAGCCAGGGGAAATAGTAGAGGCAGGTACAGTTACGTTTAAAAAACATTTGGATAGGCAGATGGATAGGAAATGTTCAGAGGGATATGGGCCAAAGACAGACTAATGGGATTAACATAGATAGGCATCATTGTCAATATGGACGAGGGCCAAAAGGTCTGGTTCCATGCTGTATAACTTTATGAATCTGACCAGCATAAAACCAAATTCAGAAACTAGTGGGCATAAATATTATCATTCACCAATCATTACCAGACTACCCAGCAACAATTCTTGGAGTCTATATGAACTTCTATGATGATGGTACCAAGAATATGGGGAGCACAATATCCTCAAAAGCTCTCCAAAATGGAATAGGCAAACACGGGTAACGGCAGAAGTCAACAGTTAGGTCAAATGATCTTCCACTTAAAGAGTGGAGACAGTATAAAATTGAAAGGATTTCCTGCATCAGATCTCTACTGTGATAGTTTATTAGAGGCCTAGAGGTTTAGCCATAAATTCATTTCTGTTCATATTAACTTCAAATAAATGTAATATTACAGGTCACACACCAAGCGGCAGGGAAGCGCTCACCCTGATTTTGTAGTTCATCCAGGTCCATGAACTTGCTCGGTCGGGGATTAAATACCATTGCTGCTTCCTTTTCCCTCAGTTTCTTTCTTCTCAGTTCCTCCTCTTTAGTTCTTCTTTTAATCTCCTCTTCCAGCTCATCCAACTCACTTCGCATGGGATTACTGTAATTTTCATCTAAATGAACAAAATGTAAAATTTGTCATCATCATTATTATCTCTTCAAATCTGCCAAACTGATTGCTCTTATGAGAGCCACCTTCTCCCAGCCCCAGCATTGAGGCCCCAACACTCAGTCAGTTTCCAGTGGCAGACCACATTGTGCACATCTTGAAAGCAAGCTCCTGAACCAGGCACTCTATTCTGAGCACCGTCAAGGCAAGAGATTGCCAGATGAATAGAGAAAACAATTCAAGTATCTTTTCAAAGTTGCATTGAAAAGTATAACATACCACTGACTCATGGGAAAACCTGGCAATGAAGAAGGAATGTTTAACGGAAAAAATAATAGGTCCCTTGATTGGGAGCAAATGGAAGCTGATAAAGAAAAGTAGGAGCATAAACTACCAAACTACTCGCCCAATCTGTCAAAGACAAGCTGCATGCTTGGTTCCCACTTGGGCTTCATCAGCCACCTTAGAACTTTCAGAAATGCAGTAGAAGCAAATCATTCTTGACCCAGAGGGATTGCCAATAAAGAAAATTAAATGTGATCTGGACCTCCTTCATTACACTATGAAATTGAACTACACCTGACCATTTTATTTAGGATTTGGTCTTATTTTGTATAAAGTATCTATGTGTGAGCAGTATCTAACACTGTTTGACTATTGTATGATGTTTTTTCATTTCAAAAATCAACTATTTTTTAAGAACAAAAGCAAAATACTCAAATTTTGGAAATTTGAAATAGAAACACAAAATTCTTAATACACCAGGTTAGGCAACATTTATGGAGGGGGAAATGGAGTTAGTGTTTCTTCAATTTAGTGCCCTTCATCAGAAACTCTCCAGAAATAAGATCTCTCATCTAAAACGTAACAATTTGTCTCTACATGGGTTTCTGCCTGACAGGCAAGGGGTAAATTCAGACTGCTATTCAGGTTGCCAGACAATTCTGACTAAACGTCTAACATTCAGAAATACACATGTTTGTAGTGCAACCAACTGTACATTAGTAAGGGGGTATTGCTTATGGCATCTCCATTAAATTATTGACTGAAAATCCAAAGGCTTGATGAACAACGAGGAGATGCAAGTTTTAATATCACCATGATAAAGATGAAATTTAAATTGTGAATTAAATAATCTGGAATTTATAAAACAAATCTGGCCTCAATAACAGAAACCACCCACATAGTTCAGAAATTGTTAGTTCAGAGTTAGAAATGCAGCGTTAAGTCTGGTTTATATGTGACTCTGGACCCAGTGCAATATTGTAGACTTAACTACCCATGACATTTATTTTGCTATAACCACTACGCTTATACAATGTAAGCATAGATCACCCAGCATCCATCTAGGCACCGAATTCAGATACAGCAAAGATGGTTCTAGTCCAGTCGATATTATAAAGTCTTCTTCGAACATCTGGGGATCTGTTTCTAAATTGAGCAGCTGTTCCACGGTCTAGTCAAGCAATGGTTTGGTATCTTAACACTTTCAGAAACTTTCTTTTCAGTCAACATGCCAACCTCCTCCATTATGTTTGAGACTTTTGGATAGGCGCATGGATGTGCAGTGAATGGAGGGATATGAATGACATGCAGGCAGGGGAGATTAGTTTAATTTGGTATCATGTTCAACACATTGTGAACGGAAGGGTCTGTTGTCTTGCCAGAGGTACAACACATCTCAGCTTTCCATCATCTCACACGTTCAGCCAATTCGATTCACTCTACTTGATATCTGAGAGTTCCAACGGAGCATTAACAGAATTATCCAAAGTTTTCATTGTTTAAATTAATAGATGAACAGCAAAAAGCATTATAAACTCACCAAAATCCAATATTGTGTCTAGACAACAGCACATCACTAACTAATTTCACCCATCAACTTGCCAAGTTCAAATGTTAAGAGTATGTGGGGATGAACTAACTTGTGTTCTCATCAACTATACCAAGCATTTGTCAAAGACAGCTGCTATACTGCTCTTCCAGGAATACATTAACCATCAGACACTGAAGGTCAATGTTTATACCATTCAGGGACATGAAAGCTTCCCAAAGTATATAGACGGTACAAAACAGAACTGCAACATTCAGTGAGCTCATCGTAGCATATATAGCACTACACTTCTATTTCTAGCTTGAAAAAGGACATTTCTGAAATATTATTTAATCCAAGATGAGTCTATTTGCCTTTTGATAAAATGAAAGATATATTGGTGAAATAAATTGTGCAAAATGCTATCCTGATCTAAAAGAAACTGAATTTAGCGCAGAAGGGACTGTATAAAGAAAGACCTGAATTTATAGAGCCCTTCAAAAGCTCATTATTCCTTGGAACTTTACAAGATTTTTCATATTAATTCATTGCAGTATGATGAAAATATAGCAGCCAATTTCTACCAAGCACAATCCTACAAATAAAAATGAAACAATGGCCAGACATTTACTGACATTAGTTGAGTGATAATAGTAATTTAAAAAACTTGAGAGTGCCCTGTTCTTGTTCCAAATTATATCATGAGGTCTTTTAAATCTACTTGAGCAGAGTACCCAAACACTTCAACATATCCCGGCAAAAAAAAAATTGCCACCTTTCATAGTACAGTATTCTTCACTCAATGGAGTGGTCCACCCTGTTTCAATGAATGCAATCAACCTGGTGTGCACAACAGAAGATCAAACAGAACAAGTTGTCTTACAACTTTAGGTTGTGCACGCCATACGCAAGAAGAAGAAGTGGTGGTGTGGATGTTCATGTTCAACTTTCTGGAGTAGCAATTTAAAACTGCATCTTTATGCTTCAGCTGCTGCAATGCAAAGGGTAATACATTCAATGTGCCTGTTTAAAGACATGTTGGGTGCTGTCTGATTGCTTGATGTCAAACCCAATTTATCAGGGGCTGGAGCCAAGGGATATCTTCCCCTTTAAACCTGGTCATCAACTGACTAGTGAGTTGCACGGTCTCTTCAAGCCAATGTGGGAAGCCCCAACCTCAAAATTACTTGGACAAAAAATTAATTTACACACCCAAGCTTGTGTATAGATATTCACAGGGATATGAGCCAAGTGCAGGCTGATGGGATGATTTTAGCTATAAAAACCGGTCAGCATGAACGATTTGTGCTGAGGGACTTTTTCCGCGTTATATGATTGTGACTCTATCACGGCTTCATCGTAGATTAATTGTTCACAAATATCTTACATTTATAAACATTCAAAATTAAAAACTTACAAATTTAAATAAGTGAAATTATTAGAAAACAATAAAATACATTTAAATCATCTCAATGAAATATAGGAAACTATCTTCTATTGGCTGCTCTTTGCCAAACAATTGAATGGGCTTGCTGTACTTATGCCAGAGTAGATTTCTTAGCCTAGGTACTGGAGAATTTGTGGAAGTTTAGACTCCTCAATAAAGGAGTCTCAACCGCCAAGTGTTTTTTCCCAAAAGCAGCAATTCACGACAATTCACTCTTAGTTCTATAGAAGCACTAGAGAAAGTATTTTGATGGGATTCATCTCAGCCTGATATGACAAATGCTGTGCTCATGAATGCCTGAACCTGCAGAGAGTGATGAACACAGTCTAGTTTGTTACTTCCTTCCTTTCACCCAGTTCATCGTTATGGTGGGTTGCATCAGGAAAGCTGGAAAATGCTATATTCTGTACTCTGGTATTTTTCTCTTTGCACTACTTGTGAATGGCTTGATGTATTCATGTATGGTATGATTTGACTGGAAAACAATGTTTTTTCAGTGTCTTGGTACACTTGACAATAATAAACCAATACCAAGTATCGTCAAGGATACCTGCCACCCAGGCCATTCCCTTTTCTCTCCTCTACCTTCTGAGAGAAAATAGGTGCTTGAGAGCTCAGATGTCCAGACTTAGGAATAGCTTGTTCCACACTACGCTGAGACTCCTGAACCTCTTTTCTACACACATCCTGGATGTGTTGCCATGTGCTCTTACTTTGACCTTTACCTCATTCAGCTATTCCATTATTGTACTTTTCTTGTGCACTTTTGTACTTCAATTTTTTTTTGCCCAACAATCTTGCACCACTCTGATGTTTTTGCACTCTGTTGTAGTTATCATTATTGTATGTATACTGCCATCTCTGTGATAATCATGTGAACAGGAATTTCATTGCACCCTGATGTATATAACAATAAAGAAATCTGAATCTGCATTAAATTAAGCATTCTGATCTGGCAACTGCTACCTGTTAGGAGATCCAATGATGTTCGTCAAACTGAAATAGAACAAATATTTAAATAACTTTGCGATCAATTCCTGGATAGTAGATTCTTAATTCATGTCAGGTTAACTGAGCTACTTAAATCATGGGGTTACTTTGTCTCCCATTCTGTGGGAACTGTTCCATAGTCTACAGAATATTGGAATATGATAACCAGTGCACTGGATTCAAGTGATTGTGTTCTGGGGAGTGTTTAAAAAAGAACTGCAGATGCTGGAAAATCGAAGGTAGACAAAAATGCTGGAGAAACTCAGCGGGTGAGGCAGCATCTATGGAGCGAAGGAATAGGTGACGTTTCGGGTCGAGACCCTTCTTCAGACTCTGGGGATTTATTGGTTTAATTCCATTAATTTTTTCCAATATCTGTTTTGCTAATGCTGATTTATTTGAGCTCTTCATTCACTTTAGACCTATCATTCTTCATTATTTCTGGATGATATTTGGTGTCTTTTTCCACAAAATATTTGTTTAATTTTTCCGATATTTCCTTATTTCTTCATCTAAAGTTCACCTGTCTATAGTATGCCTACATTAATTCGGACTAAACTTTTCCTTTGTAATTATCGAAAAAATTGATCACAGTCTGTTTACACCGAAGACTGGAAGACTGCTGCTCTCCTGGCTAGATTTCCCCCACAACGGTATTCAAAGGAGCATACCTGTCATGGAGGGGAATGGCCCCAGGGACTCCTGCACTCTCTGACTATTTCCTATTTTGATAGTCACCCATCCACTTCCTCCCTGAACGTTTGGCATGACCACCTCATTGTAACTGCAGCTCCAGTTCCTTAACATGGTCCTTAAGGAGCTGCAGCTGAACTGACTTACTGCAGGTGTAGTCTTCAGGGAAATTGGAAATCTCCCTAACTTCCACAATCCCAACGGAGGAACATTCTCCTATTCCACCTGCCATCTCAACAACACCGGAAGAATTACACAGAAAAACAGACCGCACCTTAACCTCACATGCAGGGTAGAAGGGAAAAAAATATGGAAAAATATAAGATGAACAAATGCTCACACCATTCCTATTTGGTGTTACAACATGATTTGTGCCATTGTATTTCCTGATTTACTTTTTGACTTTGTCAAACTAGTCAAAATGATTATTTCAGCCTGCATCAGTACCAAACTAGATTTTCCTCCCATTAATGAGTATGCAGAAAAGAACCATGAACTGCCACCCTTGTAAGCCACACAGGGGGGCCATGTGGAAGCAGAAAAATGTGCAGCAAGGAAATAGCAGTATGCCCCAGTACCTCCTTTCTTTTTTTTTAGTTTAGCTTAGTTTGGTTTATTGTCATGTATACAGAGCTTTTTGTTGCATGCTATCCAGTCAGTGGAAAGATTATACATGATTACAACTGAGCCACCAACAGTGCACAGATACAGGATAAAGGGAATAATGTTTCGTGCAAGATAAAGTCCCGTAAAGTCTGATTAAAGATAGCCTGAGGGTCTCCAATGAGATAGATGGTAGCTTAGGACCGCTCTCTAGTTGGTGATAGGATGGTTCAGTTGCCTGATAACAGCTGGGAAGAAACTGCCCCTGAATCTGGTGGTATTCAGATTCACACTTCTGCACCTTTTGCCTGATGGGAGAGGGGAGACGAGGAAGTGTCCAGGGAGAGACTGGTGCTTGATTATGCTGGTGGCCTTGCCGAGGCAGCGAGTCAACCACAGTAGCAAATCTGAACTAATTAATTTTTTTATATGGTCGAGCTGGGAACTGAGACAATGGTCCAGTCTTCAAATCTCTTTCTGTAAACCAGTATCTTTCTCTACAGTGGTTTAACATCTTTAGGCAAAATTTCAACAGCTGTCTACAGCTCCAGATCTGGAGAGTTGCAGTGTTCAAATGATTTCATTCTTATTTTCAACTTCCAGGTCATGCGAACAAACAGTAGAAGTATTAAGTGCACGGTTTGTTCACCAAATATTTGATGAAAGTTGACTTTCATTATAACAGAGGAATTAAATAATAAGTATCGACATGCTATGTTAAAACCTGTGATCCAAGTGGTCCACCTCAAATGCCATTTATTTAGCCGTGAATCCACGTTCTTACAAACAATGGCCTTTCACAAAGACAGAGCTATCAAATTCCAACTCTGTGATACTCAGTGGCTGAAAAGTGGGCTCAATGAGAGAGAAGCACAAGCTTAGTTTGGGAGAAGCGTCTGCCATAGCAATTTTCCTCCACAAGATGGTGTGCAAGTCTTCTGTTGTAAATTAACTACTTTTAAGCCATGGATAGCTAACAAGTGTTAAACACCAACGAAAGCACCATCTAGAAACCTGGGAAAAGGTGAATAACTAAAGGGCCCGTCCCACTTGGACGACATTTAGGCGACAGCCTAAAAAGAGTTTGTCGCGTCTTGGTCGGGTCGTGACACGTGGTGAGATGTGGTGACGCATGCAGTGATGCGCGGTAATGCGCGGTGCTTCCCTGGCGCCCCAGGATTTTGGAATGATCAAAATCCTGCGGCAACATTTGGGTGTCTCATCATGTCGTGCACCCTGTCACACGCTGACGTATGCTGTCCTGTGGGTGACGCCCGGTTAGGGTTGGGGTTAGGGACCACAGATGGGCTGTAAAATATTCTTCCTTCAATGCATGGATTTTAAACATTAATATATTAAAATTAATACAATAAAATCAATTGTGCAAATGAAAAGATGTCTGAGTCGTTCAGTTTTATTTATAGATGTATTGGTCCGCTTCCAGATGCAATCACCGTCTCTATAACTTTAACAAGGATGGATTCAGTGAGTGTAGACTGAACTCTCCTCTCCCCTCTTCCCATTTGTGGACCCAGCCTGTGACAGCTAGATCCCACTTATAGTGCTGCACAAAGGCCACATCATCTGTTTTATTAACATTGACAATGGGATTAATGCAGACTTTGGGAACAACATCCCCCCCCCCCCCCCCTCGCCTTGCTTCAAAATGGGTGGTGGGTATTTAGACTCAGTGGCTGGAGCAGGTAGGTGGCACTGGTACATTGACAACATTGCCTGTACCCGGTTAAAAAGCCCGCTGCCTCTGGGGGTTTGGAGAGACCATTTGAAGAGAGATCTGCCTCTGGGACAACTCGTGACCAACAGTTTAGTTCCCATGAGGAGCAGGCAGAACATTGGGGGTTCGAGTCCAACTCCTGGGACCCCTGTGTCACATTTAGTTCAGAGATACAGAGCCCTTCAGCCCACCGAGTCCGCACCGACCAACGATCCCCCGCACACTATCCCACAAACGCTAGGGACAATTTATACATATACCAAGCCTATCAACCTAGAGTTAGGGTTATGGCTAGGGTTAGGGTTTCCTCCCGCATTCCAAAGGTGCACAGGTTTGTATAAATTGTCCCTAGCGTGTGTGGGATAGTGTGCGCTAGGGGCAATTTATAGTGGGATAGTGGGGGATTGCTGGTCGCAGGCTGGGTCCACAAATGGGGGGGCATTGGGGAAAGTGGGGGTTGGGGGGGGGGGTGGAGAATGGGAGAAGGGAAGGAGAGGAGGAGAAGGGGATGTGAGGGGAGGGGGTAGCGGATAAGGGGGAGAAGAGTGGAGCGGGGAGAAGGGAGGAAGAGTGGGGAATGGAAGATGGGGGGGAGAGGTGAGGGAAGAAGGGTAGGGGGGAGTGGAGAAGGAGGGATGGAAGCGGACCAATACCCTATAAATAAACCTGAACAACTCAGACATCTTTTCATTTGCACTCTTTTGTCTACTGCACAAAACTTTATAAATTCTGGAATGAAATCTTTGGAATTTTTACAAAACTATTTAACATAAAATTGAACCCCAGCACAGAACTGATTATCTTCGGAACAATGGAAGACGGATGCAAGCTAACTACATTTCAAAAATCTCTCATTAATTATGGCTTAATAACGGCAAAAAACCTTATACTTAAATTTTGGAAAAATGCATTTACACCAACGCTTAAAATGTGGATTTCAAATATGTCGGAAATGTTACATCTGGAAGAAATGAGATTCCTCCTAGCAGGTAAAGCAGACCAATTCTTAATGATTTGGTCTCCCTTTATCGACTTTTTACAAGCATATGGTGCAACACAACCTTAGAAATTAAATGTTTCAGAACCGGGTGAGGGGTGGGTAAAGTTATTAAATAGCTATTAAATAGGTATATCTCTCTTAATCTCTCTCTTTTTATTTCTTTCTTTTTTTTTCTTTTTCTTTTTTTTTCTTCTTTTTTTTCTCTCTCTTCACCATTTTCTACCTTTTTGTTTCTTTCTTCGGGCTTTCTTTACCATTTCACGAACTAACACTTTCACCACTTTTTACGATACTTTCTTTTCCTCTATTTTTCCTATCTTCATTTTCTGTTTTAGTGTTAAATTAAAAATAAGAAGTTGTACATGAACTGTAATATCTCAGTGTGTATTAGGTACTTATGTACTATAATATTGTACTTACTTCTAATAAAAATAAATAAAAACAATTTTTTGTTTTAATATATTAATGTTTAAAATCCATGCATTGAAGGAAGAATATTTTACAGTCTCAACCCTAACCGGGCGTCACCCGCATGACAGCATACGTCAGCGTGTATGTCATGCAACTTGACGATTTTACGGGCATCAGTCACTGACGCTCCGCAGTCGCCCAAATATCCCCCAAGTGGGACAGGCCCTTAAGCAAGTCACCATGGCACCAGAATGTTGTCTCTGTTCAGAGACAAGGGAGAATTAGTATAGCTATCTGTGACTGGACTCACCCTGTGTACGATTGGTGAATACAAAATACAGCTTTTATAATAAAAGAGAGAAACTGGTTATTATTATGGTCAAATCTCAACTTTATAACTCGTGAGAATAAATTGCACGTTTAATCACAATTTTAGTGTTTAAAGGACATTTAAAAATGTACATGTAGAGGAAAGGTTTAGAGGAACATGGGCCAAACGCAGACAGAATAAGATCAGAAATACTGTGTAGAAAGGAACCGCTGATGCTGGTTTACATCAAAGATAGACACAAACTGCTGGAGTAACTCAGCAGATCAGGCAGCATCTTTGGAGAAAAAGGATAGGTGACCAAACGTCACCCATCCTTTTTCTCCAGAGATGCTGTCTGACCTGTTGACTACTCCAACACTATGTGTCTAGCTTAGATATACATATTGGTTGGCAGGGACTAGTTGGGCAAAAAAAGGCCTATTTTGTGCTGTACAACTATGAATCCATTGCATATTAAAACAAAGTAACAGGAGAAATTACATTTTGTTTTGAAAAGGAGAACATCAAAAGGTTGAAGGACATCATGGTTGACCAAAACCATTTCCTGAACAATAACTGAAACACCATTGCGTGAAAGCAGCTCCACTAAAACTGATTGTTCTTATGCATGGTGGCACAATTTGCTTTCCTGTAATCTGGCAATCAAATTAAAGTTAAATATGGGAGTTGGAACCAAATCAAGCAGTCAGCGTCCTGGCAGCAGGACAGTTAATTGCACAAATTAAGCAGGAGCATAAAAATCAGGTCAGCTGGATAAATGACATGCATGCATCTTTCGAGCCAGCTGCATTAAATGGGAAACCTTTGTTTTTTTCAGAATATCTGTGGTGTGTAGTTGTTTAAAGTATTCACAATGGCAATAGTTTATGTTCATATTAATAAGGATCGATTAATTTCAGTTGGCAACATTCTGTGGATCAACTGCAAAAAAAACACCTTTAAAAAAAACACATTTATGAGGCTTAGCAGTGAAAACAGAGAACTGAAACAAAGACAATTGAACAAGAAGAAAAATATTATTTTTTGGAGGAGGACTTCACAGAGGATAGTTGCTGTCCTCTGAAATAAATCTTTATTAGCCCAAAGTAAACGGACCTTAATGTCCAGTTACGGAATGTTCAATGTGTTTACTGAATTCAATCCATGGGAGTGTTCCTTAGCAACTACTGGTGATGAGTGTGTATTATTTTAGCAAGCCATTGCAAGACTGTTGCAGAAAGACTGAAAATCGCTTGCTGCAACAAATAAGGGTTGAATAAATAGTAGCTAAATACAAGGTCAGCTGAACTTTGACAGAATTTCAGAATAAAATCGTGTCGCAACCTTCATCTCTCTCTTACGAAGCAGAATAATCAGATTCCTAATCAACAAGGGAGGCAGCATTAAATGTGCATAAAAGGACAACCTCATTTAGAATTCTTGCTGTGGGAATGAGTTAGCGTTGGATTAGCTCAGAAGATAACCAAAGGTTCAGGTTAAAGTCCACTACATCTATCAAGGTGGCACACTGTATACTTTCACCTTAATGTTCCAGATCCAGTAGTGCTCAGTACTGACAGAAAATGTGACAAGCAAGTAATCTATCCCAATCATCAATTTTTCAGTCCAACAGAGCAACAATTTGGAGTTTGTTTCTGTCGCATTCCAAGGGCATTTTGACTATTTTAAAGGATTGCATTTAAAAAGACAAGATATGACTTGATCGTCGGTAGCCCATGGGATAGCTGCAATTAATAATAAGAGTGTATTGTCATCAAGAGTGCTGGAGTTCGTTACCACCTCTGTTGCAGGCCTCCAGTTGTAAGCCGGTGGCTCGATGCAATGTTCCATTGGATAAAGTAGTGGACAAGATACTGAGTTCTGCTAATCCTATGTAAAAATGAATTGACTACAATTACAGGATAACAATTGCTGTACAAGCAGAACTATTACAAATAGATTAGAACAATTGTTGGACATTAAAATTCCTTCACCAAAACTCATTTGGCATGAATTGATTAAAATATGTCCTTTCGCCCATTCCTATCATGTAGCATACTTTAAAGAAATTTAATAAAAACATACGTGTTTATTGACAGGTCACGAAGAAATACTTCAAATAAAGAATATTATCTTTAAGACATTCAGCTTCCATTTAGATCAGGATATTTTGGTGATGTGCCAGCTCAAATTAATTCTACTCTTCTGGCCCCTGGTCAATTCAGGTGAGCGTCAGATATGACTGCACAAGTTTGACACTGGCTAATCCTTTAAAGTTAATGTAGTATTCCAAAGGCATCAGACAATCTGCAGGTGGAACACAGCAGATCAAGCAGCATCTGTGAGGGGAAAAGAACTGTTGACTTTTCAAGTTGAAACCCTGCATCAGGACTAAGAGTGGAGAGGAAAGATAGGTAACATCAAGGAGAGGGGGAGTGATGAGACAGGAGCCAGTGGATGATTGTTGGACCAAGGAGGGGTGAAGGATGATGGGCCAAACTAGCCAGATAGAGAAGGGTAAAGGGTGGAGTTGGGAGGCAGCACAGGTGGATAAGGCAGGCAGGCAAGTTCTGGGTCTCACTTTCCAAAATGTACCGAGATCCACATTCTTCTAGCTTTCTGCTGTTGACCAATCACCCACTGGCCTCTGTCTCATCACTCAACTTTTCCTCTTTACACTGGCTATGTTCCTTCTCCATACTTAGTTGTCAAAATGTTGACAATTCCTTTCCCCCACAGGTGCTGCTCAACTTGCTGAGTTTCTCCAGGTTGTTTCTTGCTCCTGATGCCAGAATTTCTTGTGTCTCCATTCCAAAGACATATTATGCCTTGTTGAGGTCTTAGAATACTACTTTAAAAGAAAGTTGCATTTGCTTATAAAACTGTTAAGTTTTCATCTACTTTATGGGGACTTGAAAGGGAATGAAAAGAATGCATTCCAACACCGATTCGGATCAATGAGCAAGTAAATGTGTTAACTTGATTACTACAAAAATGCCAAACAACCCACGGAAGGCACTTGCACACATCCCTTACATTGAAATTATTATAACAGCTTCCTTACAAAGTTATCTTACAAATACAGTCTATCAATAATAATTTTAATGTAGTTGCATGCATTTTCAAAAGAATTTATCCTGTTTAAATAAAAAAATTATAGCAATGTAAGGAAAGTGATAACTCCAAGGTCATTTTTAATGATAAAACATACAAGTGAGGTATGCCAATTTTTTAATACATTTATCAGAGATCTAAACAAACATTCTGCACCATAATATAAAAGGTTGCAAGCTTTCTTACTGGGAACCTGCTGCAAATGCACCCAGCTCTTGGCAGCTGCAGTTGATTCTTGTTGTAAGGCACTGCTGCTCTTGGACTTGGGAACCGTTTTCCATGAAGGACCAGAAATGGTTGCTTTCTTAGTGCAAGTTTCCCTTCAAACAAAAGACACGTAGCAACACAGAAATCAGCATTTATTGTGAACACTTGCTTCCCTTCAAACAGAAAGCACAAAAGCAACAGAGATCATAATTTATTGTAAGGTAACAGAAATATCCAAATAAGCAACAGGGTATATCAATTTCTGCATTGATAAAACAGAAAAAGAAATAAATTGAGATATTTTCTGTAGCAAGGATAAACAAGGGGCTTAAAAATGAGAACAAAGTATTTTCACATCTAATACGAGGTTCTGTGCCCAATCAATTTTACTGGATTTTGTTTTAATCTCAATTAAAAGCAATGATATTATAGAAAATAAGTAATAAAATGTTATTAGTAACTGCAAACTGAAAGCACTTCCTGATATATAACATTTCAAGCTCTCAAGCTCACGAGATACGTTAAGTAAATAAGATAATTTACCTGAAAGGATTGACAGTGGAATTCTGCACTCCACCTGGGAGCCCATCAGAAACTGACGTATCCAAACTTACTGGACTGTTACTGTTGCGTTCACTGCTCTCGTAGCCAGATTCCATTCTCTGAATAAAACGTTCACTTTCTCCCAAACTTTGGATAGTAACTTGTTGCATTCCTTTGCCTGAACACCCAGTCTTCTCATATTTGTCATTATTATTAATCTGAATGTCTTTTCCTTCATTTTTTGAATTGTCTAATGTCAAAGGAGCGCTTCCAACTCCTATTGAACTTTCAGTCTTATTGTGGTTAGAATCTTTAGCACCGTCTTCAGACAATGAAGCCATTTGTGGACTGGAGCCAGGCTTTTTTCTCTCTTTTGTGAAGATACTATCAATATTAAGAACCTCACGTTTAGGTTTCCACAGGTAAGTCTTCGATCTGCTCGATGAACTTGATTTGGATTCACCACTGGTGCTCTCCATTTCCCAGTCTCTTGAGCGTCCAATTGACATTCGGAAATTTCCGTTATCTACAGAGTCCACCAATTTTGCAGGAATGGGTTTGTTGTTGCCCTGGTCTTGATTATGCAAAGGTCGGTTATGAATAATATTGCTCACAGTTTCTTTGAAGTCCTTCAATCGACTCGTAGCAGGTTTCGGTCCAGTTCTTGGGGCTTGTTTCTCTTTCAATGTTTCGCCTACAATTTTGGACATAAAGGACACAAAAGACTATAAAGCATGCACAAGAGCAGCAACTTCATTGTACACAAGCACACACAACCACACCCATACCAATCTGGACTTCCAGGTTCATGACATTTCTGCAATGGCTCAAGTTAGATGTCCTTCCTCACCTTCACTGTGATAACCACAAATGGGAATTTCATCTGACTTCTCTGGTTTCCCGCGATTGTCAGGGCGCCTAGGTCGGCTGGAACTTCGCCTTCTATCCACAGAAATCCCTTTTTTGAAAGGAGGTCGTTGGTTAGATTCACTGTCTGTATGATGTCCTGGGACAAAATATCAATTTCTTAAGATAAAATTAATTTTAATTTTAAGAAAATATGGCACAGCCCAGTAAATGGGACATTGCAAGTCACTGCATATTCAAAAAGGCAGAAATTTTCTGTAGACCTACTTTAAAAATAAATCTCTATATTGAATGCTCACCAGTCCACAGATCTTGCATCATATTCATAAAGGAAAGCTGAAATAGACAGTCTGTTCTGAGCCTAGACTGTCTTTAACTGACTGGTTGACACAGTGGTGCCAACACTTTGTGATATTACCCATGATCCATAGTATTACACCAGTTATTATCAAGCAACAGCTTGTAGCTGACTGTAATTATGCTGTAGTCAGTGACTTCATTGTTCCAATTCTGTATAGAACTTTCCTCCCTATGTTAAAATATATATTTTCACAGCATTATGTCATTTATATACTCAAGCTATTTTCCAAACCCCAAACATGTACCACACTGCATAAAGGACCTTTACCTATCACCCCCCTTCCTATTCTTGCATTTATCATGCTTGTGCAGTTCAACCAGTGGAAAGAATAAACCCCTCACTTAAATTATTTCTTAAACACCCAGCTGTGGGGAACTATACAGGCTATTACAACTGCGCATTGAATGGTAGTTTATGAATTATTTCTTTCTGAAAAACAAAATGATTTCTAGTAAAAAATCTGGATGTCAACATTTTTATTTTAAAAGGAAGATTTACATTATAAAATTTATAATTATAATTTACATTATAATTTTATAATTATAAAAAGTATAATTTTTTTAACATTATAAAACTAGGCATGAAAGTCAAACATCCAACACACCACAAAAATTGACAGATTGCTTTTCCTAAACCTTATTCATTATTGTTTCTGTGTCTTTTGAACTCTATCATACATTCGACCAAATGATGTTCTGCTTTATTGTTCAGCTCGGTGCATTTAGCCTCATTTGCTCCCATCCCCACAGCTTTTATAGTTCTTCCTGCTCATGTACTTTGCTCGCCATCCTCCAATTCCAACAATTGTCAACCATCTCTCAGCTCACCATCCCCAGCTCTCTATCTATATCTTTCCTACCAACTTCAGCCCTTTCTAGTTTTGTTAAATGGACCACTGCACCATATTATCCCAACCAATCCAATATTCTCACCTTCTCCAATTTCCACCTCCAAATTTCCTTTTTCTCCACCTTTCCAACTCATTTTTATAAACTTAGTTTTCCCAAAACCCCTAACTTCCCTTTTAAATTCATATTATTCTTTTACACACAGGTTACTTTCTGCGTTGCTTGCATTGCACAAAGGTTAATAACTTTCAGCATTCAGAAATACTGAACCTATTTTGCATACCTAAAATGGCATACAATTTACTTCTCAGGAGTGTTTAGAAAAGAAAGCAGAACTCAAGGATCAAAGGGATTTCTAGAATTCACTTATATGTTGGTAGAATGGGATGGGTGTAAAAGTTCATGATTCACCAGTATTTTGTACACATTGAACATAGACATACTGTAGAATAATATAGCACAGGAATATACCTTTCAGCACAAGATGCCTTACCGATCAAGCCAATTTAAACTAATTCAATCTACCAGCGCAATTTATATTCCTCCAACTTCTGCTATTTATGTGCGTGTCCAAATGCCTCTTAAATGTTGCCATCTTATATACTTCCACCACCTTCTCTGGCACTGTATTCTAGGCCTCTATTGCCCTTGGTTGGGGGGGGCCTGCGAATTGCCATCTTGGCCAGGCCCAGGAGCAAACCGACAGGGAGATTCCGCCCCCTCTCTCCGATCAGCCCTGAGAGTCAATTGTGATTGGTGCACTGTGAGTGGCATTGTGACATCATCATTTGAAGCTGCTGGATAAAGGCTCTCTGTGAGAAGCGGTTTTTGTTTTTGTTTTTTAACTTTAATCGTGAATAACTTTTGAAATAGAGCATGAAATCTGTGGTGTACCTGATGAGGTCGTGGAGGGGAAAAATGTGAGTAGGAATATGTAAAAATTTAAGAGTTCGAGCATATCGTTTTGTGGAAGATACAATGCATACAGACAGACATGCACACACACACACACACACAAGATCAGACTTTTATAGGTATATAGAGATGTTAAGCTTACATTCGACTCCCCAAAATGCAACATCTCACACTTGTTTGGATTAAATTCCATAATCTCCACATTCTCCCCACTTTCCCATCAATGCCCCCTCAAATTCTACTTCTCACCTCCAAATTAGGAGGAGCAATTTATAGCATCCAGTTAATGCACTCATTTACAAGTCTCTAAAATGCAGGAAGAAACTGGAGCACCTGGGAAAACCAACGTGCTCACAGGGAGAATGCACAAACTGCACACTGACAGCACGAGAGACCATGATTGAAACTAATTTGCAGGAGCAGTAAGGAAACAGTTCTATTAGCTGCCGTTTACTGCAGCCTATTTAAAAGAAAGGAAAATAAATCCCTTTCATCAGATGTTCTCAGAAAATATTCTAATTCCCCACTTAAAGGTTCACATGTGGAGCCAAAAATGAATCAACATTGAATAATTGAATCTTTCTTTTCAGATTTTCTCACCAATTGTAAAATTAATTTTCTGTAAATGACAACCACAAAGTCTTAATTAACTCCATTATGCTGGGTTCTGCCATACCACAGATTGATTTTCAATTCTTGGAGTCACCAATCATTTTACAATTTATAGTACCTGTATCCCTGCTGCTTTGAGAAGCTGTATCGTTTTCCATGTTGCAAATCACTGTACCCTGTGAATCAGATGAGAAATGGCTGACCATAGACTCTTGATGACTGTGCTTGTAATGGTAGCTCTCATTCGAAGAATCTGTTCTGCTGTCACTGGATATAGATGGCTCCCTTCCTGTAAAACCCCATAAAAACAAGTCTGAAAGACCATCTACAGCACATCATATTTTCTAGACAACCACACCTGCCATCTAAATGGGTATTGGTGTGCCCAGTTTGGGAAAAGACATGTGTAAGAATGACATGCACTTTACACCAGAAAGGTGCCTGTGAATCATCTCACAATTGAATATGTTAATTGAACAGAAAACACAATAACTCTTAATTAAATGCTCCATATACATTTTTAACAAGCAGTTTTAAAAACTGACTATGCCTGTCTCCATATAACTAGACATTGTTTCCAAGGTAAACAAATAAATGCTGTCAAGCAAGTGCAAAGAAAAATTGTGTTTTTAGTCTGAATACATGGTTTTGCATTCTGACTCGAAATGACACCTGGTGAAGAACTAATGAGCCGCGATTGGAGCTAGTAATTGAACAATTCCTCACGCATGCTTTCAATCCTTTCCATCTATAGCCCCAAACCCAACACCAAATTAAGTTCCAGACATGCAGCTGCCCACTGCACCCATATATCATTTGCAAGATAGTCCCTCCTATTTAATTTATACTCACTAACAATTAGGCGTAGTTCCAATGTTTTCTTCAGCAAAATGCCTTTGGAGGAAAAAAGCAGGAATTCCATCCAGAAGCACAGACCAAAAAGACAACTTAACTGAGTTCTGCTAACACTGAAAAAACTGGAAACAAACCCTCATCCGCTCAATGCTCACCTTCGTAGTAAACTGAGCAGTGCATTTACCAACGTTGCTTTTTTTTGTTGGTAATTAGCTCCGAATGGATAGATCACACCTGGATAATTAGCAAAATCTACAGTAATTGTAGATACTGTCACAGTTGTATCGGAACAAGTTGTAGAGCAAAGGATTTAGCACCACTTTAATCTTTTTCATGCCTCTGGCAATTATCCAGTGCATTGGACAGTAACTTCAAGAGTGTTTTATTGTCATACGTCCCAAACTTAACCGGGCCATTTATGGCTGAAAACATATAAGGTTTAAAACATCTATGACAGTGGGCACCCCAGAAAAAGGCACATTTGGCTAAGAATAGCAGCAAATGCCTGCTAGACTCCTCTGGACTAAGAAAAGTATGGTTCAAGAAGACTCCTCCACCCATAAATTGCACATTGTCCATCTCTGTTTATAACTCAATGTGCTAGGACAGCATCACGATTAAGCTATATCAAAACCCTCTAAATGGAGACTTCATAACATAACATTTTGAATCAAGAATGAATGGATACAGAGATTTAAAAGCATCGAAACAAAACATACAATACACTGCTTGCATCCTGCAACTGTGCTACAGCTTTTCAACCTCAATCTAGATGATGCAAGGAAAACAAAACAGAAGCAACCTCACAAAGGAATAACTACTTTTCAACTGTAATATTACTCAAAAAATTCTGAAACACAATTATGTAAAATGGTGGTAGCAATCTGTAAGAGCTTTGCTGACGAATTGCCTGAAGGAACATTCTATTGAACTGGCATTGAACTGGAGATGGAATGCAAAAAGTTTAATTAAAGAAATAAAATTGAACTCTTTCAATTCTACTGAGGCAAAATAAGATACTCGTACAGACTCTTTACTCAATCTGTTCACAATCAAATTCAGAGATATTAAATAAACCATGAATATAAAAATCATAATTACCTGAATCTTCACTATCATAACAAGTTCGGCTGTACTGATGGGTGTCTGCTACTGGTAGATCTTGTGCAGATACAGGAGTGCCTCTTGGATCTGCATACAAAAGTAGTAATGGCTGATAGTGGCTCTTAATGCATCTGGTCACAACGTCCTTCCACTTGGGTCCAATCTAAATTGGAAACATTTCGAATTACGACACTGATTATTACTATACAATTTCTACTGCATCATCAGCAGTTAAAGTATCAATTGTCTTTAAACTACATTTCTCAAATCAAATCAACATAGACATGGCCTTCTTAAATTGTAAATTGTGCTCAGCCTTGTTACATGCAAACTTATTTGTAGCTAAGTGTGGTGAGGAAACTGAAGCTGTTTTATTCTGCAACAGTAGCAATCCAAAAACATCTATCTGATTGCATTGTGATCTTGGTTCTGGGAGAGAGACCTTTAATGAAAGAGAACAGGAAGCAGCACTTTGCTCGTTTGGCAATCTGAGCTTGGAACAGAATGCAGTGTTGAGGTGGAGAATGCACAAATTACATACAAACAGTAAGAAAGGCTGCAATGTCGCAGGCAAATTTGGATAACACTGCATATCTTAACATTTGTGATACTGCTCTGAATTGGACATTGTTGTTCATAGAATTGCTGTTCTGACATCTCCACATTTTAAAGCTGCGTGTTCTCTTTAAAGAAAACCAAATTCAGAGTCTGGGGTATGTTCTTTTTTTGAAAGATTCATTCAGATATGACTGTCAGAATACCCAGTTCAAAACACCATTCTAAAACAAGTATGGAGGAAGCAAAGACATGAGCTAAGCATTAAAAATAATGCATATGAAAAGGCTGTCAACATTATTCATGTGCTCATATTATTGCCTACCCTGAAGCAATCAGCCACTGAGGCCAGCAATAAGAATAACTCTTGGACTAGATTGCAGTGACAAGATGTGATATTTTAGGAAAAGATCACCTACCTCTTTCACATGAGCATCATCAAAATACATCCATTTGCGAATTTTTGTTTGGAGGAAGAAGGTAGAATAGTGTTTGCCATAGTAACACACCATGCCGACCAAATAAAGCTCTGTATGCTTAGCTTTGTCATCCGTCACTCGATAGAATAGCTGTCAAATAAAAGGATATCCTTTGGAGCATGGAATTGTGACAGGCTATTTTTAAACCAGCCTCGGTTAACCACATTGAGAAAATTTCAAGTCATCCTAGTTAATATCACGTTTTTTTTTAGAAAACAAAATGGTGTTCCTTATCAACAAGTTAAAGCTGCAAATATTGTTTAAATTATTTGGAGTCAAACAAATTAGCCAGTTGCGTACAAATCAATGTCTACAGTGAAACCACATGGTGCTCTATTTGCTCTAGTTGTGATCTTGTTAAATATGACGCCATATTATATGTAAAAAGATATGCACGTTTTGCCAAAGGGATTTATCAGACATTATCAATTAATGAATTGTAACACACACACATACATATATATATATATATGCGAATTTGAATATATATATGAAGAAGCATTTCTCCAGTCAAAGGAGGTTTATGGATTTCTCAATCCCAGAGTGCTCAGTCAAAAACTGCTTTCAAAGATGAGTTTGACAGTTATGAATAAATAGAGCAGAATTATGGACTTCAGATAGTCCTTCAGCCATTAACCTGTTGAATGACAGAACAGTCTCAAGGGGGCTTAATGGCCCCCTATTCCTTAAGAGGGAGAAGGAGGGGGAGGGTGGGGAATAGCTGGAAATAAGTTAAATTAAATCTGCAGTTAATATTATGTTTTTGTTATCTTTGGTATAGCATTGTTTTTCAAGTGTCTTAAAAGCCACAACAATCCCCACAAAAACAGAGGCAGCTTTCTAGTTAACATCTAGTTTAATTCTAAAGATATCACCATCTTCGGTGTTGTTTACACTGGTTCTTTTATCAATCGTAATGAAACCTTAAAGAACTGGGGTCTTTCTGGTCTCACCCTGCCTCAGATGTGAAGGGCCGATTTTGCTGACTGCTTTAACATGGAATCAGGCAGCAAGATCCTCGCAGCGATAAAGCCCGACATTGTAAAAAGGCCTGGTCCACACAGTTTGGCAGCTTTTAGCACAAGCAAATATAAGGGTAAGTCCTTGTCCTGTGCAAGAGCCACTAATTGATATTTGTACCTTTTATATATTCTAACATTTTAAAAACTATGAAAATGAAGCAAATAATTACATTTTTTAAAAATAAGGTTAATTCAAAACACACTAAAACAGTAAACTAATGTAAATTAATTTTGATAATTCACCTTGCTCTTTGTTTCCTAATCTACAAAGATGAATGTGGTCTCTGATCCTATTCCATGACTGGCCTGTATTTGAACCAAAGGGTGATTTTCCAAGTGCAATGCTAGGGAATCTCAGCAAGACTGGATTCTACTGGTACCATTCATGGAGAATCCAGCCACGGAGCGTCATGACAACTGCAATGCCAACCGTCACTAAGTAAATCTAAGACTTTTAATGGGTTTCTGTCCAGAACCTATCATTGGAATGGCTGAAATGCTAGCGCTTCCAAAGATTCATCTTAATATGGAGACACATGGAACTGCAGATGTTGGAATCTTTAGTAAAACATAACGTGCTGGAGTAAGTCAGCGGGTCAGGCAGCATCTGTGGAGGGAATGGGTAGGCAACGTTTCAGGTCAGGACCCTTCTGGTTAAAACCCAAAACATCAGCTATACTGCCTATACTTCCACAGATGCTGCCTGAACCGTTGGGTTTCTTCAGTACTTTGTGTTTCACTTCATAATAATATGTTTGAATGAATGACTTAAACTTTGATGGAAGTTGATTGAGTGGGCTGACATTATAGGGTAAGATATAAGTGTTGAGCTTATGTGTGATTTTACAGCGAATCCAACAGCATAAAGATCACTTGGTATACAGGGCAGTGTATAATTAATTATATTTCAGTTTTTCATTAGTTTTCAGCCAATACAGGTTAACTGACATGGCCTCTAGAAAATATACACAAGAAAACCACACTAACAACTAAAAGGGAATAATTACCATGTCTACAGGTGTGATTTTATTTTATTAATTTATCATTTATTTCGAAATTCCACCTGAAGAGAGCTCCAAGAGAAGTCTCATGCAATTCCAGACTTACAAGTTTCAGATCCATGTCACATACCATCATTAATGCAACGGCAAGAACAAATATGTGCAACTGCGTGCAAAATAACTGAATACAATAACTCTTTTTCCAAATACCGAATTGAAATTTGAAAAGAAAAGTGAAACAGCTTGAGATGCAAACCTCACGCTAAATCCAAATTTTATGCATCAGTAAATCTCACTGTTCCAACTCTTTCCATGTTAGCTGAATTTTCACCTTTAGTAATTCCTACATCAAACGCCAACTCACAGCAGTGCATAATATTTTACAAATGTGATGCAGGGAATTTTGGCAAATAACTGATGCATCAAATGGATTCACTATTTCACCCAATGTTTTGAAGCCTCCTGTTGCCAAAAGACAAACAGATCCATCATTACCAAAATATTCCGGTTCGTGTTTCTTATACTTCTCCACAGTGAACTCCACATTCACTAATTAGCTTGTGCCTTTGTAACTTGCTGCTCCCATCTATGCAGCTTACAGTCTCTGTCATTGCACACCACAACATATAACTTTCTTCTCTTTCATCCATGTCATTAATACTCTTTCAAAATGTTTAATACTTAATACTTAGGCAATGTGGCACTTGTCACATCCAGAGTATTCTTTCTTTCTTTTTAATTGCTATATCTCACCCCCAACCAGTCAACAAAGTTATGTTGAATTCCATGAACCTTTATTTTTTGATAATCTCTGAGGTTGGATCTTCGTCTGGAAGTCCATTACTTCAGATGTTAAAAAAACTATTGGGCGACTGGCCTTTAGGCATTCTTAAGACAAACATGGTCCACTTATTTCATGCACATCGATTCTCATTGTTCGTACTTACTTGTCCTAGAATTCGGGTAATTTACTCACTACATATAAAACATATTTTGCCAAGTTTGACTCTCCCTTCTTCAATATCTACAGTAAAAAATTTGAGTTTGGAGAGTTTTGGAAAATTATAACCAAAATATCTTAAATTCACTTACTACCTTCTTTGTGAGACCCGGTATTACAAATAAGTTAACAATTCCAATGCCCTGTCGTGGAAGTTTGACTATTTTAAGTCTCTTATCACCACTTATTTTTTATTTCATATGAGCATCTTGTACTGCTGGCATATTGCTCTTACTTCATTTTGCAAAGTGCATACGTCACAGGTATTGCATTTCATTTACATTCAGCAATAACACTGATAACCATCTTACATCTCCAAGTTTGAGGCATGTTCCAAGACTGTGAATAACATCTTCGGCAAGATCAGAATGATCCGAGTCCCAGACCAGACCAATAGTGATTATCTCAGGAGAGTTCATCAATACTTTACGGATTCTAATCTTCTCACCACAGTTGCTCTGTAAAGAAAATTAGATTGTTATTAAAATAAATTATTTTAATGATACTGACAAAACTACCTAGTAATGCAGTAGGCAATGAAATCTCAAAGTGCAGTTCTAACTGCAGATGAAAGCTTATATAACACGACACGTAGCACAGCATTGTACTCAACAGGTGCAGCATCAATGCAGTCAGCTGCCAAATTCAATGAAGTCATATGGTGAGTTCCCAATCACATCAATCAAGGACAAATGACAATGAACAGGCATGAACAGGAACATGGTCAAAGAAAAATATCATTTCCAGTTTCCCCTCTGCAAACTCATTAATTTTTGGATTAAATCAATTAAAGATAGTTAAGTAATGTTCTGCTTAAACAACTGATATAATAAATAATGTTAAAATAAAGTACTCCAACAACTTAGTAAAGAACAGAGTTACGAAACCAGTAAAGAGCCATGTTCAACATTTAATTTGCCAAGTCAACTGAGTGTAATAAATGGGATTGTATCCCTGTCTGACTGAGGGAGGGGAATGCAGAAAATAGTCAGCCTGCCAAACTTGCTTTTAATCTCCAGCCAGAAACTCCATTGGTGGTGTTTCATTTGTGAAGCTTGAAGAAAAATTAAAAATAATCAGACTAATTAACAATACATCTGTAGTAACTTGCATTAATAAAAGATGAGTATTCCACACTCTGTGCAATTAAAAAAATATTACAGATACAGAATACTTGGAAAACTTACATAATTGCAAAAATCAAAAAATATAAACATTGAAATGAACTATAAATTTAAGCTTTGCTTTTATTTCAGATTGCTAGCATCTGCAGTTTTTAGCTTTTCAATGCAAATTTGTTATTTGTTTGTTTTCTGTACTTCACAATATACTGGACTTATGTAAGCAAGTAATAAAAGCTATCTCAAGTGTTATAGGTTATATAGAAACATAGAAACATAGAAAGTAGGTGCGAGAGTAGACCACCAGGCCCATCGAGCCCGCACCGCCATTCGCTCATGGCTGAACACTAAACAGACACCCTTACCCACAAACAGTAGACACAAGACACAGAACACAAGACACTACCCTCCCCTTTATATTGCTATCACCCCTCTCCACCCCAAGAACCGCGTGATCTCCTGGGGGAGGCAAAAAACCGGATAAAAACCCAGGTCCAATTCGGGAAAAAAATCCGGGAAATTCCTCTCCGACCCCAATCCAGGCGATCGACACTTGTCCAGGAGATCACTCAGGTCTTACTATACTAACCATACCTAGGTCCATATCCCTGCCCTCTCCCCGTAGCCCCTTATCCCCTTGGCAGCTAAAAAAACATCTATTTTAGACTTAAATATATTTAATGTTTCTGCTTCCACTGCTCCCTGGGGCAGTGAATTCCATAAATTAACCACCCTCTGGGTGAAGAAGTTCTTCCTCATCTCAGTTTTAAAAGAGCCCCCTCTTATTCTACAACTATGTCCCCTAGTTCTAGTTTCCCCGATCATTGGGAACATCCTCGGTGCATCCACCCGATCAAGGCCCCTCACGATCTTATATGTTTCAATGAGATCGCCTCTCATTCTTCTAAACTCCAAAGAGTAGAGTTCCAGCCTACTTAACCTTTCCTCATATGTCAATCCCTTCATTGCAGGAATTAATCTTGTAAACCTTCGCTGCACTGCCTCCAGGGCCAGTACATCCTTTCTTAAGTATGGACCCCAGAACTGTACACAGTATTCCAAATGTGGTCTCACTAATACTGTGTACAGCTGCAGCAAGACCTCCGTGTTTTTATACTCAATCCCCCTAGCAATAAAGGCCAAAACTCCATTGGCCTTCCTGATTGCTTGCTGCACCTGCATACTAACTTTTAGTGATTCATGTACTACTACCCCTAGATCCCTTTGCGTTGCATTACAACGCAGCTCCACCTCATTTAGAAAATAACTTGCCCTATCATTTTTTTTCCCAAAGTGAATGACTTCACATTTATTAGTATTAAATTTCATCTGCCAAGTTGTTGCCCACTCACCTAGCTTATCTATATCCTTTTGCAAACTCTTCCTATCCTCCTCATCCCCTACTTTTCCTCCCATTTTTGTATCGTCCGCAAATTTTGATATATTACACTTGGTTCCCTCCTCCAAATCATTTATATAAATTGTGAACAACTGGGGTCCCAGCACCGACCCTTGCGGAACCCCGCTAGTTACCGGTTGCCATCCCGAGTATGAACCATTTATCCCCACTCTCTGCTTCCTATTTGTTAGCCAATCCTCTACCCATGCTAATATATTACCCCCAATCCCATAATTTTTTATTTTTAGCAATAGTCTCTTATGTGGCACCTTGTCAAAAGCCTTTTGGAAGTCCAAGTATACCACATCCACCGGTTCCCCTTTATCCACCCGGGTTGTTACTTCCTCAAAGAATTCGAGCAGATTCGTTAAACAGGACTTCCCCTTCACAAAACCATGCTGGTTCTGTCCGATGAAGTCATGTTTATCCAAGTGCCCCGTTAGTGTTTCTTTAATAATTGTCTCTAACATTTTACCCACCACCGATGTTAGACTAACCGGTCTATAGTTACCCGCCTTCTGTTTACTTCCTTTTTTAAATATAGGTGTTACATTGGCCATTTTCCAATCCACTGGGACCGTTCCTGCCTCCAGGGAGTTTTGGAAAATTATCACCAATGCATCCACAATCCCCACCGCTATCTCCCTCAAGACCCTTGGATGTAATCCATCAGGCCCAGGGGATTTATCCTCCTTCAGTCTCATTAATTTCCCTAATACCACCTCCTTGGTGATCTTAATAGTATTTAGCTCCTCCATTCCTACCGCCCCCTGTTTATCCAGCGTTGGAATATTTTTTGTGTCTTCTATGGTGAAGACTGATACAAAATACTCGTTTAATGCCTTTGCCATTTCCATGTTCCCCACCAACAACTCTCCAGTCTCACCCTCCAATGGACCAACGTTCACCTTAGCCACCCTTTTTCTTTTTATATAGCTATAAAAACTCTTACTATTAGTTTTTATGTTGTTCGCTAAATTCCTTTCATAGTCTATTTTCCCCGTCTTAATTAATCTCTTAGTTATTTTTTGCTGACCTTTAAATGCTTCCCAATCCTCTACCCTCCCACTAGCTACCTTATATGCCCTTGCCTTCAGCTGAATACTATCCTTTATAGTTTTACTGAGCCATGGCTGACTGTTCTTTCCCTTACCCCTTTTTTTCTTCATAGGAATAAATTTTTCTTGAAGGTTATACAGTAGATCCTTAAACGTACACCACTGCTCATGTACCGTCTTATTCTTGAGTCTGCTATCCCAGTCAACTTTGATCAGCTCAGTCCTCATACCTTCATAATCCCCCTTATTTAGACTCAGTACCCTAGCCTGAGTTTCAACCTGCTCCCCTTCTATTTGAATATGGAATTCGACCATATTGTGGTCACTTGTTCCCAACGAGTCCCTAACTATGACATTTTTAATTAATCCTGCTTCATTACACAGGACCAGATCCAAGATTGCCTCCCTCCTTGTCGGTTCTGTGACATACTGTTCTAGGAACCCGTCTCTAATACATTCTATAAACTCTTCCTCTAGTCTACCCTGCCCAGTTTGGTTTGCCCAATTAATATGAAAATTGAAGTCCCCCATGATTACAGCAGTTCCCTTTTTACATGCGTCAACTATTTGCAGATTTATGTTCTGACTAACAGCGTCACAGCTATTTGGAGGTCTATAAATTACACCCACTAGTGTTTTTGTCCCCTTGTTATTCTCTATCTGTACCCAAGCTGTTTCACTATCCTGATCCTTCAACGCAATATCCTTCCTCTCTATTGCCGTTATTCCCTCCCTTATTAAAAGGGCCCGAGTACCCCTCTATATTTAACTCCCAATCCTGATCCCCTTGCAGCCATGTCTCCGTAATGGCCACGATATCATAACTATATGTACTTAATTGCACCGTTAATTCATTTATCTTATTTCGAATACTCCGTGCATTTAGATACAGCACTTTCAGATGATTTTTACTACCCTTCCTTTCTGTTTTTGCCCCTTTTACATCTAGAGCTTTATCTTCACACATTCTGGATCCTCCTGTCACATTTTGATTTTCCGTTTCCCCACTGATACCCTGCTCTATTTCCTCTACCCCTGCCGTTATTACCCCCCTTGATACCTCCCCCCCGCTACTTAGTTTAAAGACCTCTCTACTGCCCTAGTTATATGATTTGCCAGGACCCCAGTCCCAGCACCGTTCAGGTGAAGTCCGTCCTTACAGAACAGATCCCCCCTGTCCCAGTACTGGTGCCAGTGGCCCAAGAAACCAAACCCATTTTTCCCACACCAGTCTTTGAGCCACGCATTCAGCTTTTTAATTTTTCGTACCCTCGCCGATTTGGCCCGTGGCTCAGGTAGCAATCCGGAGATCAGTACCCTCGAGGTTCTGCTTTTTAATTTATTCCCTAACTGCTCAAACTCGTTCAGCAGATCCTCCTTCCTCGTCCTTCCTATGTCATTGGTCCCCACATGGACCACGACCACTGGATCCTCCCCCTCACTCTGCAAATTTCTCTCCAGCATCGCAGAGATATCCTTAACCCTAGCACCGGGTAGGCAACACAGCCTTCGGGACATGTTCTGCTGGCCGCAGAGAACCTTATCTACCCCCCGAATAATACTATCCCCTATCACCACGGCATTTCTTCTAACTCCCCCCTCTTGAATGGCCCCCTGATCCACGGTGCTGCAGCCAGGTTGCTCATCCCTCCCACAGCCCCTGATCCCGTCCTCACATTGAGTAAGAGCCTCGGTCATGCTCGTCAGGGACAAGGGCTGTGGCTCCTGCCGCATCTCCTCCTGGTTCCCCCTACCTGCCTCGCTTATGGCCACACCTTCCTTTCCCTGCTCACTAACTACTGAATTAGTTAAACTGGTCGGTGTGACCATCCCCTGGCACAAAACATCCAGGTAATACTCCCCTCCCTGATGCACCGCAGCGTATGAAGTTGGGTCTCCAGCTCATCAATGCGGAGCTCGAGTTCTGCTAGCTTCAAACACTTACTGCAGCTGTAGGGATCATCTACACCATCTACATCAATGGTGTCGACAAATTCCCACATCTCACAGTATTGGCACATCTCCTGGCCGCCCATCTTATATTATCCCAATGTTTTGTTTGCTAGCGATTTATGCAGCGTGTTAAAAGCCAACGCAACATTTTGTAGATTTAAGTTTATCATTGTAACGGAGCAAAAAATGGAAAAGAGCTCCAACTTTAAGTCTGAAACATTTAATAGCTAAATTTGCAACTTCTACAGATCTGGTCACTGTGATCATTGATAGGATATTAGCCAAAAAGCTGGAGAAACTCAGCGGTCGAGACCCTTCTTCAGTCTGAAGAAGGGTCTCGGCCCGAAACGTTGCCTATTTCCTTTGCTCCATAGATGCTGCCTCACCCGCTGAGTTTCTCCAGTATTTTTGTCTACCTTTGATTTTCCAGCATCTGCAGTTCCTTCTTAAACATTGATAGGATATTGTTCATCATGATATGCCATAGACATGTTCAACAGGAAATGGATATAGACATGACTTTTTTAAATAACCTTTCTAATTAATTAATGGCAATTATTGACTAGCAGTTAGGAGCAATTGAATGCAAAACACTAATTTCACATTTATAAACAGAAAATGCTAAAAACATTCAGCAGGTCAGGCAGCATCCGGTGGAATGAGAAAGAGAGTTCTAATGAAGGCGCTTTGACCTGAAACCTGACCTACTGAGTATTTCCAGCATGTTCTGGCTTTAGCTTAGATTTCCAGCATCTGCAATTTTTCTAATGTTCACACAATTTTCAGGGTTTGGCATCCACTTAGGTAACCGCAAATTTATTCACACATTTTGGATTTCTTTCAATGTCCATAAAAATATATATCAAGAAATCTTCCGACACCCCCAGCTAGCATGATCTAAAGCAAGGTCTCCATCATATGCCATAAGTCGGTGGCACAGTGGGGCAACGGCAGAGTTGTTGCCTAATAGTGCCAGAGACCTGGGTTCGATCCTGATTACGGATGCTGTCTGTACGTTCTCCCTATGACTGCGTTTCCTCCAGGTGCTCTGGATTCCTTCCAGACTTACAGGTTTGTAGGTTAATTGGCATCGGTAAGTTGTAAAATGGGCCCTAGTGTGTGCAGGTTAGTGTACACGGTGATCGCTGGCTGGCGTGGAATTCGTGGGCCAAAGGGCCTGTTTTTGCGCTGTATCTGCCAAAAATGGAATATTCCGATCACTGACGAGCAGAATATAAACTTTAGTCTGAAGTGTATTTAGTATCAAACTGACTCCCAGACCAGCATCAATTTTTTTTAATGTAAGAGAGGTATCAGAAATGAGAGAAAAGAAAACAAGTGAGATATCTGAAACTTAAAGGATCACTTTTAAATACATTTTTCAAATGGTTTGCAAAGTTATTTCAGAAAAATCTTAATACTTTTGAAAAATTGATAATGAATATCTTATTCAAAAAAGGAAGCTCCCCAGTTATTTAAAGATTGTTTAAAATTAGACTGAAAAGTAAATAAAAAACAACACTTTTCCCACAAGGATAATACATGTATAATTTTCCAGTACTAAAACTGCATTTGGATACTGAAACCACCTCAGTAAAACTGAACAAAATTAATAGGTCAGGTCCTATTTCTTTTATCATCACTCTTCCACTTTGGTCCAAGCAGCAGACGGAAATGGTTTGCAGCCACGGCTGAACTTTTCACTCCCAACAATCAACTGCAGTCATTGAGATTCTATTCACATTCTCATTCTGTCCTCCAATGGAAGCAAATATCACCATGGAGCTGGACAGTTTTAACACAAAGGAGCACCTACTTGCATTTAATTGAGTTTTGAACAGATTTTATAATAGCACAGTAACAAAGCAAAGATACTGTGATGCAAGCAAACAAGATCATCTGAAATTGATTAAACTATATTACAAAACAATAATTCTCTGGACATATTTTTATTTTTAAACATTCTTTGTTCATTTTTGTCCCATGTACTTAAAAAATGATCTTGCTCTTAAGCAAAGAAAAGTAAGACACTAAAGGTGCAGGCTAATCAACTGGATGTCGTTCTGCAGTGCAGAACCATTGAACTGAATTTCCCCGGGCGAAAAATGGAATATTTTGATCACTGATTTGATCAGATCTGTCCAACCAACCATAAAGGACAAGCAACTAATTTTCAATCAATTCTGCAGAAGGAAACCACCACTCACAGACTTGTTATTCATCCTATAATCCACAGAACTAAAAAAATTACTTTGCATCGTAGGAGTTTTGGGAAATAGAAGCATGATGAGAAGGGTGAATTTAGAACTATTATCACCTGCATCGTTAAGGTACAGACATCCAAGTATAGAATTCCTTTGAATTTAAGACAGCATAACTAATGTTAAACAAGAGTGAATTGACACATACCGGACAGTTCCTAAGATCACCCATTGTGCTTGCATTCTGCAGAAGCTCTCCAAACATGTCAGGCGTCGGTTTCTCACGTCTTTCCATCATTCGAATTGCTTGATTACTAAACAAAGAGACAAAGAGACTGGAATTGGTTCCCATGAAAGGCAACAAAGGCTCTGCAGGACAGCAGACACGCTGACAAGTAAATAAATTTATTTCCTGAAATGGGGAGATTAAGCTTCATCATGTATTAGACAATGCTATTCTATTCCAATTAAAACCTGGGTAGGTGATGAGGGTCAAACAACGTGCATTGGGATCCTTTGGGATCAGGGTACACTCAAGAAGCAATTGGAGTTAAGGCAGGTGCAACCCTGGTTATACAGCCAGAGAATAAGAGGCAAGGGACGGATTGGGCGGGAATAGAGGAAGAGAAAAGCAGGGAGGTGAGGGCGAGAGAGAAAAGAACGAGAGGGCGAGAGAGAAGAGAGCGGGAGGAAAGAGGGAGAGAGGGAAGAGGGAGAGAGGGAAGAAGGAGAGAGGGAAGGACACCATCACATCCTATTGGGCCTGAGACTTGCTAATGGGGAAGGCTCATTGTGCACTGCTTTCGGTGTGCTTGTAGTGGGCAGGGGTTTGAGGGTGTGACATATGGTGGGTGATTCTTGTGGGCAAGTGGACAACAAGCCTCATTGCAATTAACAAAAAGGTTGTGGGAGAAGCATAGGGTCAACGGGCCGAACTAACTAAGCTAGTTATTGTATGAACTAATATTGAAAGAAGCAGTGAAGAAAATATACTCTATAATCAGTATGCCCAAATTCTGTGTGGTAGTTATATTTATATATCCTTTTAATCACTTATGTAATGCCAGTGCACACTGCTTCAATCGCAGACTTCTGATCCTTGTGTAAAATAAAATATTTATTCTGTTCCATTTCTTAATCCCTGGATTTAATCTTAAATCTATGACTCTCTCATTTTATCCAAATCAACCGCTGAAAATAATCTGTTTTTATCTTTTTTGTACTATTTCTTCATAAATTTAAACATCTTGGATAAATCACCCTATAATCTCTGTTCTATCCCAATCAATCACAAGTATCCATGTCTTTTTACATTTGCATTTTGTCATATAAACAGCATCCGTCAGCTGCATTGTGCTCTCTCCATTTTTCAAACATCTTAGATTTGGCACCCAGATCACATACTCTGCTTTTTAGTTTTGTCATCCAAAACTAAAATCTCACAGCTCTTCCACATCATGCACAATTCTAATTATATGTATTTTTTTAATCAATATGTACACATTCCAATTGTTGAAAGTGAATTCTGTCCACCACTTATTTTTCACCATTCCATCACCTTTCCAATATCCCCATTTTATGTTTTAGTGTCATAGAGTGATACAGTGTGGAAACAGGCCCATCGGCCCAACTTGCCCACACCAGCCTACATGTCCCAGCTGCACTAGTCCCACCTGCCCGCATTTGGTCCATATCCCTCCAAACCTGTCCTATCCATGTGCCTGTCTGTTTCTTAAATGTAGGGATATTCCCTGCCTCAACTTTGGCAGCTTCTTCCATACACCCACCACCCTTTGTGTGAAAAAGTTACCTCTCAGATTCCTATTAAATCTTTTCCCTTCACGTTAAACCTCTGGTCCCCGATTCACCTACTATGGGCAAGAGACTCTGATCTACCTGATCTATTCCTCTCATGATTTTATACACAGGTTTTGGGTACATTTGTGAGCCTTAATAAAGTCGTCTGCAATACGTCATGGTTGGTTACACAAGGAAATACTCTCCAACAGCTTGGATGAGAACAACTCCAAAAACTCTTGAGATGCTCAAGGTCAAAACAGCTCCCTTGTTGGGCATCCCATCAAATCGCCCTAAATGGTTATTTCTTCCATCACCAGCACAAAGTAGTCCTTCTTCATACCATCCACAAAATTTACTGAGCACACTCTAACTAGAGGAACAACACCCACCAAACCCACAAGTTCTATTATCAAGAAGAACAAGGGCAGCAGGCACATGAGAACACTGCTCACAGGTTCCCTCACAAGTTGCACACCATCCTGACTTGCAAATACATTGCAATTTCTTCACTGTCTGGAACACAATAATAAACAGTACCTCAAGAGCAACTTCAACCGAAGGATTGTGGCAGTTCTAGGAACAATCAAGCAACAATCAGTTTTATTCGTTGGTGGTGAAGGAGCCCACCACCAACTTTGAGGACAATTAAGGATGAGCAATAACAGGTGGCCTTGCCACCAATGCCCAAATCCCTAAAACCAATCAGTAAACATATTCTGGCCCTACACTGAAGTTATTTCGATAGAAGAGTCCCAAGCAGAACATTGATATCCTTAACTATAATCATGTGTTTCTTCATAGCTAGTTTTTAATCTAATTTGTTAACTATCTCCAAATTATGCATCCATTTGTCAATCAATGATCGTTAATTTAGTACATTGTCTAAATGTTCATGTAATTCATGTGACATTTTTTCCCATTCATCACCTCAAATAACTCAATCACATGTGCAAAGCAAAATCTTCCTTTCTTAAATTGAGGTTGGTTCATTTCAGATATTTTTTCCCCTCATCTAAATTTGTACGAATACTTTTAATAATATTTCTCTATCACAAAGAGAATATTTTAGAATCTTTTTAAAGATAAAATTATCAAAGTACAAATTTAGATGATGGAAAATAATCTGAAATGAACCAACATGGATCTATGCCAACTAGCCTGTAATTTTCTGGGCCAGCGTGTCAATATATTTTTCTCATTCTGGCTCACATTCATTAAGAACCCTGAACTTGCTACAACTTTCCAACTTCCTCTTCAGGATTGCTGATGAATCCCACTCAGTCCACCACTTTGTTTACTTGATGGTTAACTATGCTCTGTAATAATTTATTTTGATTTATCATGTCATTTCAGTGTTAAATCCTTCCACTATATGATCTTGTTCTGTATTCATTGTTTAATGGCCGACAATATTTTACTCTTCATTCAATATTCAATTCTTTTCCATTCTTACCCTTAGCTGCAATTACCAGTTCCTACTTTCTCTTAACTTTTATTTACTCACTGTCCGTTAGTATTGATTTTATTAGTGGCTTAAGGGTGATAGACCTCCTTATATTCCTAGTTTCCTTATTTTACAACTTTTCAATCCTTTTTCCATTATCTGAGTAATGATGCACAATCCTTTATACCAATGTCTCATCACACCACATTCCCAAGTCTGTCCTTTTCCAGTCTGGTGTCTGTGCCGTAAAATATTCCCTCTTCTTGCATAGCTGAAAACTTTAGTACATTGTGATCACAACTCTTGAGCCTTCCACTCACATGTCAAGCATTTATCCAAATCATTGGTTATTTATAAAGCAAACAAGTAAGGTTCCTGCTGGCAAAATGAGTTTGTGCAAGGAGTCCTGTCTTTTCACAAATTCCAATGACCTTTGCCTGTATTCCCCTTTGAAGAATGTCGCCAATTTTAGAGCACACCACTGTGCAAATTCATAACATGCATCTAAGACTAATTGTACATGATGCAGTAAACAGAGCAAAGTCAGCATTTCAAAGACACTCCCTGTTTAAAGATTTTGAGATAGACTGCCAAAACATACCACAAATACTGCAACATTTATTATTAGATAGGATTCCTCATCAGCAAAAAATATTTTTCCTGCAACCACAGCACTTTAAAAGTTTATGATCCCAATTTGATGAGTAGGGTCATGTTTTATGAACGCAAACTCAACATAGTTTGATTTCCATTCTCGTTTATACTTGTGTTTAAAATGCAGGTTTCTGGTTTCAGAATGTGAAATTGTACACGGATTCATTCACCAGCATATGACGGGAACAATGTACTTCTTATAATAAGCTTTCTCACTTTTTATTTACCTCCAATATACTAATGTTACTTTGTGCACAAAAGTTATTATTGTAAGGTACAAGTTTAATATAATGAATCTTAGCAATAGCTTACCATAATGCCGTTGTAGAAATGTAGTTCACCATCTGGATAAAAGGCAGTGGGTCGGATGTTGCACCACAGCTGGTACAAACACACTGCAAGGAAAAAAAATATTCCATGCCAGCCATCAGACAAGTCAAACATATTAACAGGTTTTCAAGTGAAATTCCAATATTGCACGTCATAAAGTTAAATATACTTGGATTATTTGGTCATTTAACCTAGTTCTAGATTCTTCACAAGACAAAGCCTCCTCTCTGTATCCACCCAAATCAAAACCCCTCAGGATCTTATGTCCTTTTTTGATTTTCCAAAAATCTAGACAGTAGCTTACTGTGCTCACCTTTCCTCAGAAGGCACCCTGCCCATTTCAATTACTAGTTTTCTACTCACGCCAATGTGTTAATTCTTCCACTATGAATAAGTTCAAACAGGACGTCCCATTCCCAAAACCATGTTGACTACCTGATTATCTTGAATTTTTCTCATATTCTCTGCTTCCATATCTCTAATAATAGTTTCTAACATTAACTTTCAAACCGATAATGAAGTAACTGGGAAAAGGAAAGAACATTTATAATATTTTGGATTATCCTAATAAACACCAATAATTGTTCACAAAATGCAAAACATTAAGAGATAAACTTCAGTACCTAACATAACTGATATTGTAGAGAAAACTGATTTTGACTCAAAAAGAAAGCTGAAAACATAGAAGTAGTGGAAAACATTTTTTAAATCTGACTTTACCAATCTAAAAAGTAAATTATTCTTACCTGCTCAAACAAAGTCATAGCAAATTTCTGGTGTGGAATACAGTGCTTCGCTGTGCAAATGTCCTCCTTCGTTTCATCAGCAATGTGAAAGTGTATTCGCATGAGGATATTTTCCTGTAAAAAGTATAATTTTATACATGCTGATGGTTCTCCACAGATGAAGACGGAGCAATCAAATCTGAATTACAGCACACAAAAGTAAAAGCAGAAGGTTTCACAATGATGTTGAGTAAGATTCATGTAAAAAAATTCTACCCATTTTACTACATTATACCAGTTGTGAATTCTGAGGTGCATAACTGCAAATATTGATTTATAATATGTGGCGATGTTAAGTATGCGATTGCAACATTCTATGTTACACATTTAGTGTACATCTACTAGTCTCTTTAGGTGATTCAATGTTCTCAGTAATGTCGGATTAATGTTAGACTAGCTGGATTGCATTTGTACTGGGATTGTATAGCCTCAACGAGCCAAATGACAATGCTGTATCCATTCTGTCATAAAGCAAGATTACTGCTCACAATTACTTAACAAAGTACAAAGCACAAATATTTGCAAAATCTGATAAATGGATACCTGCATTGAATATCAAATATTCAGTTCAGAATAACAGAATAAACAACCCCCCATCACACTCTATTACATAAACAAAGAAAGAAGCTTCTTTTTTTTAAAAATATTTTTTATTGGAGATAAGTACACAACATATTATCATCATTACCAGTCTTACATTTTTAAATTGATAATATTGTCAATTATTATTACATTGTCTCCAATACCTTTTGCCTTTTTTTGTTTTTTTTAAACTAGATAGAACTAAAAAGATAGATGAAGTAAAGAAAGAAAAGAGAAAGGAAAAAAAAAAAAATAATAATAATAAAAGAAAACAGAAAAGAAAAAGATAGTTAAAGAAGAATAGAAAAATGTATTAAGATAAAAAACTTTGTTCGAGATATATTCGTACATTTCAGAGTATAACATTTCATCCATTCTTTAGCCCGAGTGTTAGTCAGGTTCCTGTGCTGAACCATTCTGACCCTTTAAATAATCAATAAAGGGAGACCATGTTCCAACATCGGTGAGACCAAGCGGAGGCTTGGCGATCGTTTCGCCGAACACCTCCGGTCGGTCCGCAATAACCAACCTGAACTCCCGGTGGCTCAGCACTTCAACTCCCCCTCCCATTCCGTATCTGACCTCTCTGTCCTGGGTCTCCTCCATGGCCACAGCGAGCAACACCGTAAATTGGAGGAAATGCACCTCATATTCCGCTTGGGCAGTCTACACCCTGGTGGCCTGAACGTTGAATTCTCCCAATTCTGCTAGCCCTGGCTGTCCCCTCCCCTTCATCAGCCATCTGGTTGTCTCCTCCCCTCCCCCCACCCTCGGGCTCCTCCTCCTCCTTTTCCTTTTTTCCTTTCTTCTCCCCACCCCCTATCAGTCTGAAGAAGGGTTTCAGCCCGAAACGTTACCTATTTCCTTCGCTCCATAGATGCTGCTGCACCCGCTGAGTTTCTCCAGCATTTTTGTGTACCTTCCAACAAATAATTCCTGTTTGTCCAACAGGGAAAATCTGATTCTTTCCACGTTTAAGGTCTCCGTCATTTCTATAATCCACATTTTGATTGTGGGGGTTATAGGGCCTTTCCAAAATTTTAGAATTAATTTTTGTCCCGTTATTATACTATAATCAATAAAGTTTCTTTGTGTTGTTGTAAATGTTTGATTTAATTCTAATGTTCCGAGTATTATTAATTTTGGATCCGGGTCCAATTGTGTGCTGGTCACTTTAGATATTATACTGAAAATATTTACCCAGAATTTTTTAATTTTTATACAGTTTGCAAACATATGAGATAAGTTAGCTTCTAAATGTTGACATATATCACATATAGGTGAGATATGTTGAAAGATTTTATGTAATTTTGTTTTTGAATAATGTAACCTATGTATTACTTTAAATTGTATTAAAGAATGTCTGGCATTTAATGAACATTGATGTATGTGTTGTAAACTTTCTTCCCAAGTATCTTTCGTTATTATTTGATTTAATTCTTTTTCCCATGTTTGTCTGTGTAAGTCCGTCGATGGAATGTCACTGTCTAATAAAATATTATATATATAAGATATTAATTTTTCTGTATTAGGATGTTTATTCCAACATTCATCAAGAATTTCTGAATTTCTAATTCAAAAATTTTGAGTATTCGATTTTACATAATCTCTGAGTTGAAGATATCTGAAAAAATCATTTCCTCGAAGTCCATAAGTCTGTTGCAACTCCTGAAATGTAAGAAAAGTGCCTTCCTTGTAAAGTTGTCCCATATTTTTAATTCCATAATTCTTCCATTGTGTAAAACCCCTGTCCAACCATGAGGGCTTAAACAAAGGGTTATTCACAATTGGAAGAAAAAGTGATAAGTTATCTAATTTTAATGTCTTTTTTAATTGTTTCCAAATTTGTATAGCACTAAATATTAAAGGGTTTTCCATATAATTTTTTTTGTTTAATTTAGACGTAGCAAATAATATCGAGCCGATATCAAAAGGTAAACAATCTTCCTTTTCCATTTTTAACCAATCTGGTTGTTGATCTATTTCTTCCAACCAGAAATTCATATTTTTAATATTAACTGCCCAAAAATAAAACAGAAAGTTTGGTAAAACCAAGCCTCCATTTATTTTTGATTTACACAAATGTCTTTTGTTTATCCTATGATTCTTATAATCCCAGATAAAATCATTAACAATGGAATCCAATTTTTTTTTAAAGTTTTTTGACAAATATATCGGAATTGTCTGAAAAGGGTATATTTGCGGTAAAAAAATCATTTTTATGGCATTAATTTTGCCAACCATTGAGATAGGAAGTGTTTTCCAATATTGAATATTCTTATGTAGTTTGTTCAGTAATGGGGGGAAATTTGCTTTAAATAATGATGTATATATCTTAGTTACGTAAATGCCTAGGTATTTGAATTTTTCGTTTACTATTTTAAATGGAAATTGTTGTATTATCTGTTTGTTGTGTTCCCTTATTGGCATAATTTCACTTTTATTCCAATTTATTCTGTATCCTGAGAGTGAACCAAATTGGGTTATTAACTTTAATAAGTTTGGAATACTAATTTCTGGTTTAGTAATGTAAATTAGTACATCATCTGCGTATAGAGAAATTTTATTCACTGTATCCTTTGTGTTATACCCATGTATTTCCGGATGACCCCTAACTCTTTCTGCGAGTGGCTCAATAGCATGCGCAAATAATAATGGAGATAACGGGCATCCTTGTCTACAACCTCTAGATAGGCTGAATTTAGATGACAACCTTTGGTTTGTTAATATTCTAGCCGTAGGGTTTGTATATAACAGTTTTATCCATGTGCAGAATTTCTCCCCTAGTTGCATATTTTCCATCACCGAAAATAAATAGGACCATTCAACCTGATCAAAAGCTTTTTCAGCGTCAAGTGAGATTATTGCTAGATCTTCATTAATAATTCTCTTAGAATATATAATATTAAATAATCTTCTTAGATTATAATATGAGTACCGTTTCTGAATAAAGCCTGTTTGGTCAGGGTGTATTAATTTATTCATCACTGTACTTAATCTATGCGCTAGTATTTTAGTTAATATTTTCTGATCTGTATTTAAAAGTGCAATTGCTCTATATGATCCCGGATCTTCCGGATCTTTATCAACTTTAGGAATAAGTGTTATTATAGATTCATTTAAAGTATCTGGAAGTTTCTGTTGAGTATAGATATGCTCATACAGCCTTTGTAAACGTGGGGAGAGCAAGTAATAAAATATTTTATAGAATTCAGAGCCTAAACCATCTGGTCCTACTGCTTTACCATTTTTTAAAGAGCCAATAGACTCTTCAATATCCTTTATCGTAATCTCCCCTTCTAATAATTCTCTATCGTTTGAGTCTAAACCTTTTAAATTACATTTTAGTAAAAAATCTGCTATTCCTTCTGGTTGTACTACAGTTTTAGTTGAATAAAGATTATGATAGTATTGGAGAAATCTCTCGTTTATATCCTTGGGCATTTTTGATAATTCTCCTGTCTCTGTTCTAATTTTATGAATTATTTTTTCCCCTTCCATTTTTCGTAACTGACGTGCTAATAGTTTTTGTGGTTTGTCTCCAAACTCAAAATGTAATTGTTTGGTTTTTTGATAAAGTTTTATTACTTGTTCTGAATACATTTTGTTTAATTTATATTTCAACACAGCAATTTTATTATGTTTTAATATAGATGGCATTCTCGCATTTTCTATATCTAGTTGCTTGATTTCCCTTTCCAATGTTTGTTGTTTAATCCTGTTCTCTTTATTATAAAATACTTGGGCAGAAATTAATGCACCTCGAACAAACGCTTTAAACGTTTCCCACATAAGAGAAGTAGGTGTGTCAGGGTTGTCATTTACCTCAAAAAATATTTGAATCTGTTTAATAAGATATTCCTGGCTGTTTAATAAGATATTCCTGGCATGATCTTTCGTTCAAAATTTGTGGGTTAAATTTGTGGGTTAAATTAGAAGTTTCTAATACCATACATAGTTTTAATGCAGAATTGGTTCTGCAAGAGGAAAAAAATAAATTTTAAACGAACCAGTGAACTGGTTAAAAAACTATGTTCTTTCAACTAAAACTCACAAGTATTATGTGAATAGTATGGTCAGCCATCCATCCAAGTTACACACAGTGACTTTACTCCATTAAGTGCTTTGATCTAAAACAAGTATGACAATCAAATGTGCTGAAGAAATTAATGGACCAAGGAAAGGAGCAAGATTTTGAAATGGCTCTCAAGCCTTTCGAATGATAGCTCCACTAGATTACTTTAAGTACAATATCTGGCATCCCCTGTTATTCCTGATGACATTTCAGGCTGACCCTTTTCGGAGTTAGGTTGTTCTGGGGATCTGCAGCCTCAAGGTCATCCCAATGCAATAATCTGGATTTCCCCCCACTGCATATATACTTCCAAAATCAATTAGTACCTTTTTTCAAAAAGCATTATCAAACAGTCAAGTGAACCAAGTGGTTGTCATTTAACTCACAAAACATTCTGCAGCATCATCCATGATCCCCATCTGAAAGCGTTGTTCATCTTGAAAGGTTTTGGCAAGAGCACTCCTCAAGGCATCAGATGGCAGTACCTTTTCTTTGCTGTATTGAAACTGAGTGAAGATTCCCTAAAGAAATGAAACAGTCTATGATTTCCACCGTCACATTTTTTTTGGCACATAGAAAAAATAATTTTACACTGTGCACTGGTCTGTCTTGAAAATAACACTAATTTGAGATTGGATATACCTGTTGAGTGTTTCTTACATTTTCTGTTTTATTTTAACATTATCACCATCTTCAATGATTTTGTTCACACATTCATCCCATTGAAAAACAGAAAAATAGGAGCAGGAGCAGGAACAGGTGTCAGAGATTATGGGGAGAAGGCAGGAAAATGGGATTAGGAGGGAGAGAAAAATTAGCCATGATTGAATGGCGGAGTAGACTTGATGGGCCAATGATTGAATGGCGGAGTAGACTTAATTCCACTCCTATAATTTATGACTGACTTTGAGCATACAACCTTGAGATTAGTCAAAAACAAGAAGTGATCCTTAACCGTGTCCAGTTTTTCTTTGGTGAATAATGATCTGTTAAGTCAGTCATGAATAGCCTTAATGGTTGCGTACCCATTGTAGTCGGTGGTAAAGAATTCCAAAGATTCACACTCTGAACACGTTAACTATTTGTAAAGTAACCCTCTCTCCCACCTCAAAACCACACCTCTTGCTCTGGATGGTTACCTACTCCTCTCTCACAATACTGCTGCAGATTCCAGTCTTAAAATACTGGGAAATTAGGCAACATTTAGAAAAACACTAGACCAAGAGGAACCCGTTGTGTCCCGTCCCCTCAACGTGCGGGGGGGGGGGGGGGAGGGAAGAGGGATGCCGGGGGAGGAAGAGAAAGGCTGTGGAGGGAGAGGCGGGGAGAGAGAGGAGGGAGGGAGAGAGTAGGGGAGGAAGAGAGGGGAGGGGGGAGAGAGAGGAGGGGGGAGAGAGAGGAGGGGGGAGAGAGAGGAGGGGGGGAGAGAGAGGAGAGGGGGAGAGAGAGGAGGGGAGAGAGAGAGAGGGGGGGGAGAGAGAGGAGGGGGTAGAGAGAGGGGGGGGAGAGAGGAGGGGGGAGAGAGGAGGGGAAGAGAGGAAGGGGGAGAGAGGAGGGGGGAGAGAGAGGAAGGGAGAGAGAGAGGAGGGGAGAGAGGAGGGGGCAGAGAGAGGAGGGGGCAGAGAGAGGAGGGGGCAGAGAGAGGAGGGGACAGAGAGAGGAGGGGGCAGAGAGCAGGAGGGGGGAGGAGGGAGGGGGGGAGGAGGGAGCAGAGGTGGGGGAAGAGGAGGGGGGTGGAAGAGAGGCCCGGTGGGGGGCAGGTGAAAGAGGCAACATTTTTATTAATAACTCAAGAAATAAAGCACAACATTTTCAGCTAAGCCGATTTCTGAATCCATGGGATATAACTCTACAGGAATATGTAAAGATTTTACCGTTAGAGCAGATGTGATTATAAACACACACACAAACCCAAGATCAAAGTATTCTTTTTTTTTCCATCTCTGACCAGTACGATCGGAAATATTTATGAAATTAAATGTATTTTATTTTGTTAAGAACAATCCTAGAAGAACTAATGATATGACCTTCTTTGACCACTGTGGCCAATGTTTCACATTTTTATGTTGGCTCTGCAAAAGCAGTAGAGTATGGGCAACATTATTGAGGCGGGTATAGATTATCCATTCCGAGTTAATCTGATACAACCAAATATACTGTTGAATTATTTCAGAATGCAGCAAAGAGTCAACCAAGTTTCTGCAGGACCCGAGTCACTTATTGACCCACCCATAATATGAATGGTAGGAGTGCTTCCCTTAAAAAATATTTTAATGAAAAGCTGGCAGCTTCAAGTCAAGTCAAGTCAAGTGAGTTTATTGTCATGTGTCCCTGATAGGACAATGAAATTCTTGCTTTGCTTCAGCACAACAGAACATAGTAGGCATTGACTACAAGGCATTCTATAAATATATACACACATGAATCAATATACTGGTAAAGTGCAAATAACAGTTAATTGGCTAATAAAGTTCAGTGTTTTGTCCGAGCCAGGTTTAATAGCCTGATGGCTGTGGGGAAGTAGCTATTCCTGAACCTGGTCGTTACAGTCTTCAGGCTCCTGTACCTTCTACCTGAAGGTAGTAGGGAGATGAGTGTGTGGCCAGGATGGTGTGGGTCCTTGATGATACTGCCAGCCTTTTTGAGGCAGCGACTGTGATAGATCCCCTCGATGGAAGGGAGGTCAGAGCCGATGATGGACTGGGCAGTGTTTACTACTTTTTGTAGTCTTTTCCTCTCCAGGGCGCTCAAGTTGCCGAACCAAGCCACGATGCAACCGGTCAGCATGCTCTCTACTGTGCACCTGTAGAAGTTAGAGAGAGTCCTCCTTGACAAACTGACTCTCCGTAATCGTCTCAGGAAGTAGAGGCGCTGATGTGCTTTCTTAATAATGGCATCAGTGTTCTCGGACCAGGAAAGATCTTCAGAGATGTGCACGCCCAGGAATTTGAAGCTCTTGACCCTTTCAACCATCGACCCGTTGATATAAACGGGACTGTGGGTCCCCATCCTACTCCTTCCAAAGTCCACAATCAGTTCCTTGGTTTTGCTGGTGTTGAGGGCCAGGTTATTGTGCTGGCACCATATGGACAGTTGCTCGATCTCTCTTCTATACTCTGACTCATCCCCATCAGTGATACGTCCCACGACAGTGGTGTCGTCAGCGAACTTGATGATGGAGTTCGCACTATGTCCGGCTACGCAATCATGAGTATAGAGTGAGTACAGCAGGGGGCTGAGCACGCAGCCTTGAGGTGCTCCCGTGCTGATTGTTATTGAGGCTGACACATTTCCACCAATACGAACAGACTGTGGTCTGTGAATGAGGAAGTCGAGGATCCAATTGCAGAGGGATGTGCAGAGACTCAGTTCTGCGAGTTTGGTAACCAGCTTGGAGGGGATGATTGTATTAAATGCCGAGCTGTAATCGATGAATAACAGCCTGACATATGAGTTTTTGTTGTCCAAGTGGTCCAGAGCGGAGTGGAGGGCCAGCGAGATCGCATCCACCGTTGATCTGTTGTGACGGTAAGCGAACTGCAGTGGGTCCAGGTTTTTGTCGATAGGTTCATAGTCATTTCAAAAGAATGAATTCAAATACTTAAAACAATTTTGGTGGAACATAAGTTTTGTAATCTTTGTTATTTGTCCAAAATCATTGTCTCTTCTATTTCATAAGGAAAAATGAATATCAACAATTCTACAGCCTGCCCCTCCAACATTTCAGAATGAATCAAAGCAAACTGGAAGTATAATACTCCATTATCTTCCTTACTCCCACTATCCACTTTCAATGAAAAACCTTCATATACACCCTTGTCCATCACCAGACCCAGTCATTCCAATTTTCTGTTGGCTCTTTTAACCTTCAGCTAAAGTCCATCTTAAGTCCTTAGAATCTGCAATATGCTTGCTGACTTGCATTGATTTATCCAAAATTCAACTTCAGAAGTTTCATCCCAGTGTTTACATCCTGTTATAGCTTCATGTCTCTTTAATTATAACTACCTTCAGTCCAACAACCCACTAAGAAATGGTGAGAGAATGGCGAGAGAACCAACAGCAGAGAAAAACCCACTAGCCCTCAACACTAATCCATGTCACTGATCCATCTGCCCACTCTATCAAATCCTTTAATCATCTTACATTCCTCAATTAGATCTACATTCATTTGTACATAAAACTAGTCCATAGAATCTGTCCACAGAATTTAACGCTTTTAGCCCCAGTAATATTCTGGTAATAGACAGAAAAAGCTGGAGTAACTCAGCAGGTCAGACAGCATCTCTGAAGAAAAGGAATAGATTATGTTTCGGGTCCAGACCCTTCTTCTGAAGAATTACCAGAATTATCTGAAGAAGAATGGTCTCGACCTGAAACGTCACCTACTCCTTTTCTCCAGAGATGCTGTCTGACCCGCTGAATAACCTCAGCTTTTTGTGTCTATCTTCAGTTTAAACCAGCATCTGCAGTTCCTTCCTACACAATATTCTGGTAATATTGCATGCAGTACATACTTGGCTATTAACTTTGAACTCTAATTTTCTCGTATTGCAGATCAGTTCAAGATTTTGCTGGACATTGGAAGATGTTCATGTTTTTCAATAGAAAAATCTCACCTCCCTAAGTTACCATCCAACAATCAAATTACTTCCACTGATTACCATGAACAAAGCTTAAAGGCCCCGTCATTTTCAATTATGCTTAATTTAGGTCAATTATCATAACCGGCTGTGGCTCTGCAGGTAACACCCGATTAAATGATCATTGCTTCAAATGCCACTTCAGAGCTTTCAACATGTAGAAACAGCAGCAACTCTGATGCAATACAAAGAAGATATCTGTTCCTTAGAATATGTTTGATATACTTATTTTCATTACAATGTGGAAAAGTTTATGCTGCACAAATTTTCAACCGAGCGAAGCCAGTACCAGCAGATTTCATCTGCAAAGCTGTGAAGATAATCTAGTTTAGTTTAGTTTATTGTCACGTGTACCGGGGTACATTGAAAAGGTTTTGTTGCTTGCTATCTAGTCAGTGGAAAGACAATACATGATTACAATCGAGCCATTTACAATGTATAGATAGATACATGATAAGGGAATAATATTTAGTGCAAGGTAAAGTCCGAGGGTCAGCAATGAGGTAGATAGTAGTTCAGGACTGCTTTCTGGTTGTGATAGGATGATTCAGTTGCCAGATAATAACTGGGAAGAAACCATCCCTGAATCTGGAGATGTGCACTTTCACACCTATATATTTTGCCTGATGGGAGAGGGTAGAAGAGGGAGTGGCCAGGGTGCAACTCCTCCTTGATTATACTGCTGGCCTTGCTGAGGCAGCGTGAGGTATAAATGGAGTCAAAGGAAAGGTGGTTGGCTTGTGTGATGGTCGAGGCTGCATCCACAATTCACTGCAAATTCTTGCAGTTTTGGATGGGGCTGTTCTGAAACCAAGCTGATCCTGATAAAATGTTTTCTATGGTGCACCTGTAGAAGTTGGTGAGAGTTGTAGAGGACATGCTGAACTTCCTAAGCCTTTGAAGGAAGTAGAGGCATTGGTATGCTTTCTTGGTGGTTGCTTTAATACGGGTGGTCCAGGAGAAGTTGTTGGTGATATGGACTCCTGGGAATTTGAAGTTTTCAACCATCTCTACTTAGGCGCTGTCAATGCAAACTGGGGTTCCTGAAGTCAAAAGGTTTCAAAGGTTTCAAAGGTCTTTTATTGTCACATGTACCAATTAATGTACAGTGATATGCGAATTACCATACAGCCATACAAAAAAAAGCAACAAGACACACATACATAAAAGTTAACATAAACATCCATCACAGTGGATTCCTCACTATGATGAAAGGCAAAACAGTTCAATCTTCTTCCTCTTTATTTCTCCCACGGTGGGGCAGTCGAACCATCCGTCGGGGAGCTCAAAGCTCCTGCAGCTGGCGGTGGAAGCTCCCGCTTGGGGCGATCGAAACTCCTGCGTCGGGGCGGTCGATCATCATCTCCTTTGTTTTGCTGACATTGAGAGAAAGGTTGTTGTCTCGGCACCAGGACACGAGGTTCTCGATCTCCTTCCTGTATTCTACCTCATCTTTATTTGATATTCGGCCCACAATGGTGGTGTCATCTGCGAATTTGAAAATTGAATTAGATTTGTACATGGCTGTACAGTTGTGGGTGTACAAGGAGTAAAGAGGAGGCTGAGAACGCAACCTTGCGGAGCAACGGTGTTGAGGATTATCGTAGAGGGGGATTTATCCCCTAACCTCACTGATTGGGGTCTGTTGGTCAGGACGCCGAGGATCCAGTTGCAGAAATGAGTGCTGACACCAAGTCCCGCAAATTTGGTGATAAGTTTGGATGGTATAATGGTGTTCAAGGTAGAGCTGTAGTCTATGAATAGGAGTCTGACGTACTGTAAGTGTCTCTCTCATCCAAGTGTTCCAGGGATGAGTATAAGGCTAGTGCGGTGGCATCGTCCGTGGACATGTTGTGGCGATAGGCGAACTGCAGTGGGTCAAGGCCGCTGGGTAAACTGGATTTAATCTCATAAATAATGTATTTAAATTATTTCTTTAGACGAGTACTTGATTCACCAAGGCACAGGAGGCTATGGGCCAAGTACTGGCTTGACCTGCTGAGTTTATCAAGCATTTTCAGCAGAAAATGCTGTTTTTGACCCTGGTGAGTCTCCTCTGCCCTCTCTCCAGCTCAATCATACCCTTGCATCTGTCTTCAGAGTCACTGCTACTTGTTTTTATTTGCGGTCTAATTTCTCCTATTGAAATCTGAAGCAAAATTACATCTATATTTTGCACATTCTGATCATGCTTAAACGGAAACTTTGATCCAAACGGCTAGCACCAGTTTTAAAACCTGAAACAACTAAACAGAACAGATTACAAGACCGGATTTCATATCTTTAACCGGAAGCTACGATTCAGATCAACTGGCAAAGGTCCCTGTTAAATATCACAGCAAAACAATGGCTGATACACAAATTAGTGGTTGAAATTATGTCATTTATTTGTGAGCATCAGGTGACGCAAACTTAAAGAGCATGGGTTGAGGTTTCGCAATGTTGATCATGACCTTCTATAATTGAGCAAAGCCTCAATTATTTGCGCAATTCTATGGTGCTTACTTTGTGTGTGCCACACCTATGTGCAAGTATTTGTTGCCAAAATCAATAGAATTAATCAGGTGACTCAAAGGATATCAACTCATTCTGTTCATGGTTATAATTCTTCACATTTTAATGAAAAAAATTGGCCAGGCCTTGAAACTGCCATTAGTTATGTGATAATTCCTGGTGCTACTCCCATAAAGTTGGCACACAGAACAATGAGTCAGGAAAGCCTAGTCAAGCTGAATATGGAGAGACAAGAAACTCCAGATGCTGGTTTATGAAGAAAGATACAAAGTGCTGGATTAACTTAGTGAGTCAGGCACATCCCCACCTGAAAATTTGTCTCCCCATGTTCTCCAGAGATGCTGCCTGACCCGCTGAGTTACTCCAGCACTTTGTGTCTTTCCGGTTTTATCGGATTGCATTTCAAAACAATTGAGATTCAAGTACTGACTAGAGAACAGCTTTGAATCCAACCATTAACATTCACTCACATCATGTAAAATACACTTAATTTGCCTGGTAGTATTTCTCAACAGAAAAGAAAGAAAAATGATAGGAGAACATCGTAAAGCCGAGAGTTTCAGAAGATATTGTAGCACAAAAATATCTTTTCACAGCAAATGCTTACAGAAATAAGATTTAAGCTGCACTTCACATTTGCAGCTCAAAGAAATCATGACACTTTTGAAAATATGGATTGTTGAAAGCCACTGAAAAATTAAAAATCAAATAATTACGATTAATTGAATTTCTACCTACTGTATTGGTTATTCAGATATCATTGGCACATACAGCTCAGTTACAAAACCTGCTCGGCACTGAGGAGTGGGACGCAGGACCTGCTTTCGTGTTGTACGTCCCTATTTTACGCCAACTTTTGAGTTCAATACTGGTGCCATCTATGGCATTCACCAATTCGAACATTTGTTCCAGCTTACCATCTTCATTAATTTACAGGAAAATACTAATAACAAAACAACCGTTTTGTCCCTCCTACCAACAAACATTCACATATAAATTAAATATCTTGCAATACAAATTTAATACAAATAACACAAGACTACAGAACATTTTCCTGAACGAGTCGTGAATTGAAACAAAATGTTCAATGGCAAATGAACACAAGCTATTTCTGAAACGTTGTCAAGTTCCTGACTCAAATAAGTCAGAACTTCAAAATATAAATGAAACGGCCTTCTTGAACGAGGAGAATTTTACCTTACTAACTGGTGTTAAGATTTTGTTGGCATAGTTCTATAAACTTTATGAAGCTAAGTAACAATTATTATCATAGCATCAAAATTAAGAACACAAAGTACTGTGCTTCCAGATACAGTCAAGGACATTCCAGAGACTAGTTTGTCAGAAAACTGATATTGAATAAATGAAGTGAACTTGCTTTACCCCCTCAAATTCCTATTCAAAATTGTAAAACAGTATATAGCTACAGGTGGAAAAATAATAAGACAGTAAAAATATTTTTTCTTTATTTCATTGGAATGGTTAGTGACAATACAATTTGTATGATATAGATTATTGAATGGAAATTAACAGATTACTTATAAACATTTTGCATTTTTTGCCCAAGTGGAGTCACGCGCTTGAATAGCAAAACATAAATGCAAAACTTAAGTGCGATTATATTGAAAAGGCGTGCATAGGCTATCTTACAGACGTTATATCAGATACCTTTATGTAAATGTACAAGGCATGATTAGTAAGTTTGCAGGTGACACTCAAGTGGGTGGTATTGCAGATAGTGAAGATGGTTGTCCAAAATTGCAGCAGTATTGTGATCATTTGGGCAGGTGGGCTGAGGAATGGTTGATGGAGTTTAATACAGAGAAGTACAAGGTGTTGCATTTTTGGAAGTCTGACCAGGGCAGGACCTACACTGTGAGTGGCAGGGTTCTGGCAAGTGTTGTAGAGTAGAGGGATCTAGGCATGTTGGTAAATAGTTCCTTGAAAGTGGCGTCACAGGTAGATAGGATTGCCAAGATGCTATACACATTGACCTTCATCAGTACTGAGTATAGCAGTTGGGAGGTCATGTTACAGTTGTACAAGATATTGATGTGGCCACATTTAGAGTATTGTGGATTGACATAAAATGTTGGAGTAACTCAGCGGGTCAGGCAGCATCTCTGGAAAAAAAGGAATGGGTAGCGTTTCGGGTTCGAACCAACTAACCAACGAGCTGCTGGAGGAGATAATTGAGGCAGGTACTATCACAACGTTTAAAAACATTGGATAGGTATATGGATAGGATAGATTTACAGCTATATTGGCCAAATGCAAGCAGGTGGGAGTAGTGTAAATAGGGCATGTTGGGCCGATTGTAAGAGAGAACTAAGTTTTTACTCAAGAACTAGACTGTGCGACCCGTTGGGTCCCTGTCACACGGGAGGTCTGGTTCCCCCAACGCAACCCATTCCCCAACTCAATATTCCACCACTCACGCCTATCCCCCTCCCATCAAATCCACCCCTCCCTGTCCCCCTCTCCCTTCCACCCCCCTCTGTATCCCCTGCACTCACCACCTCGCTACCCCACTCCCTCCCTCTCTTCCCCCCTTCCTCCCTCTCCCCATCCCACTCTTCCCTCTCCCCCTCCCTCCCTCATTCCTCTCTCCCACTCCGTCCCTCATTCCTCTCTCCCCCCACCCACCCTCTCTCCCCCCACCCACCCTCTCTCCCCCCTCCCTCCCCCATTCCTTTCTCCCCCTCCCGCCCTCATCCTCTCTCCCCCTTCATCCCTCTCCTTCCCTCATCCCTCTCAACCCCCTCCCTCCATCTTCTCCCCCCTCCCCCCCTCCCCGTGCTGTGGGCCGGGCTGCGGCGCTCCCTCTCTCCGTGTAACGCTGCGGTGCGTTAGGGCCACTCCCGGTGTCCGCGCCCACGGCAGGAGCCACTGCCCGTCCCGAGCCTGTGGTGTCCCTCGCCAGCAGGTAGACAGCGGGGTTCAGCGCTGCCCCCCCCCCCCATCTCCCTCTACCACTCCATCCTCCTCCCCTCACTCCCATTCCCTGCCCCAGCACCTACCCAGGTCGTAGAGCAGCTTCAGGGCCAGGAACTCGGCCCGGTTCTTGTACTCGGCCCGGCCCTGGCTGTTGGCGGCCGAAGCACTCGAGGACCTGGCCCTCGATGGAGCCGAGCTTGCTGTGCCAGGGGCGAGGTGAGGGTGGCGGGCGGCCGAGCCAGAGCTGCCCGCAGAGCAGGAAGCGGACGCTGTGCTCCAGGATGGCGGCGGCCAGGCAGCCCCCGAGGCGTTGGTACACCTTGACCAGGCCCCGGGCTTGGGCACGACTCCAGCCCTCAGCTCGGTCGCCGCCTGGGGTCCAGTCCAGGCCCCCACAGCGGACGCAGCCAATCAGTGCGGCGATGGTGCCACGAAGGGCCATCGCTGTCCCAGCGACGCCCCTTTCCGACTGACAGGAGAGGAGACCAATCTGCGTAGCAGTGACCGACAGCAATCTCGGCATGCGTGGTTTTTACGATTTTTAAACCTTAATAACTTTTACAATATACCATAGATCGGAACAAAACTTGTTGCACTCGCAGCACAGGTGAACGGTGAGGAAGCAGTCGAAAAATCGGAGCGCTATCACGTACCAGTTTTGTGCAAATAGAAAAACCGCGCAAACCGGAAGAGCACAAGATCAGAGTTTTGGTTATGTATAGATAGATACATGCTAAGCACTTTTGCATAAGTATGTTTATTTGACCTATAAAGGTATTTGAAAATGGGAAAATTATGCATTGCTTCTTCCTATGAACTGCACTACACAGTGAGCCATGGTAGGGTAGATCAATATTTTTTATTTTATTTGAAGAAAATGCAATGTAGTGCAAGATTAATCAAAAAAACGGGATATGAAGTTTTAGAGGGAGACAAAAATGCTGGAGAAACTCAGCGGGTGAGGCAGCATCTATGGAGCGAAGGAAATAGGCAACGTTTCGGGTCGAAACCCTTCTTCAGACTGATGTGAGGGTGGGGGTGGGCGGGAAGAGGAAAGGAAGAGGTGGAGCCAGTGGGCTGAGGGAGAGCTGAGAAGGGGAGGCGAAAGTAGGGACTACCTGAAATTAGAGAAGTCAATGTTCATACCGCTGGGGTGCAAACTGCCCAAGCGATATATGAGCTGCTGCTCCTCCAATTTACCGTGGTCCTCACTCTGGCCATGGAGGAGGCCCAGGACAGAAAGGTAGGATTCGGAATGGAAGGGGGAGTTGGTGAGCCACCAGGAGATCAGGTTGGTAATTGCGAATCGAGGGTTTTAGAGGGATATAGGCTAAATATGAGCAGGTAGTTGTAGATAGGAGAAAGTTGGGCCAAAAGCCAATTTCCATGCTGTATGACCTTATAACTCTAAAAGTACTTAAAGTCAACATTTATCAACATATTAAACTCGCTTACAAAATGTTAAGGTTTTAATCAAAGTAAAAAAATGTCTTGTAATTCAATGTTGCTGTTCAGCTTAGGATGCACATTGTCCAGCTTTCCATTGGTCTTCCGATAGAACCACTGCTTTTGGAATTACAGTTCCAAGAGTGGCAGCACACTATCATATCACCAACATAACTATTCTTTTTGTCCACATCTGCTGTGCCCGATACCTTCATGCGTGCAAACTGGCTGCCACATTTGCCAATGATAAATAGTGATTATAAAAATGTTTATTTAAATTGAGAAACATCATAAAAACATGATGCAGGGATATTAATAAATGCAGCTTCTTTCGCTTTATGATTGTCTTATATATTTAAAGAAAGGAAGGAAAACAAAATAGCCAAAACTTCTGTCATTATGTTTTTTACTAACTTCTGTTTGAGTGTGTTAGCTTCAAATGGGGAGAGATGTGTGTTCACTTGTTACAATAGTTGAACAACTATGCCCTCAATAAAGTCCCTGGGAACCATTTAATTCAAGCAAGTAACACCATTTAAGCAAAGCTGATAATAAAATGCACGGTCTTGCCGAGACCAGCTCATTAGAAGCCAGAGATTGGTCTGCTCTATCCATCTGTTGCATTTGTTCCTAATGAAGAGTGTCCTTACAGGAACTTGACCATAGATTGGTGAGCGATGGGGTTCCACACTTCATCCTTCAAGCAATAGATTTTGATTTGATCTCAGGTGATCAATAGAAAGTTCAGGAGGCTCTTAAATGTTGTTTATATACAATTGATAAAAATGGCACTCATTTCTGCTGTACCTACACTGAATAATACAAGGCATCATAATTGGCAATTTTGCACTAATTGGTGCAGGATGCCATCGTGTCCGTCAATACCAAGATCTCCACTCCCATACCCTTTCAAATTATAAATGACTAACTGGAATCCTGCTCATTATACAACATAGTTAAGATTAACAATAAACAATTTACTACGTACGTAATGTTATTCCTGCTCTAATGACTACATTTTGGTAAAATTGAAAAGAGATCTATAATATTAATTATTATTTACCTCACAAAATACTTCAACCTCACATTTAAGGTTTTGTCAGTCACAAATAATACGATATCACCATCGAGAAATATTAATGCTGTTTCTCCCATTCCCCACTCTTTAAGCAATCACATAAACGTTAATTCCATCCACAAAATTTAAGAAAAGCTTCTAAGTGAAAAGATATCCACTCACCAGTGACAACAATTTGTAAGAAAACACACCACTTAAAATGCTTTTCCATATAGATCACACAAACATAAAGCACTTCCAACATTTAGCTGGACGAAGACAAGTCTGAATTTCAATCCTATTGGCTACTTTTGATCCACACAGCCTTTCAAATATTTTGCACACAAAAAAATTGTACGTGGCTTCTGAAAGAGATTAATTAGACTTTTATTTGGTAAGGCTGATGGAGTTATGTGTGGACTTTAATTCCACTTTTGCTCCACCTTTATAGAGAAATTCGTTCTTGACTTCATTCTTGAATAACCTAGCTCATGCTAAGATTTTGTCCCTAATTTTCTTCTACCAAATCATTTCATAGATTTAAAATCCTTAGCAAAATTCTTTAAATTCAAGTTATTCTACTTTACATAGTTATTCTTAAATACATAGTTATTCTACTTTACCTCATAATTTAACCCTTTAAATGTAAGCATCATCCTAATAAAATTGTACAGCCTCCTAGACTAGTATTGTCTTCCTCAGTTATGGTGCCTTGAATATTCTGGGGCAACGGAGGTTCCTAATCAATTACTCAAAATGTCTGTCCAATTGAATTCCTAGTGTGAACTTAACATATGATTTAGTCATTTTGTTCTTACATACTAATATTAAGTTACGCACACAAATCCTTTTATTTTATCAGTTCCTTCTTGGAAAGAAAATATGCAAATTTGCCTTAGTTGGATCAAAATGGTGACGATCAGTGGGAATAACAAAGAATTATAAACACGAACTGCAAACAAAAAAAAAGTTAAATATAGTTTTGGACAATTGTTGAGTTATTCTTGGGTGCACACAAAAAACATTTTCAAGATATATCACAGGGAGTTTGAGCCACTGACGCTAACTTTTAAAAAGTGACCTGAAAGCTTGGTTTCAATACAAAGAAATGCAAATTGAGATTTATTTAAAAAGAGAGCGAGATAGAGAAATAAAGCCATCAAAAAGATTTTTAAACGTTCCAGTAATACTCAGGACCATAAGTCAGTAATGCCTGTTTTGTACTTTCCATCTTTCCTTTTTACTTCTCTCAGCAACAAGTCAAGCTCTCTGCAATAACCTTTATAAAACATGCAGTGTTGAAATGTAATTACACAGTGCTCCATTGACTTCTTTAGCCTTCATTGCATTACTGAAGTGCAATTACTTCAGAACATTAAGATCTTGTGGTCTGATCAGCTGCAAAAAAATTTAATCAGCAAATTCAAACCAATCGCTAATTCTACTTAATTACTTTCTTGAAATAAAGGATTAATCCCGATGGGCAGTGAGGCTTGACTGGTCTCTTGGGGTGCTTATTTCAAGTCTTTCCAAGTTTCGAGATTATTTAATTACTTTCAATTTAATAGTGCAGATCTGAGTCACTCTATATCTGAGTAACTGGCTCATAACTCAATTATAGCAATGTGCTAAGTAACCAAAATGATGGCTATATTTGTCTCATCTCCAATGCAGATTTAGTTAAGACATACCAAAATCTTGGACTCTTTACTACTGTAAAAGTATTATTCTTAATACGTTTTCAGCCTCAAATTTAAACGTAAAATTATCAGTAACTGTTGATGCAAAAATCCAGGTTTTTCTTGTCGTACACAAACCAGTCAATATGCAAGAAACTAGGATGTACATTTACAAAAATTAAAACAAAATATAATGCTGGAGAGAATCAGGAATTCAAACAGCATTATGGAAATGAGAATCAGGATTAATGTTATTAGTGAAAAAGACTCAAAGCACTGGATCAACTCAGCGGGTCAGGTACCATCTCTGGAGAATATAGACAGGTGATGTTTTGGGTTGGGACCCTTCTTCAGACAGTTCTTAGTTGAATATTAGTTGTTGCGTGTGTCTGATTGAATAATTTAATAGTTGACAAAACAAGTGGTAATATTTAAAGTGGCATTGTTAATTTTGCACTAAGATTTTTTTCTCATCAATTATAAAGAATGTAAAACCTTACACAAAGGTCCTTGAGTGATGGGAGGCTTCTGGCTGAACATGACATGTTCTAAGTTTACTAAGACCATGTGTGGGCTAGCAAGCTTACAGCGGTCCTCCTTTGTTTCAATCATGGACACCATACCCATGACACCACTCATGTTTGATTGTAGCTTCATAATCATTTAAGGTAACAAACGTGCAAGGTAACAGGAAAATAGTTTATGCAAGTGTTTTCAATCTCATGCCAAATCTACAAGAGGATCAGATTTGGCATTGTTACTGTGCCAAGGAACCGAGTTGGAAGGAAAATCACCCACAAAGAGCTGATTGTCTCTATACAGAATATAGAAAGGAACAGATAGGTACTGATTCAAATAAATGGATTGAGCCGACCACAACAGATGAAACGAAGGGGCATTGCAAAGAAAGTTAAGGGAAATCTATGTAGACATTCTGACGTCTACTTTAAACTTGTCGACTCACAGTTATCTGGTATACACTTCCTCCCACCCTGTCACTTGCAAAGACACTATTCCCGACTCTTAATTCCTACGTCTCCACCACATCTGCTCCAAGATGAGACTTTCTGTTCTCAGAAATCCAAGATGTTCCCATTCTCTAATAAACTTGGCTTTCCCCCTTCTGTCATAGATGGATCCCTCACCCGCATCTCCTGTGTCCAGTAGGTCTGCTCTTGCTCTGCCTTCCCCCAGACGGAACAAGAATAGAGTGTCTTTATCTTTTACCCCACCAGCCTCTGCATCTTAAGGGGTTGGACAGGCTAGATGCAGGAAGATTGTTCCCGATGTTGGGGAAGTCCAGAACAAGGGGTCACAGTTTAAGGATAAGGGGGAAGTATTTTAAGACCGAGATGAGAAAAACATTTTTCACACAGAGAGTGGTGAATCTCTGGAATTCTCTGCCACAGAAGGTAGTTGAGGCCAGTTCATTGGCTATATTTAAGAGGGAGTTAGATGTGGCCCTTGTGGCTAAGGGGATCAGGGGGTATGGAGAGAAGGCAGGTACGGGATACTGAGTTGGATGATCAGCCATGATCATATTGAATGGCGGGGCAGACTCGAAGGGCCGAATGGCCTACTCGTGCACCTATTTTCTATGTTTCTATGTTTCTATCCAACACATCATATACCGACATTTCCGTCACATCTTCCCATCTCCACCTCTCTCTGCCTTCCGCAGAAACTGCTCTCTCGTCAACACCTTGGTTCACTCATCCCTTCCCACCTAAAATATCCCCTCCACAGGTACTTTCCCCTGCAACCACAGGAGATGTAACACCTGTCCCCATATCTCCTCTTTCACCTCCATCGAGGGACCCCAGCAGTTCTTCCAGATGAGATAGAGGTACATGTGAACCTAATCTACTGCATCCGGTGTTCCCGATGTGGCCTCCTGTACATTGGCGACCATTTTGCAGAACACTTGCACTCGGTCCACCAAGGCCTACTGGATCTCCTGGTCGTTAACCATTTTAATTCTCCTTCCCATTCCCGCACTGACCTTCTGTCCGCTATTGCCAGAGTGAGGCCACACACAAACTGGAGGAACAGCACCTCATATTCTGACTGGATATTCCGCTTCTTCTTATTACAACCAAACGGTATGAACGTTAAATTCTACAGTTTTAGGTCACCTCTAACTAACTCCTCCCCCTGTGTTCTTCCCCATCTCCCCTCTTTTCTACTTTCCCCATTCCCTCCCCTGGGACCCACCTGTACGCCCATCTATTTCTCCTCTCCATATCCATAACCACACTTACTACTTTCCTTCCCCAGGCTTAACAGTCCGCCACACTTCAAACCTGTCTCACACCTATTGTTCTTATCTCTGAACTTTTTTCAACCATCTGCCCCCTCGCCTGTGTCAACCTATTAACTGTAATGCTTTGTCTTGCCTCTCCCCTTTTCCAGCTTTCTTCTTCCCCCCTACAATCAAACTGAAGGATATCGGCCCAAAACATCATTTTTCCACGTTCTTCAGAGATGCTCCCTGACCCGCTGACTTTGTGCCCTTTTAAGGGAACTTGTACACATTATTGTACAATAAAGATAGCGGAGTCAGGGGATATGGGAGAAGGCAGGAACGGGGTATTAATTGTGGATGATCAGCCATGATCATATTGAATGGCGGTGCTGGCTCGAAGGGCCGAATGACCTACTCCTGCACATAATGTCTATTATTGTAGCTTAAAAGCACATGCAGGGACATCAAAACATTGAGCACATTGTCTGCATTCTGCTGCCTGATAATATCCTTTGATGTTATGGTTGGTTGATCAGGTATAATATCAATTGACTGAAAATGTCATGCATTACAGATTGCAATTTATATTGCTTACAAAAAACTTAATATAATATGCAAGCCGAAATGTTGAAGGGTAATTTTAGAGGCTATAAAATGTGTTCACAGAAATTGTTAAATCAATTTTAGACTCACATTTCAAAGGGGAGTGAGTTGATGACACCAGCACATTGCCATACTCATAACTTTTTAATGAATCAACAGACATTTTAATGAATTATATTTGGTGTATATGTGGAAGCACGTCAACCATAAATTTATTTATGTATTCTGGAATGAGAAAATTAGTAAAGGCAAGTGCTGCTAATATAATAACATTAGCTATTATGGATTTCTTAGAAGTTATTGAATGGTTTCAGCACTGTGAATCTTGTTAGAATTGTGATTGCCAGTGCCAATGTAATGTGTGGTAAGAATCACTTTTGTCCACACAAATCTGAAAGGAAGGCAGCCTATTCAATAAGTCGAGTGATGCTTTTGCAATTCCATTGACCTGTTGCTCAAAAAAAATATGCAATTTGGACTTCATGATAAGGTAGATGTTCAACTGGTTTGTACATTCTGCAAAGAACAATCTCAATCCAGGAAATGATATCAAGCATTTGACAGAAACTCTCATAAAATATACAGACATGGTGTACCGAAGTCTGCCTCAATTCCTGATGCTGAAAATATAAAAACCTAGGTTTACTAACCAAAAATATATGTTTACTCTCTGTCCAGCATTGCCACTGGTTTTGCTTGTTTGTAGGAATCGTTTTGCCACCGTTCTCTGTGTGATTTTCACTGCAAAGATCAAGTTGCATTGCCTGAAGCAATATATGACCAACAGACACTAATATATTGAAAGAGACTACCTTTTGATTATTGGACAAATGTTCAAATCCCCAAATCTATTTTTTGAAGGTCAGCTTCCAACTTCCAAATACATAAAAATCAATTTTTGTTTTGCTTATTTGTTTGTATTTCTTACATTCCACGGTAATTAAAGGGAATTGCGAAGTTAGGCCTTGCCTATGAGGTTTTTTAAAAATAGTTTTAGGGAGCCACACCTTTAATGAAAACATTGTTAGTGCACGCGAGGACCTGTCACGTGACCTTCCATCCATATGAATGAAACAAACATCTTGTGGGGCCGACAAACCCAATTAACAGTTGATCGTTGCATGTTTGCACCCATTACTTTCATGTTGGAATATGAATGGACAAAGGACAAGGGACATTTATTGTCACATACACCAATTGGTGCAGTGAAATTTGAATTACCATGCAGCACACAAATAAGATAAACACAACACTATAGAATTTAACATTAAACATAAAAAAATATCCCCCCACAGCGGAATCAAAGTTTCCCACTGTGAGGGAAGGCAGCAAAGTTCAGTCCACTTCCTCTATGTTCACCCGTGGTCGGGGCTTATTGAGGCCTCCGCAGTCGCCGCAAATGTCGGCCCGATGTTTCAGGCCCTCTCGCAGGAATGATGGAGCTCCGGCGTCGGAAGAACACTCTCAGCGGCTTGGAGTTCCGAATCGGCCGCTTCCTACTAGAGACCGCGGCTCCCGAAGTCCACAGGCTGAGCTGGGCGGAGCTCCAACACTGGCGACCTTGGCGAAAGATCCCAGGCCTTCGCGGTGTTTAAAGTCAGCGCCGCACGTGGCTGGGAGCTCCGCAAACCACAGCTCCACGGTGTTAGAGTCGGCAGTCCCAGCACTCCGGAGCTTCCAACACGGCGACTCTAGTAAGGCATCACCCGCTCCGCGATGGTACTTCAGTGCTGCGCCTCTGCTGAAGCTGAAGCTCTGGCCGGACTTCGGCAGGAAAGACCGCGCCAATCCAGATGGTAGGCCGCAAGGAGGGGGCAACGTTGCGGCTCGGAGGAAAAACGCATCCTTGACCAGGTTGTGACTGAGAAAAACAGTTTCCCCCTCCCCCCCCCACATAAAAAGACTAAAAGACCTCGAAAACAAAACTTTTGACGAACTAAAAATGTTGTAAAGGATGAAAGGACGAACAGCTGCAGGCGAGGCTGCCACACTCGATGGCGCCACCACTCGCCAATGGCAGGTCAGGCATCCAGTGAATTATCCGTTCAGTTTGATTGATAAAAATACATCTATTGATGCTCCAGAACACATCATCAGTGATGTAACCTGTGGTCATTGGGTGTTTCGGGTCTTTCAACATCAGACACCCACACCCAGGCGACCCAGCCGTGGTTGATCAGACCACGATTTGTGTTCATGTGGCATTAGCTCCTCCCCATGGACCTCCTCTCCTGATCCAGAGCCATGGAAACTAATATCAAAATATTTTGAAGGTTAGAAAATTATAGCTTTCACTGCAAGGAATTTTAATTTTGTTTTAAAAATATATAGTTGCACGAACATAGATCAAAAGCTCAGTGATTGTTCAAATCAGAATTGCCCTAATTTCCTCAAACATTTACAAATCAACTCAACCAGAGTTTAATCTGAGGATTTGTAGATACCATCAACATGCAAGAAATAAGACAAGAAATGTCTGTGCGTTATGCATCAAACTCAGATCTTCCAATTGTTCATTCATGGAGGCAGTAACAATCAATCTATAATGTGTCTTTACTGATTCTCCGAAGAGCATCACTTTACTGCATTGTATCAAATTTCTGACATCTCTCAATATCCTACAGCAACCTATTGCTCTCTTCCTCAACAATTCCAAGCAATTTTCCACCTGGAAATTTGGAAATGCTACCCTGTGGACCATGACAAAATTATTAAAATATATACAAAACAATAAAGGCACCGGCTCTGGCCCCAAGGGAGGCATCTTTCAGTATGTAAGTAGGTAGCAAAAGTAATCAGGTCACAGTGGTACACCAGTATTTGGAGGTCTCTCAAGGGCCTATCCCACTTGGCGATTTTTTCGGCGACTGCCGGCGTCATACGAGTGTCGCCAAAAGATTTTGAACATTTCAAAATCCAGCAGCGACAAAAAAAAGTTGCGACACTAGAAAAACACCACGTGTCAATACGTCATCGCGCCGCGTTACCGCCGCCGATACGCCACAAATTTTTCGGTGACCTGATATGTCAGTCAATGATGCCAGCAGTTGCCGATAAAATCGCCAAGTGGGACAGGCCCTTCAGCTTGTGAAAGAACTAGGGTATACAATGTGGTAAGAGGACAAATGTCTGTGTGTTATGCATCACTCAGATCTTCATGAAAAATCCAAACAATAATCCCATTTTATAGCCACATGATTAATTAGCAGAGAGGCTTTTTTCTCCCAAAAAGTACTAAAACTATGTGAAAATAATAAATGCACCATCTTTCATTAAAGAAAATAGATTAAAAAAGCAACATTTTTAATACTCCATAACAAGCGAGAATGTAGGCAGACCAGAACAAACTTATTATAATAGATTTAATTCAGTCAAAGCATTTGTAGCTTACAACATTTATCGTTAAACAGCAAAATCACTGCACATCAAATCAAATCATACCTTAAAAGTTGTCACTGCCCAATGAATAAAGTTGTGATGCACTACAGTATTTCTTTCATTTTAACACAAATTTTGACAGAATTAGTTTTGGCAAGAGATCCATAGCATATTTTAGTTTAGAGTTTATAGATACAGCATTGAAATAGGATCTTCAGCCCATCAAGTTCATGCTGACCATCAATTACCTGTTCACATGTACTGCTATATTGTGCAACTTTCCCACTCCCTACACACTAAGGGCAATTTACAGAGGCAAATTAACTACAAACCCAGACATCTTTGGAATGTGGAAGAAAACTGGAGCACGGAGGAAATCCACATGCAAACTTCACACAGGCAGCACCCGAAGTCAGGATCAAACCCAGGCCTCTGGTGCCAGACTTTCTTTTTTTACAACAACCTCGATCAATCTAATCAGGTAAGCAATGAAATTGTAACACCTGTCGCTATACCTCCACCCTCGACTCTGTCCAGGGACCCCAACAGTCCTTTCAGGTTAGGCAGAGGTTCACGCACCTCCTCCAACCTCATCTACTGTATCCTTTGTTCAAGATGTGGACTCTTATACATCGGCGAGATCAAACGCAGACCGGGGGGATCATGAACCAACCTGAGGCTAAACGCAAATTGGAGGAACAGCATCTCATATTTTGCTTGGGCAGCTTACATTGATTTATTGATTTATCTCACTTCAGGTAGCACCTGCATTCCTTCTCTCTCTTTCTCCCTACCCCAACTCAGTCGCATTAGCTTCTCATCCACATCACCGTCAATATCTCTCATTTCCCTTATCCCTAACCAGTCTGAAGAAGTGTCTCGACCCGAAACACCACCCATTCCTTCTCTCCAGAGATGTTGCCTGTCCCATTGAGTTACTGCAGCTTTTTGTGTCTATCTTCGATTTAAATCAGCATCTGCAGTTTCTTCTTACAAATTATAATCAAGGACAAGTTAGATCGGTGGGCATCATTCTGAAATATTTTTTGAAAGAAAAACTATTAGCCATGCACAGTAATATCCAATCTTTTTCTATTGGCTGGCTAAATATTGGCTGGCTTTCAATCACTTAGCGGAGACCGATTTAGTCTCTAGACCAAAGAGGACAAAGCGACAGTTTTGATAACTGGTAATGCCCGATATTCACTGAGGCATCCTCTGCTAACTACTCCAAAGACCAGGTCGAGATGATAAGGAAGAATTTCCTAACTATGCAGCATAATTTAATAAATCATGATTACTAAACAAAATAAACACCAATAAAAAACTTCAACCTGAGACCACTGAAAAAATAATTACAATAGATCAGCACTGTGCAAAGCTCCTACCTTGAGAGCACAGAAGATGCAGGAATCTCCCATACATTTGTGAGTGGTTAACTGCCTGAAACTCCTTCGAAAAATATCAAGATGCCAAAGAACCTATGAAGGAGGATTTATGGAGATAACTTAAGTTATTCAATGACATTTTAAATATTATTCTCATTAATGTAAAATATTGTAAAACAAAAACATGTTTCAATTAAAAACAAATGCATAGCTTGAGGTGTCTGCTTGCTTTCATCAGAACTACTTTCTCTGAATTCTCAATTGATTTGCCAAAATGTAAGATGACTGTTTGCACTGCCAGTTAAATCTATGCTAATATTTGCACAAGGGTTGCATCTGGTCTTCGTAAATATGAATGATCTTATACAGTATTCCAGTTAAGAAAGGGGAGGATACTTGGATACTTCAGGAAAACAGCACAAAAGCACATCTTCTGTTGCCTGGACTTCTTCTTTCACAAAATGCATCTATCACTTAGATGAGAATGTACAAGACATGATTTGTAAGTTTGCATGTGACACTAAAATTGGTGGTATCACGAATTAGAATGGGATCTTGATCAGGCGGGCAAGTGGGCTGAAGAATGGCTAATGGAGTTCAATGCAGGTAAGTGTGAAGGGTTGCATTTTGGGAAGTCCAAACAGGGACCTTCACAGTAAATGGTAGGGTCCTGGGGGAGTGTTGAGGAATCTAGTACATGGTTCCCTGAAGGTGGCATTGCAAGTAGATAGGGTGGTTAATAAGGATTTTGGTACACTGGCCTTCATCAGTCATGGTATCAAGTATAGGAGTTGGTATGTTATGTTACAGTTTTAAAAGATGGAGGTGAAGCCATACTTGGAGTACTGTGTTCAGTTTTGGTCACCCTATTGCAGGAAAGATGTCATTAAGCTGGAAAGAGTGCACAGAAGATTTACAAAGGTGTTGTCAGGATCCGAGAACCTGAGCTATAGGGTGAGGTTGGGCAGGTGAGGACTTTATTCCTTGGAGTTCAGGGAGCTAAGGAGTGATTTTATCCAGGTTTATAAAATCATGAGGGGATTAGAGAGGGTGAACGCACAATCAGCTGGGGAAGAGGCCCAAGGATTGGGAAACTGCATTTAATTCATCAAGCTGTTGTATTATGGTAAGTCAAACCAGGGTAGAACTTTCACAGTGAATAGTAGGGCCTTGGGGAGTGTTGTAGAACGATGAGACCGAGGAGCATGTGCATAGTTTCCAGCTAGTAGTGACACAGTCGACCGAGCGGTGAAGAAGGCTTTTGACAACTGGCCTTCATTAGTAAGAACATTGAGTATATAAGTTGGAACATTATGCTATAGTTATACAAGATTTTGATAAGGCCGCACTTGGAGAATTATGTTTAGTTTTGGCCACCCTGCCACCATAGGACAGATGCCATTGAGATGAACAGAGTGTAGAAAAGATAAACGAGGATGTTGCCAGAACCCGAGGGACTGAATCTTAGGGAAAGGTTGGGCAGGCTAGACCTTTATTTCTTGGAGCGTAGGAGACTGTGGGGTGTTTGTATAGATGGACATATACAGGGTGAATACACACAGTTTTTGTCCCATGGTTGGGGAATCAAAAACTAGATGTTATTGGTTTGAGAGTAAAAGAAGAAAGATGCAAGAGTAACCTGATTCAATAGTGAATTAGGTGGGTTTTCAATCAACAAAAGTCATTCTTCACAAAAACATTTTTTGAGTTAAAATCACCCAGCAATCATGAAGGGGTTTGGAAGACATGTCCCAAAATCATTACTCCAGACCTCTGAATGACTGGTTCATGCCTATGATTACTAGTCCTAAAACATGACCAGTATGCTACTGTGTGTACTCCAGTGGCTGAATAGTTGAATCAGAAACATTAAAATGGAAAGTAGGCCAGGGAGATTTAGAACCTCATCATGTAAAATACAAATTCTTTCATCTTGCATGTTACATTAACTGATCTGTACTCTTGAAGAATAACAATCTGACCATCACCAATTTTATTAAATTGGTATGGAAGATTCACAAGTCTGGTGTTACACGAGTGCACTACTTGCAATACATGTGCCCAAGTGTTTCACCCATGCACATACACTCTCCAGAACACCTGTAATTGGAGCGTACCTTGTTTCAATCAGATTGCGAGGAAGTAACATGTTCATGACATACCCACTTGAAGAAAAGTTTAGAGATCGCATAAAAATCAAAAGTCGTCACAACATAGTAATAATTGCCCTCATTCAATCTAGCAAAACTGAGGCTGCTAGGAATACTGTATCATTTGTAAACATTAGATAAGCTAATTTCAATTAAAAGTATGATCCAAATCAAAAACTTAAACCAGAATATTTAACAGGTAAAGACTGCAGTTTACAACTGCAGTTTGAATTGTAACGCCTGAGTAGTAATTGGCATTTTTTTCCTATTAGAACTTTCTCAAAGACTCTGAACAAATATTCTAATTAATGAAGTAAAACAATATATTAGAATAATGGCAAAATAGTGAAGTGCTTGATGAGCTATCCTTTAGCTTCTAACGTTACAAAGGTGATTAAAAAAAATTGTTGGCACATCAATTTGTTAAGATTTAAACCAAAAAGCTAATTCTCAAATTGTATCTATCGAGCAATATCAGATATTGACATTGACATGAAGAGCTACTTACTTGTAATGCACTGTTGAGAAAGCAGCTGTTCTGCCCAGGTTCATTCATTAGTCCCTTACTTGCCGCGATAGAAGTTGTGCTCCGGGGCATAAACATCCCCTGCAGATTATTGTTCGGTGTGAAATAATTCTTCCTCCAGGACATCTTAGCTGAATACTTTCACACTTTAATACTTAGTGTTTTACAGCAAAATTGCTGTTTTTGTTAACCGAAGGGACAGATCATCTCACATCAGATTACAAAGTATAAATTTAACATCACTCAAGTTGTCCCACGAACGTGCATTAAACATCATAGTAGGGGGTAGACCTTGAGCACCCATTCCTCGAAATTCCATTACAGTACTGTAGACAAAAACCAATATCAAACATTTCTTCCTTTTGCTCCAACATAAGTTTTAAAACAGTGCCTCATGATAAATTAGTCCCACATTGAAGCTGTCCAAATTGTTTGTATAATTCCACAAGCAATTAATTTGAGTCATTAATCCAGCTCCAGTGTTTTAGACTCACAGAAAAGTGACCCAGCTTTCACAGTACCACAAGCTGTAATTTTTAACTCACAATCTAGAAATGAAGATTCCCATCACTTAGCAATAACTGAAAGCCCAATAGAAGTATACCGAACTTCCGAGTTCAGCACAGAGTTATTCAAATACTGTGAAACAGCACGGCGATCTCTGAAAGATGCAAACACGTCAGGTTCAGCCAGAGCACTTCATTAACTGTTGCATCATGTATTCCTTATTTGTTCAGCGTTCTGCCTTTGATTAAGCTTCCTTGATACGATGGCTATGAATTCACTGCTTTAAAGCAGCAGCCAGAAGCTCAAAAGTTACTTAATCCTTTTCTGGATCATTAATCAAGTATTTGAAGCTTACGTGGGCTATGTCTGTACTCTCTGACCAGTCTCTCTCTTACCCAGTGGTCCGTTCTTCTGCTAAATTGTTCAGATCAGCTGCAGTTTATAGGACAAAAATCTGAAAACAAAGGAGAAAAAAAACAATTAGATTGTTCCAGAGCTTACTGGTTAAATGAGATTTACTTTAACTTCAGCAGATTGCACAAATATGAGACAACTGGTTTGTCATACCTTATACATTCCCTAATGGTGAAGTATGCCACGTCAATTAAAAATACAAGGAAAACCGAGAAACCACAGAATTTTTTTTACAGGAACAATAGTACTTCATTTATCCAATGAAATGAAAAACAATGTATTGGTCGCACTTCCTTCAAGGACGTCAGCCTCCACGATAAACAATTAAACCTTTAAAAATGAATGACTCATACACTAGACAACAGATAACAAATCACACCATGATGAGGTCATTACTTAATATTTAACCATACCAGTTACACTATGAATAATAAACCTATGAGTGCTTGTTAGTTGAGAACAAAAGGAGGAGCCAGCGTGCTTTGTAACTTTGTCAGCGCCGTATGTGGCCGCTATTTGTATACATTGGGTATGCAAGCAAAGAATTTCACTGTGCCTTGCCCACATGTGACAATAAAGAATTCCATTCCATAGTTGCAATGCTAGATACCTTTGCAGCACCAAATGAATTTTGCAGAAAAAAGGGTACACTTAAAAATCAAGGCAGCACAAATACAAAAGAAAATGTCAATGCAAACATTTTTGTGATCAATAATGACCCTGTAAATTGACAATAAAAATCAGAACTTGACAGATCAAGAAAACTCAATAGTCATTAATGTCCATAATGCACCAACTGCATCGCGCCATAGCAGAAGCGTCCACGTCACGGGGCTGGAAACTGGAAGTATCCTGAGCTAATTCTGCTACCACCATCTATTGCGACAAGTGATGGCTTCCACTGATTGTCGCCGGAAGCTTGCGTCCTTTTCAGGATGGACGATGACAGCGAGGCCAACATTTGTAACAAGATGGACACGAAAAGAAGAAGACCAACTGCATCATTGTAACGACTGTTCAGTTTCCTTACATTGTTAGCTCAATGACTTCTCCCACACACATTTCCCAATCTACAACAAACTATTTGACAGCTAACACTATCAAAGCTGCTCTTGATACAATCAATCATTATCGTATGGAAGTTATCTAATGATTTGAAGGAATTGAAGTAATATTGTAACTACCATATTTGAAAATCAGGAACCATCTTACCTTTTTAAAGTTAGGCTGATAATACAAATCTTAATTACCCCTTTCAAGTTAAATAAACACACAATATTTCACTCGGGACACAGTAACTAAAGCAGAGTTAAAACTAATTAAACAGGATTCTTTTTTTTGGATTATCACAAATCAGATTAGAACAGCGGCATGGTAGTGCAGCAGTAGAGTTGCTGTCTGACAGCGTCAGAGACCCAGGTTCGATCCTAACTATGTGTGCTGTTTGTACTTCTTCCCTGACTGCATAGGTTTTCTCCGATTGCTCCAGTTTCCTCCCACATTCCAAAGACATACAGGTTTGTTAGTTAATTGGCTTCAGTAAAAATTGTAAATTGTCCTTAGTGTAGGATCGTGTTTGTGTATGGGGTAGTCGCTGGTAGAACGGACTCAATGGGCTGAAGGGCCTGCTTCCGCATTGTATCTCTAAACTAAAAACAACACTTTATTCAGTCTTATTGAGTTACAAGATCACTCAATCTGCTCCCTAATGTCAATGATTCGAACACAATCCATTTGTTTATGTTTTATCCATCTTTGCAGCTATACTAAAAAAGTGTAGCCCTTTGTTTTCCAGATCAAGGATAGATATGCTTGAGTTACATATGCAATCCATAGACAACATCACATTGTTTGTTCTCTTCACTCCAGTTTCTCACAACTGACTTGTCAATCTAACTCTTGCTCTGAAATTATTCTGGACAGAATTGAAAACAATTACCAGGAAGAAAATAAGGGAACAATTCCCCCACTCTATGAACCTCTAGCTCCAGCCTCAAGAGGTATGGTACATCTAAATAAATTGTACAAATTGAGTTTTATCATTTCCAAATTTCCCTCCCAGTCTGAAGAAGCTTCCCGACCCAAAGCGTCACCTATTCACCTATCCATATTCTCCAGAGGCGCTGATTGACCCGCTGAGTTACTCCAACACTTTCTGTTCTTTCCCTCCTAGCTATCTTCATTTACCTGGCTTGACTCCAAATTCTAAGATGAAGTTGCCTAACAAAGTTTGCAGTTTCATTCTTGAAAGTTCCAATTAATACAAGGGGGAGGTGGGGAATTTCCAAATTTGTACTACCTCTTGCTGAAATCAAACTTCCTAATCTCATCCTCAGAATAACAGATTCAATGTTAAGGCTTTGTTTCCTTGTTCTGGCTTCTCCCCACAAGAGGAAACACTTACCAATGTCCATTCTAATAAATCCTTTCATTATATGAAAAAGCTGTATTAGATCACCTCTCAACATTCTAAATTCATGAGAATACAAGCCGTATTAGTCACCTTCATTCATAAGTGAACCGTTAAGGCCCAGGATTATTCTCATAAATCAGTGCTGTATGACCTCCAAGGCCAACACATACTGTTATGTCCAAAGCAGTATTGCTCTTGGAATCTAACATTGTTAGGTTGGTGGGGGCGCTGCGTGTCGGCTGCCCTGCCAGCAGTGTGTTCGTTAATTTGACTTTTTTTTTGGTGCATCTAAATGTTAGTTTAGGTGTCTCTTGGTGCGTCTTGTGTGGGGAGTAGTGGGGGGGGGGGGACCGCTTTCGGTCGCCTCCTCAACGGAGAGGCGACTTTTTCCATGTCGCCTCCCTCGCGGCCTAACAGCTTGGATTGGAGAGGCCTTTCCCGGAGTCGGGCTCGGAGATCAGCAGCTGGCGCAGCGTGGACTTTTCCATCGCGGAGCGGGCGAACCCTGGCCAGGGGTCGCCAGAAAGCAGTGCTCCGATCGCTGGCCTGGTGACTTTGACATCATGGGGCTGTGGTCTGCGGAGCTTGTAGCCCCGGGCGCGGCGTGGACTAACCTTCCGGAGTCTGGGATCCCTTGCCGGGGATCACCAGAGAAGAGCTCCGACCGCCGGCCTGCGGCATATAACATCCTGAAGCCACGGTCTTTGGTAGGAAAGTGCCGATTCGGGCACTCCAAGTGTGCGGCGACCACGGAGGGTTCACGGCCCCGACCACAGATGAACAAAGGAGGAGGACTGACTGAACTTTGTTGCCTTCCACCACAGTGAAGAATGCAGTGGTGGATGTTTGTGTTAAATTCTATTGTGTATTGTGTGTACTTTTTAAGTGTATCACTGCTGGCAAATTCATTTCACTGCACCTTCGGGTGCATGTGACGAATAAAATTGACTTTGACTTAGACTTTCTATAAAACAGATATAGCACTTTCTTTGTAATGAAGATGAACATAAAGGTCTGTGATTCATTAACATAATCACTTCGAATCACTAGACTGCCAGTATATTTAACAATTTAAATGATCACAAGCTTACACAGCCGGTGATCATTTAAATAATTCAAATAGAGTTGTGCTTCCGTCACACAATTACTTATTCCTCAGCCTAAAAAATGTTTTTAAAAAAACATTGAAAATGTCAGTCAAGAGCTGGAAACATAAAAAGAAAATGCAATTTTTTCTCCAGCTTAACTATTTCAAAATCCAATATCCTGCACAGTTGCAGTGAAATTGCACACAGCAGCAAACCAACGTTTTTTGAGATCTGAGCAGCAAATTGCTGAAGTATGAACTATAGACCGCTGCAATGACACTCTGAAAAAGGTTATAAATTATTAATAATTAATGAAGTCAAAAATTGTGCTCTCCAGTTTACAGTAGGCCAAGTGGTATGTCATTTCCCCCCCCAAACCACCAGTATCTTCTGCAGTAGGACTCTAGAACATGTAGTCATCAAATACAGTAACATAACAGAGTCTCACAGGTCATGCAATGGAATGCTTAGATGAATTTTAATACTGTGGGTACATATAGACATGGTACCAAAAAGGGTGCAGTTAGTAAACAAGATTTTACTCATAATGTACCACTTAAACAAAGTGTAGCTCTGCTGTTTTCCCTCCATGTTGTTGCCTGAAGGTTGATTAAAATGTTAATACTTGTAAAACAATTCTCATTATTTTTCACAAACAGGAAAAGCCCAAAGCTGGAAACAAACACTAAAAGAAATCCAAAATTTCTGTTAAGGATGCACCAAATGCTAAGATGAAATCACCTAGTTCTCATTAGTAAGTTATATTGAGATTTCATATCTTAAACTTGAATTATACTACCAATTTCGGTTTGAAGTGCTATTGCAAACATACATATTCAAGCTTAATAATGCACAAAATTCTTAGCAGCATCCAAGCCATATGTCTGCTTCAAGATGAAAGAACAACTTTTTAAAACAGTCAGACATAATCAGTAATAGATAACTTGTGTGGGATTACTATCTCAACCACATCTCTCCCTCAAACATCATCAGAATCAACTGATAATTGTAGGATAGTTTTGTGCAGTCATTTACATTGAAACAATAATTATCTTTCATATAATCTATCATACAGAATGTCCTAAGAGATAGCATATATGAAAATGGTTTTTTTTCAAACACTCCCATTTATCTATGGTTATATTAATACTTTTCCCCCTCTCTGTCTTCTTTTCTGAATGGAGGTTGTAACATCTGCAAAAAATCCTTACTTAGATACAAACATGTAAAAAATAACATTCTTTACACATTCTAGTATACAGCTTCTTTGCAAAACACAATCTGTTCCAGCCATTTAGGTATACACTATACCCAAAGATCAATGATGCAATTCACCAGAGCATTCAATGATTCAGCAGAGTCTCTCGTCAATTGAGGAAAAGGGCATTTGATCACCAGCTGTTGTTGCGACTTGGCATAAAACTCGTGGCCGAGGGGGCAACTATATTCACTGCTCTCTTATCTGCTGGTGAGACCCGAACAACATGCAGAAGGCACTAAAAAAATACCACCATTGTTATCTTCACATAATCCTCCAAATTTGCTGGAAGGGCAAATAAACCAACCTCAGTGTCCTCTTTCAAACCAACATTCTAATCATTTTGGCCCTTGTTTCTTTCAGTCAGCAAGGTTGAGATGGCCATGTAATTTGCATACTACACACCAGACTTTTGAAACAGATAGTTCTATCCTGAGCAAATTACTAGGAGGATAGAGAAAAAGATTTAAGAGAGTTATCAAGTATTCTTTGAAGGCATGCAACATCTCCATTGGTTCCTGGAAACTTCTGAATCATGACTGCTTTAAATGGAAAAGGGACACTCGAGATGGTTTATAGAATCTCAAGAGCATGCATCAGGAACACACAGAAGTCCTGTGCAGATCGTAGAGACTGCACACCATCACACAAACCCAGGTACTTGCCCGTCCTATCAGCCATCTTTTGCCCAATCTTTAGAAGAGTCAACAATTCCTACATTGGTCTCATTCATACCTCAGAACTCTCAATGCCAGAATGGAAGCAAGTTATCCCTGATCCCATGCGAATGTCTAGAGGAAACATCCCAGAGCAATACATGAACAATAATGTATTACTCCATTGTTCTGCTCCATATTTTTCCAACAAATACGAAAGAAAATTACTGATTTTAATATCTATTGTTGGTGCTTTGTTATCTAAGTAATGTTAACAGTTCTTACCCATAAAATAACAACATTTTATTTTTTAACAAGACATCCAAGTGCTGTTTTTAAACCAAGTCATAGATTACTGTAGTTTTCTATGCACAGTAAAGATACTGTACCAATGTAAGCTGCGCTTTGTTTGTTGTGACATTGTATACTTGCATTGTGCTTCATAAATGTGTCTCAAGGAAGTAAATTTCCAGTAACCTTGTGCTTTTGAATTCTGCTTTGCCCAAACTGGCTGGGCAAATTTCCATATGTTGTTGTGAGATCAATTTGCTGTCATCTACAAGTAAATGCAGGAACACCAGCAATTGCTCCATCTCCATGTCCCAGCTTGAAATCTAATTGCAGTGCACTAAGAACTTAATTTACTAAATGCAGACACAACAGAGTACTTATGGAAAGCCAAGGTCATTATTTTCTTCCGGGTGAGATAACTGGATGAGAATTAGCAGTACAAACATTGACGGTGTGATTCTCCTTACCCTCGATTCAAAGGTAATTCAGGTACCCCAGTTGATCTTTTTGTACAATGTATTACACAAAATCATTTCACAATTTATGTTTAACTGGTAAGATAGATTTCTTCCATATTATTATTTCAAGTGGGGCATTGAGGACTGTAGTAACCAGGGGTTACAATGTGAGCCGCAACAACAGCTGTGTCAACTGGATGGTGCGGCAACTGGTGAAAAAAGGCTTGCGGATGCACCTTGTGGAAAATATCGGTGACTCGGCCGGGAAAACGGCCCTCGTTCTAGTTCCGCGTCCCTGTGTGGCACTGGTAGAGGCCGAAACTGGAAGAGCAGCAAGCCCGAGCGATGTATTTATATCTTTGAAGATTGCGGGAAGCCCTCACCATCCTCCCGTTGCGATAACACTCGTCATTCAGGTAACTGAAACACTTGTTGCAAATTGTTTACGCAAGTGCAAGTTTACATAAGTACCTGTACTCTTGCAAATTTCTGCAGAGGTATTGCGGAAAGTTCCTAGCTGATTGCAACATGGCCTGATATGACAATTCCAATGCAAAGGGACACTGATGGCTGCAGAGAGTGGTGGACTCAGCCCAATTCATCATGGACATAGCCCTCCCTTTCATTGAAAGCATTGATATGAGACACTGTCTGAAGAAAGTGGCATCCTTCATCAAGGATTCCCACCGTTCAGATCAAACCTTATACTCACTGTTATCACTGGGCAGGAAGGACACCACCATGGTTCACAAGCAGCTAACTTTCTACAACTATCAGGTTCTTAACCAATCTAAACAGACCTAATCCTATCTCTACAATCAAGCACTATGATCCACCTCTTGACTACTGCAGACATTTTTTTCTAATTACAGTTTTGCATTGATGTCTTGTTTTTTATTTGCATAGTCTTCTTTATTTTTTAGAAATTGTATGCGTAATGTATAATTTATGTATAATTTGTTTTTGTGTGCTTGTCTGAGTCTACATGCCTGTAATGCTGCAAGATTTTATATTGTACCCGTCTCTCATCATACTTGTTTGTGCATGACAATAAACTCGACTAGACCCAAGTTGACAATTGTGAACCTCAAGATATTTAATTGTCCAAAGGCCATTATAATGAAATATATTGTCAACACTTAATTTTTACAAAACAGCTTTACTCAGCATTCACCAAACCAGCTGCAACACCCAGAAATCTTAGCCGATTTGCATTTCTTTGCCCAGAATCTTAACAAGGAGCCCCATCTATCCAATCTTACCAGCAATCATGAGCTGAAATTATAATCTTATAGTTCAATTGTATCTTCACTAACCAAAATTGTGAAGGATTTTGAACGTAACCTTTGTTTTCTCCCTGTGGATTGACTGTCATTTAAAGCCTTAGCAGGTGCTGCAATAACATTACTGTAAAGTACAATTAACTGATGATTTTGGTGAATAAGCTTAATATGTCGAACAATAAAAATAAGCTCTCTGGACAAATCCTTGATGAGTGATTATCTGTCACCAGCCTTAGATTTTTACCCATCTCATTAGCAGTCAAAAACCAAATGGAACAAGACATGATATAATAATGTCAGATTTTAAATGAGTTAAATCTGGTAAATATTAATATTTTCCAAAAATTAAAATGGCTTGCAAAAAAAGCCCATTTTCACGTCACTGAATCATCTTTTCAATTTTATCAACCATTATATATTAGATATTTTATTTGATTGTGCTTTTTTTAAGGTGAAATTGGTGAATAAATGAGATAAGGCACCAGCATTGCATCCGTATAGAAATGGAGAATAGAAACAAGGTAATTAAGTCCACAGTTATTCAGCCCCATGATATTTAAAATAAAAACAAATAGAGCTTGAAATATAATAAGACAGCAGATCAGGGTGAGAGAACTCTGCCTTAATACTTCAGATCAATGACCTTTCATTGGAAATGGAGGATTTTTTGTTATCATTTGATGAGAAAGGCAGGAACATAAGACAAATACAAAGGGGAATGTTTGCAATAGGTGGGAGGCTACAAGGTGATGGCTGTGAGGGGTGTTAGAACAGGGAGACACAGGACAATAATGTTTAATTTTGCTTGGTACATTGTTATATTAATCAAATATGACAAAAGGCAATAGTTTAAATACATTTTTACCAAGCAGAATAATGCAAATCAGAGTGGGAAATAATTTTTCCTGAGTCAATACAAATGTTCTTCTTAGCTTCAGTTTATGTGTGCTTTATATTTAATAAGCCAAATATTTACAGTGCATGTTCTAGTATATAAAAATCTAACATTGGACAGGCTGGATCATTGTATTGCCCAATGGAATATACTGGCCATAACTTTATACCAAATGACTAAGTTTCTGCACAACACACACAGTTGCCACAGAAACAAACATACAAAGCCTAAGCATATGATTAGTGGAGGCACTTGTCCCTGACACCCATCAATCCACACCTCTCAAAGAAATTACACAGCAGCCATTAAAGGATATTCAGGTAGAAGTTATTCAAAGACAACAAATCAATCACAGCAAAATACGCAGCATAAAATTGTTAAGAATCTAGGGAAAGATGATGAGACCCGTTATGAATTGCCGTTTTAATTCTTTTCAAGAATTTGATTCATGCAAAAATAAGTTTATTGCACAAGACTATTCTGACAGTATTCATAACCCAAAGGGAAAATATATTTAAAAAGTACTCAACATTGATGATTTTACAAAGCAAACTTTGTTTGTTTGGGGTATTTTGACTTTTAATGTGGGGGGGTAAGGGGGAAACTATTTCTAGGTCCCTACCTGGTCGGTGAGGCAGCTTTTTCTCCAGGCTGCCTCGTCGACCCGTCCTCGTGGCCTACCAGCGGGCATGGAGCGCAGTTTCCTGACGGGGACCGCCCAGCACCTTCAGCTTCGGTGGCGGCACAGCGCTGGAGCGCTATCGGGGAGCGGAGCGGGCGATGCCTTGCCTGGGTCGCCGCGCTGGATCGACGCGCTGGAGCTCCGGTGAGCTGGACTGCCGACTTCAACACCTCCGGGCTGCGGGGCTGCGGGGCGACCAGCTGCGGGTGGCGGCGCCGACTCCAACATCGGGAGCCTCGTGGCTCCAAATCAGCGCGGCCCTGTCGGCTTCAGGTGCCATCGACTCCGCTGGGAAACCGGCCGTTCCACCCGCTCCGAGGACTCTCCCGACGGCCAGGAACATCGGGCCTCCGTAGAGGCAACTGTGGCGGCCTCGATGGGCCTGACTCTGGGAGAACTGGGTTGGGGACTGGACATTGTGCCTTCCCCCACAGTGGTGGTCATTGTGGGGGGATGATTTTGTGTGCTGTGCCTGTGCCTGTGCCTGTCAGTCCGTGTACAAGATGGCGGTCGGAGGGGAGAGTGGACGCTGGCGCGAATTGGTCGCCGCTGCTCTCTCCTCAAACTTGTGTTTCTTATTTTCTTTTGGTGCTTTTGAAATTGAATTCTGTCCTTGATTTGTGTACTGTGGTGTTTTCTTATTTAATTTATTCCGATTATGTGGTTTTTGTTTTGTTGTGATTCTATGCATTGTAAGGTGTCCTTGGGTTTTAGAAAGGCGCCAGTAAATAAAATGATTATTATTATTATTATTATTATTACCTACCAATAGCCACACTAAATTGAGGCATTTTGAGGTGCTATAATGCAATTTACTTAAAAATATGGGCATTTTCTCATTACTGTGCAGATGCATTTCATCAGCTTCAATTCTCTACAATTCACAAAAGTACTATTGATTGTAAGAGGCCTTGATGTGTTTGACGGCATGGGAGAAATAAAATAATATGATAATGTTATATAATTCATTGAACACCAGTGGAGCATCAAATCTTATTCAACACACATCCTTTACCGCATCTCCATTTATATTTGATTTATATAAAACACCTAAACATAATTGATCATCAAATTATGCAATACAAATTAATTCTGTAAAATAAGCATTGTAACAGTTGGCTATATTAAAGGTAGCTGTATTGAACAACATGAAAGGAAATTTCAGGTCAACAGAAAATATTTAATGGTCTCCTAATATGGATTATTCGTGTTCATCGCTGCATCAGGATTAGGGGTAACCGTTCATTTCAACTGTACAACAATAAGTTTGTTTCTCCACTATGGATATTTTCCAAAAGTAATAGATATTTTGTAGATATTTTAGGGGTAGGGGAGAGATAATTGTATTCATTAGCTGATGTTTCACAGGGATCTCCACTTTGGCACCTGAAATTAATCTAAAAATATTTGGGAAAACAAACCTGTACTAAAAGTACAACTAGGTGCTGAAACAAAGTAGTATTTAAATTAATAGACTGTTTAATTAAGAGACCTGGTAAATATTAACACTAGTTCAGATCCCGTCATGATAGTTTTGATATCATTTCAGAATACCAACTCAGTGTTAAACTGGAATGTGGTGCAAAGATTATAGTGCAATGCAAAGTAGTGCAAAAAATAAAGTGCTCAACAACTTGCTGTCGCAATGACAGAATAACCAAATGAGTTAGAATTACATTGCAACACCTCTATGAAGTAGGTATAATAGAAGAGGTTGGTTCAATAGACCGACCGTGGTTGGGAGAAGCTGTTCTTAGGTCTGTTTGTCCAAGCTTTCAAACTTTTGTATCTTCTCCCAGAGGTAGAAAAGGGAAAACTAAATAAGCCAAGGTAACAGGCATCCTTGACTTCCATCTTTCTGGTCCAATGCAATGTAAAGATAGTCTGGAAGAAATGAAATGATGAGCCTGTGATGGACTGGGCTCTGCTCATCAATCTCTGTCGGTTGTGGTGGTCAAAAGCAGAGCAGTTGCCATACAAGGTTGAGCTCTTTCCTTTCAGAATACTTTCTATATCGCTTTCTGCAGAAGTTGGAGACTTCTCATGTTCAAGCCAAATCTTATCAGATGCCTATGAAAATAAATAACATGCGCCTCTTGATCACTACATTAGTGTGAAAGGACCAGGTTAGGAACTTGAAGCTGTTGACCATTTCTGCAGTACCTCCATTGATAAAGACAGGGTCTGTTTGTCCAAGCGTTCACCCCCGTTTCCTTAAGCCAACAATTAACTCTTTCATCTTGTTAATCTTAAGAGCTAAGTTATTGTCTGACACCATGACAAGGCTCCCAATTTCTTTCCTGTATTCCATCTTCAAAGTCTTCGTCATCCATAACAGCGGTATATTTGGCAAACTTGAAGATCGAGTTGATATTGTACTTGGCCACACAATCACGGGTAGAGAGATTAGAGCAAGGGACTGAACACACAACCCCGAGTTGCACCAATGTTGCGGGATAGGCTGGAGGAAATGTGATGGCCAATGCTAACCAACCGAGGCCTGCCTCTGAAGAAGTCCAGAAGCCAGATGGAAGACCAAGGCAAAGTCTAGGAGTTTAAGAGAAGAGCTTATTCAGTATTATGGTGATGCTGAGCTGTCGTCCTGACACTTACAACTTAGAAAGAAAATAAATCAGATACAATAGAAGACTTAATCTTTCTGTCATTTGCTTCTGAATGTCAATTAAGTTTAAATACTGCAGAAGATGGATCACAAACTATTTTAAATAATTTATTTTCTCTGATCCAAAAGGACTAAACTAACTAAATTTCATACCAAAAATATTAATCGCTCAAATAAAATTGAGAAGTTGCTCAGCCCATCATTTTCATAATATGGAAGTAATCCACCAATAGCCAGAGATAAAATGGATAAAGACAGCACATTCCAGAAATAAATTACATAGACAACCTTGTAGGTTTTTAATGTGTTTGAATAAACATGTTAAAAGATCTCTCACTTAAACATCTTCTGTGAATTTGGCCAATTTAATCATAATTCTCAAAATCAAGATTCCATAGTACAGCATAACAAATTTACCGAAATTTTAACAATCTGGCATGAATAGATCACCAAAGTAGTATTTCTGGTAAAAGGAAGTTGACTCTGGTGCAGAAAATTAGTTAGGTGTTATATATACTCACAGTGTGACTCAAGATTAATTTGTCACCACATTTGACTTATGCCAAACACAGCCCAAGAGCATTAACAGACCATGAGAATGTTAACAGAGACAAAAAATGTCAACAGTTGGAAAATGTTAACAAAGACTGAAAATGTTAACAAAGACAAAAAATGTTAACAGAAACCAAAAAAATTAAGAGTGAGAAAATGTTTACAGTGACTTAATCCAAAGTAAAAAACTTTTTCTCAAAAATCACTGATCCAAAGCATGCAAGTTGGAAAACACAAAACAATGTGAACACACATTAACATATTTTAAAGCTCTAAACTGATCACAAAGTGGTAACATAAAGCCACATTTTATGTGATATTTTTATCAATCATTATGTTAATAATTACAAAAACAATAATGATCTTTTCCTTTATCCATATCACTGCTTCCTTCTTCTGTCGTGTGTCTTTTAGACCTGCAGCTCCGTTGAGGCGAGCCAGGCTAACGTGTCATCGTCCAGGTCAATCAGACCTCGTTCACCATTCGGTGGCCGGTGTTTGGGGCAACTGGTGACTATGTGCTCCACTGTCTGTGTTGGGTCCCCACACTCGCAGGAGGCGCTGTCCACGAGGCCCCACCTCTTCATCGCTACTCCATAGCGTCCGATGCCTGTCCTCAAGCGGTTGAGGGTTGTCCACTGCTTTCGGGGCAGGTCCTGGCCAGGGATGTCCATGGGGTCATCGATGTAATGGTGTAGCCTAGATGGTTCTGCTGACTTCCACTGGTCTCTTCATCTCATCTTGACCCAGGCAGCCTTAGAAGCGTCAGCCGGTGTTGTGCAGAGCAGCTCTTGGGCTTGCGTGGCAAAGGGGTGCCGTGACTTGAGGCGCACTCTTGAGGCGCACTTGAGGCGTTATCACTGCTTCCCATTGAATGTTATCAATTTACGGTTGCATCAAAAGAGCTCAAAGCAAAAATTTCAAATTGGACATTATAAATAGCTCAGTTGAAAACAAGAACCTGGAAAAATTCCACAGCTCTATTTAGAAAACAAAATGCAAAGTCATATTTACACGACTAGGTAAAAATATGTAATGAATAATAATATAATAAATTATCAGTTATATTGGGTCACAGGACCACAATAATGCAGGCCGAATTTCGTTGTTCAACCCTTAAAAGCTCTTCGTAGTTCGATGCTGTGGTAGTGTTATGGTTAGGATTGTACGGCATGGTTCAATAACTTGATGGTTGATGGGAAGAAGCTAATCTTGAACCTAAAGGTAAAAACTCTCAGGCTTCTGTGTCTATTTCCAGAAGATAGTTGCAAGAATTTCATTGTTCCATTCACAGTGCATATGACAATTAAACACTCTTGACGCTTGAAATTGTCCTTTATATAATGTGAGATCTCCATTGGTACACAAAAATGCTGGAGAAACTCAGCGGGTGCAGCAGCATCTATGGAGCGAAGGAAATAGGCAACGTTTCGGGCCGAAACCCTTCTTCAGATCGGGCCGATTCCCTTCCGTAAGGGAATGGAGATCCCGTGAGATCTCCATTCCCTTACTCCCAATAACTATTTCTTCAGTCTAATCAATGTTGGGCGAGTTGAAATTATTAACCTTCTATTTTTTTTCTATAATTTGTCCAAATGTCTTCCTCCACATCTCTTCCACTACCTATAGAATCAAATCTTTGTTTTATTTTCTCTCCAGATGGATTCTATTTTGATTTCCTTATGGCCATCTCTTTTTTTACTACTGTCACATTGTCCAACTGTATGTTCATCATACATTTTCTCCATCTCCCTTATTTTATTGCTGATACTAATCATTGCTATTCAGATAATTTAATTCATTTTCAATTGAATTTCTTTATTTAATATGCATCTTTTTTGGCTGCTGCTCCATATGGTTAATTTATAATTTGCTGTCCTCTCTTGCTTTCCTTCTTACATGTTTACATCAAGATTTCATGGAAAAAGTACCCTTCTTTCCTGCATCAGCCCTTTGGTAATGATTAAACAGATGGTACTATCTTTTCTCCTGATTATAGCATCCCCTATCACTAGCTCAGGGGTGGGGAACCTGCGGCCTTCTAGGCCATTAAGTGCGGCCTTTTGAATTAATCCAAATTTTGTAGAACAAATCCTTTTATTTTTATTAATATGTTTTTGTTCTTTCATTATATTTATTTTAATCTTAAAATGAATGTATTTAAAATACCAAAGAGTAAAAGAAGATTCAACAAAATAATCCTCCCCGACTGACAGCCACAATTAAAACATTAGTAAGTCATGAGGACTATTTTAACAGCAGTTATGCTCATAATTTAGTTCTCATGCGACTCTAGAATGTACGTTAACCTCCCTGCCTGACTGGCGCCACCACCGCCTGAGGCTGGTTGACAAGAGGGAAAATGTTGGGGAGAGTCCGCTGGCCGTCCATTCTTCAGTATTATCAACTTTGAATCAACTGATACTACTGACTCGGCGCAGGTTTTATACTTCATTCGGGCCATAACAGAAAATTTTCTTTGCTACAAAGAGTTACTCGCTTTGGGCACTCTTACGGGTAGAACACAAGAAATAGATTTCTTCAACAACTTTCAAGATAAATGTCGTGAAGTTGGACTGGATTTGGTTAATTTAGTGAGTGTATGTACAGACGGTGCACCTTCCATGACAGGAAAACCTGAAGGTTTTTTTTTTTGCACAGATAAAAAAGGTATTGTCGTATCCAGATACTCGCATTTCTTTTCATTGTATCTCCCGTGACCGCGTGGATTTTCTCCGAGATCTTCGGTTTCATTCCACACTCCAAAGACGTGCAGGTTTATTGGTTAATTGGCTTGTTATAAGTGTAAAAATTGTCCATAGTGTGTGTAGCGTAGCGTTAATGTGCGGGGATCGCTGGTTGGCGCGGACCCGGTGGGCCGAAGGGCCTCTTTCCACACTGTATCTCTGAACTAAACTAAACTTTCTGTATTAGTTAATATTGTGCTTCTCAAACAGATTGAAAAATTGCATTTCAATTAGCTACTTTAACAGATGGTGATACTACACTTTGATAAATTAATCAGTAAAAACATCAGTTTTGCTAGATTTCAGCTAGAAACTGTTATACAATTCTATAAACAGACCCAGCTTTTCTTTTTAATGATCCCATTCACATCTCGCCTTCACAGCAGTGCAGCAGCAGGCACCGACCGAATGGTACGCACCCAATATGGCATAAACCGGTGTAAAAAAACTTCCTGCAACCTAAAAGATCATTATTTCAAAGTAGGCATAAAAAGATGGATTAACTCAGCGAGACAAGCAGCATCTCTGGAGAGAAGGAATGGGTGACGTTTCGGGTCAAGACCCTTCTTCAGACCTCAAACTCCAAAACGTCACCCATTCCTTCTGAGTTACTCCAGCATTTTGTGTCTATCTTCGATTTAAACCAGCATCTGTAGTTCTTTCCTACACATTATTTCAAAGTAGCTTAGAGGAGAAAAAAAAGTTTTGGGATGTATGACTGGTAATCATCATATCATTTCAAGTTACTTCAAAAATACACATTTTTGTTAATGTAAAAGACATCTGGACATGTATAGTGCCCTCCATAATGTTTGGGACAAAGACCCATAATTTATTTATTTGCCTCTGTACTCCACAATCTGAGATTTGTAATAGAAAAAAATCACATGTGGTTAAAGTGCACATTGTCAGATTTTATTAAAGGGTATCTGTTCACTTACCCAATCTATTCCCCTCATCCTTTGAGGGGTGATCTTGTACACCTCTATAAGATCACCCTTCATCCTCTTGCGCTCCAAGGAATAAAGTCCTAGCCTGCCTAACCTCTCTCTGCAGCACAGGCTCTCAAGTCCTGTCAACATCCTCAAAATTTGAAGGATACATTGCTTGGTTAGATATCTAGGAATTAGAAACCCTTTTCTCCAAATCTGTACTGATTTCTTCCATCATAACGTTTGTTATGTTCTTTGATGAGATCTAGGAAGATCAATGTTTATTGCATTTATTGTTTATTCTTAATTGGTCTCAGCAGTGGTGAAATGCCTCTTTGTACTGACACAGAACCCTTATGCAAGGTTATAGTACCAGTTGGGCAGGAATTCCTGGATTTTTAATAATTATTTACTATAATTGCCTCTGTACTGGAAACACCCATATGCAACTTAGCAATTCACACAATTAAATAATTCTCAAAGAAGAAAATGTGGCTCATTATTGATTTCAAAATACTTTAATATTCCTTTAAGTTTAAAAGGAAATCTCAGTTACAGAAACTTTCATTAAAATTCCCACCTACCTCATTAGACACCTTTGAACTATCTTTAATCAGACTTTATCAGACTTTATCTTGCACTAAATTTTGTACTCTTTATCCTTTATCTGTACACTGCGGATGGCTTGATTGTAATTATATAGTTTTTACTTCAAATGGATAACATGCCACAAAAGCTTTATGCTATACCTCGGTACACGTGACAATAATAAACTAAACTAAACTATTATAATTTTCATCAAATTCCAACCTACCAAATATGATTCTAAAATAGCTAGAAATATTGCATCAGAGACTCAGCAAAAGAAATAAAATCTGTGAATTATTTCAGATTATTTTTCAAAATTATACTCAGAGCTGCTGTAGATTTGGAAGCAACAGCAGGAGAAGATTAGCAAGAGAAAACACTGATTGGCTCTAGCCCAAGAGGGAGGAGAGAAGTGAGTCAGAGGGGTGAAAACAGTTGAAACGGAGAGGCAAAGCACAGGCAGACTTTACTCAGAGCTGTTGTAGATTTGGAAGCAACAGCAGGAGAAGATTAGCAAGAGAAAACACTGATTGGCTCTAGCCCAAGAGGGAGGAGAGAAGTGAGTCAGAGGGGGGAAAACAGTTGAAAAGGAGAGGCAAAGCACAGGCAGACTTTACTCAGAGCTGCTGTAGACTTGGAAGCAACAGCAGGAGAAGATTAGCAAGTGAAAACACTGATTGGCTCTAGCCCAAGAGGGAGGAGAGAAGTGAGTCAAAGCGGGGAAAATAGTTGAAAACTGAGGAATTTGGATTGTAAATTGGTAAATTAGGCAATTTATCAGTCAATATAAGCAAGACTGCTCTTAGGGAGTGGCCCTGTGAGAAAAGTGTGAGTCTTTGGCTCGAGAGTCTTCGGCGAGGAGGCTACACAAAACACTGCAGAGGGAGAGACGAAAGAAGGAGATGTCAGGCAAGCTGATTCAGTGTGATGCTTGCAGTATGTGGGAGGTCAAGGACACTGCTGGTGCCTCTGGCTGCTACAAATGTGACAAGTGCATCCAGGTACAGCTCCTGAAGGACCGTGTTGGGGAACTGGAGAAGCAAGTGGATGACCTCAGGTTTGTCCGAGAAACGGAGTCGCTCCTCGACAAGTCCTACAGTAATATTGTTACCCCTAAGGTACTGGAAGAGAGAAGGTGGGAGACAGTGAGAAAGGGAGGGAAGCATGGAATGCAAACGTCCCCGTGTGTTGTACCTCTTGTGAACAGGTTCGCCCACTTAGAAGCTTTCGGGACAGAAGACGTTTTAACATTGAGCGGCAGAATGGCTTGCGATGCGAATAGGGCTGTTGAGCCAAAACCAAAAAGGCCAAAGTCAGGCAACGCCATTGTTGTGGGGGACTCCATTGTGAGAGGTACGGACAGGGGTTTCTGCGGCAACAGACGGGATTCGAGGATGGTGTGCTGCCTTCCTGGTGCCAGGATCCAGGATGTCACGGACAGAGTGCAGAAAATCCTCAAGGGCGAAGGTGAACAGCCAGAAGTGGTAGTGCATGTCGGCACAAACGATGTCGGAAAGAAGGGGATGAATATTCTGCAGTGTGACTTTAGAGAGCTCGGAAAAATGCTGAAAAGCAGGACCTCCAGGGTTGTTATCTCCGGTTTGCTTCCAGTTCCTCGTGCTGGCGAGAGCAGGAACAGGGAGATACGGGACCTGAATGTGTGGCTGAGGAACTGGTGCACGGGGCAGGGATTTAGATTCTTAGATCACTGGGATCTGTTTTGGAGTAAAAGGGAACTGTACAAAAGGGATGGATTGCATCTTAACAGGTGGGGGACCAGCATTATGGCAGGCAGGTTTGCCACTGCTACACGGGTGGTTTTAAACTGAATAAGGGGGGTGGGGTGTCGAATGGGATAGTTGAGGATGGAGTTAAAGGGAAAGGGTTTCTTAAATGTGTGAGCGTAGAGACAGAGGGGTGTAAAATGAGGGTAGAAGCAATAGGTAGCAAGGTGAAAAGTAAAAGTGGCAGGCAGACAAATCCAGGGCAAAAATCAAAAAGGGCCACTTTTCAACATAATTGTATAAGGGGTAAGAGTGTTGTAAAAACAAGCCTGAAGGCTTTGTGTCTCAATGCAAGGAGCATTCGTAATAAGGTGGATGAGTTGAATGTGCAGATAGCTATTAATGAATATGATATAGTTGGGATCACGGAGACATGGCTCCAGGGTAACCAAGGCTGGAAGCTGAACATCCAGGGATATTCAATATTCAGGAGGGATAGACAGAAAGGGAAAGGAGGTGGGGTAGCGTTGCTGGTTAGAGAGCAGATTAACGCAATAGAAAGGAAGGACATTAGCTTGGAGGATGTGGAATCGATATGGGTAGAGCTGCGAAACACTAAGCGGCAGAAAACGCTAGTGGGAGTTGTGTACAGGCCACCTAACAGTAGTAGTGGAGTTGGGGATGGCATCAAACTGGAAATTAGAAATGCATGCAACAAAGGTAAAACAGTTATAATGGGTGACTTCAATCTACATATAGATTGGGTGAATCAAATTGGCAAGGGTGCTGAGGAAGAGGATTTCTTGGAATGTATGCGGGATAGTTTTCTAAACCAACATGTAGAGGAACCAACGAGAGAGCAGGCTATTCTAGATTGGGTATTGAGTAATGAGGAAGGGTTAGTTAGCAGTCTTGTTGTGCATGACCCCTTGGGCAAGAATGACCATAATATGGTTGAGTTCTTCATTAGGATGGAGAGTGACATTGTTAATTCAGAAACAAGGGTCCTGAACTTAAAGAAAGGTAACTTTGAGGATATGAGAAGTGAATTGGCGAAGATAGACTGGCAATTGATTCTTAATGGATTGACGGTAGATATGCAATGGAAGGCATTTAAAGACTGCATGGATGAACTACAACAATTGTTCATCCCAGTTTGGCAAAAAAATAAATCAGGGAAGGTAGTGCATCCGTGGATAACAAGGGAAATCAGGGATAGTATCAAAACAAAAGATGAAGTGTACAAATTAGCCAGAAAAAGCAGCCTACCAGAGGACTGGGAGAAAATCAGAGTCCAGCAGAGGAGGACAAAGGGCTTAATTAGGAAAGGGAAAATAGATTATGAAAGAAAACTGGCAGGGAACATAAAAACTGACTGCAAAAGCTTTTATAGATATGTGAAGAGAAAAAGATTAGTTAAAACAAATGTAGGTCCCTTGCAGTCAGAAACAGGTGAATTGATCATGGGGAACAAGGACATGGCAGACCAATTGAATAACTACTTTGGTTCTGTCTTCACTAAGGAAGACATAAATAATCTGCCGGAAATAGCAGGGGACCGGGGGTCAAATGAGATGGAGGAACTGAGTGAAATCCAGGTTAGCCGGGAAGTGGTGTTAGGTAAATTGAATGGATTAAAGGCCGATAAATCCCCAGGGCCAGATAGGCTGCATCCCAGAGTACTTAAGGAAGTAGCCACCGAAATAGTGGATGCATTAGTGATAATTTTTCAAAACTCTTTAGATTCTGGTGTAGTTCCTGAGGATTGGAGGGTAGCTAATGTAACCCCACTTTTTAAAAAGGGAGGGAGAGAAAACGGGGAATTACAGACCAGTTAGTCTAACGTCGGTAGTGGGGAAACTGCTAGAATCAGTTATTAAAGATGGGATAGCAGCACATTTGGAAAGTGGTGAAATCATTGGACAAAGTCAGCATGGATTTATGAAAGGTAAATCATGTCTGACGAATCTTATAGAATTTTTTGAGGATGTAACTAGTAGAGTGGATAAGGGAGAACCAGTCTGGACTGGTGTTATATCTGGACTTTCAGAAGGCTTTTGACAAGGTCCCACATAAGAGATTAGTATACAAACTTAAAGCACACGGTATTGGGGGTTCAGTATTGATGTGGATAGAGAACTGGCTGGCAGACAGGAAGCAAAGAGTAGGAGTAAACGGGTCCTTTTCACAATGGCAGGCAGTGACTAGTGGGGTACCGCAAGGCTCAGTGCTGGGACCCCAGCTATTTACGGTATATATTAATGATTTGGACGAGGGAATTGAATGCAACATCTCCAAGTTTGAGGATGACACGAAGCTGGGGGGCAGTGTTAGCTGTGAGGAGGATGCTTGGAGGCTGCAAGGTGACTTTGATAGGCTGGGTGAGTGGGCAAATGCATGGCAGATGCAGTATAATGTGGATAAATGTGAGGTTATCCACTTTGGTGGCAAAAACAGGAAAGTAGACTATTATCTGAATGGTGGCCGATTAGGAAAAGGGGAGATGCAACGAGACCTAGGTGTCATGGTACACCAGTCATTAAAAGTAGGCATGCAGGTGCAGCAGGCAGTGAAGAAGGCGAATGGTATGTTAGCATTCATAGCAAAAGGATTTGAGTATAGGAGCAGGGAGGTTCTACTGCAGTTGTACAGGGTCTTGGTGAGACCACACCTGGAGTATTGCGTACAGTTTTGGTCTCGTAATCTGAGGAAAGACATTCTTGACATAGAGGGAGTACAGAGAAGGATCACCAGACTGATTCCTGGGATGTCAGGACTTTCATATGAAGAAAGACTGGATAGACTCGGTTTGTACTCGCTAGAATTTAGAAGATTGAGGGGGGATCTTATAGAAACGTACAAAATTCTAAAGGGGTTGGACAGGCTAGATGCAGGAAGATTGTTCCCGATGTTGGGGAAGTCCAGAACAAGGGGTCACAGTTTAAGGATAAGGGGAAAATCTTTTAGGACCGAGATGAGGAAAACATTTTTCACACAGAGTGGTGAATTTCTGGAATTCTCTGCCACAGAAGGTAGTTGAGGCCAGTTCATTGGCTATATTTAAGAGGGAGTTAGATGTGGCCCTTGTGGCTAAAGGGATCAGGGGGTATGGAGAGAAAGCAGGTACAGGATACTGAGTTGGATGATCAGCCATGATCATATTGAATGGCGGTGCAGGCTCGAAGGGCCGAATGGCCTACTCCTGCACCTATTTTCTATGTTTCTATGTTTCTATGTAAAATTGGAAAACTCAGGTCAAATTTACCCAACTGATTACATATAGATGCTATCTTTCATAATTACAAAGAATGCCATCTTCCGACCAATTGACATTCATAATCTTGCAGCAGCAAATTTGCACCAAATCATAATTCTCATTAATTTACAGAAATATGTTTCAAATTATTCCAGATTATCTTTTTACTTTGGTTCCTTCACATGCTAATCCACAGCAAATTACATTTACAGAAGTGAACGTTTGTTCAGAATCAATGCAACCTTGTACTGTTTTCATTTGTCTTTCAATGAAAATTATTCCTGAAGGTTATATTACTGCATTAGCTAAATGCCAATAAATCATTTGTTGCAGATTTTAATGCTGCAACAATAATCCCAATTTATTTTTTGCGGAATTGCTCTTGCATAAAGCAATATATAAACTTCCTCTTCAAAACACCAATTTCCTCCTCCGTGTGGTACCAATGAAAAATATTTTCTCCTTCAACGGCAATTTAAATTGCTAACTCTTCATCGCTAACTCGCTGAGTAGTTTTTTCCAACTCGCCCCATCAAAAGTTATCATTTTAAAACTATCAAATCCTTTTATAACTAGAAATAATTGCAGTATTCAGTATCTTGCAATAGCATAGTTTATCACCCTTGATGGCATCCTCATCAATTCCACTTTAATGCCCCCTCCATAGCAGGACTCCCAAAAGTGAACAGAACTCTCTGATCTAGGTATCGGCTTGTAAAATATTATCACGAACTTGTTGCTCCGTCTACATTTAGTCTTTAATTTACAAAATACACAAAAAGATGGCTACATTTTTAACACAGTACTCGGTGAATGAGGTCGCAATATTTCCACTTCACTTTTGTATTCCTTGTCTGCTCAAAAAATGCATTATCTCACACTACTCCATGTTAAATTAAACCCTACCCATTTCATGTCAAAGTTTTTACAATTTGCCTTAATAAATCTTCATTGTATTATTCATAAATACCTAAGTACAATTTTGATAAGAGAAGCTGACCCAGGCATCAATTTGTGGTGCATACCACTTCCAATATTCTTTCCAAAGAGAGGAACTAAGACAATTATTTGAAACCAAATAATTCCACCAAACAGCAAAGAAAACATTAGAAACGATCGCAAGACCAGTATGTCCACCACATACTACATGGAAAACACCAACATAGAACATTACCAAGTCAACACAAGAAATAATACACAGAGGCATTTATTTTCATCAGAATATTTTTCATTTCAATTTCCTTTGTTGTTGCATGGGTTGCATTTACTATAAAATCTAGTCCAGTCTTTTCAGCCCTATATATTTAATCAAATCATTACATTACTCACCAAGAATGATCACTTCTTGAAAAATAACCAACATACGCAGAATTTAGAGCATTACAACTTTGCTACAATAAACGCATACTACCTTTGAATCACCTCTGGGGATATTGCACAGAACATTCACTGAAGGGAACCTTCTTCTACTATGGAAGGTACTTATCGAAACACCATTTATCTAAACCGGCTGCACATCTCAGCATGTCTTTTGCACTTAATGATTTCATCAAACTGTGCATCAGTCTCCATGCTAAATTAGTTCTGTTTGCACTCCAGTTATTCTCAAAAACTGCTGCCAACGTGGTTTCTCGTGTACCTATCATTTTCACTTGCTTTTTAAACATGAGATCTCGGTGCAATGGTCCTCAAACTGTTGACCGAGCATCACTTTGTTTTAAGATTGCAATTTGTTTTTCCTGCTTGTAAGACAACAAACAAGTAAAACTCCCAAAATACATTATCTCAAAATCTTTGCATGACCATGTACTTCAGTCAGTTCTACGTAAGTTCTGCAAACAGGTTTAAGTTTGAAACAGGTAGTTTAATAAAAATATATCTTTCTAAACTTAAGTAGACAACTTCACTAATATTCAAGATTTGTAATAGGACTTACAAAGCAGAGCACAGAATTTCAGACGAGAAAATGTAGAGATGTGACCATAATTCTGTGGTTGATTGTAGTTGGCCATTTAGCCGCAAGATGCAGAAATGTATTAATTCCAGTGTGAAATTCCTGTGGAACTTAACTGCAAGAGTAGATCTTTGAAAGACTCAGTCACAGCAGCCTTCTCTTACTCTTTGGATAGTTGATGTTTTGGTTGGGACCTTTCTTCAGACTAGGTCATCTATCCATGTTCTCCAGAGATGCAGCCTGACCTGCTGAATTACTCCAGTAGTTTGTGTCCTTTTTTATAAACCAGCATCCGCAGTTCATTGTTTCTACATCTCTCCTCTTACTCCTTGATGTTTTACTTCCACTGCATTCTGTATTTTACTTTGTGGCATTTCTAGAACTTTGACTTCCATCCCCAGATCTGCCTCAATTCTCCTGGAACTTGTTTCTGCTTGGCCACTCCCCCCACTGCTCTACCAACTACTCCAAAATCATGCTAGAAAGTCAAAACATCTTGAGATTGCTTTTCTATACTATATTCTACTTGGAGAACCAAGGAGCTGCAGATGTCCGTTTACCAAGGAAAAACACAAAATGCTGGAGTAACTAAGCAGGCGAGGCAGCATCCCTGGAGAACATGGATAGGTGACATTTTGGTCAGGACCCTTCTTCAGACTATTTGCAGAGGTGGATACATGTCTCCTACTCTTAAATGTATTACATTTATTTTATATATTTCTCCACTTACCGATAACAATGGAGTAAGTTGTTGAATTTCTTCCTCACCAACCAGATAACATTGTTTCAAATGCTTCTGAAATTCTTAAGATTCATTTTTACACAAAAGGTGTTCTAGCCATGAACTGTTATTTCCATTTTTGCTCCCGTATTCACTACCAGTTCAACACATTAGAGCTAACATTTGGTCTCCGAAGCACATTTCCACCAAATTACTGATCGCCAATTTATTTTCCTGGCTTCCATGCTAAGTGATACTCCCCGCAGAATTTGAATATCTCCCAGCTCTAAAGCACGAAAACTCTCCATAGCTTTCATTCCATCTTCAACCATTTCCCCTCAAAATTTCACAAATATATATTAAGGACACTGTAAGGAATTGGAGGCTAATTATGAGCTTAGGAGTGGCCAAATGTGAAAGTGATCACAGTGTGAAACACATGGTATTAAATATAAATGGAGGGCATTTAAAGCTCAGCTTTTGGGTCAAATAGGAAAATACAAGTGTATCAGGTCAGGTTCATGAAGTCTGAAAGCAAAAAGAAAAACATTGCAAATACTGGATTTCTGAAATAAAAGAAGAAAATGCTGAAGATGCTTACAACATCTATAAGGTGAGATACATAATTAACCTGAAATGGTAACTTTCCTGCTTTGGATATATGAAAAATAAGGTCAGTTCTTCAGTAAACTCTATCTGGGAAACCTACAAACATTCCTCTGCATTCACATTGAATTTTGTCCAAAAGCCTGGTTGATTCAACTCGAGACAAAATCTCACCAATTTTAAACGGGATCAAATAATCAAGCATGCATAAAGAAAATTAAACATTCCCATTCATGCCATATTAAATCCTTTGCTTGGATTCTGCAGGAATGACTTTTGGCCATAACTCATGCCAGCAAAGCAGCAGGGCTGCTTTCCCTATTCATCATTTAAGCCATAAACATGTCACTCAGACTGTTCTAAAAGTCAAGGAAGATACAACTCCACTTTTTAAACTTCATATCATATTTGACCAAAAATAGAAGTGAGTGGCTTTCAGCCATTAATGATGGTGGATTAACGGCCATGGTTGTGTAGAGAAGTTAAAGAGAGCCACACACTCTTTTCAGACTCTACACACCCTTTAGTTCACAGACTATCGCATGGTTACTGTTCAATAGTTCTTACTGGACCCTACCACTATATAAAAGGGCACTGGCCAAGTCAATCTCAAATTTGAAGCATTATCTACCAAGCGGCTAACAATAAAAACATTTCAAATAATACTTTTAGCAGCACGTGAACATACATTTAAATTTAGCTGGATAAACCTTAACATTTGGTGTTTTAAATATATTTTTTATGGACTATGCATAATAAAAGGCACATGAAATGGTTCTGTGATTAGTCATCATGCAAACTAAATCAATGTTCGAAGCAGAATTTCTTTTAAATAAATTATATCCTGAAACTGCACAAAAAAAATTACCGCTCACTTTCATATTCATGATTTTTTTAAAGGAAATTACAATTAATTACCTTTAAGTTATTTATAAATATTTAAATAAGTTATGCTGGATTCCATTCTCCAATAACAGAATTGCACTACTTTTTCAGCATGAGTTATTATTGATTTATTGTGTTTCACAAACATAAACAACTGACTGTGAAGATTGAGCTGGCCATATGCCATGTGCTAACACAGGCTTTAGATGGGGAAAAATATATTCATGTACCTAATAGTTGGTTGAGAAGATACATGCATAAACTAAATTCTTACTAGTATTTCAAATAGTTTTGATTTAATAATGTTAAAATAGTGAAATAGTTCTTCATTGGTTGCCACTTCAATTATTTTGGCTTTATAGTAAAATATTCTACATGTTTTCTATATTATGTAACAGAACAATCTTGAGCAAATTAAGATGACATAAGCATGATACTTGTGAAAATGTTGCTCCTATTCAGCTAACTAGAGATAATTTACTGTACCCCATTAACTTGTCAGAGGAACCCAGAGCTCCCAGGAAACAGGTGCAAACTCCAAGTTGATCCAAGGTCAGAATCGGACCCAAGTCACTGGCGATGTGTGGTAACAGCACTACGGCTGCACCAACACGCTGCAGTTAGCGCAGTTGCCACACAACATGACTCAAATTGTCCGTCAAATGCCAACATAAATAAATGTTATCGAGTTGAAGTACCAGAGGAGAGAAGCTCAATGAGGAGATCCAGCAGAGAGAGTAAACAGAAAATTGGCAGCGAGTTGATTTAGTTAACTTGCCTCCAATTTTAGTGAGGAACCCACTATATAAATTATTGAGAATTCACCATGACGGAACTCTAATCTTTTTCAATTAACAATCAAATACAAAACTCGACAATCACTCTTCACAGAGCTGTCTGTTGTCTTGAAATATGCATCAGAAGGGAAATTTTCAGAATCGAACATGGAAAATTAGAAAACAATTATCTACATCCTCTATGTGGTATGCAATAGATATGTATGACATCCATACATACACAAAAATGACAGGTTACAATTGCCAAATTCTAAAATTTCTATAAATGTGTTGGCAAGATGAAGCAACTAATATCAGACAGCATGGACCAATTCTCAATGTTTCACTTCAAATCAACCATTTCCACGGCATTTTCTTAAATTTAAGCTAATTTCTCTTTTCCAGCCTGTGAAATTCAAGCCCTTTCAGTTTGTCAGAACTATTTCAGTTTTTGCCTGAATGGCAAGTGAATAGCATATCAATTTCAATCTAATTCAATAAACAAGAACACACAAGTAGTTTTCTTGCCAATCAATGCCCGAATTCTAAATAAAACCCTTCTTCATGTTAAAATATCTCCATGATTTCAGCCCTCTTATCTTTGGCTTCCTGTAGTTCTAAAGAACAAAATACATGATTTCCTCTGACTTTTATTCATCCCCTTTCCTCTTCACAGTTATCGTTTCCCCAGTTGTCTGGACTCTTAGTTTTCGAATTCTTTCCATTAATCTTTCTGCATCACTTCCTTTCATACCCCTTGTCAAAACTTTTCTTTTCTTTTTGTTTGGCTCAGTGTCTTTGTTTGTTCTATTACATTCCTGTGAAGTACCTTGAGATGTTTTGTAATGCGAAAGGTACCATATAAATACAAGCTGTTGTTTATACTCCCCTATCAGCCTTCTGGTTCATCTCTGCACTACATTTTCTGTCTGTCTTGTTTCTTCGTAACCAGAAGTAGACACAGCTTCAGAGTTTCTGGACTGATCAGAATAGCATTTATAGATTGCAAATTTCCTCTAGCTTATATTGAATTCAATATTCTATGAGGTGTGTTTACTTTTGAAACTCACTGTTTGTATCACTGAGCATAGATTCATCTGCAGACTAAAATTGTTTGAAATACTGAATAGACCAGTCAGTCAGAATGGACAGATAGTGCTGACGTCTGTCAATACTAATTAATGTTTTTGCTCTTCTCAACAGATCCTGCCTGACTTACTGTTTTCTGCATTTTCTGTGCATGTTGCACATTTGCCCCATTAGCAGTATTTTGCATATCCCTCAACCAATAACACGTTCACACCCATCCAAGTCCGAGCAATCCCATTGATTGGCAACAAACCTTCTATCCTAAATGTTCACTACACCATTGCTAATGTGTACCTTGAATAAGAAGTGTATTGTAACAACTTGCCAACATTCCATCAAATGCCTCTCATAAATCTGTGACCTCCATCACATAGAAGAACAAAGATGGATTATTTGTGGACAATGACTGACAAATGGCAACATGCTTTTGTTTACATTGATAAGCACCAATGCATCAAATAATACCATAGAAATTGTCCAGGTTTAAGTTAAATGCAGTTTCACTAATGAATAAAAATTATTTGAATTTCAATAACTCCATTTCATGTCATATTTCAGGAAATTCAGTACTTTCCAGACAAACAAAATTTTCTTTAATGGGAGGTGTGGTTCAAATGCAGGAATTAAGATACTCAAATAAATAATATTTACATTGAAACTGATTTCAAACCAGTTGAACCAGAAAACTATTACAGCAGAACAACTCGTTACAGTCAACTCTTTGATGTAACGCTTTGTAAGTTTAAGGCAGAGAGCATAAACTCTTGGGACACAAAGTGCTGGAGTAACTCAGCAGGTCAGATAGCATCTCTGGAGAACATGAATAGGTGACTTTTCAGGTATTTTTGTCTTTGTGTCTTTTTTTTTATAAACCAACATCTGCAGTTCCTTGTTTCTAATACTCTCTGGTCAACTTCATGTTTATTGCCAACCTAATATGGCTGTCTTGAGCCTTTCAATTTTGCTCAATTAACATTTACAGTTACATTCACTGCCATCTTCACATATCACATGTGCTGGTCCTTACACTTAATAACTTTTCATTTGACTCCTCCCATTTCCTCCAAATACAAGGCGTAGCTATGGGCACAGGCATGGGCCCCAGCTACGCCTGCCTCTTTGTCGGGTACGTAGAACAATCCTTGTTCAATGCGTACCAGGGCCCCAACCCCGACCTCTACCTCCGCTACATCGATGATTGTTTTGGTGCCACATCCTGCACCCACACACAACTGACTGACTTCATCCGCTTCACCACCAACTTCCATCCGGCACTCAAATATACCTGGACCATTTCCGACACTTCCCTACCATTCCTTGACCTCACTATCTCCATCGAAGGTGATAGACTCCTTACCGACATCCACTACAAACCCACCGACTCCCATGGCTATCTGGACTACACTTCTTCCCACCCTGCTTCCTGTAAGGACTCCATCCCCCACTCCCAATTCCTCCGTCTACGCCGCATCTGCTCCCAGGATGAGGCGTTCCACACCAGGGCATCTGAAATGTCCTCATTCTTCAGGGAACGGGGGTTCCCCTCCTCCACCATAGATGAGGCTAGCACCAGGGTCTCTGCCATACCCCACAACACTGCTCTCTCTCCCCATCCCCCCCACTCACAACAAGGACAGAGTCCCCCTAGTCCTCACCTTTCACCCCACCAGCCGTCACATACAACAAGTGATCCTCCGTCAGTTTCGCCACCTCCAACGTGACCCCACCACTCGCCACATCTTCCCATCTCCCCCCATGTCTGCCTTCCGCAAAGACCGCTCCCTCCGTAACTCCCTTGTCAATTCTTCCCTTCCCTCCCATACCACCCCCTCCCCTGGTACTTTCCCTTGCAACCGCAAGAGATGCAACACTTGTCCCTTCACCTCCCCCCTCGACTCCATTCAAGGACCCAAGCAGTCATTCCAGGTGCGACAGAGGTTCACCTGCATCTCCTCCAATCTCATCTATTGCATCCGCTGCTCTAGATGCCAGCTGATCTACATCGGTGAGACCAAGCGGAGGCTTGGCGATCGTTTCGCCGAAGACCTCCGGTCGGTCCGCAATAACTAACTTGACCTCCCGGTGGCTCAGCACTTCAACTCCCCCTCCCATTCCATATCTGACCTCTCTGTCCTGGGTCTCCTCCATGGCCACAGCGAGCAACACCGTAAATTGGAGGAAATGCACCTCATATTCCGCTTGGGCAGTCTACATCCTGGGGGCTTGAACATTGAATTCTCCCAATTCTGCTAGCCCTTGCTGTCCCCTCCCCTTCATCAGCCCTCTGGTTGTCTCCTCCCCTCCCCCAGCCCTCAGGCTCCTCCTCCGCCTTTTTCCTCTTTTCCTTTCTTCTCCCCACCCCCTATCAGTCTGAAGAAGGGTTTCGGCCCGAAACGTTGCCTATTTCCTTCGCTCCATAGATGCTGCTGCACCCGCTGAGTTTCTCCAGCATTTTTGTGTACCTTCACATATCACATATTAGTTATATGTAATAGTGTCCACATTCCAAAAACATATTTAAAACTGTTTGAAATGTTTAAGTTGATGAAGTAGCCATTGACGGCACCCCTTTATAAAATTTCATTATTTTCTGGTAAATTATATCAGCTCACCAAAGAGCCAAAATGCATCAATTTTTAATTATACATACTCTGCCTGTTGGTGTCATGGTGCAAGTTTACAACCTTGCTGTTTTGTTTTCAGGTTTGACTTTAAAACCAGATTACCACCTGCTCACATCCTCAGGGATAGCAGATTTCTTGCTGGCAATATACAAAACACGGTTCATGCAAAGTAATTAGTTATCGAGTCATGCAGTTTGGAAACAGGCCCTTCAACACAACTTGCCATGCCGACCAACCATCTACACTAGTCACACCTGCCTGCATTTGGCCCATATCCTTCCAAACCTATCCTGTCCATGTACGCACCCTCATCGGCCCTTTTGGTCATCTTAAAAAGACTCCATCAGATTTGAGAGACACGATCTCCCACGTACAAAACCGTGCTCACAATCCTTAATCAGCCCTTGTCTATCTAAACACATATATATTTATCCCTCAGAATATTATCCAGTAACTTTCCGACCACAGATGTTATGCTCACTGGCCTATAGTTCCCAGGCTTTTCCTTGCAGCCCTTCTTAAATAGAGGTACGATATTTTCTATCACCACAACCCTCTGACTTTTATGAATATGCCAGTTCTGAATCTATATGACTAAGTCAACATGAATCCCGTGCATCTTAATCATCTGGATCAGCCTACCATGAGGGACTTTATCAAAAGCCATACTAAAATCCATGTATACAACATTCATTGCCTTATCTTCATCAGTCAAATACGTGAAATGGAACAGACATTTCATAGATTTTTGGAAACCTCATCAAGCGCAATGGGGTGGAGTCCTTCGATGAAGACAAGAAATGCATTTTGGAAGGTCTGGTGGAAGAGTGAATTCCAAAAACAAACGTGAAAAAGATAGGAAAACAACTTATGGAGTAGAGTCATCAAAACAGTCAAGCTGTGGAGTCAATTGACTAACAATAATTAGTAATAACCTCTCCCCAGAAATTGAGATGAAGGTTTAAGAATGGAAGAGTCAGAGATAGACCATGTGAAGATGAAATGATGGAAAAGAGTACAATTAAATACTCCAGTCAGTCTAGTATTTGAGCCAGTCTTGAACCAAACTTGCTTCGTATATCCCAAACGATGTAAGGCAAGGCATAGGTAGGAACTGATGTGTAGTAAAGAACTGCAGATGCTGGTTTAAATCAAAGATAGACACAAAATGCTGGAGTAACTCAGCAGGACAGGCAGCATCTCTGGAGAGAAGGAATGGGTCTAAATAAGGGTCTCGACCCGAAACGTCACCCATTCCTTCTCTCCAGAGATGCTGCCTGTCCCAGAACTGATTGCTTGTGTGAGTGAATCAAAGGAGAACTTAAGTATTTTACAGTAAGGTAGGGGGTTGGGTACTGAATTGGTTTCCATTTAAAGGTGGTTACGTTCAGGGCTACAGCAGAAAAGTACATGAGCAGAATAGAAAGAATGAAATACAAGAGTTTGGAATGAGAGAAGAGAGGCAAAGGAGGAAGCACTCAAAATAATTCCAAACACAAATTAATTGTGGTTAGGATTTAAGGGACTGAAATTTTGGAATCAGAGAGAAAATTAAAGGCAGGTCAACAGGGTTAAAAAAAAGTCTAGATTACCACTGGTATCCAAGAGATTACATTAATTGCAAACGATATGGCATTCAATTTCAAACAGTAAAAAATAAAGCCAATACTCTCTGCGAACTCTTCAACACCACTTTTGATATTTGGTGAAAGCCTCATGTCACATTCAGCCCAATATATACAATTAAAATCTTCATCTGGGGAGATGCAGCTTGGAAATGCTGTACTGTTGAAGGTCAGCACCATAAATTAAAGCATTAAGATTGTCTCAGAGAAGCCTAGAAAACCACTTAAACATTAGCAGCAGGTCTCCAATCATTTGTACAACAATAAAAAGTTAGTCCCTTTTTAAATATCATTTGTTTGTGCATCCTCCCCTCCTCATAACTTCATGATCAGCTTATTACTTTTGTTTGTGTCTTCCTTTAGTATGGACCAAATTAAACATGAACATTCAAGTACTAAAGAAGAAAAACTGTCAAAACAATGTAATACTTTCTGCGAATCACACAATACGAATATGAAGAGGTGGAGCTTGGGGAGGAATGGGCTGGATGGAGTAGAAACAGGCAGTTCGACTCAATTTGTCCATGCTGTCTGATACCCATCCACACTATCCCATATGCTGCATTTTACCCATATACCTTTAAATCTGTTCTATCAATATACCTGTTTAAGGATGGGGGCGTGGGATCAAGCTGGGCAGAGGATGGCAGGGAGGGTCGAGCAGTCAGGGGAGCCAGGTATGCGTGGTTGGGAGGGGTCAAGCGGGCATGGGATGCAGGTGACGTGTGAGAGGAGGAAGCGGTCGGGGTCCAGGGGGTGGGAGAGAAAATGATCGAGGCAGGCTTGGGCAGGAAGGGGTCAGGGGGCCAGCGAGGAGGGGGGAGAGTTCAGAGGGCAGGCGGGGAAGAAAGGGGTCAGGGAACAGCGGGGAAGAAATGGGTCAGTCAATCGGGGGACAGATGAAAGGATCAGTTGGACGGGCGGGGATGTTGAATGGGTTGGTCGGGCAAGAGGGAGGGGGACGAAGGGGTCGGTTCGGCAGACGAGGGCGGGGTGCGGAAGGGGTCAAAGAGCCAGCAGGGGCTGGGGAGGAATGGGTTGGGGTTGCAAGTGCAGCAGAGGACCTATACAGTTCGTGGGTAAAGAAGTGGGGGCATGGAGAGGGGAGTGGAATGGAGTGAAGATGGGGGGGGGGGGGAGAGAAAGGTTGGATACTGACCAAGTGAGGAACAGATGCGGCTGGGGCAGTGGGTGGATGGCATGGAAAGAACAGAGGAGGAGAAGGGGGAAACTGGTACAAGGGAATGAGAGGTGGAGGGAGAAACATTGGGCAGTAAGTGGGAAGGGGAATGGGAAAGGTGGGAAGCAGTTGGGAAGGATGGCTGAGTTAGGGAGATGGCGAGATTTGGGGAATAAGGTTTGGGGGAATTTGATGGGATACGAGGGGAATTGAGAGGGTGGGATAGCAGAGTTTGTACGGGTAGGGTGGGTGCAAGATGGGGGGCGGATGGAGGGTGCTGAGGGAGGAGTAGCTGAGGGTGGGAGGTGTTGCTGCCCACTTGGTCACTGCCTCCTCCGGCCAGGTCAAGGGTCAATACCTGCCGTCGCCACAGATCGCAGCCTTTGACAGTCCGTCCCTGTCCCCCCCCCCCCCCCCCGCGCTCCGGACACCTGACGCTACTCAATACTGAACCACGCCGTCACCGAGCGGATCGTTGAGGTATTCACCTGATAAGATGGACGCGCTCCGCCGGCTCGTCCGCCCGCAGCGACGGTGCGAATGCGATGGCCAGGACCGGCGGGGGTAAGCATCGCGAGACGTGGCGGCCGTTGGCCCGCAGCGCGGCGCCCGCCTCTCGCGAGCGGACAGATCTTTGGGACGGACTGCGCGGGCGGTCGTGAGGGAGGGAGAGAGAGGCGGCGGTCACCTCACAGCAACAACAACAACAACAACATCAACAACGATGGAGGCACAGACACAACGTGCTGGAATAAATCAGCGGCATCTCTGGAGAGAAGGAATGGGCGAATAGTGATAAGAGTGGACGTGGAGAGGATGTTTCCACTAGTGGGAGAGTCTAGGACCAGAGGTCACAGCCTCAAAATTAAAGGACGTTGCTTTAGGAAAGAGAAGAGGAGGATTCCCTTCTCTGTGCACTGTAAATGGACTGATGTATTGTCTTTCCACTGACTGGTTAGCACGCAATAAAAAGCGTTTCACGTGGCAATAAACTAAATTGAACTGAATTTCTTTAGTCAGAGGGTGGTGAATTTGTGGAATTCTTTGCCACAGAAGGTTGTGGAGGCCAAGTCAATGGATATTTTTAAGGCAGAGATAGATAGATTATTGATTACGGGTGTCAAGGGCTATGGGATGAAGGCAGGAGAATGGGGTTAGGAGGAAGAGATAGATCAGCCATGATTGAATGGCGGAGTAGACTTGATGGGCTGATTGGCCTAATTCTGCTCCTATCACACAACCTAATGGATGATGTTTCGGGTCGAGACCCTTCCCTGTCCCACTGAAATACCTTTTCAAAAACCATAAACAGAACTGCCCTGGCAGACCCACTGTTTCTGCCTACTCCTGTCATTTCATTTACAGAATTTCAGTTGAGTATTTTCATCCTTTTCAAGTTTTTATTCTGATTTCTAGTTTTCAGGTTTTTCGACCATACACTCCTCATCTTCTGCTGAGCTTTAAGTAAAATGTGGCATCCCCGGCTTTCAGCTTGTAATCGGTGCTGTTACTGGGTTACAATTGGAGATGAGCTTGGAAATCTCTCCCAACTAGAGTACATTTTGTACCTGTGCTTCTCAGTGTGGAAACAAGGAACTGCTGATACTGGTTTACAGAAAACGACACAAAGTGCTTGAGTAACTGAAACCTAGGAGGCTTAACAATGATTTATTTGGGACTGATTTATTAATAAAAATATATTTAAACTATATACACATATATTTCTACAACTGTGATAAACTTAGTTATAGCTTATAAAAGATTTTGAATAATAATGTGCAAAGTTTGTGTTTCCTCTTATAGTCTGCGTCTGCACTTTTACAAGATCTTCTTGCGAAGGCGTGCACAGCCTAAAGTTGTGGGGCAACTTGTTCTATTTGATCTATTTCTTTGTGCACGTCGGGTTGATTGCATTAGTCGAAACAGGGTGGACCACATGTAGGTTGCAATCTCCCTCCCCACTTTTACAAGATGTTAATCTATTTAAATTTGTGTTACAAACTGTAATTTTAGGAGAATTTGTTTAAATTGCTCTGACTGCATTGGCACTGTCAAGTTGGGAGCTGAAGTTTATAATGCTTCTCTAGTTCTAACCCGTTTTGAATTAATTTGTACTTAGCCAAAACTCAGAGTTGGAATATATAACTTCAACAACTGTATCAAAGTCATTCCTGACACTAAATCACATTTTTGTTTTTTATTGGTATTACCTGACAACGCTAGGATGAAAAATTCAACTCTTTTAAGTACATCATTAGCAATTAAATGTTGATTCTATTCTGATGACTCAGCTTCTCACCCGATATGCTGGCTGAGTTTAGCTTCCATTTGGCACAGTCACAAACCACATTCTGTGTCTGGTTTGAAAGAGCTTCTGTCATGATTCTGACTATTCTGTGATCAAAGCTACAGGAAGTTTTTGTGTCTTGATGCAAGGTCAAATCACAATCAAACCACAGAGCGAAAATGTTCCTTTGATCCATTTCAAAATTCTTCTTACATAATATTCATTTGAGACATTCACTTCCAAAGGCAAAATAACAATTTGGCAGGAGTCCTTAAGCTTTAAATATAATTGTTTAAATAAAGTAGTACTTGACTCCTTGGTGGTATATAGCTCATCACTTAAAGGGCCCATTATTCAAGGAGGAGTTCAGACAGTGAATGCCATGACGTTACCCAGCTGTGGTCTGCTGATTTAATCTGTTCTTGTCTGTATCACCCAAATATGTGGGAAAAATGTGGAATCCATGACCACAGAGAATGGTTCTGGCAAATAACACAGTTGCATTCTTGGCAAAATGATTAAGAAGAAAAAAAATAGAAGGTCTATAGAAAGGACACAGTGAAGAGTGTCAGGTGGAGGCTTATGTATAGAGCATGAACTTTGGGTCAAATATCCTGTTCTTCATCTATCAATTTCATGTAACTCCATGTAAATCATCCATAGCTATGTTCAGAATAAATTAGATGATTCACTGTTGCATAACCTCAAGTAAGAGGACAAAGCAAAGGGGCATATTGTACAACATATAGCCGTAATTTTAAAAATAGGTTTGACTCTTTGAAATTCAGGACTGAAATGAAACTATTCAAGACTGGGGATGGAAATTTTTGGACGCTTTGGGAGTCTAAGGCTGTGGGATTTTGGAGCATAGCGGATACGAGGTACAGAATCAGGAAATAACGAAGGCGAGGTATGACCAGATGGTCTCCTGTTTTTAATGTGTTTTCTTTATTGATGCTATTCTGCATCGTCTGTTTTTACTTCAGTTTCCTATGTCTGCATTTTTATTTGTTAATCAACTTATCCAGTAACCAGCTATTACTTTGTCTTCATCACATTGCACACCTTCTTTATCCAGTGAATGAAGAATTGATTTTTAATCAATGAACTCACAGTAATTATTTCTTGAACATTATTAACTGAGTGAGGATGTCTTCTTTCATCAACCACCAGAGAACTCAAATAAAATGATATTGAGCTAATGATATTTTAATTCAATGTAACTCCAGCTGCAGATCGTGGGTTTTTCATGACTGGGAAGTTCACTCCATTCACTATGTCTCTGAAGTTGTATTATTCTACTGATGAATCATTAGTACTTGATTTATATGTGAGTTTTCATTAAGATCAATCTTTGCAATCAATTCAAGACACTATTGTATTAAGTACATACTCAACCATTTTACTCGCTAATCAACTTTTTGGAACCTGCCAGACTCTTTGTCACATTAATATTGCAAGGTGAATGTTACTCATCAATTAACATCAGGCAAATTAAACATTGAATCTGTTCCTACTCTGGCAATAAAGATAAAGAAATCAAAACTCGCGTCTAAGACAGTTCTTCAAGTCGCACGTGGAATGTTTCACCTTGGTAACCTTGTTTTGAATAAAATCTGCAAACTGGTTTCAGGTATTTTGAACCTCTAGCCTCCACCACAATGTCTACCCTTTTTTGCCCTTGTAATGTTAACTGCCCATTCCTGTCTCGGTTCTGCTGCTGAAATCTCCACCTTTTTCCTCCTACTCTGGAATAAACCTTTCTAGTACATTATTGGCTGAGCCCTTTATCCACCTCCATAGATTTAAACTCATCTAAAAGTCTGTCTCACATTATCCTCTTTTGCTCCATGCCCACCGTATCTACTGAAATACATTGGCTACTAGTAAGACAAAGTTTTGTTTTAAACATATCCCTCCTCTCCTGTGCCCGTTCCACCTGGATTCTCTTCCCTCTGGCTTTACATTTCACTCTTCTTCTTATCGGACTGCTTTTTTCTCCTCACCTCCTGCCTTTATCAGTATCTACACCCCTGCCAATCACTCACCCCTCGCCTGTATTAATCTATCATTTGCCAGGCTTTGCCCCACCCCTGCCTCTCTTTTCCATATTTTTCGCCCTACTCCATCAAAAGGGACCAGACCTGAAATGTCATCTGTCCATTTCCTTTCTCAGATGCTGCCTAGCCTACTGAATTCCACCAGCACACTGTTTTTTGCTCAAGATTCTAGCATCTGCAGTCTCTTGGTGTCTCCTTCTTATGATATCCTTCTTCCTTGATTTTATATCCTTCGAGGGGCTATGTTTAAGATTTCCACAACTTTATCAGGTTAATTGACCCTCTAATTGGTGTCCAGTCCATTCTTTGATAATCCACCATTAGTGGCTTTGCTTTCAAGGTCAAGGTCAGATTATTGTCACGTATCAATTAAGGTACAGTGATATTTGGGTTGCCCTACTAAGTGAAAAGCACCAAGACACACAACCACATAAAAGTTAACATAAACATCCACCACAGTGAATTCCACATTCCTCACTGTGATGGAAGGCAATAAAGTTCAATCTTCTTCCTCTTTGTTCTTCTGCAGTCGGGGCAATCAAACCGCCTGGAGCCGACGATCGAAGCTCCCGGTGTGATCGAAACTCCTGCATCGGGGCTGTTCAAACTCTCTCCGCAGCATGGAGCTCCCAAGTCGGCCTCTTCTTACCAAAGACCACAGGCTTCACGATGTTAAAGCCTACAATTCCTGTCCTCAGACTAGTTTACCTCTCCACTGCTCTGAAACTTTTAACAGCTTTTTTAACACTCCTCTCTTTAACCAAGTATTTAATCAACTCTAAATATCTTCTCTGGCTGGGTGTTTTTTCAGCGAATATATTTCTCTGAATAGCATCTAGGGTGTAGGAGAAATTAGATTCACCATATAATGTGATAATTTGAGACACAAATGCTGCCAAGAGGCTTGGCTTCTTGAGACATGGGGGAATGCTCCACAAGAGACTGCAGTTTTGCAGGAGGTATTCTTTTGCCTGGGATATAGACTGAAGAGAGGCTGTGAATACAGCTTGATTTAGTGCAAGTGTTATAGGCAGGAGGCTGAAAGCAATTGTATGTCAGTGATCACTATTTCCAATCAGCAGGATTTGGGGTCATCTTAAGCATTTTTTCAAGGTCATGGGTGACTTGCTTCACAATGGATTCTAAGGTAACTGATGAGATCAATGTGGGATCAGCAATCTTTACCCCAGATGGGGCAGCTAGTGCCTGATAATATAGAATCACTTCCCATACCTCAGGTGCTACCTTTCAGTAAAGGAGACATGATGAAATTCACCACTGCCTTCATTGAAAAGTGGCTCTCAAAGAAAGGGAAATGGACCTCATTTTCAGGGTCTCACCATGAACCATTTTTTTTACAGAGGGCATGATGTTAAAGTGTGGCAGATTAGTATAGTACCTTTGCTTTGCAGATATTGTGTACAAAGCCCATTCTGTTCTTTACTTCAGTGGATTAATCAATAATGATTTGGTGCTAGACCAAGTACTAATGCAAGCATTATCTCGGCCCTTTAGCTCAGCTACAAATGCTGAGCGATCTTGTCTGGAAGTGGAGGTTGGATATTTTTCCATTAAAAAGCTCTGGGTCAGAACTCATTGGAATTTAGAATGTTGAGGGGGGATCTCATTGAAACCTACCAGAAAATGATAGACCTAGATAGATGTGGATGTGGTCAGGTTGTTTCCAGTAATGAGAGAGTCTAGATCCAGAGGCCACAGTCTTGGAATACAAGAACGTACCTATAGAATGGAGATGAGGAGGAATTTATCAGAGGGTGGTGAATCTGTGGAATTCGTTGCCACAGATGGTTGTGGACGCTAATACATTGGCTGTTTTTAAAGCAGAGATTGATAGGTTCTTGATTAGTAAGAGTGTCAAAGATTATGAGGAGAATGGTGTTGAGAGGGAAAAATAGATCAGCCATGATCAAATGGCAGAGTAGACTCGATGGGCCGAATGGCTTAATTCTACTCATACAGCATGTCTTATGTTCAGACTGTCAAAGAAGAATGAAAATAATGATGGAAGATCGATGCTAGTGTTTCATAGAGCATAAGTGTTGTTTGTATACAGATGCTTCAGCCTTTATTATTTGGTGAAAACACTAGGAATGAACACAGACTCCCTGCCTAACTTTGGAAGCCTTTAGCAGCTGGATTTTTTTGTCTACATGTTTGTCCTCTTTTTTAAAAAACATCTCTAATAAATCAGTAACAGAGTGAATTCCAAATAAAATTGGGGAAGTAATAGTAATTTTTAGAACACAGTTAATTAATACATGCTATTTGGTTACGAGAGGAAATGTTCATTATTGTGCCGTGCTGCCTATCCCACTGAATAATCCGAGGAAATAATATGTAGCAGTGTCAGGCCCAATACAATTCAGTTCCAAACTTTCCAAAAGACCAGATTTTGCAGGTGATGTTAGCAGCTAATTAGTTATGTCTATTTTAAGTGTAAGTTTCCTAAGCATTGTCAATTTATTATTTCAGTCATTCTGCAACCCAACAGGTTTTCATTGTGTGAATAATTCCCCACTAGCCATCAATAGCCCCCCCTGCTGTTCCAATCCAAATAGCAACTACAAGAGAAAACACCGGACCAAACATTCCAAACATCAGCCTACAAATGCTTCTAAAGGTTGTACTTACCAGATTAAGTCAAAATTCCATCTTTTCTATTTTTTTCCATCTATTCAGTACATGGGTGCCAGCGATAAGGCCAGAAAGCGCTGGAGACACTCAATAGGTTAGGCAGCATTTTTAGAAATGGAAGCAGAGTAAACGTTTGGGGTCAGTTTTAATGAAAAGTCCAATTGACTGCTCAGAGTACAGGAGTACAACCATCATGAAATAGAAAAATCGACAATGTTTTCAGCCTTAACAGATATTTTGACATGGCCATATTACAGGAGCTGTTAATGGTCTGTGAAGCCCTCTGAAAATGGGAAGGGAGTATCAAGCCAGAGGCTGATAATAAAATTAATCTGAAGGATTTGGTTGTTTAAAATTGATTGATCATGGAATTCTGAATTGGGAATTGTTCAGAAGATCTGCCTGTGGCAATTAAACTGTGAGGCAGATTAGGGATGGAAACAAACCTAGCGGAACAATGAAGAGATGAGAGAGAACGTGCTTTCTCTGAAAACATATCTGGTTAAACCCAAGGCCTTATTGTAATAACCCTGACCTGAACTACGGGCCTCGTGGTGGGTTACGTGCCGACATTTTGTAAGGGAGCTTAGAAATCAGTATAAGAGACGTTGTAAGCTCACTGCTCTGAATAACACTGTTCACTTTTTTTTGCTTGGAATCATTGGTTAGTAAAAATCTTTTTGCACTTTTTCGTTCTTTTCTAGTAAATGTTACGTCTTGTTTACTATATAAATGTTTAAATTCTGTTAAACTTTCATTGCTTGTTACTATGTTGTTGTAAAGTGTGTGCACTATAGCGAAGGGAATCGAAAGTGATCTGGTCCCAGATAATGACATGCCTCGTTGAAAGTATGCTCCTGTCTACACAGATGCTTTTGGTTCTGGGCAAATTTTGAGTAAATTAACATAGAATTTGATGAAAAGGTTACTATATTCTTCTTCATTTATGTATATTAAAAGAAAATGTAAATTTATAAATAATGTTTTTTTCTTGTTTATATTTCAAATTTTGAAAGTATTAAAGTTTGGTCAAATTCTGGTCGATTTTGATCACAAATTAGCTCAAAAGGATCATATGTAGGCCCATTTTCAATGCTGTGGTATTTTGTTATAATTTAATATCTTTCAAATTTGGACACCCATGTCACAGGTTGGTACCCTTATTTACGGAAACACCCATATACAAGCTGATCAACAAGAGTTAATGATGTTAGAAGAAATCATTCATGTGTTCCTCTACATGTTTAGCTCTAGGCTGAAAGCTAAGAGCCTATACATTTATTGAGGTACAGTAAATGTAGAGTGTTAGCGTGGCAACCAATGATCAAGCTGTGATGGGAAAAAGATGGCCATAAAGGGTTGGACATGCATTTGACTCAAGGAGAACTGGAATGGAAAGAAGATGAGTCCTGTAAATATGATTTAAGGCAGAAACGGTCCCTATTTAAAAGATCTGTGGATAACGTAAGGAGATGTAACCTTCAAGACAAAGGTCCTCGAGCTACAAAGTGGGAGTAATCTAAATAGATCATTTTTTGGCTGGACTGGGTTGATTGGCCTCTTACTACACCATAACTTTCTATCGTTCCATGGTGTGATCAGAAAAGACTGAAGATCAGAAAGAGTTTAAAACTCTTCTGTGAATAAGAGCGAATCTCCTGTGGTGTCTGTGGAAGAATCTGTGGTTCAGACAACAGCCTCATTCTCAGGTCAACTGTTGCCGGTACCGATTTGTCTGTATTTTTTTCTCGCTTCCAGTGACCACTCCCCCCCCCCCCCGCGGCCATCTACTATAATCAGTCTGAAGACGGGTTCCAACCCGAAACTTCACGTATCCATTTTCTCCAGAAATGCTGCCTGACCTGCTGATTAATTCCAGCATTTTGTGTTTATCTTCATCCGAATCAGTCATTTCTGAATCCTAAAAACTGGTATGGAAGCAAATCATCCTTGATCCTGAGGGACTGTTCAAGAAGAAGGGCATGTAATCGAGTGGGTGTGTCATGAATAGGTATGTAACAGGTGAATAAAGGGAGTGGTGTGGCACGATGTGAAATGACTGGGTGTGTTATGGCATTGTACCCTCATGGCACACAAGGAGTCTGATCTCCAATTTATCGTGTCCAGATTTGCAGAAGCGGCACAGCTGTTTGGTCTTAATATCAGTCTCAATAAGACAGAGGTCTTCCACCAGCCAGCCAGCACAAGGCTCTTCAGTGCCACCACCATGTGTACACATTGAGAACACACAGCTGAAAACAGTTGATGCTTTCAAGTACTTGGGCAGCGTGATATCTTCTGATGGCTCGCTGGACAAGGAAATATTGCCCAGGATCAGCAAGGCCAATCAAGTACTTGGTCGACTCCAAGCACAGGTGTTAAACCACCATAACATCGAGCTGTCAACTAGTCCGAAAATCTACAAAGCTGTAGTACTCTCCAGCTTGCTGTATGGATGTGAAACATGGACCTTGTACAGGAAACACATCTGCCAGCTTGAGAAATTCCACGTGCACTCTCTGCAGTCCATCATGAGCATTCGTTACAGGGTTACCTACAAGGAAGTGCTGGACCGGTCTGGCTTCACAAGCATCGAAGCAATGATCATAAAGGCCCAGCTTCGATGGGACAGGCCATGTGATCCGGATGGATGAATCCCACATGTCTCGTCAACTCCTGCAGAGTTCTGTCACAGGGTCAAAGCCCAATAAAACGGTTCAAAGACTGCATAAAGGACCACCTCCAGCATGCAGGCCTAGCCGCCAAAAGAAATGAAACCCCATGCCAGTGACAGGACTGGCTGGCATACATCCACT
>CM075990.1:9508913-9790879 GCA_038087875.1 Malacoraja senta | reverse complement strand
ATCAGGTTATTGAAGGTTCAGCTTCACATGTATCTGTAAATAAACCAAATGGCCTGTAAAAATGTGGTGAATGGAGCAGTTACACAGAAGTCTTCCTGAATTTCATGAGGATGGCAGTGGAAAACAAAGGCGTGGCCTGTGATTTTCTGAAAACTATGGTTCTTTAGCATCAATCTGGTGGAGAATTGAAGAACATCAACTACCTCTTGAAATGTGTCTACTTACCCGATCATGCAAATGAGAAGTTCAGTTGTTTATGAAGATATTTATCTTTCACAGTAGGTTTTTTTATTCAGAAGGCCACATCCTCAGAGGATTGTCATCTGGAAGCTTTGAACTATTTGGCATTTCACGCTTAATATTCTGTGATGGAGCTGACACCTCAGGGCAAAGCTGCCAAAGTCAGAGAAGAGTAGTCAGTAAACTGGAGTTGCAATTAAAACTGGAATTGACAAGGTTATTCTTCTAAAAGGAAAAACTGAAACAATTCCCAATGGAGAACAGCTGTGAAAAGCTGCTCGTTATGCCAAAAATTAATGTTCTTTATGCAGCAATGTTACAACATTTTGAGATTTTAAAAATCAAGTCTGCAATTTATCCCATCAGATAAAGCATAAAAAGAAGTTTAATTTGACACCTAATTCACTTTCATATCCAGTATTAAAAAAGTTATGGCCATTTTCATACTCTGAAATTAGCATCTTGTTCCCTATTACTTTTCCATTGACTTAACTCAAAAACTGTGATCGAGGACAGTCAAAAGCCCATAACTTTCTTAAAAATTAAGAGAACTGGAAGAAATGTTCAGTTATTATAGATTGAAGCATTCTGAAACAAATATGAAACAATCTTACTTGGATGACCTGAAATTAAAGCATATAATTAGTTAGTTACCTAATTGTAGCTAATTACAAAATTCAATTACTAGATCTAAACATCTATCCATTTCTTAAGAAAAGGTTAACATTTTTAAATAGCCTTAGTGTCCAAATAACATTCACACAAGAATTCACAATATAACATGATTTTTATATCTCATTGTCATGAATTTATAGGCCAAATGGAAGGAATTTATTGTTTAATTCCCGTAAATGAATGGCCATTTTAATCATCTTGCGAGTGGGTTTTTGTGGAACGCGATCGATTGGAACGTTGCGGTTTGCGGTGAATTTAAACCCCATATCGGCAGTAAAAACACTGCCGGTTCGTATGGGGCCCAAATCACATTTTCGCAACGTGAAATTTTGATTAAAGTCATCCTAAGAAGCAAGTTTATATGTAAAATAGACGACTTACCTTGCTTTGTCCCGTACGTGAGATCCGTTCCATTGCCTGCGTTAGAAGCGTTGACGCTTTTTATTTTACTCCAGCGCTGAAATTGTCCCGCGGGGTTTTAAAAAAAAATTCCGAGAACGGCAGTCGGAACGAATTTTCAGCATCAGGTAGCAGCCCAAGAAAATATATCTCGGACAGGCAGGAGAAAACGGCATTTTAATCCCGCCCCCCTCCTCAAAGGCGCCAAAGTCACACACACGGCCAGTGACAGAACTGCAGCGCCGCTGAAGGTAAGTTTTGTAACATACCTACTTTATGGTTGAAGAAAGGACATTGAGCTGGATTGGGGAGACAATGGTGATGAGACAAAAGAGAGAAATGCTCTCCTTAAATATGGAATTCAATTTTAACCTAATAGTTGGAAAAGTCCTAAATGGCATGCATAGGATAAGAGGTTTCTGCCCCATAGCTACGCCTTGGATTTGGTGGAAATGGGAGGAGTCAAAGGACGCGCATGGGCCCCAGCTATGCCTTCCTCTTTGTAGGGTACATCGAACAATCCTTGTTCGAGGCATACCGTGGCCCTATCCCCGAACTCTAGCTCCGCTACATTGACGACAGCATTGGTGCTACCTCCTGCACCCATACAGAACTCACTGACTTCATCCACTTCACCACTAACTTCCATCTAGCACTCAAATTCACCTGGACCATTTCCGACATCTCCCTCCCGTTTCTAGACCTCACCATCTCCATCGCAGGTAACAGACTACTGACCAACATCTACTATAAACCCACTGACTCCCATGGCTATCTGGACTACACTTCTTCCCACCCTACTTCTTGTAAGGACTCTATCCCTTACTCCCAATTCCTCCGTCTACGCCGCATCTGCACCCAGGATGAGGTGTTCCAAACCAGGGCATTGGAGATGTCCTCATTCTTTAGGGAACGGGGGTTCCCCTCTTCGACTATTGATGACGCTTTCACCAGGGTCTCCTCTGTATCACGTAGCTCCGCTCTCACTCCCCATCCCCCCCTCGTAACAAGGACAGAGTCCCCCTTGTCCTCACCTTCCACCCTACCAGCCATCGCATACAACACATAATCCTCCGACATTTTCGCCACCTCCAACGGGTTCCCACCACTGGCCACATCTTCCCATCTCCTCCCCTTTCTGCTTTCCGTAGAGACCCTACCCTCCGTAACTCCCTGGTCAATTCGTCCCTTCCCACCCAAACCACGCCCTTCCCTGGTACTTTCCCTTGTAACCGCAGGAAATGCTACACTTGTCGTTTTACCTCCCCCCTCGACTCCATCCAAGGACCCAAGCAGTCTTTCCAGGTGAGGCAGAGGTTCACCTGCACCTCCTCCAACCTCATCTACTGCATCCGCTGTTCCAGGTGTAAACTGCTCTACATCAGTGAGACCAAGCGCAGGCTTGGCGATCGCTTCGCCCAATAACTATGCTCAGTTTGCAATAACAAAACTGATCTCCCGTTGGCTCAGCACTTCAATTCCCCCTCCCTTTCCGAATCTGACTTTTCTGTCCTGGGCATCCTCCATGGCCAGAGTGAGTTCCACTGCAAATTAGAGGAGCAGCACCTCATATTTTGCTTGGGTAGTTTACACCCCAGCGGTATGAACATTGACTTCTCCAATTTCAGATAGTCCTTGCTTTCTCTTTCCTTCCCCTCCCCTTCCCAGCTCTCCCACAGCCTTCGCCTCTTCCTTTCTCCCCCCCCCCCCACCGACATCAGTCTGAAGAAGGGTCTCGACCCAAAACGTCGCCTATTCCTTCACTCCATAGATGCTGCCTCACCCGCTGAGTTTCTCCAGCATTCAGATTCAATAATCTGTTCCAGCAGGTCTAGTTGAGACAAATATTGACTAGGAAATTTAGCAAACGCTCTCTGCTTCTTTGATAGTGTCATCTGATTTTTCAGGTACCACTCAGACAGCCATTCCGAAAGACCACATCAAAGTTAATCCGGCATGCTCTCTGCCATGAGATGTCAGCCTAGCTCTTGCCAATCATCTTGAGTTGAAACAGTTGAGCCACCACTGAGATCTCAAAATATTGTGGATGCTAATTACATTTACAACAGTTATTCCCTCAATAGTTTATTGTGAACAGATTTAAAGTGCAGATAATGAAGTCTAGGCATTTCTTATTTTAATAGGCCAATAAAAAAGAAACATCAAATGTCTAAAAAGGGGGGGAAATGTAGCCCTGCTATATATCTGTTAATTAAATGGCAATTAAGGTACTCTTAAACATGCACCTCTCTCCCCAACCTGCTGAATTGAGCCCAACACATTTCAATGAGGAGCTTTGCTGAAACTCCTTGCAGATTAGTTACCATACATTTGCATGCCAAATCACCCCACCTAACATGATATTCTGATTGTAAACGTGGCAAGCAGCCCTGAAACTTTGTTCTTTGACCTAAGCATTGTGTGACACAGGATCACAAGTTGTGTGAAACACGCTCATGTACATTTTAAGATTAATTAAAAAATTGAACTCTGAATTTTGCTAAGTGGTTGTACAATTCGTTTGTGGCATTGTTCCAATTTGTATCTTGGCCAATTTTCCCTCGTTTATATATCTCTCTTTTAATTTATAATTTTTGGGCACCTAAGTATACTGACAAGACCAGAATTTGCCTGTTCCCTTCACCTTTGAAATGTGTGTGTTGCTAGGCAATTTCAAAGAGTGCTTAATATTGGTAGGTCTGGAGGCATTTCAGGCCACACGGGTAAGGACAGCACATTTCTTCCCCTGACATTGGTAAAGCACATAACTATTTCAAACAAGCTGATAGTTTTGTGATCATCGTTGATAATTTTGTGATCAGCATTAGCAAACTGTATATTAGTTCCACAGCAACTAAGGTTGATTTGAATTCAAGTCTATGGATTATTTGTGAGATAACTTAATTGTCACACCACAACTATTATTTGATCAATCCTGTGGGCTTCTAACTATTCTAAACGTATCGATCAGAATCATTGTAGTTCTGAAGGAGAACTATATTCTCCGAGCTGAAACATAAACCAAGGCCTTGTCGGTGCTTAAATACCATGAACAATATTTCCTCAGACTACTAAGGTTTTTTTTCAGTATCCTGGCTTACATTTGGATGTCAATTGACTCACTAATGATAATCTAGCTGTTCATTCACCTAGTCCTAGTTGCGTGCAAATTACTTGCCATCTTGCTCTGTGTAACAAGTGACTGCACTTTGAATGCGAAGAATCTTTGAGAGCTTTATAAATGAAAGACAACTTCTTTCTTCTTGATCTGTGCAGTTCATCAATAAGCCCTCTTTACCAATCTCAATTCACAAAAGGGAAAGAGAAAAATGTTTTAACCTTTGGCACATTATCAGGTTTAGATCAATGACTAGTCTAAGCACATTTGGATACTTTATTGCAAAAATATGAGTTGCATTTCCTAGCACTGCAATTAAATACCAATTGGTACATACATTTTCCAGTTCACATTTCATCGGCTGTAATAGCTGTACACATTTTAACAAGAATACATTAGCAATAATATCAAGCATTCTAAGCAGACAAGTATGAAAGTACAGTAAAAATCTGTAAACCATTTTCTGCAATAAATTCTTCAACTCCACAACTGTACACCAGTAACTTTTGACTTCAGTAATCTTTACAAGATATACACAAGGGTGTGAACAGCAGAAAAGAACTTTCCTCTCACTGGTGGAACAGTTACTTCCATGTAACAGAAGACATTACAACAGCTTATATTAAGCATTGACTGCTGACACTTCACATAGATCTTTAGCAGTTTGGAAAATTGGCAAGGCTTTACAAACTTCCGCAAAGCAGTATAATGCACATCATAAAAATAATAGATGAATAAGAGGAAATTGAAGGCAAGCTCCTCTGGGTCCAGCAGATGATTGGGGGCTGGAACCCATTGAATATGGCCATCTCATTGCCTTCTAACGTCCTGCTAATTATCCGATCTTCATACATCCAATCTCCTTTTCCACTATTTGTCACATCATCACACTCAAGCTCAATGTCCGAGAACACACACACACTTCAATAATTACATTTAACCTCCATCCTTCATTATTCTGTGTGTCCAGCAGCATCTTAGCCCTGGTGGCCCTCTGTGAAACAATATCCATACTCTAACATTAGATCCAAAATCAAATAGAGTTTCTATTATATACATTTTCACAAGACAGTGAATGTCAATGTGTTTTTGCTCTTACATGTGTGTTACAAAAATAAAAACTTGTTCACAATTGGCAAGAAACCAAGTATGCAACCAAACAAATTAGGATTGCATTAAAGCTGGACAGAAAGCTGAATTTGCACACTGGTTTATCTTTTAATACACTTCGAGTTCCAACATCTGAGATTCCTGCACGTGAAGTTGATCAGTTGCTGCAGAAATACATACTGAAAGAACAACAGGGTTCAGAGAATAACTGAGATTCTACTGAACCTTACTGATCCATCCAATTCCTTGCTCCATTATTTGTAAAACCAGTAACCTAACAAATCAAATTTGCAACACCTTGGATAAATTAGAAAGAAAATTTAGATGAAAACATTAAACATCCATCGCCAGTACAGATGCTGGAGATACTCAGTAGATCAGGCCACATCCGGTAAGTGACAAACAAGAGTTAACAATTCAGATTGATGACCTCAATGTTACCCATTTTCTCTTCACAGGTACTGCCTGACCTGGTGAGTATTTCTAGCATTTTCTATCATTATTTCAAACATCCTGTAGCTAGATTCAAACTTTTAAGATCATTTTTTTGAGATGTTGAAACCATCAAGCCCTAAATAGATTTTGAGGTTTTTGTTAAGAAACATCACAAAGGTGGTCCTTGTACTTATTTTAATACAAAATATTTCAACAATTGATTTTAATTTTAAATGGGCGAATTAAATTGTGTACTGCAAAATTTCTGGTACAACTTAACAACATGTAAACTATAAAATGCATTCAGATCATTCTACTGTAGTAGAGATGTTTCACATTTTACCTCAATGTAATGATCCAAATTATCAGTGTCTAGAGACTACTTGGTCAGATTACATTGCAAAATTGCAATAATTATGTACATCTGCAGGACAGCAGTGCAGTTGCTACATCCAGCATCAGAACTTCAAACTTAATTTCTAAATAATAACCAAATATTTTCTATTTTATAATTTATATAATTCTATCTCAAGCCTTCATCATTTTTCATTTATACTAATCATTAAATGCACTATCAGTTCTCAATATCACAACTGATATGTGATAACTTTTACAGAGTTACTATACATTCAGTTAGTAGCAATATCAGTTTTTAGTCCCAGCATCAGTCTACTTTAAGATAATTGCCGCGAAACCCATCATTGGTTTTGGCCTGATCACAAAGGTTAGTGTCGTGGTTTAAATCGTGCCATATACAGACTGCAGTTCTGGCAGTAGGCCTCACCAGCATCTGTGAGAACCAGCTGGCATAGAGCACACGGGCGACCTCTGGTGGCAGGTCGTGAAGTAGTCTGTTCAGCTGATGGTCTCCTTGAATACACACCAGTACCATTGGTCCTTGCAACAGTTTTGCTGGGCAAACACCTCCTATCACTGTGCTGAGACTGGGTGTAAACTGCCTTCCTCCAATCCTCATCAGGAGGTACATCAAGACGGATAGGACCTGAAGACTTAAAGCAAGGAGATTTCTGAGGTTCCAAAGTATTTGCCATGAAGTTGCCTTTTGGAGAAGTATTCTGGCCAATGCTATGCCTCAATCTGTAATTCCCAGGAAAAGTGTCAAAACTATCAGGCACCTCAGGTGTGGTTTGATATGGTGACCTGCTGAGTGTTGCCATGCTAGGTGGATCTTTGCAAAGTTGTTCGACCTTTGTCTTATCAGGAAGAACTGCTTGAGTTATTCTCTGCTTGATTATGTTTGCAACATTAATCTGGTCTTTCCTGATGGGTCTCTGTCCTAAGGTTATTCTCTTCTCTGAGCGTGGCAAAGTACCATAGTTCACTGCAACACTCTGGTAGTTCTCGTGGTTGAGAGCTTCACCCCGGTCAAACACAGCCAGTAGTTTTTCGACGTTCCTGTCTATTTTCGACAAAAAAACACGTAAATTAGATCATTATATTGATCAGATCAAAACAGCAATAACAACATTCTACTCCAATTCTTCAGACTGATTCGTCAGTCATTCACCATAACTAATAGAGACATTGATGAAATAAATACCGTTTGCACTGATGGGCTGAAGTGCACACGTTGCAATGCAAGGAATGTTATGGGTAAGGTAGATGAATTTAGACCCTGGATTAGTGCATCGAATTGTGATATTCTGGCCTTTGACGGTTACTATATTTCAAACATGACAGAGGAGATAAAAGAGGAATCACATTGCTAATCAGGGAGATTGTCACACTGAAGAACTCATCCACTGAAGCAGTATAGGAAGTCATGTTGCATCTTTATAAAACTTTGGTTTGAACACATTAGGTGTATTGCATGCAAGTTCTAGTTTTCCCATTAAAGGAAGGATGTGGAGGCTTTGAAAAGGGTGTACAGGAGGTTCACCAGGATATCGCCTGGATTAGAGAGTATCTGCTATAATGAGAGGTTGAAGAAATCTAGATTATTTTCAAAAGGGTATCAACAACTAAGGGGAGCTAAGAGGAGATGTGATAGAATTTCATAAAATTATGAGAAACATAGATGGGGTAAAAATATCAAACACTGGAATGCAAATGTTTAAGATGGGGGGGGGAGAGTTTAATAGACATATGTAGGGCAAGTTTATTGTTACACAGAAATTGGCAGGTGCCTGGAACACACTACCAGGGCGGGTGCTGGAAGAAGTCATGATAATGACGTTTAAAAGGCACATGAACATGCAGGGAAGAGAGGAATATGGATCACAGGCAGGCAGATAGGGTTATTTTTAGTGGCCACAGACATTCTGAGATGAAGGGCCTGTTACTGTGCTATACTGTTCTATGTTCTACATGGCTGTCCTAACCAATCATTTGCTGAAATAATATCAGAACACGGGAATCACCACAGAATTTCCAACTGAACCCAGGATCTTAGATCTGTGAGGCAGCAACGCTAACTGTAGAGCTACTTTGCTGCCCTGTGTGCTGTAACACTGCAGTCATTCATGATCCATTGGATTTAATCCGCAGCTAGACTGCCATGTGTGTTTCCAGCTATTTATCCATTTTGAATCTTACTACAGAATAAAAATAAATGGCACAAACTTGTCAAATATTATACAATTTTCCGATTTATTGGCATATGCTGAATGGCAGCAAATGACCAAACAAATCTTATGTTGCAAAATACATGCGCGAATAGCACGGTGAACAGTTTAAACACATCCTAATTTGATATCTTAATACTAATATATATGTGAAATAGTACCATATGAAATTAGCATTAGCTAGACAAGGGCTTTATAGACAAACTTTAGGACAAATGTACACTGAAAAAGACGTAAATGTTAGTATTTTGTGCAAGCAGGATTACCTGAAGCTCTGTTTGCATCACCAGACATGTTGGGCTGCAGTGGATCAAACGAGAGGTGTTGTGGTAGGAAGGGATGATGTTGAGGGTAGGAGGCTAACACAAGAGGATCAGGGGAGGGGCCTTTGGCCGTGGTCAATGAAGAGGAACTGACTGATCTGTTTTGAGGCTCCACTTGTTTTCTCACATTTGTTGTTTCCTTCCAACATAAGCGAACAATGACAAAATGAAAAAACATTTCACGGAGACAAAGGAAATAAACTGGTTAAAATGTATTCAATTCACTCAAGGCCAATTCAGTGCCATTTTATGCCTTTGTTGCCGCAGGACGGTTTACTTACGATACTGTGAGGAATAACCACAGGATTCTCTCTGTGAGCAAGGATGGTTCCACTCAGGCTGCGAGCAATACGACGGAAATTATCTGCACTGTAACTGTCATTTTCCAAGTTTTCTCTTGGAGAAAACTCATTGAAATGCACCTTATAAAATGAGATGTACAAATAAATACATTTTAAAGTAAAAACTGGAGAACAGTCCAACAGTTTAAGAACAGTTCTAAAATCTGTTAACTCATGCCCTAATTAATTTGACTAGCTGCTTTCCAATGATACAAATGCATACATATTCTTCACCTGGACTCATTTTCCTTCAACATCAATGGCTATTTCTCGACCAGCCTTAAAATGCATTAATTAGAAACAGCTTTATTTCCAATTTTTTCATGAGAGTTCATTGACCTGAAGCATTAAATCTGTTTCTCTCTCCACAGATGCAGCTTGATTTGCTGAGTATTTTCAAGTCAAGTCAAGTCAAGTCAAGAGAGTTTATTGTCATGTGTCCCAGATAGGACAATGAAATTCTTGCTTGCTGCAGCACAACAGAATATTGGGAGCAAAAGTACAGAACAGTTCCGCTCCATAGATGCTGCTGCACCCGCTGAGTTTCTCCAGCACTTTTGTCTACCTTTGATTTTCCAGCATCTGCAGTTCCTTCTTAAACAGCTCAGTTCAATATATACATAAATAAGCAGATAAAGTGCAATAGGCTGTTACAGTTCAGAGTCTGTTTGTTGGCGAGTTTAATAGCCTGATGGCAGTGGGGAAGTAGCTGTTCTTGAACCTGGATGTAACAGATTTCAGGCTCCTGTACCTTCTGCCTGATGGTAGCGGAGAGATGAGTGCGTGGCCAGGATGGTTTGGGTCCTTGATGATGTTGGCTGCCTTTTTGAGGCAGCGACTGCGATAGATCCCTTCGATGGTGGGGAGGTCAGAGCCGATGGTGGTCTGGGCAGTGGTTACAACTTTCTGCAGCCTTTTCCGCTCCTGGACGCTCACGTTGCCAAACCAAGCCACGATGCAACCACTTTTATTTCATTTGGATTATTCCACTGATTCTTCACGAGAAGATTGGTACAGTGTTTTAATTTGCCCAATTAAGCAAGACAGAGGAAACATTTTGATAAATCAAACTTTATCTTAAAAGATCAAGATACATCTTTCAAAATGGTAACAGAAGACTTTAACCTGTTAGATATGCACAATTTATCCCAATACACTATTTATTCGCACCATTAAACATGAACAGCCTGAAAGAAAGCAACAATTTAACATAAATAGTTGAACCTAACGCATTGCATATTTAAAAGCAGATTAAACTTCAATTCAATTCAGAATGAAATTTATAACAGGTAAGGAACAATAAGTGCCGTGTCTTACAAAGCTATCACGTACCTTTGTGCTCACTGGTACAGCTGCTCGATAAGCACTGCGCTCAATCTCTGCAGTCGGAGTCTTTGATCGCCCTCTTTCAGGCGGAGAGAAGTGTTTTCTTGTAACGTTTTGTGCAGAAACTATTGGCACACACATCAGAAATATTAACATTTCCTTTATTTAAAGTATCCAAGTGTAGTTAGATTATTGATTTTAAATAAATTGGCCTCCAAAGGATGATCTATTATACCATAAAAAACATACAACTTCATTATGAAAGTACTGCATCCCCTAAAAAGGTCCCAGATATTTCAATGGAGGTCCTAGGTCCTCTGGTAATTGTGCTCTTTTCTAGTGTTCCTCAACAAGAAGTCTGTGGACTAATGTCAGTCTGTAACATAAATGTTTGCCAGTCTATGTGAAATTAGATAAAAAAGATAAATAAATGCAATAGTAATGTCAGAGATAGGGTTGGAAATGTGGACAGGTGTGCATCCACAGCTGGGGATTGGCAACATGTGTCATGTATGCAGTTAAGATCTGGAGGTAAAGGTAACAGGGAGTATGACTGGGAAGGATGGTGATATTCCAGGAAGGAAGCAGTGGGAAAGGGGTCCTTTACTTGCAGCTGCAGTAGAAATTGTTTTATGTGGGCCAAGGAACAGTTTAAGCTCATACGATCACCAAACTTCTTCATTCTACTCTGCAATTTTTATTAAGCGATTCGAGATTATAAATTGCTGTACTCAAATCATTCCACTGAAGCAATGGTCATTTTATCCCCTTTACCAAGATGTACATGTTATACGTTACTTATAATACAACCTTTCTATAAACTCAAGGACAAACAACCAACTAGCAGAAATAAATCAAACTAAACTAATGGTGGCATTATGTGTTAAAGATAGAAGCAGAGAGAAAAAAAACAAACAATTGCAAAGCCATAAACTACATATTCAGGGCATCTGGAATAATGACAAAAATACTGGAAATGCATAGAACGTCAATCTGCACCTGTGAAGGAAGTAGCATTAACTGTTTCACTCTTCATACGTGCGGATTGGCTAGGTACTTCAAGGATGTACTGTTCATGTTCATATGTGATAGGAACAGAATTCGGCCCATCAAGTCTACTCTGCCATTCAACCACTGTTTTTATCTTACAAATATTACCAAAATAATGCACATAGTAAGATATGTACATGTTAATGAATAATGTCATCAAGGGTTAAGATACAGCTGATCAAAGGTCAACCCTCAGGGATTCCAAAATAACAGTTCAAAGACAGGAACGGTCACCTTTGCAAGATGGTGTATTACAATCAATAGGAAATTAATTGAAGATATGAGAAAAGAACAGTGATTCAAAGGCAATGATCGAAGCAGATTTGACTGGGCATTTTTGAAAATACAGACTGACCAGGATGCACAAGTGATTAATTGTGCTCATGGTCAAAATGGCATGCTAAATGGCTGATCATTGCTAAAACTGAATCAGGTATAAAAAGGGGATATGGATTTGGGTAGTGGCAACATATTCAGCAACTTGAGGCAAAAGAGTTTAAAAATGAAGCAGTAGTTTGCAAGAAAACAAGATGGTCTTTGTATTTGCAAGAAGTGTATATTGATAGCAGTTCACGCTACACAGGGTGGAAATGATAGGGGCCAGTAAGTAGAACGACGGTCAAACTAAATGTGGAGAATAAAAATCAAGAAAATCAAGAATTTATCTTCTTTACCACAGTCCAGATCTATTTGAACGATTTGCAAACTCACCAAAATAGTGAAGCAGACAGGAGGATACCTAGTAATAATGAGATTTAATTGTTAATCCAAATTTTACTGTAATTAAGAAAAGTAATAGATCTTTCCTACTGTCGTGCTTTCGTGCCTTCTCAGAAAACCAATTCTCAGACCCTACATGAGACTTATAATGCTTGGGTAATTGGTCATTAGCTACTGAATACCATAAACAGTACATCCAAACTCATGTCACACTTTCCACAAACTATGCAGCAATATTTTTTGTTCACTACATGTTGCATCTTCTTACCTGGTTTAATGCTACTTTGCCTGGTGACTTTCTCTGCCAATTGTCTACCTGGTAAGTATCTCCTATTATCCGAAGCATGCAGACTTGCTTGATAGAGGGATTCCAGCTCTGAAAACTCCAGCTGTATGTCCTGATCTTTAGCATTAATCGGCTGCATTTGTTGCCCATGACCATGTGTGTTACTTTCTTGGCTGGGCTGTTTATTATGCAGATGTTGCTGTTCACTGTTTCGGCAATCTGACCGAGGCACATAATGTTTTCTTATATCATCAATCCAGTGGTCTACAGGTACAGAAGAACTTGTGGAATGTTCATGCTGCTGTCTAATCGGACCAGAGTTGTTGTTTAAACAGGTGTCTCCGAAAAGTGACTGGACAATACGTTGGTATTTTTGATCACATGTATCATCTGTTGGAGGGTCAGATAGAAAATCTGATGCACCAGAATGGCAGCTCAGATCTCTTGCAACAGTATTTGTCTTTGGTCTGTATGAAGGTACTGGTAGAGGAGCAGGTGCCTCAGTTTTACAATCTAATGGTGCATCTGAAACCTGGGAAGAATATAAGCTGTCAATAGGCCACTTTTCACTGTCCAACTGATCCTTGCTCTGAAGAAACACTACCTGTTGATTATTATTCAGAGGTAGCTGCAATACTTCCTGATCCATTTTCTTTGGCCGAGAATTGGAATGCACTCTTTTGTAATTAACATCTTCATTTCCCTGGCCCAGCGTTGCATTTAATCTTTGAATCTGTGCTGTCGTTGACTGTACATTACCCATATCAACTGTTGTCTTGATCTTTGGTGAATGGGCACCTTCAATCTTTGAGTTGAACTCCAAATTCAAAATTGCTTTAGGGGTAGAAGATTGATCAGAGGTCCACTTCAAGTTCGTGGACGACAAAATTGTAGATGGAGATATACTGGTATCAGTCGTGTTCAATTCAAGTTGCCTTGAATTGAAATACAGAGAATGAGGCGTGATCTTTGGATACAAATCTATTTCATCTCTTGGTGTCAACACCTGACAGTGGGGAGATGGTGAGGAAAATGTGTGACTTATGTCTCCATATTCAGAAGTAAGCAAAGGCAAGGAGCCATGTTTGTTCATTTTCAGTTTGTAATTGTGTGGGAAACAGTCCGGTGACTCTTCCATTGGTTCATCATTATTTTTCACCTGACACATATTCACTGCACCACTTACACATTTCTCCTCCACCTTTTCCCCTTGAACCCAATTGCATTTGTGGAAAGACGGAAGCTCATTGGTATAGCTGGCAGATTGGTTCCATTTTAGTTCAGAAGTCAATGTAGCAGAAGCTTGGCCATGCGATTCGGAGTGAGGGCTGTGTAACTGGGTAGCATGTTGGACTTGTAGCTGGTGATGGGAGGCTGGCAGGGCTCGGGAAGGTTTGGGCCTGTGGTCTGGCTCACTGATGGGTTCCATTACTCTCTCTGATGCTAACAGTATTTGGACCTGGCCAGCCTGCATACTGAAATAAAGAATGGTGTTACTTCCAAAATTTTATTGTGAATAATTTACAGTGGCCACACACAACACACATATTGCTTGCACATCTCCACCAACAAATACGTTTAATTAAACTGCACATTAAAATCTGATATCAGCATCCAATTTATTTCAAAAAGAGTAATTTTGCAGTAAACCTAAGGAATTGCTGAGGAAAAGGTTAAAATCAATTCTTGTTAAAATTCACGAAGAAATGAAAACTACAGTGGAGTTGTTCACTGTGGAGTCTCCATGCATATTTCAAAAAACATTTGCAAATATTTTGATTAAATGGATTAGAAATTATAACAAACCTCAAAGAAATGGCCTACACCACGCAGCCTTTGTTAAAATCACTTAAAAATATGAATGCACAACTAATCTTTTTTTTATTACAATTTTAGATTCAAAGAAGCAACCTCCTTTAATTCGTACAAGTGCCATAGTACTTCACAGGAGTTCTGCAAATTTCTCTTTTTAAATGGCATCTTGAAAAAATGTTACTGTTGTGGTTTTTGTATATTTTGCTTAACTAAGGCTAACTTTCTATGTCTTATTTCACAGGATGACTTCCTTTAAGCTCAAACCTAATTCACCTGACATTTTGCCCCCTCTTAATCCTAAGGATACTACCTTTTGCATTCAGTCACAGAGTCCCCAGTTGGTGGGGAGTGGGTGGATGGTTGCATGCTCTCCTGCAGACTTCGAACCTTCTTCATGCAAATATGCAGCTTCTTATCAGCAAGGGCTCTGCTGTGTGTGATGGCACTGCCTTCATGCATAGCAAGTCTTAGTTTAGCTAAAATGCAAAACAGCAGAAAAAAATGCACACGCAGACTCAAACAACATGCAATTATAAAAGTATGAGAAACTCACAAATGCTCTGATGCAATGTTAGCGGTGTTTGGAACAGCATTGCTTTAATTACAAAATGATGGTTGTAAAGAAAATCATCAAATGTCACATCAAATGCTTAATGAGTCACATATCTTATTAAGAACACACATGACTCCACATAGCTGAGCAAAAGCCAAATTAAAGTGAATGCGTGACACAAACATTACTCTTCAGTGAAATTAGGCATGTTCAAAGATAGAAATGATCAAAAGCATGAAAGAAATGTGAAATGAACTGCTAATTTGTAATACTGAGAATCTGTATTTTCAATGTACCAAACAGCATAAGTTTTAACTTACCAGTCAGATTAATTATTGTTAATATATTTTAAGAAAATAAATTAGTTTTGCACCTCCTTGATTTAAACCAAATGAGAAGTTAACATAAAATGTTTCTCATAAAAGAGCATTTTAGGATAAACATTATTTAAATAGCTTTCCATAGTTCTGAACAATTAAAAGAACAAGACTTTATTATGTATATTAAATTTGAAAATCCAGATACTCAATTAAATAAAACCAAAATTCTCCTTAAAGTATTCATGAAATGATTTCAAGACAACTTTTCCACATGTAGATTATCTAATTGGGAATTTGACATGCACATAAAGAAAAAAAAAAGAATAACTGGTTTAGGTTCAGTTTCTATCCAAGCGAAGAACAGATTATAGTGAGCAGGATTTCATAACTGGTTAGCACAGCATTTAGTCTGCGAGCAGCAGAGGCAGTTAGGGTTACTTACACACAGCTTCATTGCAGAGATTGAGTGCTGCAGCCAAGTCATCCTTCTGTTCAAGACGGAAAGACTGTTCTAATAGAGAGTCTACCTCCTGCAATGATCTCTCAAACTTGTCAGTCTTCCCTGCAGAAGCAACAGCAGGGTTTTTTTTTTGCACATGCACTAAATTAAACATTTATTAAAATGCAATATCAAAATTTAACACTGGCAAACATTTATTAAGAACTAATTCTTTCAAACGAAATGTTTTGCATTGAACATTTATAAATTCACTTTTTTATAGCTTTGAGGGCCTTAAAAGTTTCAAGCTGCAGTGCTTACCTGGTGAGAGAAATTTATAATCACATTCCAATCTATGTCTTTCCCTCACCAAACTGTAATTAAATTCAGACCCAGCCACCTGTTTATGAAGCCTTAAAAGTACAGGCGATGTTAAATGAGTAAACCATTATGTGGTTTAATGACCTCTTATTTGCAAAATTAGAAAGTCACAAGATCTGTAAGGAACCATCAGAGATGTGCTCCCTCTTGCTGTTCCAGGATAATAAATTTAATTCAAGTGCAGACAAAGGGACCAATTCTATCTTTGCACTTTTGGAGTAATAACCAGAGTAATAATGCAGCAGAATCTTAACAATGCGTGGTCCAGGAAATCATTAGTGCTGGATGGGTGGATCACACCGCACTAAAAGCGCACCAACTCCAATCCTGCAATATACACAGCTTTGCACTATTCACGAGCTGTAACGTTGAAATAGCTCTACCAACACAGAAAGAGTGAAAAACACCAAAGCCTTATGCAGTGACAATCAGATCAAATCCACTATAGGGCCAATTTGGGGAAATAGGAAAGGGAGATTTGGAAGTGGTAGAAAATGAGGAAAAATAAATGGATTTATGTTAAAATGACATCACATTCCAATTTAATCAATGCAATTAAAGTATGACTAACTGCAATAAAACAATAAGCCAGGGGAAATAGTAGAGGCAGGTACAGTTACGTTTAAAAAACATTTGGATAGGCAGATGGATAGGAAATGTTCAGAGGGATATGGGCCAAAGACAGACTAATGGGATTAACATAGATAGGCATCATTGTCAATATGGACGAGGGCCAAAAGGTCTGGTTCCATGCTGTATAACTTTATGAATCTGACCAGCATAAAACCAAATTCAGAAACTAGTGGGCATAAATATTATCATTCACCAATCATTACCAGACTACTCAGCAACAATTCTTGGAGTCTATATGAACTTCTATGATGATGGTACCAAGAATATGGGGAGCACAATATCCTCAAAAGCTCTCCAAAATGGAATAGGCAAACACGGGTAACGGCAGAAGTCAACAGTTAGGTCAAATGATCTTCCACTTAAAGAGTGGAGACAGTATAAAATTGAAAGGATTTCCTGCATCAGATCTCTACTGTGATAGTTTATTAGAGGCCTAGAGGTTTAGCCATAAATTCATTTCTGTTCATATTAACTTCAAATAAATGTAATATTACAGGTCACACACCAAGCGGCAGGGAAGCGCTCACCCTGATTTTGTAGTTCATCCAGGTCCATGAACTTGCTCGGTCGGGGATTAAATACCATTGCTGCTTCCTTTTCCCTCAGTTTCTTTCTTCTCAGTTCCTCCTCTTTAGTTCTTCTTTTAATCTCCTCTTCCAGCTCATCCAACTCACTTCGCATGGGATTACTGTAATTTTCATCTAAATGAACAAAATGTAAAATTTGTCATCATCATTATTATCTCTTCAAATCTGCCAAACTGATTGCTCTTATGAGAGCCACCTTCTCCCAGCCCCAGCATTGAGGCCCCAACACTCAGTCAGTTTCCAGTGGCAGACCACATTGTGCACATCTTGAAAGCAAGCTCCTGAACCAGGCACTCTATTCTGAGCACCGTCAAGGCAAGAGATTGCCAGATGAATAGAGAAAACAATTCAAGTATCTTTTCAAAGTTGCATTGAAAAGTATAACATACCACTGACTCATGGGAAAACCTGGCAATGAAGAAGGAATGTTTAACGGAAAAAATAATAGGTCCCTTGATTGGGAGCAAATGGAAGCTGATAAAGAAAAGTAGGAGCATAAACTACCAAACTACTCGCCCAATCTGTCAAAGACAAGCTGCATGCTTGGTTCCCACTTGGGCTTCATCAGCCACCTTAGAACTTTCAGAAATGCAGTAGAAGCAAATCATTCTTGACCCAGAGGGATTGCCAATAAAGAAAATTAAATGTGATCTGGACCTCCTTCATTACACTATGAAATTGAACTACACCTGACCATTTTATTTAGGATTTGGTCTTATTTTGTATAAAGTATCTATGTGTGAGCAGTATCTAACACTGTTTGACTATTGTATGATGTTTTTTCATTTCAAAAATCAACTATTTTTTAAGAACAAAAGCAAAATACTCAAATTTTGGAAATTTGAAATAGAAACACAAAATTCTTAATACACCAGGTTAGGCAACATTTATGGAGGGGGAAATGGAGTTAGTGTTTCTTCAATTTAGTGCCCTTCATCAGAAACTCTCCAGAAATAAGATCTCTCATCTAAAACGTAACAATTTGTCTCTACATGGGTTTCTGCCTGACAGGCAAGGGGTAAATTCAGACTGCTATTCAGGTTGCCAGACAATTCTGACTAAACGTCTAACATTCAGAAATACACATGTTTGTAGTGCAACCAACTGTACATTAGTAAGGGGGTATTGCTTATGGCATCTCCATTAAATTATTGACTGAAAATCCAAAGGCTTGATGAACAACGAGGAGATGCAAGTTTTAATATCACCATGATAAAGATGAAATTTAAATTGTGAATTAAATAATCTGGAATTTATAAAACAAATCTGGCCTCAATAACAGAAACCACCCACATAGTTCAGAAATTGTTAGTTCAGAGTTAGAAATGCAGCGTTAAGTCTGGTTTATATGTGACTCTGGACCCAGTGCAATATTGTAGACTTAACTACCCATGACATTTATTTTGCTATAACCACTACGCTTATACAATGTAAGCATAGATCACCCAGCATCCATCTAGGCACCGAATTCAGATACAGCAAAGATGGTTCTAGTCCAGTCGATATTATAAAGTCTTCTTCGAACATCTGGGGATCTGTTTCTAAATTGAGCAGCTGTTCCACGGTCTAGTCAAGCAATGGTTTGGTATCTTAACACTTTCAGAAACTTTCTTTTCAGTCAACATGCCAACCTCCTCCATTATGTTTGAGACTTTTGGATAGGCGCATGGATGTGCAGTGAATGGAGGGATATGAATGACATGCAGGCAGGGGAGATTAGTTTAATTTGGTATCATGTTCAACACATTGTGAACGGAAGGGTCTGTTGTCTTGCCAGAGGTACAACACATCTCAGCTTTCCATCATCTCACACGTTCAGCCAATTCGATTCACTCTACTTGATATCTGAGAGTTCCAACGGAGCATTAACAGAATTATCCAAAGTTTTCATTGTTTAAATTAATAGATGAACAGCAAAAAGCATTATAAACTCACCAAAATCCAATATTGTGTCTAGACAACAGCACATCACTAACTAATTTCACCCATCAACTTGCCAAGTTCAAATGTTAAGAGTATGTGGGGATGAACTAACTTGTGTTCTCATCAACTATACCAAGCATTTGTCAAAGACAGCTGCTATACTGCTCTTCCAGGAATACATTAACCATCAGACACTGAAGGTCAATGTTTATACCATTCAGGGACATGAAAGCTTCCCAAAGTATATAGACGGTACAAAACAGAACTGCAACATTCAGTGAGCTCATCGTAGCATATATAGCACTACACTTCTATTTCTAGCTTGAAAAAGGACATTTCTGAAATATTATTTAATCCAAGATGAGTCTATTTGCCTTTTGATAAAATGAAAGATATATTGGTGAAATAAATTGTGCAAAATGCTATCCTGATCTAAAAGAAACTGAATTTAGCGCAGAAGGGACTGTATAAAGAAAGACCTGAATTTATAGAGCCCTTCAAAAGCTCATTATTCCTTGGAACTTTACAAGATTTTTCATATTAATTCATTGCAGTATGATGAAAATATAGCAGCCAATTTCTACCAAGCACAATCCTACAAATAAAAATGAAACAATGGCCAGACATTTACTGACATTAGTTGAGTGATAATAGTAATTTAAAAAACTTGAGAGTGCCCTGTTCTTGTTCCAAATTATATCATGAGGTCTTTTAAATCTACTTGAGCAGAGTACCCAAACACTTCAACATATCCCGGCAAAAAAAAAATTGCCACCTTTCATAGTACAGTATTCTTCACTCAATGGAGTGGTCCACCCTGTTTCAATGAATGCAATCAACCTGGTGTGCACAACAGAAGATCAAACAGAACAAGTTGTCTTACAACTTTAGGTTGTGCACGCCATACGCAAGAAGAAGAAGTGGTGGTGTGGATGTTCATGTTCAACTTTCTGGAGTAGCAATTTAAAACTGCATCTTTATGCTTCAGCTGCTGCAATGCAAAGGGTAATACATTCAATGTGCCTGTTTAAAGACATGTTGGGTGCTGTCTGATTGCTTGATGTCAAACCCAATTTATCAGGGGCTGGAGCCAAGGGATATCTTCCCCTTTAAACCTGGTCATCAACTGACTAGTGAGTTGCACGGTCTCTTCAAGCCAATGTGGGAAGCCCCAACCTCAAAATTACTTGGACAAAAAATTAATTTACACACCCAAGCTTGTGTATAGATATTCACAGGGATATGAGCCAAGTGCAGGCTGATGGGATGATTTTAGCTATAAAAACCGGTCAGCATGAACGATTTGTGCTGAGGGACTTTTTCCGCGTTATATGATTGTGACTCTATCACGGCTTCATCGTAGATTAATTGTTCACAAATATCTTACATTTATAAACATTCAAAATTAAAAACTTACAAATTTAAATAAGTGAAATTATTAGAAAACAATAAAATACATTTAAATCATCTCAATGAAATATAGGAAACTATCTTCTATTGGCTGCTCTTTGCCAAACAATTGAATGGGCTTGCTGTACTTATGCCAGAGTAGATTTCTTAGCCTAGGTACTGGAGAATTTGTGGAAGTTTAGACTCCTCAATAAAGGAGTCTCAACCGCCAAGTGTTTTTTCCCAAAAGCAGCAATTCACGACAATTCACTCTTAGTTCTATAGAAGCACTAGAGAAAGTATTTTGATGGGATTCATCTCAGCCTGATATGACAAATGCTGTGCTCATGAATGCCTGAACCTGCAGAGAGTGATGAACACAGTCTAGTTTGTTACTTCCTTCCTTTCACCCAGTTCATCGTTATGGTGGGTTGCATCAGGAAAGCTGGAAAATGCTATATTCTGTACTCTGGTATTTTTCTCTTTGCACTACTTGTGAATGGCTTGATGTATTCATGTATGGTATGATTTGACTGGAAAACAATGTTTTTTCAGTGTCTTGGTACACTTGACAATAATAAACCAATACCAAGTATCGTCAAGGATACCTGCCACCCAGGCCATTCCCTTTTCTCTCCTCTACCTTCTGAGAGAAAATAGGTGCTTGAGAGCTCAGATGTCCAGACTTAGGAATAGCTTGTTCCACACTACGCTGAGACTCCTGAACCTCTTTTCTACACACATCCTGGATGTGTTGCCATGTGCTCTTACTTTGACCTTTACCTCATTCAGCTATTCCATTATTGTACTTTTCTTGTGCACTTTTGTACTTCAATTTTTTTTTGCCCAACAATCTTGCACCACTCTGATGTTTTTGCACTCTGTTGTAGTTATCATTATTGTATGTATACTGCCATCTCTGTGATAATCATGTGAACAGGAATTTCATTGCACCCTGATGTATATAACAATAAAGAAATCTGAATCTGCATTAAATTAAGCATTCTGATCTGGCAACTGCTACCTGTTAGGAGATCCAATGATGTTCGTCAAACTGAAATAGAACAAATATTTAAATAACTTTGCGATCAATTCCTGGATAGTAGATTCTTAATTCATGTCAGGTTAACTGAGCTACTTAAATCATGGGGTTACTTTGTCTCCCATTCTGTGGGAACTGTTCCATAGTCTACAGAATATTGGAATATGATAACCAGTGCACTGGATTCAAGTGATTGTGTTCTGGGGAGTGTTTAAAAAAGAACTGCAGATGCTGGAAAATCGAAGGTAGACAAAAATGCTGGAGAAACTCAGCGGGTGAGGCAGCATTTATGGAGCGAAGGAATAGGTGACGTTTCGGGTCGAGACCCTTCTTCAGACTCTGGGGATTTATTGGTTTAATTCCATTAATTTTTTCCAATATCTGTTTTGCTAATGCTGATTTATTTGAGCTCTTCATTCACTTTAGACCTATCATTCTTCATTATTTCTGGATGATATTTGGTGTCTTTTTCCACAAAATATTTGTTTAATTTTTCCGATATTTCCTTATTTCTTCATCTAAAGTTCACCTGTCTATAGTATGCCTACATTAATTCGGACTAAACTTTTCCTTTGTAATTATCGAAAAAATTGATCACAGTCTGTTTACACCGAAGACTGGAAGACTGCTGCTCTCCTGGCTAGATTTCCCCCACAACGGTATTCAAAGGAGCATACCTGTCATGGAGGGGAATGGCCCCAGGGACTCCTGCACTCTCTGACTATTTCCTATTTTGATAGTCACCCATCCACTTCCTCCCTGAACGTTTGGCATGACCACCTCATTGTAACTGCAGCTCCAGTTCCTTAACATGGTCCTTAAGGAGCTGCAGCTGAACTGACTTACTGCAGGTGTAGTCTTCAGGGAAATTGGAAATCTCCCTAACTTCCACAATCCCAACGGAGGAACATTCTCCTATTCCACCTGCCATCTCAACAACACCGGAAGAATTACACAGAAAAACAGACCGCACCTTAACCTCACATGCAGGGTAGAAGGGAAAAAAATATGGAAAAATATAAGATGAACAAATGCTCACACCATTCCTATTTGGTGTTACAACATGATTTGTGCCATTGTATTTCCTGATTTACTTTTTGACTTTGTCAAACTAGTCAAAATGATTATTTCAGCCTGCATCAGTACCAAACTAGATTTTCCTCCCATTAATGAGTATGCAGAAAAGAACCATGAACTGCCACCCTTGTAAGCCACACAGGGGGGCCATGTGGAAGCAGAAAAATGTGCAGCAAGGAAATAGCAGTATGCCCCAGTACCTCCTTTCTTTTTTTTTAGTTTAGCTTAGTTTGGTTTATTGTCATGTATACAGAGCTTTTTGTTGCATGCTATCCAGTCAGTGGAAAGATTATACATGATTACAACTGAGCCACCAACAGTGCACAGATACAGGATAAAGGGAATAATGTTTCGTGCAAGATAAAGTCCCGTAAAGTCTGATTAAAGATAGCCTGAGGGTCTCCAATGAGATAGATGGTAGCTTAGGACCGCTCTCTAGTTGGTGATAGGATGGTTCAGTTGCCTGATAACAGCTGGGAAGAAACTGCCCCTGAATCTGGTGGTATTCAGATTCACACTTCTGCACCTTTTGCCTGATGGGAGAGGGGAGACGAGGAAGTGTCCAGGGAGAGACTGGTGCTTGATTATGCTGGTGGCCTTGCCGAGGCAGCGAGTCAACCACAGTAGCAAATCTGAACTAATTAATTTTTTTATATGGTCGAGCTGGGAACTGAGACAATGGTCCAGTCTTCAAATCTCTTTCTGTAAACCAGTATCTTTCTCTACAGTGGTTTAACATCTTTAGGCAAAATTTCAACAGCTGTCTACAGCTCCAGATCTGGAGAGTTGCAGTGTTCAAATGATTTCATTCTTATTTTCAACTTCCAGGTCATGCGAACAAACAGTAGAAGTATTAAGTGCACGGTTTGTTCACCAAATATTTGATGAAAGTTGACTTTCATTATAACAGAGGAATTAAATAATAAGTATCGACATGCTATGTTAAAACCTGTGATCCAAGTGGTCCACCTCAAATGCCATTTATTTAGCCGTGAATCCACGTTCTTACAAACAATGGCCTTTCACAAAGACAGAGCTATCAAATTCCAACTCTGTGATACTCAGTGGCTGAAAAGTGGGCTCAATGAGAGAGAAGCACAAGCTTAGTTTGGGAGAAGCGTCTGCCATAGCAATTTTCCTCCACAAGATGGTGTGCAAGTCTTCTGTTGTAAATTAACTACTTTTAAGCCATGGATAGCTAACAAGTGTTAAACACCAACGAAAGCACCATCTAGAAACCTGGGAAAAGGTGAATAACTAAAGGGCCCGTCCCACTTGGACGACATTTAGGCGACAGCCTAAAAAGAGTTTGTCGCGTCTTGGTCGGGTCGTGACACGTGGTGAGATGTGGTGACGCATGCAGTGATGCGCGGTAATGCGCGGTGCTTCCCTGGCGCCCCAGGATTTTGGAATGTTCAAAATCCTGCGGCAACATTTGGGTGTCTCATCATGTCGTGCACCCTGTCACACGCTGACGTATGCTGTCCTGTGGGTGACGCCCGGTTAGGGTTGGGGTTAGGGACCACAGATGGGCTGTAAAATATTCTTCCTTCAATGCATGGATTTTAAACATTAATATATTAAAATTAATACAATAAAATCAATTGTGCAAATGAAAAGATGTCTGAGTCGTTCAGTTTTATTTATAGATGTATTGGTCCGCTTCCAGATGCAATCACCGTCTCTATAACTTTAACAAGGATGGATTCAGTGAGTGTAGACTGAACTCTCCTCTCCCCTCTTCCCATTTGTGGACCCAGCCTGTGACAGCTAGATCCCACTTATAGTGCTGCACAAAGGCCACATCATCTGTTTTATTAACATTGACAATGGGATTAATGCAGACTTTGGGAACAACATCCCCCCCCCCCCCCCCCCCCTCGCCTTGCTTCAAAATGGGTGGTGGGTATTTAGACTCAGTGGCTGGAGCAGGTAGGTGGCACTGGTACATTGACAACATTGCCTGTACCCGGTTAAAAAGCCCGCTGCCTCTGGGGGTTTGGAGAGACCATTTGAAGAGAGATCTGCCTCTGGGACAACTCGTGACCAACAGTTTAGTTCCCATGAGGAGCAGGCAGAACATTGGGGGTTCGAGTCCAACTCCTGGGACCCCTGTGTCACATTTAGTTCAGAGATACAGAGCCCTTCAGCCCACCGAGTCCGCACCGACCAACGATCCCCCGCACACTATCCCACAAACGCTAGGGACAATTTATACATATACCAAGCCTATCAACCTAGAGTTAGGGTTATGGCTAGGGTTATGGCTAGGGTTAGGGTTTCCTCCCGCATTCCAAAGGTGCACAGGTTTGTATAAATTGTCCCTAGCGTGTGTGGGATAGTGTGCGCTAGGGGCAATTTATAGTGGGATAGTGGGGGATTGCTGGTCGCAGGCTGGGTCCACAAATGGGGGGGCATTGGGGAAAGTGGGGGTTGGGGGGGGGGTGGAGAATGGGAGAAGGGAAGGAGAGGAGGAGAAGGGGATGCGAGGGGAGGGGGTAGCGGATAAGGGGGAGAAGAGTGGAGCGGGGAGAAGGGAGGAAGAGTGGGGAATGGAAGATGGGGGGGAGAGGTGAGGGAAGAAGGGTAGGGGGGAGTGGAGAAGGAGGGATGGAAGCGGACCAATACCCTATAAATAAACCTGAACAACTCAGACATCTTTTCATTTGCACTCTTTTGTCTACTGCACAAAACTTTATAAATTCTGGAATGAAATCTTTGGAATTTTTACAAAACTATTTAACATAAAATTGAACCCCAGCACAGAACTGATTATCTTCGGAACAATGGAAGACGGATGCAAGCTAACTACATTTCAAAAATCTCTCATTAATTATGGCTTAATAACGGCAAAAAACCTTATACTTAAATTTTGGAAAAATGCATTTACACCAACGCTTAAAATGTGGATTTCAAATATGTCGGAAATGTTACATCTGGAAGAAATGAGATTCCTCCTAGCAGGTAAAGCAGACCAATTCTTAATGATTTGGTCTCCCTTTATCGACTTTTTACAAGCATATGGTGCAACACAACCTTAGAAATTAAATGTTTCAGAACCGGGTGAGGGGTGGGTAAAGTTATTAAATAGCTATTAAATAGGTATATCTCTCTTAATCTCTCTCTTTTTATTTCCTTCTTTTTTTTTCTTTTTCTTTTTTTTTCTTCTTTTTTTTCTCTCTCTTCACCATTTTCTACCTTTTTGTTTCTTTCTTCGGGCTTTCTTTACCATTTCACGAACTAACACTTTCACCACTTTTTACGATACTTTCTTTTCCTCTATTTTTCCTATCTTCATTTTCTGTTTTAGTGTTAAATTAAAAATAAGAAGTTGTACATGAACTGTAATATCTCAGTGTGTATTAGGTACTTATGTACTATAATATTGTACTTACTTCTAATAAAAATAAATAAAAACAATTTTTTGTTTTAATATATTAATGTTTAAAATCCATGCATTGAAGGAAGAATATTTTACAGTCTCAACCCTAACCGGGCGTCACCCGCATGACAGCATACGTCAGCGTGTATGTCATGCAACTTGACGATTTTACGGGCATCAGTCACTGACGCTCCGCAGTCGCCCAAATATCCCCCAAGTGGGACAGGCCCTTAAGCAAGTCACCATGGCACCAGAATGTTGTCTCTGTTCAGAGACAAGGGAGAATTAGTATAGCTATCTGTGACTGGACTCACCCTGTGTACGATTGGTGAATACAAAATACAGCTTTTATAATAAAAGAGAGAAACTGGTTATTATTATGGTCAAATCTCAACTTTATAACTCGTGAGAATAAATTGCACGTTTAATCACAATTTTAGTGTTTAAAGGACATTTAAAAATGTACATGTAGAGGAAAGGTTTAGAGGAACATGGGCCAAACGCAGACAGAATAAGATCAGAAATACTGTGTAGAAAGGAACCGCTGATGCTGGTTTACATCAAAGATAGACACAAACTGCTGGAGTAACTCAGCAGATCAGGCAGCATCTTTGGAGAAAAAGGATAGGTGACCAAACGTCACCCATCCTTTTTCTCCAGAGATGCTGTCTGACCTGTTGACTACTCCAACACTATGTGTCTAGCTTAGATATACATATTGGTTGGCAGGGACTAGTTGGGCAAAAAAAGGCCTATTTTGTGCTGTACAACTATGAATCCATTGCATATTAAAACAAAGTAACAGGAGAAATTACATTTTGTTTTGAAAAGGAGAACATCAAAAGGTTGAAGGACATCATGGTTGACCAAAACCATTTCCTGAACAATAACTGAAACACCATTGCGTGAAAGCAGCTCCACTAAAACTGATTGTTCTTATGCATGGTGGCACAATTTGCTTTCCTGTAATCTGGCAATCAAATTAAAGTTAAATATGGGAGTTGGAACCAAATCAAGCAGTCAGCGTCCTGGCAGCAGGACAGTTAATTGCACAAATTAAGCAGGAGCATAAAAATCAGGTCAGCTGGATAAATGACATGCATGCATCTTTCGAGCCAGCTGCATTAAATGGGAAACCTTTGTTTTTTTCAGAATATCTGTGGTGTGTAGTTGTTTAAAGTATTCACAATGGCAATAGTTTATGTTCATATTAATAAGGATCGATTAATTTCAGTTGGCAACATTCTGTGGATCAACTGCAAAAAAAACACCTTTAAAAAAAACACATTTATGAGGCTTAGCAGTGAAAACAGAGAACTGAAACAAAGACAATTGAACAAGAAGAAAAATATTATTTTTTGGAGGAGGACTTCACAGAGGATAGTTGCTGTCCTCTGAAATAAATCTTTATTAGCCCAAAGTAAACGGACCTTAATGTCCAGTTACGGAATGTTCAATGTGTTTACTGAATTCAATCCATGGGAGTGTTCCTTAGCAACTACTGGTGATGAGTGTGTATTATTTTAGCAAGCCATTGCAAGACTGTTGCAGAAAGACTGAAAATCGCTTGCTGCAACAAATAAGGGTTGAATAAATAGTAGCTAAATACAAGGTCAGCTGAACTTTGACAGAATTTCAGAATAAAATCGTGTCGCAACCTTCATCTCTCTCTTACGAAGCAGAATAATCAGATTCCTAATCAACAAGGGAGGCAGCATTAAATGTGCATAAAAGGACAACCTCATTTAGAATTCTTGCTGTGGGAATGAGTTAGCGTTGGATTAGCTCAGAAGATAACCAAAGGTTCAGGTTAAAGTCCACTACATCTATCAAGGTGGCACACTGTATACTTTCACCTTAATGTTCCAGATCCAGTAGTGCTCAGTACTGACAGAAAATGTGACAAGCAAGTAATCTATCCCAATCATCAATTTTTCAGTCCAACAGAGCAACAATTTGGAGTTTGTTTCTGTCGCATTCCAAGGGCATTTTGACTATTTTAAAGGATTGCATTTAAAAAGACAAGATATGACTTGATCGTCGGTAGCCCATGGGATAGCTGCAATTAATAATAAGAGTGTATTGTCATCAAGAGTGCTGGAGTTCGTTACCACCTCTGTTGCAGGCCTCCAGTTGTAAGCCGGTGGCTCGATGCAATGTTCCATTGGATAAAGTAGTGGACAAGATACTGAGTTCTGCTAATCCTATGTAAAAATGAATTGACTACAATTACAGGATAACAATTGCTGTACAAGCAGAACTATTACAAATAGATTAGAACAATTGTTGGACATTAAAATTCCTTCACCAAAACTCATTTGGCATGAATTGATTAAAATATGTCCTTTCGCCCATTCCTATCATGTAGCATACTTTAAAGAAATTTAATAAAAACATACGTGTTTATTGACAGGTCACGAAGAAATACTTCAAATAAAGAATATTATCTTTAAGACATTCAGCTTCCATTTAGATCAGGATATTTTGGTGATGTGCCAGCTCAAATTAATTCTACTCTTCTGGCCCCTGGTCAATTCAGGTGAGCGTCAGATATGACTGCACAAGTTTGACACTGGCTAATCCTTTAAAGTTAATGTAGTATTCCAAAGGCATCAGACAATCTGCAGGTGGAACACAGCAGATCAAGCAGCATCTGTGAGGGGAAAAGAACTGTTGACTTTTCAAGTTGAAACCCTGCATCAGGACTAAGAGTGGAGAGGAAAGATAGGTAACATCAAGGAGAGGGGGAGTGATGAGACAGGAGCCAGTGGATGATTGTTGGACCAAGGAGGGGTGAAGGATGATGGGCCAAACTAGCCAGATAGAGAAGGGTAAAGGGTGGAGTTGGGAGGCAGCACAGGTGGATAAGGCAGGCAGGCAAGTTCTGGGTCTCACTTTCCAAAATGTACCGAGATCCACATTCTTCTAGCTTTCTGCTGTTGACCAATCACCCACTGGCCTCTGTCTCATCACTCAACTTTTCCTCTTTACACTGGCTATGTTCCTTCTCCATACTTAGTTGTCAAAATGTTGACAATTCCTTTCCCCCACAGGTGCTGCTCAACTTGCTGAGTTTCTCCAGGTTGTTTCTTGCTCCTGATGCCAGAATTTCTTGTGTCTCCATTCCAAAGACATATTATGCCTTGTTGAGGTCTTAGAATACTACTTTAAAAGAAAGTTGCATTTGCTTATAAAACTGTTAAGTTTTCATCTACTTTATGGGGACTTGAAAGGGAATGAAAAGAATGCATTCCAACACCGATTCGGATCAATGAGCAAGTAAATGTGTTAACTTGATTACTACAAAAATGCCAAACAACCCACGGAAGGCACTTGCACACATCCCTTACATTGAAATTATTATAACAGCTTCCTTACAAAGTTATCTTACAAATACAGTCTATCAATAATAATTTTAATGTAGTTGCATGCATTTTCAAAAGAATTTATCCTGTTTAAATAAAAAAATTATAGCAATGTAAGGAAAGTGATAACTCCAAGGTCATTTTTAATGATAAAACATACAAGTGAGGTATGCCAATTTTTTAATACATTTATCAGAGATCTAAACAAACATTCTGCACCATAATATAAAAGGTTGCAAGCTTTCTTACTGGGAACCTGCTGCAAATGCACCCAGCTCTTGGCAGCTGCAGTTGATTCTTGTTGTAAGGCACTGCTGCTCTTGGACTTGGGAACCGTTTTCCATGAAGGACCAGAAATGGTTGCTTTCTTAGTGCAAGTTTCCCTTCAAACAAAAGACACGTAGCAACACAGAAATCAGCATTTATTGTGAACACTTGCTTCCCTTCAAACAGAAAGCACAAAAGCAACAGAGATCATAATTTATTGTAAGGTAACAGAAATATCCAAATAAGCAACAGGGTATATCAATTTCTGCATTGATAAAACAGAAAAAGAAATAAATTGAGATATTTTCTGTAGCAAGGATAAACAAGGGGCTTAAAAATGAGAACAAAGTATTTTCACATCTAATACGAGGTTCTGTGCCCAATCAATTTTACTGGATTTTGTTTTAATCTCAATTAAAAGCAATGATATTATAGAAAATAAGTAATAAAATGTTATTAGTAACTGCAAACTGAAAGCACTTCCTGATATATAACATTTCAAGCTCTCAAGCTCACGAGATACGTTAAGTAAATAAGATAATTTACCTGAAAGGATTGACAGTGGAATTCTGCACTCCACCTGGGAGCCCATCAGAAACTGACGTATCCAAACTTACTGGACTGTTACTGTTGCGTTCACTGCTCTCGTAGCCAGATTCCATTCTCTGAATAAAACGTTCACTTTCTCCCAAACTTTGGATAGTAACTTGTTGCATTCCTTTGCCTGAACACCCAGTCTTCTCATATTTGTCATTATTATTAATCTGAATGTCTTTTCCTTCATTTTTTGAATTGTCTAATGTCAAAGGAGCGCTTCCAACTCCTATTGAACTTTCAGTCTTATTGTGGTTAGAATCTTTAGCACCGTCTTCAGACAATGAAGCCATTTGTGGACTGGAGCCAGGCTTTTTTCTCTCTTTTGTGAAGATACTATCAATATTAAGAACCTCACGTTTAGGTTTCCACAGGTAAGTCTTCGATCTGCTCGATGAACTTGATTTGGATTCACCACTGGTGCTCTCCATTTCCCAGTCTCTTGAGCGTCCAATTGACATTCGGAAATTTCCGTTATCTACAGAGTCCACCAATTTTGCAGGAATGGGTTTGTTGTTGCCCTGGTCTTGATTATGCAAAGGTCGGTTATGAATAATATTGCTCACAGTTTCTTTGAAGTCCTTCAATCGACTCGTAGCAGGTTTCGGTCCAGTTCTTGGGGCTTGTTTCTCTTTCAATGTTTCGCCTACAATTTTGGACATAAAGGACACAAAAGACTATAAAGCATGCACAAGAGCAGCAACTTCATTGTACACAAGCACACACAACCACACCCATACCAATCTGGACTTCCAGGTTCATGACATTTCTGCAATGGCTCAAGTTAGATGTCCTTCCTCACCTTCACTGTGATAACCACAAATGGGAATTTCATCTGACTTCTCTGGTTTCCCGCGATTGTCAGGGCGCCTAGGTCGGCTGGAACTTCGCCTTCTATCCACAGAAATCCCTTTTTTGAAAGGAGGTCGTTGGTTAGATTCACTGTCTGTATGATGTCCTGGGACAAAATATCAATTTCTTAAGATAAAATTAATTTTAATTTTAAGAAAATATGGCACAGCCCAGTAAATGGGACATTGCAAGTCACTGCATATTCAAAAAGGCAGAAATTTTCTGTAGACCTACTTTAAAAATAAATCTCTATATTGAATGCTCACCAGTCCACAGATCTTGCATCATATTCATAAAGGAAAGCTGAAATAGACAGTCTGTTCTGAGCCTAGACTGTCTTTAACTGACTGGTTGACACAGTGGTGCCAACACTTTGTGATATTACCCATGATCCATAGTATTACACCAGTTATTATCAAGCAACAGCTTGTAGCTGACTGTAATTATGCTGTAGTCAGTGACTTCATTGTTCCAATTCTGTATAGAACTTTCCTCCCTATGTTAAAATATATATTTTCACAGCATTATGTCATTTATATACTCAAGCTATTTTCCAAACCCCAAACATGTACCACACTGCATAAAGGACCTTTACCTATCACCCCCCTTCCTATTCTTGCATTTATCATGCTTGTGCAGTTCAACCAGTGGAAAGAATAAACCCCTCACTTAAATTATTTCTTAAACACCCAGCTGTGGGGAACTATACAGGCTATTACAACTGCGCATTGAATGGTAGTTTATGAATTATTTCTTTCTGAAAAACAAAATGATTTCTAGTAAAAAATCTGGATGTCAACATTTTTATTTTAAAAGGAAGATTTACATTATAAAATTTATAATTATAATTTACATTATAATTTTATAATTATAAAAAGTATAATTTTTTTAACATTATAAAACTAGGCATGAAAGTCAAACATCCAACACACCACAAAAATTGACAGATTGCTTTTCCTAAACCTTATTCATTATTGTTTCTGTGTCTTTTGAACTCTATCATACATTCGACCAAATGATGTTCTGCTTTATTGTTCAGCTCGGTGCATTTAGCCTCATTTGCTCCCATCCCCACAGCTTTTATAGTTCTTCCTGCTCATGTACTTTGCTCACCATCCTCCAATTCCAACAATTGTCAACCATCTCTCAGCTCACCATCCCCAGCTCTCTATCTATATCTTTCCTACCAACTTCAGCCCTTTCTAGTTTTGTTAAATGGACCACTGCACCATATTATCCCAACCAATCCAATATTCTCACCTTCTCCAATTTCCACCTCCAAATTTCCTTTTTCTCCACCTTTCCAACTCATTTTTATAAACTTAGTTTTCCCAAAACCCCTAACTTCCCTTTTAAATTCATATTATTCTTTTACACACAGGTTACTTTCTGCGTTGCTTGCATTGCACAAAGGTTAATAACTTTCAGCATTCAGAAATACTGAACCTATTTTGCATACCTAAAATGGCATACAATTTACTTCTCAGGAGTGTTTAGAAAAGAAAGCAGAACTCAAGGATCAAAGGGATTTCTAGAATTCACTTATATGTTGGTAGAATGGGATGGGTGTAAAAGTTCATGATTCACCAGTATTTTGTACACATTGAACATAGACATACTGTAGAATAATATAGCACAGGAATATACCTTTCAGCACAAGATGCCTTACCGATCAAGCCAATTTAAACTAATTCAATCTACCAGCGCAATTTATATTCCTCCAACTTCTGCTATTTATGTGCGTGTCCAAATGCCTCTTAAATGTTGCCATCTTATATACTTCCACCACCTTCTCTGGCACTGTATTCTAGGCCTCTATTGCCCTTGGTTGGGGGGGGGCCTGCGAATTGCCATCTTGGCCAGGCCCAGGAGCAAACCGACAGGGAGATTCCGCCCCCTCTCTCCGATCAGCCCTGAGAGTCAATTGTGATTGGTGCACTGTGAGTGGCATTGTGACATCATCATTTGAAGCTGCTGGATAAAGGCTCTCTGTGAGAAGCGGTTTTTGTTTTTGTTTTTTAACTTTAATCGTGAATAACTTTTGAAATAGAGCATGAAATCTGTGGTGTACCTGATGAGGTCGTGGAGGGGAAAAATGTGAGTAGGAATATGTAAAAATTTAAGAGTTCGAGCATATCGTTTTGTGGAAGATACAATGCATACAGACAGACATGCACACACACACACACACACAAGATCAGACTTTTATAGGTATATAGAGATGTTAAGCTTACATTCGACTCCCCAAAATGCAACATCTCACACTTGTTTGGATTAAATTCCATAATCTCCACATTCTCCCCACTTTCCCATCAATGCCCCCTCAAATTCTACTTCTCACCTCCAAATTAGGAGGAGCAATTTATAGCATCCAGTTAATGCACTCATTTACAAGTCTCTAAAATGCAGGAAGAAACTGGAGCACCTGGGAAAACCAACGTGCTCACAGGGAGAATGCACAAACTGCACACTGACAGCACGAGAGACCATGATTGAAACTAATTTGCAGGAGCAGTAAGGAAACAGTTCTATTAGCTGCCGTTTACTGCAGCCTATTTAAAAGAAAGGAAAATAAATCCCTTTCATCAGATGTTCTCAGAAAATATTCTAATTCCCCACTTAAAGGTTCACATGTGGAGCCAAAAATGAATCAACATTGAATAATTGAATCTTTCTTTTCAGATTTTCTCACCAATTGTAAAATTAATTTTCTGTAAATGACAACCACAAAGTCTTAATTAACTCCATTATGCTGGGTTCTGCCATACCACAGATTGATTTTCAATTCTTGGAGTCACCAATCATTTTACAATTTATAGTACCTGTATCCCTGCTGCTTTGAGAAGCTGTATCGTTTTCCATGTTGCAAATCACTGTACCCTGTGAATCAGATGAGAAATGGCTGACCATAGACTCTTGATGACTGTGCTTGTAATGGTAGCTCTCATTCGAAGAATCTGTTCTGCTGTCACTGGATATAGATGGCTCCCTTCCTGTAAAACCCCATAAAAACAAGTCTGAAAGACCATCTACAGCACATCATATTTTCTAGACAACCACACCTGCCATCTAAATGGGTATTGGTGTGCCCAGTTTGGGAAAAGACATGTGTAAGAATGACATGCACTTTACACCAGAAAGGTGCCTGTGAATCATCTCACAATTGAATATGTTAATTGAACAGAAAACACAATAACTCTTAATTAAATGCTCCATATACATTTTTAACAAGCAGTTTTAAAAACTGACTATGCCTGTCTCCATATAACTAGACATTGTTTCCAAGGTAAACAAATAAATGCTGTCAAGCAAGTGCAAAGAAAAATTGTGTTTTTAGTCTGAATACATGGTTTTGCATTCTGACTCGAAATGACACCTGGTGAAGAACTAATGAGCCGCGATTGGAGCTAGTAATTGAACAATTCCTCACGCATGCTTTCAATCCTTTCCATCTATAGCCCCAAACCCAACACCAAATTAAGTTCCAGACATGCAGCTGCCCACTGCACCCATATATCATTTGCAAGATAGTCCCTCCTATTTAATTTATACTCACTAACAATTAGGCGTAGTTCCAATGTTTTCTTCAGCAAAATGCCTTTGGAGGAAAAAAGCAGGAATTCCATCCAGAAGCACAGACCAAAAAGACAACTTAACTGAGTTCTGCTAACACTGAAAAAACTGGAAACAAACCCTCATCCGCTCAATGCTCACCTTCGTAGTAAACTGAGCAGTGCATTTACCAACGTTGCTTTTTTTTGTTGGTAATTAGCTCCGAATGGATAGATCACACCTGGATAATTAGCAAAATCTACAGTAATTGTAGATACTGTCACAGTTGTATCGGAACAAGTTGTAGAGCAAAGGATTTAGCACCACTTTAATCTTTTTCATGCCTCTGGCAATTATCCAGTGCATTGGACAGTAACTTCAAGAGTGTTTTATTGTCATACGTCCCAAACTTAACCGGGCCATTTATGGCTGAAAACATATAAGGTTTAAAACATCTATGACAGTGGGCACCCCAGAAAAAGGCACATTTGGCTAAGAATAGCAGCAAATGCCTGCTAGACTCCTCTGGACTAAGAAAAGTATGGTTCAAGAAGACTCCTCCACCCATAAATTGCACATTGTCCATCTCTGTTTATAACTCAATGTGCTAGGACAGCATCACGATTAAGCTATATCAAAACCCTCTAAATGGAGACTTCATAACATAACATTTTGAATCAAGAATGAATGGATACAGAGATTTAAAAGCATCGAAACAAAACATACAATACACTGCTTGCATCCTGCAACTGTGCTACAGCTTTTCAACCTCAATCTAGATGATGCAAGGAAAACAAAACAGAAGCAACCTCACAAAGGAATAACTACTTTTCAACTGTAATATTACTCAAAAAATTCTGAAACACAATTATGTAAAATGGTGGTAGCAATCTGTAAGAGCTTTGCTGACGAATTGCCTGAAGGAACATTCTATTGAACTGGCATTGAACTGGAGATGGAATGCAAAAAGTTTAATTAAAGAAATAAAATTGAACTCTTTCAATTCTACTGAGGCAAAATAAGATACTCGTACAGACTCTTTACTCAATCTGTTCACAATCAAATTCAGAGATATTAAATAAACCATGAATATAAAAATCATAATTACCTGAATCTTCACTATCATAACAAGTTCGGCTGTACTGATGGGTGTCTGCTACTGGTAGATCTTGTGCAGATACAGGAGTGCCTCTTGGATCTGCATACAAAAGTAGTAATGGCTGATAGTGGCTCTTAATGCATCTGGTCACAACGTCCTTCCACTTGGGTCCAATCTAAATTGGAAACATTTCGAATTACGACACTGATTATTACTATACAATTTCTACTGCATCATCAGCAGTTAAAGTATCAATTGTCTTTAAACTACATTTCTCAAATCAAATCAACATAGACATGGCCTTCTTAAATTGTAAATTGTGCTCAGCCTTGTTACATGCAAACTTATTTGTAGCTAAGTGTGGTGAGGAAACTGAAGCTGTTTTATTCTGCAACAGTAGCAATCCAAAAACATCTATCTGATTGCATTGTGATCTTGGTTCTGGGAGAGAGACCTTTAATGAAAGAGAACAGGAAGCAGCACTTTGCTCGTTTGGCAATCTGAGCTTGGAACAGAATGCAGTGTTGAGGTGGAGAATGCACAAATTACATACAAACAGTAAGAAAGGCTGCAATGTCGCAGGCAAATTTGGATAACACTGCATATAACATTTGTGATACTGCTCTGAATTGGACATTGTTGTTCATAGAATTGCTGTTCTGACATCTCCACATTTTAAAGCTGCGTGTTCTCTTTAAAGAAAACCAAATTCAGAGTCTGGGGTATGTTCTTTTTTTGAAAGATTCATTCAGATATGACTGTCAGAATACCCAGTTCAAAACACCATTCTAAAACAAGTATGGAGGAAGCAAAGACATGAGCTAAGCATTAAAAATAATGCATATGAAAAGGCTGTCAACATTATTCATGTGCTCATATTATTGCCTACCCTGAAGCAATCAGCCACTGAGGCCAGCAATAAGAATAACTCTTGGACTAGATTGCAGTGACAAGATGTGATATTTTAGGAAAAGATCACCTACCTCTTTCACATGAGCATCATCAAAATACATCCATTTGCGAATTTTTGTTTGGAGGAAGAAGGTAGAATAGTGTTTGCCATAGTAACACACCATGCCGACCAAATAAAGCTCTGTATGCTTAGCTTTGTCATCCGTCACTCGATAGAATAGCTGTCAAATAAAAGGATATCCTTTGGAGCATGGAATTGTGACAGGCTATTTTTAAACCAGCCTCGGTTAACCACATTGAGAAAATTTCAAGTCATCCTAGTTAATATCACGTTTTTTTTTAGAAAACAAAATGGTGTTCCTTATCAACAAGTTAAAGCTGCAAATATTGTTTAAATTATTTGGAGTCAAACAAATTAGCCAGTTGCGTACAAATCAATGTCTACAGTGAAACCACATGGTGCTCTATTTGCTCTAGTTGTGATCTTGTTAAATATGACGCCATATTATATGTAAAAAGATATGCACGTTTTGCCAAAGGGATTTATCAGACATTATCAATTAATGAATTGTAACACACACACATACATATATATATATATATATATGCGAATTTGAATATATATATGAAGAAGCATTTCTCCAGTCAAAGGAGGTTTATGGATTTCTCAATCCCAGAGTGCTCAGTCAAAAACTGCTTTCAAAGATGAGTTTGACAGTTATGAATAAATAGAGCAGAATTATGGACTTCAGATAGTCCTTCAGCCATTAACCTGTTGAATGACAGAACAGTCTCAAGGGGGCTTAATGGCCCCCTATTCCTTAAGAGGGAGAAGGAGGGGGAGGGTGGGGAATAGCTGGAAATAAGTTAAATTAAATCTGCAGTTAATATTATGTTTTTGTTATCTTTGGTATAGCATTGTTTTTCAAGTGTCTTAAAAGCCACAACAATCCCCACAAAAACAGAGGCAGCTTTCTAGTTAACATCTAGTTTAATTCTAAAGATATCACCATCTTCGGTGTTGTTTACACTGGTTCTTTTATCAATCGTAATGAAACCTTAAAGAACTGGGGTCTTTCTGGTCTCACCCTGCCTCAGATGTGAAGGGCCGATTTTGCTGACTGCTTTAACATGGAATCAGGCAGCAAGATCCTCGCAGCGATAAAGCCCGACATTGTAAAAAGGCCTGGTCCACACAGTTTGGCAGCTTTTAGCACAAGCAAATATAAGGGTAAGTCCTTGTCCTGTGCAAGAGCCACTAATTGATATTTGTACCTTTTATATATTCTAACATTTTAAAAACTATGAAAATGAAGCAAATAATTACATTTTTTAAAAATAAGGTTAATTCAAAACACACTAAAACAGTAAACTAATGTAAATTAATTTTGATAATTCACCTTGCTCTTTGTTTCCTAATCTACAAAGATGAATGTGGTCTCTGATCCTATTCCATGACTGGCCTGTATTTGAACCAAAGGGTGATTTTCCAAGTGCAATGCTAGGGAATCTCAGCAAGACTGGATTCTACTGGTACCATTCATGGAGAATCCAGCCACGGAGCGTCATGACAACTGCAATGCCAACCGTCACTAAGTAAATCTAAGACTTTTAATGGGTTTCTGTCCAGAACCTATCATTGGAATGGCTGAAATGCTAGCGCTTCCAAAGATTCATCTTAATATGGAGACACATGGAACTGCAGATGTTGGAATCTTTAGTAAAACATAACGTGCTGGAGTAAGTCAGCGGGTCAGGCAGCATCTGTGGAGGGAATGGGTAGGCAACGTTTCAGGTCAGGACCCTTCTGGTTAAAACCCAAAACATCAGCTATACTGCCTATACTTCCACAGATGCTGCCTGAACCGTTGGGTTTCTTCAGTACTTTGTGTTTCACTTCATAATAATATGTTTGAATGAATGACTTAAACTTTGATGGAAGTTGATTGAGTGGGCTGACATTATAGGGTAAGATATAAGTGTTGAGCTTATGTGTGATTTTACAGCGAATCCAACAGCATAAAGATCACTTGGTATACAGGGCAGTGTATAATTAATTATATTTCAGTTTTTCATTAGTTTTCAGCCAATACAGGTTAACTGACATGGCCTCTAGAAAATATACACAAGAAAACCACACTAACAACTAAAAGGGAATAATTACCATGTCTACAGGTGTGATTTTATTTTATTAATTTATCATTTATTTCGAAATTCCACCTGAAGAGAGCTCCAAGAGAAGTCTCATGCAATTCCAGACTTACAAGTTTCAGATCCATGTCACATACCATCATTAATGCAACGGCAAGAACAAATATGTGCAACTGCGTGCAAAATAACTGAATACAATAACTCTTTTTCCAAATACCGAATTGAAATTTGAAAAGAAAAGTGAAACAGCTTGAGATGCAAACCTCACGCTAAATCCAAATTTTATGCATCAGTAAATCTCACTGTTCCAACTCTTTCCATGTTAGCTGAATTTTCGCCTTTAGTAATTCCTACATCAAACGCCAACTCACAGCAGTGCATAATATTTTACAAATGTGATGCAGGGAATTTTGGCAAATAACTGATGCATCAAATGGATTCACTATTTCACCCAATGTTTTGAAGCCTCCTGTTGCCAAAAGACTACTGTAGCTCAGACAAACAGATCCATCATTACCAAAATATTCCGGTTCGTGTTTCTTATACTTCTCCACAGTGAACTCCACATTCACTAATTAGCTTGTGCCTTTGTAACTTGCTGCTCCCATCTATGCAGCTTACAGTCTCTGTCATTGCACACCACAACATATAACTTTCTTCTCTTTCATCCATGTCATTAATACTCTTTCAAAATGTTTAATACTTAATACTTAGGCAATGTGGCACTTGTCACATCCAGAGTATTCTTTCTTTCTTTTTAATTGCTATATCTCACCCCCAACCAGTCAACAAAGTTATGTTGAATTCCATGAACCTTTATTTTTTGATAATCTCCGAGGTTGGATCTTCGTCTGGAAGTCCATTACTTCAGATGTTAAAAAAACTATTGGGCGACTGGCCTTTAGGCATTCTTAAGACAAACATGGTCCACTTATTTCATGCACATCGATTCTCATTGTTCGTACTTACTTGTCCTAGAATTCGGGTAATTTACTCACTACATATAAAACATATTTTGCCAAGTTTGACTCTCCCTTCTTCAATATCTACAGTAAAAAATTTGAGTTTGGAGAGTTTTGGAAAATTATAACCAAAATATCTTAAATTCACTTACTACCTTCTTTGTGAGACCCGGTATTACAAATAAGTTAACAATTCCAATGCCCTGTCGTGGAAGTTTGACTATTTTAAGTCTCTTATCACCACTTATTTTTTATTTCATATGAGCATCTTGTACTGCTGGCATATTGCTCTTACTTCATTTTGCAAAGTGCATACGTCACAGGTATTGCATTTCATTTACATTCAGCAATAACACTGATAACCATCTTACATCTCCAAGTTTGAGGCATGTTCCAAGACTGTGAATAACATCTTCGGCAAGATCAGAATGATCCGAGTCCCAGACCAGACCAATAGTGATTATCTCAGGAGAGTTCATCAATACTTTACGGATTCTAATCTTCTCACCACAGTTGCTCTGTAAAGAAAATTAGATTGTTATTAAAATAAATTATTTTAATGATACTGACAAAACTACCTAGTAATGCAGTAGGCAATGAAATCTCAAAGTGCAGTTCTAACTGCAGATGAAAGCTTATATAACACGACACGTAGCACAGCATTGTACTCAACAGGTGCAGCATCAATGCAGTCAGCTGCCAAATTCAATGAAGTCATATGGTGAGTTCCCAATCACATCAATCAAGGACAAATGACAATGAACAGGCATGAACAGGAACATGGTCAAAGAAAAATATCATTTCCAGTTTCCCCTCTGCAAACTCATTAATTTTTGGATTAAATCAATTAAAGATAGTTAAGTAATGTTCTGCTTAAACAACTGATATAATAAATAATGTTAAAATAAAGTACTCCAACAACTTAGTAAAGAACAGAGTTACGAAACCAGTAAAGAGCCATGTTCAACATTTAATTTGCCAAGTCAACTGAGTGTAATAAATGGGATTGTATCCCTGTCTGACTGAGGGAGGGGAATGCAGAAAATAGTCAGCCTGCCAAACTTGCTTTTAATCTCCAGCCAGAAACTCCATTGGTGGTGTTTCATTTGTGAAGCTTGAAGAAAAATTAAAAATAATCAGACTAATTAACAATACATCTGTAGTAACTTGCATTAATAAAAGATGAGTATTCCACACTCTGTGCAATTAAAAAAATATTACAGATACAGAATACTTGGAAAACTTACATAATTGCAAAAATCAAAAAATATAAACATTGAAATGAACTATAAATTTAAGCTCTGCTTTTATTTCAGATTGCTAGCATCTGCAGTTTTTAGCTTTTCAATGCAAATTTGTTATTTGTTTGTTTTCTGTACTTCACAATATACTGGACTTATGTAAGCAAGTAATAAAAGCTATCTCAAGTGTTATAGGTTATATAGAAACATAGAAACATAGAAAGTAGGTGCGAGAGTAGACCACCAGGCCCATCGAGCCCGCACCGCCATTCGCTCATGGCTGAACACTAAACAGACACCCTTACCCACAAACAGTAGACACAAGACACAGAACACAAGACACTACCCTCCCCTTTATATTGCTATCACCCCTCTCCACCCCAAGAACCGCGTGATCTCCTGGGGGAGGCAAAAAACCGGATAAAAACCCAGGTCCAATTCGGGAAAAAAATCCGGGAAATTCCTCTCCGACCCCAATCCAGGCGATCGACACTTGTCCAGGAGATCACTCAGGTCTTACTATACTAACCATACCTAGGTCCATATCCCTGCCCTCTCCCCGTAGCCCCTTATCCCCTTGGCAGCTAAAAAAACATCTATTTTAGACTTAAATATATTTAATGTTTCTGCTTCCACTGCTCCCTGGGGCAGTGAATTCCATAAATTAACCACCCTCTGGGTGAAGAAGTTCTTCCTCATCTCAGTTTTAAAAGAGCCCCCTCTTATTCTACAACTATGTCCCCTAGTTCTAGTTTCCCCGATCATTGGGAACATCCTCGGTGCATCCACCCGATCAAGGCCCCTCACGATCTTATATGTTTCAATGAGATCGCCTCTCATTCTTCTAAACTCCAAAGAGTAGAGTTCCAGCCTACTTAACCTTTCCTCATATGTCAATCCCCTCATTGCAGGAATTAATCTTGTAAACCTTCGCTGCACTGCCTCCAGGGCCAGTACATCCTTTCTTAAGTATGGACCCCAGAACTGTACACAGTATTCCAAATGTGGTCTCACTAATACTGTGTACAGCTGCAGCAAGACCTCCGTGTTTTTATACTCAATCCCCCTAGCAATAAAGGCCAAAACTCCATTGGCCTTCCTGATTGCTTGCTGCACCTGCATACTAACTTTTAGTGATTCATGTACTACTACCCCTAGATCCCTTTGCGTTGCATTACAACGCAGCTCCACCTCATTTAGAAAATAACTTGCCCTATCATTTTTTTTCCCAAAGTGAATGACTTCACATTTATTAGTATTAAATTTCATCTGCCAAGTTGTTGCCCACTCACCTAGCTTATCTATATCCTTTTGCAAACTCTTCCTATCCTCCTCATCCCCTACTTTTCCTCCCATTTTTGTATCGTCCGCAAATTTTGATATATTACACTTGGTTCCCTCCTCCAAATCATTTATATAAATTGTGAACAACTGGGGTCCCAGCACCGACCCTTGCGGAACCCCGCTAGTTACCGGTTGCCATCCCGAGTATGAACCATTTATCCCCACTCTCTGCTTCCTATTTGTTAGCCAATCCTCTACCCATGCTAATATATTACCCCCAATCCCATAATTTTTTATTTTTAGCAATAGTCTCTTATGTGGCACCTTGTCAAAAGCCTTTTGGAAGTCCAAGTATACCACATCCACCGGTTCCCCTTTATCCACCCGGGTTGTTACTTCCTCAAAGAATTCGAGCAGATTCGTTAAACAGGACTTCCCCTTCACAAAACCATGCTGGTTCTGTCCGATGAAGTCATGTTTATCCAAGTGCCCCGTTAGTGTTTCTTTAATAATTGTCTCTAACATTTTACCCACCACCGATGTTAGACTAACCGGTCTATAGTTACCCGCCTTCTGTTTACTTCCTTTTTTAAATATAGGTGTTACATTGGCCATTTTCCAATCCACTGGGACCGTTCCTGCCTCCAGGGAGTTTTGGAAAATTATCACCAATGCATCCACAATCCCCACCGCTATCTCCCTCAAGACCCTTGGATGTAATCCATCAGGCCCAGGGGATTTATCCTCCTTCAGTCTCATTAATTTCCCTAATACCACCTCCTTGGTGATCTTAATAGTATTTAGCTCCTCCATTCCTACCGCCCCCTGTTTATCCAGCGTTGGAATATTTTTTGTGTCTTCTATGGTGAAGACTGATACAAAATACTCGTTTAATGCCTTTGCCATTTCCATGTTCCCCACCAACAACTCTCCAGTCTCACCCTCCAATGGACCAACGTTCACCTTAGCCACCCTTTTTCTTTTTATATAGCTATAAAAACTCTTACTATTAGTTTTTATGTTGTTCGCTAAATTCCTTTCATAGTCTATTTTCCCCGTCTTAATTAATCTCTTAGTTATTTTTTGCTGACCTTTAAATGCTTCCCAATCCTCTACCCTCCCACTATCTCTAGCTACCTTATATGCCCTTGCCTTCAGCTGAATACTATCCTTTATAGTTTTACTGAGCCATGGCTGACTGTTCTTTCCCTTACCCCTTTTTTTCTTCATAGGAATAAATTTTTCTTGAAGGTTATACAGTAGATCCTTAAACGTACACCACTGCTCATGTACCGTCTTATTCTTGAGTCTGCTATCCCAGTCAACTTTGATCAGCTCAGTCCTCATACCTTCATAATCCCCCTTATTTAGACTCAGTACCCTAGCCTGAGTTTCAACCTGCTCCCCTTCTATTTGAATATGGAATTCGACCATATTGTGGTCACTTGTTCCCAACGAGTCCCTAACTATGACATTTTTAATTAATCCTGCTTCATTACACAGGACCAGATCCAAGATTGCCTCCCTCCTTGTCGGTTCTGTGACATACTGTTCTAGGAACCCGTCTCTAATACATTCTATAAACTCTTCCTCTAGTCTACCCTGCCCAGTTTGGTTTGCCCAATTAATATGAAAATTGAAGTCCCCCATGATTACAGCAGTTCCCTTTTTACATGCGTCAACTATTTGCAGATTTATGTTCTGACTAACAGCGTCACAGCTATTTGGAGGTCTATAAATTACACCCACTAGTGTTTTTTTCCCCTTGTTATTCTCTATCTGTACCCAAGATGTTTCACTATCCTGATCCTTCAACGCAATATCCTTCCTCTCTATTGCCGTTATTCCCTCCCTTATTAAAAGGGCCCGAGTACCCCTCTATATTTAACTCCCAATCCTGATCCCCTTGCAGCCATGTCTCCGTAATGGCCACGATATCATAACTATATGTACTTAATTGCACCGTTAATTCATTTATCTTATTTCGAATACTCCGTGCATTTAGATACAGCACTTTCAGATGATTTTTACTACCCTTCCTTTCTGTTTTTGCCCCTTTTACATCTAGAGCTTTATCTTCACACATTCTGGATCCTCCTGTCACATTTTGATTTTCCGTTTCCCCACTGATACCCTGCTCTATTTCCTCTACCCCTGCCGTTATTACCCCCCTTGATACCTCCCCCCCGCTACTTAGTTTAAAGACCTCTCTACTGCCCTAGTTATATGATTTGCCAGGACCCCAGTCCCAGCACCGTTCAGGTGAAGTCCGTCCTTACAGAACAGATCCCCCCTGTCCCAGTACTGGTGCCAGTGGCCCAAGAAACCAAACCCATTTTTCCCACACCAGTCTTTGAGCCACGCATTCAGCTTTTTAACTTTTCGTACCCTCGCCGATTTGGCCCGTGGCTCAGGTAGCAATCCGGAGATCAGTACCCTCGAGGTTCTGCTTTTTAATTTATTCCCTAACTGCTCAAACTCGTTCAGCAGATCCTCCTTCCTCGTCCTTCCTATGTCATTGGTCCCCACATGGACCACGACCACTGGATCCTCCCCCTCACTCTGCAAATTTCTCTCCAGCATCGCAGAGATATCCTTAACCCTAGCACCGGGTAGGCAACACAGCCTTCGGGACATGTTCTGCTGGCCGCAGAGAACCTTATCTACCCCCCGAATAATACTATCCCCTATCACCACGGCATTTCTTCTAACTCCCCCCTCTTGAATGGCCCCCTGATCCACGGTGCTGCAGCCAGGTTGCTCATCCCTCCCACAGCCCCTGATCCCGTCCTCACATTGAGTAAGAGCCTCGGTCATGCTCGTCAGGGACAAGGGCTGTGGCTCCTGCCGCATCTCCTCCTGGTTCCCCCTACCTGCCTCGCTTATGGCCACACCTTCCTTTCCCTGCTCACTAACTACTGAATTAGTTAAACTGGTCGGTGTGACCATCCCCTGGCACAAAACATCCAGGTAATACTCCCCTCCCTGATGCACCGCAGCGTATGAAGTTGGGTCTCCAGCTCATCAATGCGGAGCTCGAGTTCTGCTAGCTTCAAACACTTACTGCAGCTGTAGGGATCATCTACACCATCTACATCAATGGTGTCGACAAATTCCCACATCTCACAGTATTGGCACATCTCCTGGCCGCCCATCTTATATTATCCCAATGTTTTGTTTGCTAGCGATTTATGCAGCGTGTTAAAAGCCAACGCAACATTTTGTAGATTTAAGTTTATCATTGTAACGGAGCAAAAAATGGAAAAGAGCTCCAACTTTAAGTCTGAAACATTTAATAGCTAAATTTGCAACTTCTACAGATCTGGTCACTGTGATCATTGATAGGATATTAGCCAAAAAGCTGGAGAAACTCAGCGGTCGAGACCCTTCTTCAGTCTGAAGAAGGGTCTCGGCCCGAAACGTTGCCTATTTCCTTTGCTCCATAGATGCTGCCTCACCCGCTGAGTTTCTCCAGTATTTTTGTCTACCTTTGATTTTCCAGCATCTGCAGTTCCTTCTTAAACATTGATAGGATATTGTTCATCATGATATGCCATAGACATGTTCAACAGGAAATGGATATAGACATGACTTTTTTAAATAACCTTTCTAATTAATTAATGGCAATTATTGACTAGCAGTTAGGAGCAATTGAATGCAAAACACTAATTTCACATTTATAAACAGAAAATGCTAAAAACATTCAGCAGGTCAGGCAGCATCCGGTGGAATGAGAAAGAGAGTTCTAATGAAGGCGCTTTGACCTGAAACCTGACCTACTGAGTATTTCCAGCATGTTCTGGCTTTAGCTTAGATTTCCAGCATCTGCAATTTTTCTAATGTTCACACAATTTTCAGGGTTTGGCATCCACTTAGGTAACCGCAAATTTATTCACACATTTTGGATTTCTTTCAATGTCCATAAAAATATATATCAAGAAATCTTCCGACACCCCCAGCTAGCATGATCTAAAGCAAGGTCTCCATCATATGCCATAAGTCGGTGGCACAGTGGGGCAACGGCAGAGTTGTTGCCTAATAGTGCCAGAGACCTGGGTTCGATCCTGATTACGGATGCTGTCTGTACGTTCTCCCTATGACTGCGTTTCCTCCAGGTGCTCTGGATTCCTTCCAGACTTACAGGTTTGTAGGTTAATTGGCATCGGTAAGTTGTAAAATGGGCCCTAGTGTGTGCAGGTTAGTGTACACGGTGATCGCTGGCTGGCGTGGAATTCGTGGGCCAAAGGGCCTGTTTTTGCGCTGTATCTGCCAAAAATGGAATATTCCGATCACTGACGAGCAGAATATAAACTTTAGTCTGAAGTGTATTTAGTATCAAACTGACTCCCAGACCAGCATCAATTTTTTTTAATGTAAGAGAGATATCAGAAATGAGAGAAAAGAAAACAAGTGAGATATCTGAAACTTAAAGGATCACTTTTAAATACATTTTTCAAATGGTTTGCAAAGTTATTTCAGAAAAATCTTAATACTTTTGAAAAATTGATAATGAATATCTTATTCAAAAAAGGAAGCTCCCCAGTTATTTAAAGATTGTTTAAAATTAGACTGAAAAGTAAATAAAAAACAACACTTTTCCCACAAGGATAATACATGTATAATTTTCCAGTACTAAAACTGCATTTGGATACTGAAACCACCTCAGTAAAACTGAACAAAATTAATAGGTCAGGTCCTATTTCTTTTATCATCACTCTTCCACTTTGGTCCAAGCAGCAGACGGAAATGGTTTGCAGCCACGGCTGAACTTTTCACTCCCAACAATCAACTGCAGTCATTGAGATTCTATTCACATTCTCATTCTGTCCTCCAATGGAAGCAAATATCACCATGGAGCTGGACAGTTTTAACACAAAGGAGCACCTACTTGCATTTAATTGAGTTTTGAACAGATTTTATAATAGCACAGTAACAAAGCAAAGATACTGTGATGCAAGCAAACAAGATCATCTGAAATTGATTAAACTATATTACAAAACAATAATTCTCTGGACATATTTTTATTTTTAAACATTCTTTGTTCATTTTTGTCCCATGTACTTAAAAAATGATCTTGCTCTTAAGCAAAGAAAAGTAAGACACTAAAGGTGCAGGCTAATCAACTGGATGTCGTTCTGCAGTGCAGAACCATTGAACTGAATTTCCCCGGGCGAAAAATGGAATATTTTGATCACTGATTTGATCAGATCTGTCCAACCAACCATAAAGGACAAGCAACTAATTTTCAATCAATTCTGCAGAAGGAAACCACCACTCACAGACTTGTTATTCATCCTATAATCCACAGAACTAAAAAAATTACTTTGCATCGTAGGAGTTTTGGGAAATAGAAGCATGATGAGAAGGGTGAATTTAGAACTATTATCACCTGCATCGTTAAGGTACAGACATCCAAGTATAGAATTCCTTTGAATTTAAGACAGCATAACTAATGTTAAACAAGAGTGAATTGACACATACCGGACAGTTCCTAAGATCACCCATTGTGCTTGCATTCTGCAGAAGCTCTCCAAACATGTCAGGCGTCGGTTTCTCACGTCTTTCCATCATTCGAATTGCTTGATTACTAAACAAAGAGACAAAGAGACTGGAATTGGTTCCCATGAAAGGCAACAAAGGCTCTGCAGGACAGCAGACACGCTGACAAGTAAATAAATTTATTTCCTGAAATGGGGAGATTAAGCTTCATCATGTATTAGACAATGCTATTCTATTCCAATTAAAACCTGGGTAGGTGATGAGGGTCAAACAACGTGCATTGGGATCCTTTGGGATCAGGGTACACTCAAGAAGCAATTGGAGTTAAGGCAGGTGCAACCCTGGTTATACAGCCAGAGAATAAGAGGCAAGGGACGGATTGGGCGGGAATAGAGGAAGAGAAAAGCAGGGAGGTGAGGGCGAGAGAGAAAAGAACGAGAGGGCGAGAGAGAAGAGAGCGGGAGGAAAGAGGGAGAGAGGGAAGAGGGAGAGAGGGAAGAAGGAGAGAGGGAAGGACACCATCACATCCTATTGGGCCTGAGACTTGCTAATGGGGAAGGCTCATTGTGCACTGCTTTCGGTGTGCTTGTAGTGGGCAGGGGTTTGAGGGTGTGACATATGGTGGGTGATTCTTGTGGGCAAGTGGACAACAAGCCTCATTGCAATTAACAAAAAGGTTGTGGGAGAAGCATAGGGTCAACGGGCCGAACTAACTAAGCTAGTTATTGTATGAACTAATATTGAAAGAAGCAGTGAAGAAAATATACTCTATAATCAGTATGCCCAAATTCTGTGTGGTAGTTATATTTATATATCCTTTTAATCACTTATGTAATGCCAGTGCACACTGCTTCAATCGCAGACTTCTGATCCTTGTGTAAAATAAAATATTTATTCTGTTCCATTTCTTAATCCCTGGATTTAATCTTAAATCTATGACTCTCTCATTTTATCCAAATCAACCGCTGAAAATAATCTGTTTTTATCTTTTTTGTACTATTTCTTCATAAATTTAAACATCTTGGATAAATCACCCTATAATCTCTGTTCTATCCCAATCAATCACAAGTATCCATGTCTTTTTACATTTGCATTTTGTCATATAAACAGCATCCGTCAGCTGCATTGTGCTCTCTCCATTTTTCAAACATCTTAGATTTGGCACCCAGATCACATACTCTGCTTTTTAGTTTTGTCATCCAAAACTAAAATCTCACAGCTCTTCCACATCATGCACAATTCTAATTATATGTATTTTTTTAATCAATATGTACACATTCCAATTGTTGAAAGTGAATTCTGTCCACCACTTATTTTTCACCATTCCATCACCTTTCCAATATCCCCATTTTATGTTTTAGTGTCATAGAGTGATACAGTGTGGAAACAGGCCCATCGGCCCAACTTGCCCACACCAGCCTACATGTCCCAGCTGCACTAGTCCCACCTGCCCGCATTTGGTCCATATCCCTCCAAACCTGTCCTATCCATGTGCCTGTCTGTTTCTTAAATGTAGGGATATTCCCTGCCTCAACTTTGGCAGCTTCTTCCATACACCCACCACCCTTTGTGTGAAAAAGTTACCTCTCAGATTCCTATTAAATCTTTTCCCTTCACGTTAAACCTCTGGTCCCCGATTCACCTACTATGGGCAAGAGACTCTGATCTACCTGATCTATTCCTCTCATGATTTTATACACAGGTTTTGGGTACATTTGTGAGCCTTAATAAAGTCGTCTGCAATACGTCATGGTTGGTTACACAAGGAAATACTCTCCAACAGCTTGGATGAGAACAACTCCAAAAACTCTTGAGATGCTCAAGGTCAAAACAGCTCCCTTGTTGGGCATCCCATCAAATCGCCCTAAATGGTTATTTCTTCCATCACCAGCACAAAGTAGTCCTTCTTCATACCATCCACAAAATTTACTGAGCACACTCTAACTAGAGGAACAACACCCACCAAACCCACAAGTTCTATTATCAAGAAGAACAAGGGCAGCAGGCACATGAGAACACTGCTCACAGGTTCCCTCACAAGTTGCACACCATCCTGACTTGCAAATACATTGCAATTTCTTCACTGTCTGGAACACAATAATAAACAGTACCTCAAGAGCAACTTCAACCGAAGGATTGTGGCAGTTCTAGGAACAATCAAGCAACAATCAGTTTTATTCGTTGGTGGTGAAGGAGCCCACCACCAACTTTGAGGACAATTAAGGATGAGCAATAACAGGTGGCCTTGCCACCAATGCCCAAATCCCTAAAACCAATCAGTAAACATATTCTGGCCCTACACTGAAGTTATTTCGATAGAAGAGTCCCAAGCAGAACATTGATATCCTTAACTATAATCATGTGTTTCTTCATAGCTAGTTTTTAATCTAATTTGTTAACTATCTCCAAATTATGCATCCATTTGTCAATCAATGATCGTTAATTTAGTACATTGTCTAAATGTTCATGTAATTCATGTGACATTTTTTCCCATTCATCACCTCAAATAACTCAATCACATGTGCAAAGCAAAATCTTCCTTTCTTAAATTGAGGTTGGTTCATTTCAGATATTTTTTCCCCTCATCTAAATTTGTACGAATACTTTTAATAATATTTCTCTATCACAAAGAGAATATTTTAGAATCTTTTTAAAGATAAAATTATCAAAGTACAAATTTAGATGATGGAAAATAATCTGAAATGAACCAACATGGATCTATGCCAACTAGCCTGTAATTTTCTGGGCCAGCGTGTCAATATATTTTTCTCATTCTGGCTCACATTCATTAAGAACCCTGAACTTGCTACAACTTTCCAACTTCCTCTTCAGGATTGCTGATGAATCCCACTCAGTCCACCACTTTGTTTACTTGATGGTTAACTATGCTCTGTAATAATTTATTTTGATTTATCATGTCATTTCAGTGTTAAATCCTTCCACTATATGATCTTGTTCTGTATTCATTGTTTAATGGCCGACAATATTTTACTCTTCATTCAATATTCAATTCTTTTCCATTCTTACCCTTAGCTGCAATTACCAGTTCCTACTTTCTCTTAACTTTTATTTACTCACTGTCCGTTAGTATTGATTTTATTAGTGGCTTAAGGGTGATAGACCTCCTTATATTCCTAGTTTCCTTATTTTACAACTTTTCAATCCTTTTTCCATTATCTGAGTAATGATGCACAATCCTTTATACCAATGTCTCATCACACCACATTCCCAAGTCTGTCCTTTTCCAGTCTGGTGTCTGTGCCGTAAAATATTCCCTCTTCTTGCATAGCTGAAAACTTTAGTACATTGTGATCACAACTCTTGAGCCTTCCACTCACATGTCAAGCATTTATCCAAATCATTGGTTATTTATAAAGCAAACAAGTAAGGTTCCTGCTGGCAAAATGAGTTTGTGCAAGGAGTCCTGTCTTTTCACAAATTCCAATGACCTTTGCCTGTATTCCCCTTTGAAGAATGTCGCCAATTTTAGAGCACACCACTGTGCAAATTCATAACATGCATCTAAGACTAATTGTACATGATGCAGTAAACAGAGCAAAGTCAGCATTTCAAAGACACTCCCTGTTTAAAGATTTTGAGATAGACTGCCAAAACATACCACAAATACTGCAACATTTATTATTAGATAGGATTCCTCATCAGCAAAAAATATTTTTCCTGCAACCACAGCACTTTAAAAGTTTATGATCCCAATTTGATGAGTAGGGTCATGTTTTATGAACGCAAACTCAACATAGTTTGATTTCCATTCTCGTTTATACTTGTGTTTAAAATGCAGGTTTCTGGTTTCAGAATGTGAAATTGTACACGGATTCATTCACCAGCATATGACGGGAACAATGTACTTCTTATAATAAGCTTTCTCACTTTTTATTTACCTCCAATATACTAATGTTACTTTGTGCACAAAAGTTATTATTGTAAGGTACAAGTTTAATACAATGAATCTTAGCAATAGCTTACCATAATGCCGTTGTAGAAATGTAGTTCACCATCTGGATAAAAGGCAGTGGGTCAGATGTTGCACCACAGCTGGTACAAACACACTGCAAGGAAAAAAAATATTCCATGCCAGCCATCAGACAAGTCAAACATATTAACAGGTTTTCAAGTGAAATTCCAATATTGCACGTCATAAAGTTAAATATACTTGGATTATTTGGTCATTTAACCTAGTTCTAGATTCTTCACAAGACAAAGCCTCCTCTCTGTATCCACCCAAATCAAAACCCCTCAGGATCTTATGTCCTTTTTTGATTTTCCAAAAATCTAGACAGTAGCTTACTGTGCTCACCTTTCCTCAGAAGGCACCCTGCCCATTTCAATTACTAGTTTTCTACTCACGCCAATGTGTTAATTCTTCCACTATGAATAAGTTCAAACAGGACGTCCCATTCCCAAAACCATGTTGACTACCTGATTATCTTGAATTTTTCTCATATTCTCTGCTTCCATATCTCTAATAATAGTTTCTAACATTAACTTTCGAACCGATAATGAAGTAACTGGGAAAAGGAAAGAACATTTATAATATTTTGGATTATCCTAATAAACACCAATAATTGTTCACAAAATGCAAAACATTAAGAGATAAACTTCAGTACCTAACATAACTGATATTGTAGAGAAAACTGATTTTGACTCAAAAAGAAAGCTGAAAACATAGAAGTAGTGGAAAACATTTTTTAAATCTGACTTTACCAATCTAAAAAGTAAATTATTCTTACCTGCTCAAACAAAGTCATAGCAAATTTCTGGTGTGGAATACAGTGCTTCGCTGTGCAAATGTCCTCCTTCGTTTCATCAGCAATGTGAAAGTGTATTCGCATGAGGATATTTTCCTGTAAAAAGTATAATTTTATACATGCTGATGGTTCTCCACAGATGAAGATGGAGCAATCAAATCTGAATTACAGCACACAAAAGTAAAAGCAGAAGGTTTCACAATGATGTTGAGTAAGATTCATGTAAAAAAATTCTACCCATTTTACTACATTATACCAGTTGTGAATTCTGAGGTGCATAACTGCAAATATTGATTTATAATATGTGGCGATGTTAAGTATGCGATTGCAACATTCTATGTTACACATTTAGTGTACATCTACTAGTCTCTTTAGGTGATTCAATGTTCTCAGTAATGTCGGATTAATGTTAGACTAGCTGGATTGCATTTGTACTGGGATTGTATAGCCTCAACGAGCCAAATGACAATGCTGTATCCATTCTGTCATAAAGCAAGATTACTGCTCACAATTACTTAACAAAGTACAAAGCACAAATATTTGCAAAATCTGATAAATGGATACCTGCATTGAATATCAAATATTCAGTTCAGAATAACAGAATAAACAACCCCCCATCACACTCTATTACATAAACAAAGAAAGAAGCTTCTTTTTTTTAAAAATATTTTTTATTGGAGATAAGTACACAACATATTATCATCATTACCAGTCTTACATTTTTAAATTGATAATATTGTCAATTATTATTACATTGTCTCCAATACCTTTTGCCTTTTTTTGTTTTTTTTAAACTAGATAGAACTAAAAAGATAGATGAAGTAAAGAAAGAAAAGAGAAAGGAAAAAAAAAAAAATAATAATAATAAAAGAAAACAGAAAAGAAAAAGATAGTTAAAGAAGAATAGAAAAATGTATTAAGATAAAAAACTTTGTTCGAGATATATTCGTACATTTCAGAGTATAACATTTCATCCATTCTTTAGCCCGAGTGTTAGTCAGGTTCCTGTGCTGAACCATTCTGACCCTTTAAATAATCAATAAAGGGAGACCATGTTCCAACATCGGTGAGACCAAGCGGAGGCTTGGCGATCGTTTCGCCGAACACCTCTGGTCGGTCCGCAATAACCAACCTGAACTCCCGGTGGCTCAGCACTTCAACTCCCCCTCCCATTCCGTATCTGACCTCTCTGTCCTGGGTCTCCTCCATGGCCACAGCGAGCAACACCGTAAATTGGAGGAAATGCACCTCATATTCCGCTTGGGCAGTCTACACCCTGGTGGCCTGAACGTTGAATTCTCCCAATTCTGCTAGCCCTGGCTGTCCCCTCCCCTTCATCAGCCATCTGGTTGTCTCCTCCCCTCCCCCCACCCTCGGGCTCCTCCTCCTCCTTTTCCTTTTTTCCTTTCTTCTCCCCACCCCCTATCAGTCTGAAGAAGGGTTTCGGCCCGAAACGTTACCTATTTCCTTCGCTCCATAGATGCTGCTGCACCCGCTGAGTTTCTCCAGCATTTTTGTGTACCTTCCAACAAATAATTCCTGTTTGTCCAACAGGGAAAATCTGATTCTTTCCACGTTTAAGGTCTCCGTCATTTCTATAATCCACATTTTGATTGTGGGGGTTATAGGGCCTTTCCAAAATTTTAGAATTAATTTTTGTCCCGTTATTATACTATAATCAATAAAGTTTCTTTGTGTTGTTGTAAATGTTTGATTTAATTCTAATGTTCCGAGTATTATTAATTTTGGATCCGGGTCCAATTGTGTGCTGGTCACTTTAGATATTATACTGAAAATATTTACCCAGAATTTTTTAATTTTTATACAGTTTGCAAACATATGAGATAAGTTAGCTTCTAAATGTTGACATATATCACATATAGGTGAGATATGTTGAAAGATTTTATGTAATTTTGTTTTTGAATAATGTAACCTATGTATTACTTTAAATTGTATTAAAGAATGTCTGGCATTTAATGAACATTGATGTATGTGTTGTAAACTTTCTTCCCAAGTATCTTTCGTTATTATTTGATTTAATTCTTTTTCCCATGTTTGTCTGTGTAAGTCCGTCGATGGAATGTCACTGTCTAATAAAATATTATATATATAAGATATTAATTTTTCTGTATTAGGATGTTTATTCCAACATTCATCAAGAATTTCTGAATTTCTAATTCAAAAATTTTGAGTATTCGATTTTACATAATCTCTGAGTTGAAGATATCTGAAAAAATCATTTCCTCGAAGTCCATAAGTCTGTTGCAACTCCTGAAATGTAAGAAAAGTGCCTTCCTTGTAAAGTTGTCCCATATTTTTAATTCCATAATTCTTCCATTGTGTAAAACCCCTGTCCAACCATGAGGGCTTAAACAAAGGGTTATTCACAATTGGAAGAAAAAGTGATAAGTTATCTAATTTTAATGTCTTTTTTAATTGTTTCCAAATTTGTATAGCACTAAATATTAAAGGGTTTTCCATATAATTTTTTTTGTTTAATTTAGACGTAGCAAATAATATCGAGCCGATATCAAAAGGTAAACAATCTTCCTTTTCCATTTTTAACCAATCTGGTTGTTGATCTATTTCTTCCAACCAGAAATTCATATTTTTAATATTAACTGCCCAAAAATAAAACAGAAAGTTTGGTAAAACCAAGCCTCCATTTATTTTTGATTTACACAAATGTCTTTTGTTTATCCTATGATTCTTATAATCCCAGATAAAATCATTAACAATGGAATCCAATTTTTTTTTAAAGTTTTTTGACAAATATATCGGAATTGTCTGAAAAGGGTATATTTGCGGTAAAAAAATCATTTTTATGGCATTAATTTTGCCAACCATTGAGATAGGAAGTGTTTTCCAATATTGAATATTCTTATGTAGTTTGTTCAGTAATGGGGGGAAATTTGCTTTAAATAATGATGTATATATCTTAGTTACGTAAATGCCTAGGTATTTGAATTTTTCGTTTACTATTTTAAATGGAAATTGTTGTATTATCTGTTTGTTGTGTTCCCTTATTGGCATAATTTCACTTTTATTCCAATTTATTCTGTATCCTGAGAGTGAACCAAATTGGGTTATTAACTTTAATAAGTTTGGAATACTAATTTCTGGTTTAGTAATGTAAATTAGTACATCATCTGCGTATAGAGAAATTTTATTCACTGTATCCTTTGTGTTATACCCATGTATTTCCGGATGACCCCTAACTCTTTCTGCGAGTGGCTCAATAGCATGCGCAAATAATAATGGAGATAACGGGCATCCTTGTCTACAACCTCTAGATAGGCTGAATTTAGATGACAACCTTTGGTTTGTTAATATTCTAGCCGTAGGGTTTGTATATAACAGTTTTATCCATGTGCAGAATTTCTCCCCTAGTTGCATATTTTCCATCACCGAAAATAAATAGGACCATTCAACCTGATCAAAAGCTTTTTCAGCGTCAAGTGAGATTATTGCTAGATCTTCATTAATAATTCTCTTAGAATATATAATATTAAATAATCTTCTTAGATTATAATATGAGTACCGTTTCTGAATAAAGCCTGTTTGGTCAGGGTGTATTAATTTATTCATCACTGTACTTAATCTATGCGCTAGTATTTTAGTTAATATTTTCTGATCTGTATTTAAAAGTGCAATTGCTCTATATGATCCCGGATCTTCCGGATCTTTATCAACTTTAGGAATAAGTGTTATTATAGATTCATTTAAAGTATCTGGAAGTTTCTGTTGAGTATAGATATGCTCATACAGCCTTTGTAAACGTGGGGAGAGCAAGTAATAAAATATTTTATAGAATTCAGAGCCTAAACCATCTGGTCCTACTGCTTTACCATTTTTTAAAGAGCCAATAGACTCTTCAATATCCTTTATCGTAATCTCCCCTTCTAATAATTCTCTATCGTTTGAGTCTAAACCTTTTAAATTACATTTTAGTAAAAAATCTGCTATTCCTTCTGGTTGTACTACAGTTTTAGTTGAATAAAGATTATGATAGTATTGGAGAAATCTCTCGTTTATATCCTTGGGCATTTTTGATAATTCTCCTGTCTCTGTTCTAATTTTATGAATTATTTTTCGTAACTGACGTGCTAATAGTTTTTGTGGTTTGTCTCCAAACTCGAAATGTAATTGTTTGGTTTTTTGATAAAGTTTTATTACTTGTTCTGAATACATTTTGTTTAATTTATATTTCAACACAGCAATTTTATTATGTTTTAATATAGATGGCATTCTCGCATTTTCTATATCTAGTTGCTTGATTTCCCTTTCCAATGTTTGTTGTTTAATCCTGTTCTCTTTATTATAAAATACTTGGGCAGAAATTAATGCACCTCGAACAAACGCTTTTAAACGTTTCCCACATAAGAGAAGTAGGTGTGTCAGGGTTGTCATTTACCTCAAAAAATATTTGAATCTGTTTAATAAGATATTCCTGGCTGTTTAATAAGATATTCCTGGCATGATCTTTCGTTCAAAATTTGTGGGTTAAATTTGTGGGTTAAATTAGAAGTTTCTAATACCATACATAGTTTTAATGCAGAATTGGTTCTGCAAGAGGAAAAAAATAAATTTTAAACGAACCAGTGAACTGGTTAAAAAACTATGTTCTTTCAACTAAAACTCACAAGTATTATGTGAATAGTATGGTCAGCCATCCATCCAAGTTACACACAGTGACTTTACTCCATTAAGTGCTTTGATCTAAAACAAGTATGACAATCAAATGTGCTGAAGAAATTAATGGACCAAGGAAAGGAGCAAGATTTTGAAATGGCTCTCAAGCCTTTCGAATGATAGCTCCACTAGATTACTTTAAGTACAATATCTGGCATCCCCTGTTATTCCTGATGACATTTCAGGCTGACCCTTTTCGGAGTTAGGTTGTTCTGGGGATCTGCAGCCTCAAGGTCATCCCAATGCAATAATCTGGATTTCCCCCCACTGCATATATACTTCCAAAATCAATTAGTACCTTTTTTCAAAAAGCATTATCAAACAGTCAAGTGAACCAAGTGGTTGTCATTTAACTCACAAAACATTCTGCAGCATCATCCATGATCCCCATCTGAAAGCGTTGTTCATCTTGAAAGGTTTTGGCAAGAGCACTCCTCAAGGCATCAGATGGCAGTACCTTTTCTTTGCTGTATTGAAACTGAGTGAAGATTCCCTAAAGAAATGAAACAGTCTATGATTTCCACCGTCACATTTTTTTTGGCACATAGAAAAAATAATTTTACACTGTGCACTGGTCTGTCTTGAAAATAACACTAATTTGAGATTGGATAACCTGTTGAGTGTTTCTTACATTTTCTGTTTTATTTTAACATTATCACCATCTTCAATGATTTTGTTCACACATTCATCCCATTGAAAAACAGAAAAATAGGAGCAGGAGCAGGAACAGGTGTCAGAGATTATGGGGAGAAGGCAGGAAAATGGGATTAGGAGGGAGAGAAAAATTAGCCATGATTGAATGGCGGAGTAGACTTGATGGGCCAATGATTGAATGGCGGAGTAGACTTAATTCCACTCCTATAATTTATGACTGACTTTGAGCATACAACCTTGAGATTAGTCAAAAACAAGAAGTGATCCTTAACCGTGTCCAGTTTTTCTTTGGTGAATAATGATCTGTTAAGTCAGTCATGAATAGCCTTAATGGTTGCGTACCCATTGTAGTCGGTGGTAAAGAATTCCAAAGATTCACACTCTGAACACGTTAACTATTTGTAAAGTAACCCTCTCTCCCACCAAAACCACACCTCTTGCTCTGGATGGTTACCTACTCCTCTCTCACAATACTGCTGCAGATTCCAGTCTTAAATACTGGGAAATTAGGCAACATTTAGAAAAACACTAGACCAAGAGGAACCCGTTGTGTCCCGTCCCCTCAACGTGCGGGGGGGGGGGGGGGGAGGGAAGAGGGATGCCGGGGGGAGGAAGAGAAAGGCTGTGGAGGGAGAGGCGGGGGGGGGGGGGAGAGGAGAGGAGGGAGGGAGAGAGTAGGGGAGGAAGAGAGGGGGAGGGGGGAGAGAGAGGAGGGGGGAGAGAGAGGAGGGGGGAGAGAGAGGAGGGGGGGAGAGAGAGGAGAGGGGGAGAGAGAGGAGGGGAGAGAGAGAGAGGGGGGGGGGAGAGAGAGGAGGGGGTAGAGAGAGGGGGGGAGAGAGGAGGGGGGAGAGAGGAGGGGGAAGAGAGGAAGGGGAGAGAGGAGGGGGGAGAGAGAGGAAGGGAGAGAGAGAGGAGGGGAGAGAGGAGGGGGCAGAGAGAGGAGGGGCAGAGAGAGGAGGGGGCAGAGAGAGGAGGGGACAGAGAGAGGAGGGGGCAGAGAGAGCAGGAGGGGGGAGGAGGGAGGGGGGGAGGAGGGAGCAGAGGTGGGGGAAGAGGAGGGGGGTGGAAGAGAGGCCCGGTGGGGGGCAGGTGAAAGAGGCAACATTTTTATTAATAACTCAAGAAATAAAGCACAACATTTTCAGCTAAGCCGATTTCTGAATCCATGGGATATAACTCTACAGGAATATGTAAAGATTTTACCGTTAGAGCAGATGTGATTATAAACACACACACAAACCCAAGATCAAAGTATTCTTTTTTTTTCCATCTCTGACCAGTACGATCGGAAATATTTATGAAATTAAATGTATTTTATTTTGTTAAGAACAATCCTAGAAGAACTAATGATATGACCTTCTTTGACCACTGTGGCCAATGTTTCACATTTTTATGTTGGCTCTGCAAAAGCAGTAGAGTATGGGCAACATTATTGAGGCGGGTATAGATTATCCATTCCGAGTTAATCTGATACAACCAAATATACTGTTGAATTATTTCAGAATGCAGCAAAGAGTCAACCAAGTTTCTGCAGGACCCGAGTCACTTATTGACCCACCCATAATATGAATGGTAGGAGTGCTTCCCTTAAAAAATATTTTAATGAAAAGCTGGCAGCTTCAAGTCAAGTCAAGTCAAGTGAGTTTATTGTCATGTGTCCCTGATAGGACAATGAAATTCTTGCTTTGCTTCAGCACAACAGAACATAGTAGGCATTGACTACAAGGCATTCTATAAATATATACACACATGAATCAATATACTGGTAAAGTGCAAATAACAGTTAATTGGCTAATAAAGTTCAGTGTTTTGTCCGAGCCAGGTTTAATAGCCTGATGGCTGTGGGGAAGTAGCTATTCCTGAACCTGGTCGTTACAGTCTTCAGGCTCCTGTACCTTCTACCTGAAGGTAGTAGGGAGATGAGTGTGTGGCCAGGATGGTGTGGGTCCTTGATGATACTGCCAGCCTTTTTGAGGCAGCGACTGTGATAGATCCCCTCGATGGAAGGGAGGTCAGAGCCGATGATGGACTGGGCAGTGTTTACTACTTTTTGTAGTCTTTTCCTCTCCAGGGCGCTCAAGTTGCCGAACCAAGCCACGATGCAACCAGTCAGCATGCTCTCTACTGTGCACCTGTAGAAGTTAGAGAGAGTCCTCCTTGACAAACTGACTCTCCGTAATCATCTCAGGAAGTAGAGGCGCTGATGTGCTTTCTTAATAATGGCATCAGTGTTCTCGGACCAGGAAAGATCTTCAGAGATGTGCACGCCCAGGAATTTGAAGCTCTTGACCCTTTCAACCATCGACCCGTTGATATAAACGGGACTGTGGGTCCCCATCCTACTCCTTCCAAAGTCCACAATCAGTTCCTTGGTTTTGCTGGTGTTGAGGGCCAGGTTATTGTGCTGGCACCATATGGACAGTTGCTCGATCTCTCTTCTATACTCTGACTCATCCCCATCAGTGATACGTCCCACGACAGTGGTGTCGTCAGCGAACTTGATGATGGAGTTCGCACTATGTCCGGCTACGCAATCATGAGTATAGAGTGAGTACAGCAGGGGGCTGAGCACGCAGCCTTGAGGTGCTCCCGTGCTGATTGTTATCGAGGCTGACACATTTCCACCAATACGAACAGACTGTGGTCTGTGAATGAGGAAGTCGAGGATCCAATTGCAGAGGGATGTGCAGAGACTCAGTTCTGCGAGTTTGGTAACCAGCTTGGAGGGGATGATTGTATTAAATGCGAGCTGTAATCGATGAATAACAGCCTGACATATGAGTTTTTGTTGTCCAAGTGGTCCAGAGCGGAGTGGAGGGCCAGCGAGATCGCATCCACCGTTGATCTGTTGTGACGGTAAGCGAACTGCAGTGGGTCCAGGTTTTTGTCGATAGGTTCATAGTCATTTCAAAAGAATGAATTCAAATACTTAAAACAATTTTGGTGGAACATAAGTTTTGTAATCTTTGTTATTTGTCCAAAATCATTGTCTCTTCTATTTCATAAGGAAAAATGAATATCAACAATTCTACAGCCTGCCCCTCCAACATTTCAGAATGAATCAAAGCAAACTGGAAGTATAATACTCCATTATCTTCCTTACTCCCACTATCCACTTTCAATGAAAAACCTTCATATACACCCTTGTCCATCACCAGACCCAGTCATTCCAATTTTCTGTTGGCTCTTTTAACCTTCAGCTAAAGTCCATCTTAAGTCCTTAGAATCTGCAATATGCTTGCTGACTTGCATTGATTTATCCAAAATTCAACTTCAGAAGTTTCATCCCAGTGTTTACATCCTGTTATAGCTTCATGTCTCTTTAATTATAACTACCTTCAGTCCAACAACCCACTAAGAAATGGTGAGAGAATGGCGAGAGAACCAACAGCAGAGAAAAACCCACTAGCCCTCAACACTAATCCATGTCACTGATCCATCTGCCCACTCTATCAAATCCTTTAATCATCTTACATTCCTCAATTAGATCTACATTCATTTGTACATAAAACTAGTCCATAGAATCTGTCCACAGAATTTAACGCTTTTAGCCCCAGTAATATTCTGGTAATAGACAGAAAAAGCTGGAGTAACTCAGCAGGTCAGACAGCATCTCTGAAGAAAAGGAATAGATTATGTTTCGGGTCCAGACCCTTCTTCTGAAGAATTACCAGAATTATCTGAAGAAGAATGGTCTCGACCTGAAACGTCACCTACTCCTTTTCTCCAGAGATGCTGTCTGACCCGCTGAATAACCTCAGCTTTTTGTGTCTATCTTCAGTTTAAACCAGCATCTGCAGTTCCTTCCTACACAATATTCTGGTAATATTGCATGCAGTACATACTTGGCTATTAACTTTGAACTCTAATTTTCTCGTATTGCAGATCAGTTCAAGATTTTGCTGGACATTGGAAGATGTTCATGTTTTTCAATAGAAAAATCTCACCTCCCTAAGTTACCATCCAACAATCAAATTACTTCCACTGATTACCATGAACAAAGCTTAAAGGCCCCGTCATTTTCAATTATGCTTAATTTAGGTCAATTATCATAACCGGCTGTGGCTCTGCAGGTAACACCCGATTAAATGATCATTGCTTCAAATGCCACTTCAGAGCTTTCAACATGTAGAAACAGCAGCAACTCTGATGCAATACAAAGAAGATATCTGTTCCTTAGAATATGTTTGATATACTTATTTTCATTACAATGTGGAAAAGTTTATGCTGCACAAATTTTCAACCGAGCGAAGCCAGTACCAGCAGATTTCATCTGCAAAGCTGTGAAGATAATCTAGTTTAGTTTAGTTTATTGTCACGTGTACCGGGGTACATTGAAAAGGTTTTGTTGCTTGCTATCTAGTCAGTGGAAAGACAATACATGATTACAATCGAGCCATTTACAATGTATAGATAGATACATGATAAGGGAATAATATTTAGTGCAAGGTAAAGTCCGAGGGTCAGCAATGAGGTAGATAGTAGTTCAGGACTGCTTTCTGGTTGTGATAGGATGATTCAGTTGCCAGATAATAACTGGGAAGAAACCATCCCTGAATCTGGAGATGTGCACTTTCACACCTATATATTTTGCCTGATGGGAGAGGGTAGAAGAGGGAGTGGCCAGGGTGCAACTCCTCCTTGATTATACTGCTGGCCTTGCTGAGGCAGCGTGAGGTATAAATGGAGTCAAAGGAAAGGTGGTTGGCTTGTGTGATGGTCGAGGCTGCATCCACAATTCACTGCAAATTCTTGCAGTTTTGGATGGGGCTGTTCTGAAACCAAGCTGATCCTGATAAAATGTTTTCTATGGTGCACCTGTAGAAGTTGGTGAGAGTTGTAGAGGACATGCTGAACTTCCTAAGCCTTTGAAGGAAGTAGAGGCATTGGTATGCTTTCTTGGTGGTTGCTTTAATACGGGTGGTCCAGGAGAAGTTGTTGGTGATATGGACTCCTGGGAATTTGAAGTTTTCAACCATCTCTACTTAGGCGCTGTCAATGCAAACTGGGGTTCCTGAAGTCAAAAGGTTTCAAAGGTTTCAAAGGTCTTTTATTGTCACATGTACCAATTAATGTACAGTGATATGCGAATTACCATACAGCCATACAAAAAAAAGCAACAAGACACACATACATAAAAGTTAACATAAACATCCATCACAGTGGATTCCTCACTATGATGAAAGGCAAAACAGTTCAATCTTCTTCCTCTTTATTTCTCCCACGGTGGGGCAGTCGAACCATCCGTCGGGGAGCTCAAAGCTCCCGCAGCTGGCGGTGGAAGCTCCCGCTTGGGGCGATCGAAACTCCTGCGTCGGGGCGGTCGATCATCATCTCCTTTGTTTTGCTGACATTGAGAGAAAGGTTGTTGTCTCGGCACCAGGACACGAGGTTCTCGATCTCCTTCCTGTATTCTACCTCATCTTTATTTGATATTCGGCCCACAATGGTGGTGTCTTCTGCGAATTTGAAAATTGAATTAGATTTGTACATGGCTGTACAGTTGTGGGTGTACAAGGAGTAAAGAGGAGGCTGAGAACGCAACCTTGCGGAGCAACGGTGTTGAGGATTATCGTAGAGGGGGATTTATCCCCTAACCTCACTGATTGGGGTCTGTTGGTCAGGACGCCGAGGATCCAGTTGCAGAAATGAGTGCTGACACCAAGTCCCGCAAATTTGGTGATAAGTTTGGATGGTATAATGGTGTTCAAGGTAGAGCTGTAGTCTATGAATAGGAGTCTGACGTACTGTAAGTGTCTCTCTCATCCAAGTGTTCCAGGGATGAGTATAAGGCTAGTGCGGTGGCATCGTCCGTGGACATGTTGTGGCGATAGGCGAACTGCAGTGGGTCAAGGCCGCTGGGTAAACTGGATTTAATCTCATAAATAATGTATTTAAATTATTTCTTTAGACGAGTACTTGATTCACCAAGGCACAGGAGGCTATGGGCCAAGTACTGGCTTGACCTGCTGAGTTTATCAAGCATTTTCAGCAGAAAATGCTGTTTTTGACCCTGGTGAGTCTCCTCTGCCCTCTCTCCAGCTCAATCATACCCTTGCATCTGTCTTCAGAGTCACTGCTACTTGTTTTTATTTGCGGTCTAATTTCTCCTATTGAAATCTGAAGCAAAATTACATCTATATTTTGCACATTCTGATCATGCTTAAACGGAAACTTTGATCCAAACGGCTAGCACCAGTTTTAAAACCTGAAACAACTAAACAGAACAGATTACAAGACCGGATTTCATATCTTTAACCGGAAGCTACGATTCAGATCAACTGGCAAAGGTCCCTGTTAAATATCACAGCAAAACAATGGCTGATACACAAATTAGTGGTTGAAATTATGTCATTTATTTGTGAGCATCAGGTGACGCAAACTTAAAGAGCATGGGTTGAGGTTTCGCAATGTTGATCATGACCTTCTATAATTGAGCAAAGCCTCAATTATTTGCGCAATTCTATGGTGCTTACTTTGTGTGTGCCACACCTATGTGCAAGTATTTGTTGCCAAAATCAATAGAATTAATCAGGTGACTCAAAGGATATCAACTCATTCTGTTCATGGTTATAATTCTTCACATTTTAATGAAAAAAATTGGCCAGGCCTTGAAACTGCCATTAGTTATGTGATAATTCCTGGTGCTACTCCCATAAAGTTGGCACACAGAACAATGAGTCAGGAAAGCCTAGTCAAGCTGAATATGGAGAGACAAGAAACTCCAGATGCTGGTTTATGAAGAAAGATACAAAGTGCTGGATTAACTTAGTGAGTCAGGCACATCCCCACCTGAAAATTTGTCTCCCCATGTTCTCCAGAGATGCTGCCTGACCCGCTGAGTTACTCCAGCACTTTGTGTCTTTCCGGTTTTATCGGATTGCATTTCAAAACAATTGAGATTCAAGTACTGACTAGAGAACAGCTTTGAATCCAACCATTAACATTCACTCACATCATGTAAAATACACTTAATTTGCCTGGTAGTATTTCTCAACAGAAAAGAAAGAAAAATGATAGGAGAACATCGTAAAGCCGAGAGTTTCAGAAGATATTGTAGCACAAAAATATCTTTTCACAGCAAATGCTTACAGAAATAAGATTTAAGCTGCACTTCACATTTGCAGCTCAAAGAAATCATGACACTTTTGAAAATATGGATTGTTGAAAGCCACTGAAAAATTAAAAATCAAATAATTACGATTAATTGAATTTCTACCTACTGTATTGGTTATTCAGATATCATTGGCACATACAGCTCAGTTACAAAACCTGCTCGGCACTGAGGAGTGGGACGCAGGACCTGCTTTCGTGTTGTACGTCCCTATTTTACGCCAACTTTTGAGTTCAATACTGGTGCCATCTATGGCATTCACCAATTCGAACATTTGTTCCAGCTTACCATCTTCATTAATTTACAGGAAAATACTAATAACAAAACAACCGTTTTGTCCCTCCTACCAACAAACATTCACATATAAATTAAATATCTTGCAATACAAATTTAATACAAATAACACAAGACTACAGAACATTTTCCTGAACGAGTCGTGAATTGAAACAAAATGTTCAATGGCAAATGAACACAAGCTATTTCTGAAACGTTGTCAAGTTCCTGACTCAAATAAGTCAGAACTTCAAAATATAAATGAAACGGCCTTCTTGAACGAGGAGAATTTTACCTTACTAACTGGTGTTAAGATTTTGTTGGCATAGTTCTATAAACTTTATGAAGCTAAGTAACAATTATTATCATAGCATCAAAATTAAGAACACAAAGTACTGTGCTTCCAGATACAGTCAAGGACATTCCAGAGACTAGTTTGTCAGAAAACTGATATTGAATAAATGAAGTGAACTTGCTTTACCCCCTCAAATTCCTATTCAAAATTGTAAAACTGTATATAGCTACAGGTGGAAAAATAATAAGACAGTAAAAATATTTTTTCTTTATTTCATTGGAATGGTTAGTGACAATACAATTTGTATGATATAGATTATTGAATGGAAATTAACAGATTACTTATAAACATTTTGCATTTTTTGCCCAAGTGGAGTCACGCGCTTGAATAGCAAAACATAAATGCAAAACTTAAGTGCGATTATATTGAAAAGGCGTGCATAGGCTATCTTACAGACGTTATATCAGATACCTTTATGTAAATGTACAAGGCATGATTAGTAAGTTTGCAGGTGACACTCAAGTGGGTGGTATTGCAGATAGTGAAGATGGTTGTCCAAAATTGCAGCAGTATTGTGATCATTTGGGCAGGTGGGCTGAGGAATGGTTGATGGAGTTTAATACAGAGAAGTACAAGGTGTTGCATTTTTGGAAGTCTGACCAGGGCAGGACCTACACTGTGAGTGGCAGGGTTCTGGCAAGTGTTGTAGAGTAGAGGGATCTAGGCATGTTGGTAAATAGTTCCTTGAAAGTGGCGTCACAGGTAGATAGGATTGCCAAGATGCTATACACATTGACCTTCATCAGTACTGAGTATAGCAGTTGGGAGGTCATGTTACAGTTGTACAAGATATTGATGTGGCCACATTTAGAGTATTGTGGATTGACATAAAATGTTGGAGTAACTCAGCGGGTCAGGCAGCATCTCTGGAAAAAAAGGAATGGGTAGCGTTTCGGGTTCGAACCAACTAACCAACGAGCTGCTGGAGGAGATAATTGAGGCAGGTACTATCACAACGTTTAAAAACATTGGATAGGTATATGGATAGGATAGATTTACAGCTATATTGGCCAAATGCAAGCAGGTGGGAGTAGTGTAAATAGGGCATGTTGGGCCGATTGTAAGAGAGAACTAAGTTTTTACTCAAGAACTAGACTGTGCGACCCGTTGGGTCCCTGTCACACGGGAGGTCTGGTTCCCCCAACGCAACCCATTCCCCAACTCAATATTCCACCACTCACGCCTATCCCCCTCCCATCAAATCCACCCCTCCCTGTCCCCCTCTCCCTTCCACCCCCCTCTGTATCCCCTGCACTCACCACCTCGCTACCCCACTCCCTCCCTCTCTTCCCCCCTTCCTCCCTCTCCCCATCCCACTCTTCCCTCTCCCCCTCCCTCCCTCATTCCTCTCTCCCACTCCGTCCCTCATTCCTCTCTCCCCCCACCCACCCTCTCTCCCCCCACCCACCCTCTCTCCCCCCTCCCTCCCCCATTCCTTTCTCCCCCTCCCGCCCTCATCCCTCTCTCCCCCTTCATCCCTCTCCTTCCCTCATCCCTCTCAACCCCCTCCCTCCATCTTCTCCCCCCTCCCCCCCTCCCCGTGCTGTGGGCCGGGCTGCGGCGCTCCCTCTCTCCGTGTAACGCTGCGGTGCGTTAGGGCCACTCCCGGTGTCCGCGCCCACGGCAGGAGCCACTGCCCGTCCCGAGCCTGTGGTGTCCCTCGCCAGCAGGTAGACAGCGGGGTTCAGCGCTGCCCCCCCCCCCATCTCCCTCTACCACTCCATCCTCCTCCCCTCACTCCCATTCCCTGCCCCAGCACCTACCCAGGTCGTAGAGCAGCTTCAGGGCCAGGAACTCGGCCCGGTTCTTGTACTCGGCCCGGCCCTGGCTGTTGGTGGCTGAAGCACTCGAGGACCTGGCCCTCGATGGAGCCGAGCTTGCTGTGCCAGGGGCGAGGTGAGGGTGGCGGGCGGCCGAGCCAGAGCTGCCCGCAGAGCAGGAAGCGGACGCTGTGCTCCAGGATGGCGGCGGCCAGGCAGCCCCCGAGGCGTTGGTACACCTTGACCAGGCCCCGGGCTTGGGCACGACTCCAGCCCTCAGCTCGGTCGCCGCCTGGGGTCCAGTCCAGGCCCCCACAGCGGACGCAGCCAATCAGTGCGGCGATGGTGCCACGAAGGGCCATCGCTGTCCCAGCGACGCCCCTTTCCGACTGACAGGAGAGGAGACCAATCTGCGTAGCAGTGACCGACAGCAATCTCGGCATGCGTGGTTTTTACGATTTTTAAACCTTAATAACTTTTACAATATACCATAGATCGGAACAAAACTTGTTGCACTCGCAGCACAGGTGAACGGTGAGGAAGCAGTCGAAAAATCGGAGCGCTATCACGTACCAGTTTTGTGCAAATAGAAAAACCGCGCAAACCGGAAGAGCACAAGATCAGAGTTTTGGTTATGTATAGATAGATACATGCTAAGCACTTTTGCATAAGTATGTTTATTTGACCTATAAAGGTATTTGAAAATGGGAAAATTATGCATTGCTTCTTCCTATGAACTGCACTACACAGTGAGCCATGGTAGGGTAGATCAATATTTTTATTTTATTTGAAGAAAATGCAATGTAGTGCAAGATTAATCAAAAAAACGGGATATGAAGTTTTAGAGGGAGACAAAAATGCTGGAGAAACTCAGCGGGTGAGGCAGCATCTATGGAGCGAAGGAAATAGGCAACGTTTCGGGTCGAAACCCTTCTTCAGACTGATGTGAGGGTGGGGGTGGGCGGGAAGAGGAAAGGAAGAGGTGGAGCCAGTGGGCTGAGGGAGAGCTGAGAAGGGGAGGCGAAAGTAGGGACTACCTGAAATTAGAGAAGTCAATGTTCATACCGCTGGGGTGCAAACTGCCCAAGCGATATATGAGCTGCTGCTCCTCCAATTTACCGTGGTCCTCACTCTGGCCATGGAGGAGGCCCAGGACAGAAAGGTAGGATTCGGAATGGAAGGGGGAGTTGGTGAGCCACCAGGAGATCAGGTTGGTAATTGCGAATCGAGGGTTTTAGAGGGATATAGGCTAAATATGAGCAGGTAGTTGTAGATAGGAGAAAGTTGGGCCAAAAGCCAATTTCCATGCTGTATGACCTTATAACTCTAAAAGTACTTAAAGTCAACATTTATCAACATATTAAACTCGCTTACAAAATGTTAAGGTTTTAATCAAAGTAAAAAAATGTCTTGTAATTCAATGTTGCTGTTCAGCTTAGGATGCACATTGTCCAGCTTTCCATTGGTCTTCCGATAGAACCACTGCTTTTGGAATTACAGTTCCAAGAGTGGCAGCACACTATCATATCACCAACATAACTATTCTTTTTGTCCACATCTGCTGTGCCCGATACCTTCATGCGTGCAAACTGGCTGCCACATTTGCCAATGATAAATAGTGATTATAAAAATGTTTATTTAAATTGAGAAACATCATAAAAACATGATGCAGGGATATTAATAAATGCAGCTTCTTTCGCTTTATGATTGTCTTATATATTTAAAGAAAGGAAGGAAAACAAAATAGCCAAAACTTCTGTCATTATGTTTTTTACTAACTTCTGTTTGAGTGTGTTAGCTTCAAATGGGGAGAGATGTGTGTTCACTTGTTACAATAGTTGAACAACTATGCCCTCAATAAAGTCCCTGGGAACCATTTAATTCAAGCAAGTAACACCATTTAAGCAAAGCTGATAATAAAATGCACGGTCTTGCCGAGACCAGCTCATTAGAAGCCAGAGATTGGTCTGCTCTATCCATCTGTTGCATTTGTTCCTAATGAAGAGTGTCCTTACAGGAACTTGACCATAGATTGGTGAGCGATGGGGTTCCACACTTCATCCTTCAAGCAATAGATTTTGATTTGATCTCAGGTGATCAATAGAAAGTTCAGGAGGCTCTTAAATGTTGTTTATATACAATTGATAAAAATGGCACTCATTTCTGCTGTACCTACACTGAATAATACAAGGCATCATAATTGGCAATTTTGCACTAATTGGTGCAGGATGCCATCGTGTCCGTCAATACCAAGATCTCCACTCCCATACCCTTTCAAATTATAAATGACTAACTGGAATCCTGCTCATTATACAACATAGTTAAGATTAACAATAAACAATTTACTACGTACGTAATGTTATTCCTGCTCTAATGACTACATTTTGGTAAAATTGAAAAGAGATCTATAATATTAATTATTATTTACCTCACAAAATACTTCAACCTCACATTTAAGGTTTTGTCAGTCACAAATAATACGATATCACCATCGAGAAATATTAATGCTGTTTCTCCCATTCCCCACTCTTTAAGCAATCACATAAACGTTAATTCCATCCACAAAATTTAAGAAAAGCTTCTAAGTGAAAAGATATCCACTCACCAGTGACAACAATTTGTAAGAAAACACACCACTTAAAATGCTTTTCCATATAGATCACACAAACATAAAGCACTTCCAACATTTAGCTGGACGAAGACAAGTCTGAATTTCAATCCTATTGGCTACTTTTGATCCACACAGCCTTTCAAATATTTTGCACACAAAAAAATTGTACGTGGCTTCTGAAAGAGATTAATTAGACTTTTATTTGGTAAGGCTGATGGAGTTATGTGTGGACTTTAATTCCACTTTTGCTCCACCTTTATAGAGAAATTCGTTCTTGACTTCATTCTTGAATAACCTAGCTCATGCTAAGATTTTGTCCCTAATTTTCTTCTACCAAATCATTTCATAGATTTAAAATCCTTAGCAAAATTCTTTAAATTCAAGTTATTCTACTTTACATAGTTATTCTTAAATACATAGTTATTCTACTTTACCTCATAATTTAACCCTTTAAATGTAAGCATCATCCTAATAAAATTGTACAGCCTCCTAGACTAGTATTGTCTTCCTCAGTTATGGTGCCTTGAATATTCTGGGGCAACGGAGGTTCCTAATCAATTACTCAAAATGTCTGTCCAATTGAATTCCTAGTGTGAACTTAACATATGATTTAGTCATTTTGTTCTTACGTACTAATATTAAGTTACGCACACAAATCCTTTTATTTTATCAGTTCCTTCTTGGAAAGAAAATATGCAAATTTGCCTTAGTTGGATCAAAATGGTGACGATCAGTGGGAATAACAAAGAATTATAAACACGAACTGCAAACAAAAAAAAAGTTAAATATAGTTTTGGACAATTGTTGAGTTATTCTTGGGTGCACACAAAAAACATTTTCAAGATATATCACAGGGAGTTTGAGCCACTGACGCTAACTTTTAAAAAGTGACCTGAAAGCTTGGTTTCAATACAAAGAAATGCAAATTGAGATTTATTTAAAAAGAGAGCGAGATAGAGAAATAAAGCCATCAAAAAGATTTTTAAACGTTCCAGTAATACTCAGGACCATAAGTCAGTAATGCCTGTTTTGTACTTTCCATCTTTCCTTTTTACTTCTCTCAGCAACAAGTCAAGCTCTCTGCAATAACCTTTATAAAACATGCAGTGTTGAAATGTAATTACACAGTGCTCCATTGACTTCTTTAGCCTTCATTGCATTACTGAAGTGCAATTACTTCAGAACATTAAGATCTTGTGGTCTGATCAGCTGCAAAAAAATTTAATCAGCAAATTCAAACCAATCGCTAATTCTACTTAATTACTTTCTTGAAATAAAGGATTAATCCCGATGGGCAGTGAGGCTTGACTGGTCTCTTGGGGTGCTTATTTCAAGTCTTTCCAAGTTTCGAGATTATTTAATTACTTTCAATTTAATAGTGCAGATCTGAGTCACTCTATATCTGAGTAACTGGCTCATAACTCAATTATAGCAATGTGCTAAGTAACCAAAATGATGGCTATATTTGTCTCATCTCCAATGCAGATTTAGTTAAGACATACCAAAATCTTGGACTCTTTACTACTGTAAAAGTATTATTCTTAATACGTTTTCAGCCTCAAATTTAAACGTAAAATTATCAGTAACTGTTGATGCAAAAATCCAGGTTTTTCTTGTCGTACACAAACCAGTCAATATGCAAGAAACTAGGATGTACATTTACAAAAATTAAAACAAAATATAATGCTGGAGAGAATCAGGAATTCAAACAGCATTATGGAAATGAGAATCAGGATTAATGTTATTAGTGAAAAAGACTCAAAGCACTGGATCAACTCAGCGGGTCAGGTACCATCTCTGGAGAATATAGACAGGTGATGTTTTGGGTTGGGACCCTTCTTCAGACAGTTCTTAGTTGAATATTAGTTGTTGCGTGTGTCTGATTGAATAATTTAATAGTTGACAAAACAAGTGGTAATATTTAAAGTGGCATTGTTAATTTTGCACTAAGATTTTTTTCTCATCAATTATAAAGAATGTAAAACCTTACACAAAGGTCCTTGAGTGATGGGAGGCTTCTGGCTGAACATGACATGTTCTAAGTTTACTAAGACCATGTGTGGGCTAGCAAGCTTACAGCGGTCCTCCTTTGTTTCAATCATGGACACCATACCCATGACACCACTCATGTTTGATTGTAGCTTCATAATCATTTAAGGTAACAAACGTGCAAGGTAACAGGAAAATAGTTTATGCAAGTGTTTTCAATCTCATGCCAAATCTACAAGAGGATCAGATTTGGCATTGTTACTGTGCCAAGGAACCGAGTTGGAAGGAAAATCACCCACAAAGAGCTGATTGTCTCTATACAGAATATAGAAAGGAACAGATAGGTACTGATTCAAATAAATGGATTGAGCCGACCACAACAGATGAAACGAAGGGGCATTGCAAAGAAAGTTAAGGGAAATCTATGTAGACATTCTGACGTCTACTTTAAACTTGTCGACTCACAGTTATCTGGTATACACTTCCTCCCACCCTGTCACTTGCAAAGACACTATTCCCGACTCTTAATTCCTACGTCTCCACCACATCTGCTCCAAGATGAGACTTTCTGTTCTCAGAAATCCAAGATGTTCCCATTCTCTAATAAACTTGGCTTTCCCCCTTCTGTCATAGATGGATCCCTCACCCGCATCTCCTGTGTCCAGTAGGTCTGCTCTTGCTCTGCCTTCCCCCAGACGGAACAAGAATAGAGTGTCTTTATCTTTTACCCCACCAGCCTCTGCATCTTAAGGGGTTGGACAGGCTAGATGCAGGAAGATTGTTCCCGATGTTGGGGAAGTCCAGAACAAGGGGTCACAGTTTAAGGATAAGGGGGAAGTATTTTAAGACCGAGATGAGAAAAACATTTTTCACACAGAGAGTGGTGAATCTCTGGAATTCTCTGCCACAGAAGGTAGTTGAGGCCAGTTCATTGGCTATATTTAAGAGGGAGTTAGATGTGGCCCTTGTGGCTAAGGGGATCAGGGGGTATGGAGAGAAGGCAGGTACGGGATACTGAGTTGGATGATCAGCCATGATCATATTGAATGGCGGGGCAGACTCGAAGGGCCGAATGGCCTACTCGTGCACCTATTTTCTATGTTTCTATGTTTCTATCCAACACATCATATACCGACATTTCCGTCACATCTTCCCATCTCCACCTCTCTCTGCCTTCCGCAGAAACTGCTCTCTCGTCAACACCTTGGTTCACTCATCCCTTCCCACCTAAAATATCCCCTCCACAGGTACTTTCCCCTGCAACCACAGGAGATGTAACACCTGTCCCCATATCTCCTCTTTCACCTCCATCGAGGGACCCCAGCAGTTCTTCCAGATGAGATAGAGGTACATGTGAACCTAATCTACTGCATCCGGTGTTCCCGATGTGGCCTCCTGTACATTGGCGACCATTTTGCAGAACACTTGCACTCGGTCCACCAAGGCCTACTGGATCTCCTGGTCGTTAACCATTTTAATTCTCCTTCCCATTCCCGCACTGACCTTCTGTCCGCTATTGCCAGAGTGAGGCCACACACAAACTGGAGGAACAGCACCTCATATTCTGACTGGATATTCCGCTTCTTCTTATTACAACCAAACGGTATGAACGTTAAATTCTACAGTTTTAGGTCACCTCTAACTAACTCCTCCCCCTGTGTTCTTCCCCATCTCCCCTCTTTTCTACTTTCCCCATTCCCTCCCCTGGGACCCACCTGTACGCCCATCTATTTCTCCTCTCCATATCCATAACCACACTTACTACTTTCCTTCCCCAGGCTTAACAGTCCGCCACACTTCAAACCTGTCTCACACCTATTGTTCTTATCTCTGAACTTTTTTCAACCATCTGCCCCCTCGCCTGTGTCAACCTATTAACTGTAATGCTTTGTCTTGCCTCTCCCCTTTTCCAGCTTTCTTCTTCCCCCCTACAATCAAACTGAAGGATATCGGCCCAAAACATCATTTTTCCACGTTCTTCAGAGATGCTCCCTGACCCGCTGACTTTGTGCCCTTTTAAGGGAACTTGTACACATTATTGTACAATAAAGATAGCGGAGTCAGGGGATATGGGAGAAGGCAGGAACGGGGTATTAATTGTGGATGATCAGCCATGATCATATTGAATGGCGGTGCTGGCTCGAAGGGCCGAATGACCTACTCCTGCACATAATGTCTATTATTGTAGCTTAAAAGCACATGCAGGGACATCAAAACATTGAGCACATTGTCTGCATTCTGCTGCCTGATAATATCCTTTGATGTTATGGTTGGTTGATCAGGTATAATATCAATTGACTGAAAATGTCATGCATTACAGATTGCAATTTATATTGCTTACAAAAAACTTAATATAATATGCAAGCCGAAATGTTGAAGGGTAATTTTAGAGGCTATAAAATGTGTTCACAGAAATTGTTAAATCAATTTTAGACTCACATTTCAAAGGGGAGTGAGTTGATGACACCAGCACATTGCCATACTCATAACTTTTTAATGAATCAACAGACATTTTAATGAATTATATTTGGTGTATATGTGGAAGCACGTCAACCATAAATTTATTTATGTATTCTGGAATGAGAAAATTAGTAAAGGCAAGTGCTGCTAATATAATAACATTAGCTATTATGGATTTCTTAGAAGTTATTGAATGGTTTCAGCACTGTGAATCTTGTTAGAATTGTGATTGCCAGTGCCAATGTAATGTGTGGTAAGAATCACTTTTGTCCACACAAATCTGAAAGGAAGGCAGCCTATTCAATAAGTCGAGTGATGCTTTTGCAATTCCATTGACCTGTTGCTCAAAAAAAATATGCAATTTGGACTTCATGATAAGGTAGATGTTCAACTGGTTTGTACATTCTGCAAAGAACAATCTCAATCCAGGAAATGATATCAAGCATTTGACAGAAACTCTCATAAAATATACAGACATGGTGTACCGAAGTCTGCCTCAATTCCTGATGCTGAAAATATAAAAACCTAGGTTTACTAACCAAAAATATATGTTTACTCTCTGTCCAGCATTGCCACTGGTTTTGCTTGTTTGTAGGAATCGTTTTGCCACCGTTCTCTGTGTGATTTTCACTGCAAAGATCAAGTTGCATTGCCTGAAGCAATATATGACCAACAGACACTAATATATTGAAAGAGACTACCTTTTGATTATTGGACAAATGTTCAAATCCCCAAATCTATTTTTTGAAGGTCAGCTTCCAACTTCCAAATACATAAAAATCAATTTTTGTTTTGCTTATTTGTTTGTATTTCTTACATTCCACGGTAATTAAAGGGAATTGCGAAGTTAGGCCTTGCCTATGAGGTTTTTTAAAAATAGTTTTAGGGAGCCACACCTTTAATGAAAACATTGTTAGTGCACGCGAGGACCTGTCACGTGACCTTCCATCCATATGAATGAAACAAACATCTTGTGGGGCCGACAAACCCAATTAACAGTTGATCGTTGCATGTTTGCACCCATTACTTTCATGTTGGAATATGAATGGACAAAGGACAAGGGACATTTATTGTCACATACACCAATTGGTGCAGTGAAATTTGAATTACCATGCAGCACACAAATAAGATAAACACAACACTATAGAATTTAACATTAAACATAAAAAAATATCCCCCCACAGCGGAATCAAAGTTTCCCACTGTGAGGGAAGGCAGCAAAGTTCAGTCCACTTCCTCTATGTTCACCCGTGGTCGGGGCTTATTGAGGCCTCCGCAGTCGCCGCAAATGTCGGCCCGATGTTTCAGGCCCTCTCGCAGGAATGATGGAGCTCCGGCGTCGGAAGAACACTCTCAGCGGCTTGGAGTTCCGAATCGGCCGCTTCCTACTAGAGACCGCGGCTCCCGAAGTCCACAGGCTGAGCTGGGCGGAGCTCCAACACTGGCGACCTTGGCGAAAGATCCCAGGCCTTCGCGGTGTTTAAAGTCAGCGCCGCACGTGGCTGGGAGCTCCGCAAACCACAGCTCCACGGTGTTAGAGTCGGCAGTCCCAGCACTCCGGAGCTTCCAACACGGCGACTCTAGTAAGGCATCACCCGCTCCGCGATGGTACTTCAGTGCTGCGCCTCTGCTGAAGCTGAAGCTCTGGCCGGACTTCGGCAGGAAAGACCGCGCCAATCCAGATGGTAGGCCGCAAGGAGGGGGCAACGTTGCGGCTCGGAGGAAAAACGCATCCTTGACCAGGTTGTGACTGAGAAAAACAGTTTCCCCCTCCCCCCCCCACATAAAAAGACTAAAAGACCTCGAAAACAAAACTTTTGACGAACTAAAAATGTTGTAAAGGATGAAAGGACGAACAGCTGCAGGCGAGGCTGCCACACTCGATGGCGCCACCACTCGCCAATGGCAGGTCAGGCATCCAGTGAATTATCCGTTCAGTTTGATTGATAAAAATACATCTATTGATGCTCCAGAACACATCATCAGTGATGTAACCTGTGGTCATTGGGTGTTTCGGGTCTTTCAACATCAGACACCCACACCCAGGCGACCCAGCCGTGGTTGATCAGACCACGATTTGTGTTCATGTGGCATTAGCTCCTCCCCATGGACCTCCTCTCCTGATCCAGAGCCATGGAAACTAATATCAAAATATTTTGAAGGTTAGAAAATTATAGCTTTCACTGCAAGGAATTTTAATTTTGTTTTAAAAATATATAGTTGCACGAACATAGATCAAAAGCTCAGTGATTGTTCAAATCAGAATTGCCCTAATTTCCTCAAACATTTACAAATCAACTCAACCAGAGTTTAATCTGAGGATTTGTAGATACCATCAACATGCAAGAAATAAGACAAGAAATGTCTGTGCGTTATGCATCAAACTCAGATCTTCCAATTGTTCATTCATGGAGGCAGTAACAATCAATCTATAATGTGTCTTTACTGATTCTCCGAAGAGCATCACTTTACTGCATTGTATCAAATTTCTGACATCTCTCAATATCCTACAGCAACCTATTGCTCTCTTCCTCAACAATTCCAAGCAATTTTCCACCTGGAAATTTGGAAATGCTACCCTGTGGACCATGACAAAATTATTAAAATATATACAAAACAATAAAGGCACCGGCTCTGGCCCCAAGGGAGGCATCTTTCAGTATGTAAGTAGGTAGCAAAAGTAATCAGGTCACAGTGGTACACCAGTATTTGGAGGTCTCTCAAGGGCCTATCCCACTTGGCGATTTTTTCGGCGACTGCCGGCGTCATACGAGTGTCGCCAAAAGATTTTGAACATTTCAAAATCCAGCAGCGACAAAAAAAAGTTGCGACACTAGAAAAACACCACGTGTCAATACGTCATCGCGCCACGTTACCGCCGCCGATACGCCACAAATTTTTCGGTGACCTGATATGTCAGTCAATGATGCCAGCAGTTGCCGATAAAATCGCCAAGTGGGACAGGCCCTTCAGCTTGTGAAAGAACTAGGGTATACAATGTGGTAAGAGGACAAATGTCTGTGTGTTATGCATCACTCAGATCTTCATGAAAAATCCAAACAATAATCCCATTTTATAGCCACATGATTAATTAGCAGAGAGGCTTTTTTCTCCCAAAAAGTACTAAAACTATGTGAAAATAATAAATGCACCATCTTTCATTAAAGAAAATAGATTAAAAAAGCAACATTTTTAATACTCCATAACAAGCGAGAATGTAGGCAGACCAGAACAAACTTATTATAATAGATTTAATTCAGTCAAAGCATTTGTAGCTTACAACATTTATCGTTAAACAGCAAAATCACTGCACATCAAATCAAATCATACCTTAAAAGTTGTCACTGCCCAATGAATAAAGTTGTGATGCACTACAGTATTTCTTTCATTTTAACACAAATTTTGACAGAATTAGTTTTGGCAAGAGATCCATAGCATATTTTAGTTTAGAGTTTATAGATACAGCATTGAAATAGGATCTTCAGCCCATCAAGTTCATGCTGACCATCAATTACCTGTTCACATGTACTGCTATATTGTGCAACTTTCCCACTCCCTACACACTAAGGGCAATTTACAGAGGCAAATTAACTACAAACCCAGACATCTTTGGAATGTGGAAGAAAACTGGAGCACGGAGGAAATCCACATGCAAACTTCACACAGGCAGCACCCGAAGTCAGGATCAAACCCAGGCCTCTGGTGCCAGACTTTCTTTTTTTACAACAACCTCGATCAATCTAATCAGGTAAGCAATGAAATTGTAACACCTGTCGCTATACCTCCACCCTCGACTCTGTCCAGGGACCCCAACAGTCCTTTCAGGTTAGGCAGAGGTTCACGCACCTCCTCCAACCTCATCTACTGTATCCTTTGTTCAAGATGTGGACTCTTATACATCGGCGAGATCAAACGCAGACCGGGGGGATCATGAACCAACCTGAGGCTAAACGCAAATTGGAGGAACAGCATCTCATATTTTGCTTGGGCAGCTTACATTGATTTATTGATTTATCTCACTTCAGGTAGCACCTGCATTCCTTCTCTCTCTTTCTCCCTACCCCAACTCAGTCGCATTAGCTTCTCATCCACATCACCGTCAATATCTCTCATTTCCCTTATCCCTAACCAGTCTGAAGAAGTGTCTCGACCCGAAACACCACCCATTCCTTCTCTCCAGAGATGTTGCCTGTCCCATTGAGTTACTGCAGCTTTTTGTGTCTATCTTCGATTTAAATCAGCATCTGCAGTTTCTTCTTACAAATTATAATCAAGGACAAGTTAGATCGGTGGGCATCATTCTGAAATATTTTTTGAAAGAAAAACTATTAGCCATGCACAGTAATATCCAATCTTTTTCTATTGGCTGGCTAAATATTGGCTGGCTTTCAATCACTTAGCGGAGACCGATTTAGTCTCTAGACCAAAGAGGACAAAGCGACAGTTTTGATAACTGGTAATGCCCGATATTCACTGAGGCATCCTCTGCTAACTACTCCAAAGACCAGGTCGAGATGATAAGGAAGAATTTCCTAACTATGCAGCATAATTTAATAAATCATGATTACTAAACAAAATAAACACCAATAAAAAACTTCAACCTGAGACCACTGAAAAAATAATTACAATAGATCAGCACTGTGCAAAGCTCCTACCTTGAGAGCACAGAAGATGCAGGAATCTCCCATACATTTGTGAGTGGTTAACTGCCTGAAACTCCTTCGAAAAATATCAAGATGCCAAAGAACCTATGAAGGAGGATTTATGGAGATAACTTAAGTTATTCAATGACATTTTAAATATTATTCTCATTAATGTAAAATATTGTAAAACAAAAACATGTTTCAATTAAAAACAAATGCATAGCTTGAGGTGTCTGCTTGCTTTCATCAGAACTACTTTCTCTGAATTCTCAATTGATTTGCCAAAATGTAAGATGACTGTTTGCACTGCCAGTTAAATCTATGCTAATATTTGCACAAGGGTTGCATCTGGTCTTCGTAAATATGAATGATCTTATACAGTATTCCAGTTAAGAAAGGGGAGGATACTTGGATACTTCAGGAAAACAGCACAAAAGCACATCTTCTGTTGCCTGGACTTCTTCTTTCACAAAATGCATCTATCACTTAGATGAGAATGTACAAGACATGATTTGTAAGTTTGCATGTGACACTAAAATTGGTGGTATCACGAATTAGAATGGGATCTTGATCAGGCGGGCAAGTGGGCTGAAGAATGGCTAATGGAGTTCAATGCAGGTAAGTGTGAAGGGTTGCATTTTGGGAAGTCCAAACAGGGACCTTCACAGTAAATGGTAGGGTCCTGGGGGAGTGTTGAGGAATCTAGTACATGGTTCCCTGAAGGTGGCATTGCAAGTAGATAGGGTGGTTAATAAGGATTTTGGTACACTGGCCTTCATCAGTCATGGTATCAAGTATAGGAGTTGGTATGTTATGTTACAGTTTTAAAAGATGGAGGTGAAGCCATACTTGGAGTACTGTGTTCAGTTTTGGTCACCCTATTGCAGGAAAGATGTCATTAAGCTGGAAAGAGTGCACAGAAGATTTACAAAGGTGTTGTCAGGATCCGAGAACCTGAGCTATAGGGTGAGGTTGGGCAGGTGAGGACTTTATTCCTTGGAGTTCAGGGAGCTAAGGAGTGATTTTATCCAGGTTTATAAAATCATGAGGGGATTAGAGAGGGTGAACGCACAATCAGCTGGGGAAGAGGCCCAAGGATTGGGAAACTGCATTTAATTCATCAAGCTGTTGTATTATGGTAAGTCAAACCAGGGTAGAACTTTCACAGTGAATAGTAGGGCCTTGGGGAGTGTTGTAGAACGATGAGACCGAGGAGCATGTGCATAGTTTCCAGCTAGTAGTGACACAGTCGACCGAGCGGTGAAGAAGGCTTTTGACAACTGGCCTTCATTAGTAAGAACATTGAGTATATAAGTTGGAACATTATGCTATAGTTATACAAGATTTTGATAAGGCCGCACTTGGAGAATTATGTTTAGTTTTGGCCACCCTGCCACCATAGGACAGATGCCATTGAGATGAACAGAGTGTAGAAAAGATAAACGAGGATGTTGCCAGAACCCGAGGGACTGAATCTTAGGGAAAGGTTGGGCAGGCTAGACCTTTATTTCTTGGAGCGTAGGAGACTGTGGGGTGTTTGTATAGATGGACATATACAGGGTGAATACACACAGTTTTTGTCCCATGGTTGGGGAATCAAAAACTAGATGTTATTGGTTTGAGAGTAAAAGAAGAAAGATGCAAGAGTAACCTGATTCAATAGTGAATTAGGTGGGTTTTCAATCAACAAAAGTCATTCTTCACAAAAACATTTTTTGAGTTAAAATCACCCAGCAATCATGAAGGGGTTTGGAAGACATGTCCCAAAATCATTACTCCAGACCTCTGAATGACTGGTTCATGCCTATGATTACTAGTCCTAAAACATGACCAGTATGCTACTGTGTGTACTCCAGTGGCTGAATAGTTGAATCAGAAACATTAAAATGGAAAGTAGGCCAGGGAGATTTAGAACCTCATCATGTAAAATACAAATTCTTTCATCTTGCATGTTACATTAACTGATCTGTACTCTTGAAGAATAACAATCTGACCATCACCAATTTTATTAAATTGGTATGGAAGATTCACAAGTCTGGTGTTACACGAGTGCACTACTTGCAATACATGTGCCCAAGTGTTTCACCCATGCACATACACTCTCCAGAACACCTGTAATTGGAGCGTACCTTGTTTCAATCAGATTGCGAGGAAGTAACATGTTCATGACATACCCACTTGAAGAAAAGTTTAGAGATCGCATAAAAATCAAAAGTCGTCACAACATAGTAATAATTGCCCTCATTCAATCTAGCAAAACTGAGGCTGCTAGGAATACTGTATCATTTGTAAACATTAGATAAGCTAATTTCAATTAAAAGTATGATCCAAATCAAAAACTTAAACCAGAATATTTAACAGGTAAAGACTGCAGTTTACAACTGCAGTTTGAATTGTAACGCCTGAGTAGTAATTGGCATTTTTTTCCTATTAGAACTTTCTCAAAGACTCTGAACAAATATTCTAATTAATGAAGTAAAACAATATATTAGAATAATGGCAAAATAGTGAAGTGCTTGATGAGCTATCCTTTAGCTTCTAACGTTACAAAGGTGATTAAAAAAAATTGTTGGCACATCAATTTGTTAAGATTTAAACCAAAAAGCTAATTCTCAAATTGTATCTATCGAGCAATATCAGATATTGACATTGACATGAAGAGCTACTTACTTGTAATGCACTGTTGAGAAAGCAGCTGTTCTGCCCAGGTTCATTCATTAGTCCCTTACTTGCCGCGATAGAAGTTGTGCTCCGGGGCATAAACATCCCCTGCAGATTATTGTTCGGTGTGAAATAATTCTTCCTCCAGGACATCTTAGCTGAATACTTTCACACTTTAATACTTAGTGTTTTACAGCAAAATTGCTGTTTTTGTTAACCGAAGGGGCAGATCATCTCACATCAGATTACAAAGTATAAATTTAACATCACTCAAGTTGTCCCACGAACGTGCATTAAACATCATAGTAGGGGGTAGACCTTGAGCACCCATTCCTCGAAATTCCATTACAGTACTGTAGACAAAAACCAATATCAAACATTTCTTCCTTTTGCTCCAACATAAGTTTTAAAACAGTGCCTCATGATAAATTAGTCCCACATTGAAGCTGTCCAAATTGTTTGTATAATTCCACAAGCAATTAATTTGAGTCATTAATCCAGCTCCAGTGTTTTAGACTCACAGAAAAGTGACCCAGCTTTCACAGTACCACAAGCTGTAATTTTTAACTCACAATCTAGAAATGAAGATTCCCATCACTTAGCAATAACTGAAAGCCCAATAGAAGTATACCGAACTTCCGAGTTCAGCACAGAGTTATTCAAATACTGTGAAACAGCACGGCGATCTCTGAAAGATGCAAACACGTCAGGTTCAGCCAGAGCACTTCATTAACTGTTGCATCATGTATTCCTTATTTGTTCAGCGTTCTGCCTTTGATTAAGCTTCCTTGATACGATGGCTATGAATTCACTGCTTTAAAGCAGCAGCCAGAAGCTCAAAAGTTACTTAATCCTTTTCTGGATCATTAATCAAGTATTTGAAGCTTACGTGGGCTATGTCTGTACTCTCTGACCAGTCTCTCTCTTACCCAGTGGTCCGTTCTTCTGCTAAATTGTTCAGATCAGCTGCAGTTTATAGGACAAAAATCTGAAAACAAAGGAGAAAAAAAACAATTAGATTGTTCCAGAGCTTACTGGTTAAATGAGATTTACTTTAACTTCAGCAGATTGCACAAATATGAGACAACTGGTTTGTCATACCTTATACATTCCCTAATGGTGAAGTATGCCACGTCAATTAAAAATACAAGGAAAACCGAGAAACCACAGAATTTTTTTTACAGGAACAATAGTACTTCATTTATCCAATGAAATGAAAAACAATGTATTGGTCGCACTTCCTTCAAGGACGTCAGCCTCCACGATAAACAATTAAACCTTTAAAAATGAATGACTCATACACTAGACAACAGATAACAAATCACACCATGATGAGGTCATTACTTAATATTTAACCATACCAGTTACACTATGAATAATAAACCTATGAGTGCTTGTTAGTTGAGAACAAAAGGAGGAGCCAGCGTGCTTTGTAACTTTGTCAGCGCCGTATGTGGCCGCTATTTGTATACATTGGGTATGCAAGCAAAGAATTTCACTGTGCCTTGCCCACATGTGACAATAAAGAATTCCATTCCATAGTTGCAATGCTAGATACCTTTGCAGCACCAAATGAATTTTGCAGAAAAAAGGGTACACTTAAAAATCAAGGCAGCACAAATACAAAAGAAAATGTCAATGCAAACATTTTTGTGATCAATAATGACCCTGTAAATTGACAATAAAAATCAGAACTTGACAGATCAAGAAAACTCAATAGTCATTAATGTCCATAATGCACCAACTGCATCGCGCCATAGCAGAAGCGTCCACGTCATGGGGCTGGAAACTGGAAGTATCCTGAGCTAATTCTGCTACCACCATCTATTGCGACAAGTGATGGCTTCCACTGATTGTCGCCGGAAGCTTGCGTCCTTTTCAGGATGGACGATGACAGCGAGGCCAACATTTGTAACAAGATGGACACGAAAAGAAGAAGACCAACTGCATCATTGTAACGACTGTTCAGTTTCCTTACATTGTTAGCTCAATGACTTCTCCCACACACATTTCCCAATCTACAACAAACTATTTGACAGCTAACACTATCAAAGCTGCTCTTGATACAATCAATCATTATCGTATGGAAGTTATCTAATGATTTGAAGGAATTGAAGTAATATTGTAACTACCATATTTGAAAATCAGGAACCATCTTACCTTTTTAAAGTTAGGCTGATAATACAAATCTTAATTACCCCTTTCAAGTTAAATAAACACACAATATTTCACTCGGGACACAGTAACTAAAGCAGAGTTAAAACTAATTAAACAGGATTCTTTTTTTTGGATTATCACAAATCAGATTAGAACAGCGGCATGGTAGTGCAGCAGTAGAGTTGCTGTCTGACAGCGTCAGAGACCCAGGTTCGATCCTAACTATGTGTGCTGTTTGTACTTCTTCCCTGACTGCATAGGTTTTCTCCGATTGCTCCAGTTTCCTCCCACATTCCAAAGACATACAGGTTTGTTAGTTAATTGGCTTCAGTAAAAATTGTAAATTGTCCTTAGTGTAGGATCGTGTTTGTGTATGGGGTAGTCGCTGGTAGAACGGACTCAATGGGCTGAAGGGCCTGCTTCCGCATTGTATCTCTAAACTAAAAACAACACTTTATTCAGTCTTATTGAGTTACAAGATCACTCAATCTGCTCCCTAATTTCAATGATTCGAACACAATCCATTTGTTTATGTTTTATCCATCTTTGCAGCTATACTAAAAAAGTGTAGCCCTTTGTTTTCCAGATCAAGGATAGATATGCTTGAGTTACATATGCAATCCATAGACAACATCACATTGTTTGTTCTCTTCACTCCAGTTTCTCACAACTGACTTGTCAATCTAACTCTTGCTCTGAAATTATTCTGGACAGAATTGAAAACAATTACCAGGAAGAAAATAAGGGAACAATTCCCCCACTCTATGAACCTCTAGCTCCAGCCTCAAGAGGTATGGTACATCTAAATAAATTGTACAAATTGAGTTTTATCATTTCCAAATTTCCCTCCCAGTCTGAAGAAGCTTCCCGACCCAAAGCGTCACCTATTCACCTATCCATATTCTCCAGAGGCGCTGATTGACCCGCTGAGTTACTCCAACACTTTCTGTTCTTTCCCTCCTAGCTATCTTCATTTACCTGGCTTGACTCCAAATTCTAAGATGAAGTTGCCTAACAAAGTTTGCAGTTTCATTCTTGAAAGTTCCAATTAATACAAGGGGGAGGTGGGGAATTTCCAAATTTGTACTACCTCTTGCTGAAATCAAACTTCCTAATCTCATCCTCAGAATAACAGATTCAATGTTAAGGCTTTGTTTCCTTGTTCTGGCTTCTCCCCACAAGAGGAAACACTTACCAATGTCCATTCTAATAAATCCTTTCATTATATGAAAAAGCTGTATTAGATCACCTCTCAACATTCTAAATTCATGAGAATACAAGCCGTATTAGTCACCTTCATTCATAAGTGAACCGTTAAGGCCCAGGATTATTCTCATAAATCAGTGCTGTATGACCTCCAAGGCCAACACATACTGTTATGTCCAAAGCAGTATTGCTCTTGGAATCTAACATTGTTAGGTTGGTGGGGGCGCTGCGTGTCGGCTGCCCTGCCAGCAGTGTGTTCGTTAATTTGACTTTTTTTTTGGTGCATCTAAATGTTAGTTTAGGTGTCTCTTGGTGCGTCTTGTGTGGGGAGTAGTGGGGGGGGGGGGACCGCTTTCGGTCGCCTCCTCAACGGAGAGGCGACTTTTTCCATGTCGCCTCCCTCGCGGCCTAACAGCTTGGATTGGAGAGGCCTTTCCCGGAGTCGGGCTCGGAGATCAGCAGCTGGCGCAGCGTGGACTTTTCCATCGCGGAGCGGGCGAACCCTGGCCAGGGGTCGCCAGAAAGCAGTGCTCCGATCGCTGGCCTGGTGACTTTGACATCATGGGGCTGTGGTCTGCGGAGCTTGTAGCCCCGGGCGCGGCGTGGACTAACCTTCCGGAGTCTGGGATCCCTTGCCGGGGATCACCAGAGAAGAGCTCCGACCGCCGGCCTGCGGCATATAACATCCTGAAGCCACGGTCTTTGGTAGGAAAGTGCCGATTCGGGCACTCCAAGTGTGCGGCGACCACGGAGGGTTCACGGCCCCGACCACAGATGAACAAAGGAGGAGGACTGACTGAACTTTGTTGCCTTCCACCACAGTGAAGAATGCAGTGGTGGATGTTTGTGTTAAATTCTATTGTGTATTGTGTGTACTTTTTAAGTGTATCACTGCTGGCAAATTCATTTCACTGCACCTTCGGGTGCATGTGACGAATAAAATTGACTTTGACTTAGACTTTCTATAAAACAGATATAGCACTTTCTTTGTAATGAAGATGAACATAAAGGTCTGTGATTCATTAACATAATCACTTCGAATCACTAGACTGCCAGTATATTTAACAATTTAAATGATCACAAGCTTACACAGCCGGTGATCATTTAAATAATTCAAATAGAGTTGTGCTTCCGTCACACAATTACTTATTCCTCAGCCTAAAAAATGTTTTAAAAAAAATATTGAAAATGTCAGTCAAGAGCTGGAAACATAAAAAGAAAATGCAATTTTTTCTCCAGCTTAACTATTTCAAAATCCAATATCCTGCACAGTTGCAGTGAAATTGCACACAGCAGCAAACCAACGTTTTTTGAGATCTGAGCAGCAAATTGCTGAAGTATGAACTATAGACCGCTGCAATGACACTCTGAAAAAGGTTATAAATTATTAATAATTAATGAAGTCAAAAATTGTGCTCTCCAGTTTACAGTAGGCCAAGTGGTATGTCATTTCCCCCCCCAAACCACCAGTATCTTCTGCAGTAGGACTCTAGAACATGTAGTCATCAAATACAGTAACATAACAGAGTCTCACAGGTCATGCAATGGAATGCTTAGATGAATTTTAATACTGTGGGTACATATAGACATGGTACCAAAAAGGGTGCAGTTAGTAAACAAGATTTTACTCATAATGTACCACTTAAACAAAGTGTAGCTCTGCTGTTTTCCCTCCATGTTGTTGCCTGAAGGTTGATTAAAATGTTAATACTTGTAAAACAATTCTCATTATTTTTCACAAACAGGAAAAGCCCAAAGCTGGAAACAAACACTAAAAGAAATCCAAAATTTCTGTTAAGGATGCACCAAATGCTAAGATGAAATCACCTAGTTCTCATTAGTAAGTTATATTGAGATTTCATATCTTAAACTTGAATTATACTACCAATTTCGGTTTGAAGTGCTATTGCAAACATACATATTCAAGCTTAATAATGCACAAAATTCTTAGCAGCATCCAAGCCATATGTCTGCTTCAAGATGAAAGAACAACTTTTTAAAACAGTCAGACATAATCAGTAATAGATAACTTGTGTGGGATTACTATCTCAACCACATCTCTCCCTCAAACATCATCAGAATCAACTGATAATTGTAGGATAGTTTTGTGCAGTCATTTACATTGAAACAATAATTATCTTTCATATAATCTATCATACAGAATGTCCTAAGAGATAGCATATATGAAAATGGTTTTTTTTCAAACACTCCCATTTATCTATGGTTATATTAATACTTTTCCCCCTCTCTGTCTTCTTTTCTGAATGGAGGTTGTAACATCTGCAAAAAATCCTTACTTAGATACAAACATGTAAAAAATAACATTCTTTACACATTCTAGTATACAGCTTCTTTGCAAAACACAATCTGTTCCAGCCATTTAGGTATACACTATACCCAAAGATCAATGATGCAATTCACCAGAGCATTCAATGATTCAGCAGAGTCTCTCGTCAATTGAGGAAAAGGGCATTTGATCACCAGCTGTTGTTGCGACTTGGCATAAAACTCGTGGCCGAGGGGGCAACTATATTCACTGCTCTCTTATCTGCTGGTGAGACCCGAACAACATGCAGAAGGCACTAAAAAAATACCACCATTGTTATCTTCACATAATCCTCCAAATTTGCTGGAAGGGCAAATAAACCAACCTCAGTGTCCTCTTTCAAACCAACATTCTAATCATTTTGGCCCTTGTTTCTTTCAGTCAGCAAGGTTGAGATGGCCATGTAATTTGCATACTACACACCAGACTTTTGAAACAGATAGTTCTATCATGAGCAAATTACTAGGAGGATAGAGAAAAAGATTTAAGAGAGTTATCAAGTATTCTTTGAAGGCATGCAACATCTCCATTGGTTCCTGGAAACTTCTGAATCATGACTGCTTTAAATGGAAAAGGGACACTCGAGATGGTTTATAGAATCTCAAGAGCATGCATCAGGAACACACAGAAGTCCTGTGCAGATCGTAGAGACTGCACACCATCACACAAACCCAGGTACTTGCCCGTCCTATCAGCCATCTTTTGCCCAATCTTTAGAAGAGTCAACAATTCCTACATTGGTCTCATTCATACCTCAGAACTCTCAATGCCAGAATGGAAGCAAGTTATCCCTGATCCCATGCGAATGTCTAGAGGAAACATCCCAGAGCAATACATGAACAATAATGTATTACTCCATTGTTCTGCTCCATATTTTTCCAACAAATACGAAAGAAAATTACTGATTTTAATATCTATTGTTGGTGCTTTGTTATCTAAGTAATGTTAACAGTTCTTACCCATAAAATAACAACATTTTATTTTTTAACAAGACATCCAAGTGCTGTTTTTAAACCAAGTCATAGATTACTGTAGTTTTCTATGCACAGTAAAGATACTGTACCAATGTAAGCTGCGCTTTGTTTGTTGTGACATTGTATACTTGCATTGTGCTTCATAAATGTGTCTCAAGGAAGTAAATTTCCAGTAACCTTGTGCTTTTGAATTCTGCTTTGCCCAAACTGGCTGGGCAAATTTCCATATGTTGTTGTGAGATCAATTTGCTGTCATCTACAAGTAAATGCAGGAACACCAGCAATTGCTCCATCTCCATGTCCCAGCTTGAAATCTAATTGCAGTGCACTAAGAACTTAATTTACTAAATGCAGACACAACAGAGTACTTATGGAAAGCCAAGGTCATTATTTTCTTCCGGGTGAGATAACTGGATGAGAATTAGCAGTACAAACATTGACGGTGTGATTCTCCTTACCCTCGATTCAAAGGTAATTCAGGTACCCCAGTTGATCTTTTTGTACAATGTATTACACAAAATCATTTCACAATTTATGTTTAACTGGTAAGATAGATTTCTTCCATATTATTATTTCAAGTGGGGCATTGAGGACTGTAGTAACCAGGGGTTACAATGTGAGCCGCAACAACAGCTGTGTCAACTGGATGGTGCAGCAACTGGTGAAAAAAGGCTTGCGGATGCACCTTGTGGAAAATATCGGTGACTCGGCCGGGAAAACGGCCCTCGTTCTAGTTCCGCGTCCCTGTGTGGCACTGGTAGAGGCCGAAACTGGAAGAGCAGCAAGCCCGAGCGATGTATTTATATCTTTGAAGATTGCGGGAAGCCCTCACCATCCTCCCGTTGCGATAACACTCGTCATTCAGGTAACTGAAACACTTGTTGCAAATTGTTTACGCAAGTGCAAGTTTACATAAGTACCTGTACTCTTGCAAATTTCTGCAGAGGTATTGCGGAAAGTTCCTAGCTGATTGCAACATGGCCTGATATGACAATTCCAATGCAAAGGGACACTGATGGCTGCAGAGAGTGGTGGACTCAGCCCAATTCATCATGGACATAGCCCTCCCTTTCATTGAAAGCATTGATATGAGACACTGTCTGAAGAAAGTGGCATCCTTCATCAAGGATTCCCACCGTTCAGATCAAACCTTATACTCACTGTTATCACTGGGCAGGAAGGACACCACCATGGTTCACAAGCAGCTAACTTTCTACAACTATCAGGTTCTTAACCAATCTAAACAGACCTAATCCTATCTCTACAATCAAGCACTATGATCCACCTCTTGACTACTGCAGACATTTTTTTCTAATTACAGTTTTGCATTGATGTCTTGTTTTTTATTTGCATAGTCTTCTTTATTTTTTAGAAATTGTATGCGTAATGTATAATTTATGTATAATTTGTTTTTGTGTGCTTGTCTGAGTCTACATGCCTGTAATGCTGCAAGATTTTATATTGTACCCGTCTCTCATCATACTTGTTTGTGCATGACAATAAACTCGACTAGACCCAAGTTGACAATTGTGAACCTCAAGATATTTAATTGTCCAAAGGCCATTATAATGAAATATATTGTCAACACTTAATTTTTACAAAACAGCTTTACTCAGCATTCACCAAACCAGCTGCAACACCCAGAAATCTTAGCCGATTTGCATTTCTTTGCCCAGAATCTTAACAAGGAGCCCCATCTATCCAATCTTACCAGCAATCATGAGCTGAAATTATAATCTTATAGTTCAATTGTATCTTCACTAACCAAAATTGTGAAGGATTTTGAACGTAACCTTTGTTTTCTCCCTGTGGATTGACTGTCATTTAAAGCCTTAGCAGGTGCTGCAATAACATTACTGTAAAGTACAATTAACTGATGATTTTGGTGAATAAGCTTAATATGTCGAACAATAAAAATAAGCTCTCTGGACAAATCCTTGATGAGTGATTATCTGTCACCAGCCTTAGATTTTTACCCATCTCATTAGCAGTCAAAAACCAAATGGAACAAGACATGATATAATAATGTCAGATTTTAAATGAGTTAAATCTGGTAAATATTAATATTTTCCAAAAATTAAAATGGCTTGCAAAAAAAGCCCATTTTCACGTCACTGAATCATCTTTTCAATTTTATCAACCATTATATATTAGATATTTTATTTGATTGTGCTTTTTTTAAGGTGAAATTGGTGAATAAATGAGATAAGGCACCAGCATTGCATCCGTATAGAAATGGAGAATAGAAACAAGGTAATTAAGTCCACAGTTATTCAGCCCCATGATATTTAAAATAAAAACAAATAGAGCTTGAAATATAATAAGACAGCAGATCAGGGTGAGAGAACTCTGCCTTAATACTTCAGATCAATGACCTTTCATTGGAAATGGAGGATTTTTTGTTATCATTTGATGAGAAAGGCAGGAACATAAGACAAATACAAAGGGGAATGTTTGCAATAGGTGGGAGGCTACAAGGTGATGGCTGTGAGGGGTGTTAGAACAGGGAGACACAGGACAATAATGTTTAATTTTGCTTGGTACATTGTTATATTAATCAAATATGACAAAAGGCAATAGTTTAAATACATTTTTACCAAGCAGAATAATGCAAATCAGAGTGGGAAATAATTTTTCCTGAGTCAATACAAATGTTCTTCTTAGCTTCAGTTTATGTGTGCTTTATATTTAATAAGCCAAATATTTACAGTGCATGTTCTAGTATATAAAAATCTAACATTGGACAGGCTGGATCATTGTATTGCCCAATGGAATATACTGGCCATAACTTTATACCAAATGACTAAGTTTCTGCACAACACACACAGTTGCCACAGAAACAAACATACAAAGCCTAAGCATATGATTAGTGGAGGCACTTGTCCCTGACACCCATCAATCCACACCTCTCAAAGAAATTACACAGCAGCCATTAAAGGATATTCAGGTAGAAGTTATTCAAAGACAACAAATCAATCACAGCAAAATACGCAGCATAAAATTGTTAAGAATCTAGGGAAAGATGATGAGACCCGTTATGAATTGCCGTTTTAATTCTTTTCAAGAATTTGATTCATGCAAAAATAAGTTTATTGCACAAGACTATTCTGACAGTATTCATAACCCAAAGGGAAAATATATTTAAAAAGTACTCAACATTGATGATTTTACAAAGCAAACTTTGTTTGTTTGGGGTATTTTGACTTTTAATGTGGGGGGGTAAGGGGGAAACTATTTCTAGGTCCCTACCTGGTCGGTGAGGCAGCTTTTTCTCCAGGCTGCCTCGTCGACCCGTCCTCGTGGCCTACCAGCGGGCATGGAGCACAGTTTCCTGACGGGGACCGCCCAGCACCTTCAGCTTCGGTGGCGGCACAGCGCTGGAGCGCTATCGGGGAGCGGAGCGGGCGATGCCTTGCCTGGGTCGCCGCGCTGGATCGACGCGCTGGAGCTCCGGTGAGCTGGACCGCCGACTTCAACACCTCCGGGCTGCGGGGCTGCGGGGCGACCAGCTGCGGGTGGCGGCGCCGACTCCAACATCGGGAGCCTCGTGGCTCCAAATCAGCGCGGCCCTGTCGGCTTCAGGTGCCATCGACTCCGCTGGGAAACCGGCCGTTCCACCCGCTCCGAGGACTCTCCCGACGGCCAGGAACATCGGGCCTCCGTAGAGGCAACTGTGGCGGCCTCGATGGGCCTGACTCTGGGAGAACTGGGTTGGGGACTGGACATTGTGCCTTCCCCCACAGTGGTGGTCATTGTGGGGGGATGATTTTGTGTGCTGTGCCTGTGCCTGTGCCTGTCAGTCCGTGTACAAGATGGCGGTCGGAGGGGAGAGTGGACGCTGGCGCGAATTGGTCGCCGCTGCTCTCTCCTCAAACTTGTGTTTCTTATTTTCTTTTGGTGCTTTTGAAATTGAATTCTGTCCTTGATTTGTGTACTGTGGTGTTTTCTTATTTAATTTATTCCGATTATGTGGTTTTTGTTTTGTTGTGATTCTATGCATTGTAAGGTGTCCTTGGGTTTTAGAAAGGCGCCAGTAAATAAAATGATTATTATTATTATTATTATTATTACCTACCAATAGCCACACTAAATTGAGGCATTTTGAGGTGCTATAATGCAATTTACTTAAAAATATGGGCATTTTCTCATTACTGTGCAGATGCATTTCATCAGCTTCAATTCTCTACAATTCACAAAAGTACTATTGATTGTAAGAGGCCTTGATGTGTTTGACGGCATGGGAGAAATAAAATAATATGATAATGTTATATAATTCATTGAACACCAGTGGAGCATCAAATCTTATTCAACACACATCCTTTACCGCATCTCCATTTATATTTGATTTATATAAAACACCTAAACATAATTGATCATCAAATTATGCAATACAAATTAATTCTGTAAAATAAGCATTGTAACAGTTGGCTATATTAAAGGTAGCTGTATTGAACAACATGAAAGGAAATTTCAGGTCAACAGAAAATATTTAATGGTCTCCTAATATGGATTATTCGTGTTCATCGCTGCATCAGGATTAGGGGTAACCGTTCATTTCAACTGTACAACAATAAGTTTGTTTCTCCACTATGGATATTTTCCAAAAGTAATAGATATTTTGTAGATATTTTAGGGGTAGGGGAGAGATAATTGTATTCATTAGCTGATGTTTCACAGGGATCTCCACTTTGGCACCTGAAATTAATCTAAAAATATTTGGGAAAACAAACCTGTACTAAAAGTACAACTAGGTGCTGAAACAAAGTAGTATTTAAATTAATAGACTGTTTAATTAAGAGACCTGGTAAATATTAACACTAGTTCAGATCCCGTCATGATAGTTTTGATATCATTTCAGAATACCAACTCAGTGTTAAACTGGAATGTGGTGCAAAGATTATAGTGCAATGCAAAGTAGTGCAAAAAATAAAGTGCTCAACAACTTGCTGTCGCAATGACAGAATAACCAAATGAGTTAGAATTACATTGCAACACCTCTATGAAGTAGGTATAATAGAAGAGGTTGGTTCAATAGACCGACCGTGGTTGGGAGAAGCTGTTCTTAGGTCTGTTTGTCCAAGCTTTCAAACTTTTGTATCTTCTCCCAGAGGTAGAAAAGGGAAAACTAAATAAGCCAAGGTAACAGGCATCCTTGACTTCCATCTTTCTGGTCCAATGCAATGTAAAGATAGTCTGGAAGAAATGAAATGATGAGCCTGTGATGGACTGGGCTCTGCTCATCAATCTCTGTCGGTTGTGGTGGTCAAAAGCAGAGCAGTTGCCATACAAGGTTGAGCTCTTTCCTTTCAGAATACTTTCTATATCGCTTTCTGCAGAAGTTGGAGACTTCTCATGTTCAAGCCAAATCTTATCAGATGCCTATGAAAATAAATAACATGCGCCTCTTGATCACTACATTAGTGTGAAAGGACCAGGTTAGGAACTTGAAGCTGTTGACCATTTCTGCAGTACCTCCATTGATAAAGACAGGGTCTGTTTGTCCAAGCGTTCACCCCCGTTTCCTTAAGCCAACAATTAACTCTTTCATCTTGTTAATCTTAAGAGCTAAGTTATTGTCTGACACCATGACAAGGCTCCCAATTTCTTTCCTGTATTCCATCTTCAAAGTCTTCGTCATCCATAACAGCGGTATATTTGGCAAACTTGAAGATCGAGTTGATATTGTACTTGGCCACACAATCACGGGTAGAGAGATTAGAGCAAGGGACTGAACACACAACCCCGAGTTGCACCAATGTTGCGGGATAGGCTGGAGGAAATGTGATGGCCAATGCTAACCAACCGAGGCCTGCCTCTGAAGAAGTCCAGAAGCCAGATGGAAGACCAAGGCAAAGTCTAGGAGTTTAAGAGAAGAGCTTATTCAGTATTATGGTGATGCTGAGCTGTCGTCCTGACACTTACAACTTAGAAAGAAAATAAATCAGATACAATAGAAGACTTAATCTTTCTGTCATTTGCTTCTGAATGTCAATTAAGTTTAAATACTGCAGAAGATGGATCACAAACTATTTTAAATAATTTATTTTCTCTGATCCAAAAGGACTAAACTAACTAAATTTCATACCAAAAATATTAATCGCTCAAATAAAATTGAGAAGTTGCTCAGCCCATCATTTTCATAATATGGAAGTAATCCACCAATAGCCAGAGATAAAATGGATAAAGACAGCACATTCCAGAAATAAATTACATAGACAACCTTGTAGGTTTTTAATGTGTTTGAATAAACATGTTAAAAGATCTCTCACTTAAACATCTTCTGTGAATTTGGCCAATTTAATCATAATTCTCAAAATCAAGATTCCATAGTACAGCATAACAAATTTACCGAAATTTTAACAATCTGGCATGAATAGATCACCAAAGTAGTATTTCTGGTAAAAGGAAGTTGACTCTGGTGCAGAAAATTAGTTAGGTGTTATATATACTCACAGTGTGACTCAAGATTAATTTGTCACCACATTTGACTTATGCCAAACACAGCCCAAGAGCATTAACAGACCATGAGAATGTTAACAGAGACAAAAAATGTCAACAGTTGGAAAATGTTAACAAAGACTGAAAATGTTAACAAAGACAAAAAATGTTAACAGAAACCAAAAAAATTAAGAGTGAGAAAATGTTTACAGTGACTTAATCCAAAGTAAAAAACTTTTTCTCAAAAATCACTGATCCAAAGCATGCAAGTTGGAAAACACAAAACAATGTGAACACACATTAACATATTTTAAAGCTCTAAACTGATCACAAAGTGGTAACATAAAGCCACATTTTATGTGATATTTTTATCAATCATTATGTTAATAATTACAAAAACAATAATGATCTTTTCCTTTATCCATATCACTGCTTCCTTCTTCTGTCGTGTGTCTTTTAGACCTGCAGCTCCGTTGAGGCGAGCCAGGCTAACGTGTCATCGTCCAGGTCAATCAGACCTCGTTCACCATTCGGTGGCCGGTGTTTGGGGCAACTGGTGACTATGTGCTCCACTGTCTGTGTTGGGTCCCCACACTCGCAGGAGGCGCTGTCCACGAGGCCCCACCTCTTCATCGCTACTCCATAGCGTCCGATGCCTGTCCTCAAGCGGTTGAGGGTTGTCCACTGCTTTCGGGGCAGGTCCTGGCCAGGGATGTCCATGGGGTCATCGATGTAATGGTGTAGCCTAGATGGTTCTGCTGACTTCCACTGGTCTCTCCATCTCATCTTGACCCAGGCAGCCTTAGAAGCGTCAGCCGGTGTTGTGCAGAGCAGCTCTTGGGCTTGCGTGGCAAAGGGGTGCCGTGACTTGAGGCGCACTCTTGAGGCGCACTTGAGGCGTTATCACTGCTTCCCATTGAATGTTATCAATTTACGGTTGCATCAAAAGAGCTCAAAGCAAAAATTTCAAATTGGACATTATAAATAGCTCAGTTGAAAACAAGAACCTGGAAAAATTCCACAGCTCTATTTAGAAAACAAAATGCAAAGTCATATTTACACGACTAGGTAAAAATATGTAATGAATAATAATATAATAAATTATCAGTTATATTGGGTCACAGGACCACAATAATGCAGGCCGAATTTCGTTGTTCAACCCTTAAAAGCTCTTCGTAGTTCGATGCTGTGGTAGTGTTATGGTTAGGATTGTACGGCATGGTTCAATAACTTGATGGTTGATGGGAAGAAGCTAATCTTGAACCTAAAGGTAAAAACTCTCAGGCTTCTGTGTCTATTTCCAGAAGATAGTTGCAAGAATTTCATTGTTCCATTCACAGTGCATATGACAATTAAACACTCTTGACGCTTGAAATTGTCCTTTATATAATGTGAGATCTCCATTGGTACACAAAAATGCTGGAGAAACTCAGCGGGTGCAGCAGCATCTATGGAGCGAAGGAAATAGGCAACGTTTCGGGCCGAAACCCTTCTTCAGATCGGGCCGATTCCCTTCCGTAAGGGAATGGAGATCCCGTGAGATCTCCATTCCCTTACTCCCAATAACTATTTCTTCAGTCTAATCAATGTTGGGCGAGTTGAAATTATTAACCTTCTATTTTTTTTCTATAATTTGTCCAAATGTCTTCCTCCACATCTCTTCCACTACCTATAGAATCAAATCTTTGTTTTATTTTCTCTCCAGATGGATTCTATTTTGATTTCCTTATGGCCATCTCTTTTTTTACTACTGTCACATTGTCCAACTGTATGTTCATCATACATTTTCTCCATCTCCCTTATTTTATTGCTGATACTAATCATTGCTATTCAGATAATTTAATTCATTTTCAATTGAATTTCTTTATTTAATATGCATCTTTTTTGGCTGCTGCTCCATATGGTTAATTTATAATTTGCTGTCCTCTCTTGCTTTCCTTCTTACATGTTTACATCAAGATTTCATGGAAAAAGTACCCTTCTTTCCTGCATCAGCCCTTTGGTAATGATTAAACAGATGGTACTATCTTTTCTCCTGATTATAGCATCCCCTATCACTAGCTCAGGGGTGGGGAACCTGCGGCCTTCTAGGCCATTAAGTGCGGCCTTTTGAATTAATCCAAATTTTGTAGAACAAATCCTTTTATTTTTATTAATATGTTTTTGTTCTTTCATTATATTTATTTTAATCTTAAAATGAATGTATTTAAAATACCAAAGAGTAAAAGAAGATTCAACAAAATAATCCTCCCCGACTGACAGCCACAATTAAAACATTAGTAAGTCATGAGGACTATTTTAACAGCAGTTATGCTCATAATTTAGTTCTCATGCGACTCTAGAATGTACGTTAACCTCCCTGCCTGACTGGCGCCACCACCGCCTGAGGCTGGTTGACAAGAGGGAAAATGTTGGGGAGAGTCCGCTGGCTGTCCATTCTTCAGTATTATCAACTTTGAATCAACTGATACTACTGACTCGGCGCAGGTTTTATACTTCATTCGGGCCATAACAGAAAATTTTCTTTGCTACAAAGAGTTACTCGCTTTGGGCACTCTTACGGGTAGAACACAAGAAATAGATTTCTTCAACAACTTTCAAGATAAATGTCGTGAAGTTGGACTGGATTTGGTTAATTTAGTGAGTGTATGTACAGACGGTGCACCTTCCATGACAGGAAAACCTGAAGGTTTTTTTTTTTGCACAGATAAAAAAGGTATTGTCGTATCCAGATACTCGCATTTCTTTTCATTGTATCTCCCGTGACCGCGTGGATTTTCTCCGAGATCTTCGGTTTCATTCCACACTCCAAAGACGTGCAGGTTTATTGGTTAATTGGCTTGTTATAAGTGTAAAAATTGTCCATAGTGTGTGTAGCGTAGCGTTAATGTGCGGGGATCGCTGGTTGGCGCGGACCCGGTGGGCCGAAGGGCCTCTTTCCACACTGTATCTCTGAACTAAACTAAACTTTCTGTATTAGTTAATATTGTGCTTCTCAAACAGATTGAAAAATTGCATTTCAATTAGCTACTTTAACAGATGGTGATACTACACTTTGATAAATTAATCAGTAAAAACATCAGTTTTGCTAGATTTCAGCTAGAAACTGTTATACAATTCTATAAACAGACCCAGCTTTTCTTTTTAATGATCCCATTCACATCTCGCCTTCACAGCAGTGCAGCAGCAGGCACCGACCGAATGGTACGCACCCAATATGGCATAAACCGGTGTAAAAAAACTTCCTGCAACCTAAAAGATCATTATTTCAAAGTAGGCATAAAAAGATGGATTAACTCAGCGAGACAAGCAGCATCTCTGGAGAGAAGGAATGGGTGACGTTTCGGGTCAAGACCCTTCTTCAGACCTCAAACTCCAAAACGTCACCCATTCCTTCTGAGTTACTCCAGCATTTTGTGTCTATCTTCGATTTAAACCAGCATCTGTAGTTCTTTCCTACACATTATTTCAAAGTAGCTTAGAGGAGAAAAAAAAGTTTTGGGATGTATGACTGGTAATCATCATATCATTTCAAGTTACTTCAAAAATACACATTTTTGTTAATGTAAAAGACATCTGGACATGTATAGTGCCCTCCATAATGTTTGGGACAAAGACCCATAATTTATTTATTTGCCTCTGTACTCCACAATCTGAGATTTGTAATAGAAAAAAATCACATGTGGTTAAAGTGCACATTGTCAGATTTTATTAAAGGGTATCTGTTCACTTACCCAATCTATTCCCCTCATCCTTTGAGGGGTGATCTTGTACACCTCTATAAGATCACCCTTCATCCTCTTGCGCTCCAAGGAATAAAGTCCTAGCCTGCCTAACCTCTCTCTGCAGCACAGGCTCTCAAGTCCTGTCAACATCCTCAAAATTTGAAGGATACATTGCTTGGTTAGATATCTAGGAATTAGAAACCCTTTTCTCCAAATCTGTACTGATTTCTTCCATCATAACGTTTGTTATGTTCTTTGATGAGATCTAGGAAGATCAATGTTTATTGCATTTATTGTTTATTCTTAATTGGTCTCAGCAGTGGTGAAATGCCTCTTTGTACTGACACAGAACCCTTATGCAAGGTTATAGTACCAGTTGGGCAGGAATTCCTGGATTTTTAATAATTATTTACTATAATTGCCTCTGTACTGGAAACACCCATATGCAACTTAGCAATTCACACAATTAAATAATTCTCAAAGAAGAAAATGTGGCTCATTATTGATTTCAAAATACTTTAATATTCCTTTAAGTTTAAAAGGAAATCTCAGTTACAGAAACTTTCATTAAAATTCCCACCTACCTCATTAGACACCTTTGAACTATCTTTAATCAGACTTTATCAGACTTTATCTTGCACTAAATTTTGTACTCTTTATCCTTTATCTGTACACTGCGGATGGCTTGATTGTAATTATATAGTTTTTACTTCAAATGGATAACATGCCACAAAAGCTTTATGCTATACCTCGGTACACGTGACAATAATAAACTAAACTAAACTATTATAATTTTCATCAAATTCCAACCTACCAAATATGATTCTAAAATAGCTAGAAATATTGCATCAGAGACTCAGCAAAAGAAATAAAATCTGTGAATTATTTCAGATTATTTTTCAAAATTATACTCAGAGCTGCTGTAGATTTGGAAGCAACAGCAGGAGAAGATTAGCAAGAGAAAACACTGATTGGCTCTAGCCCAAGAGGGAGGAGAGAAGTGAGTCAGAGGGGTGAAAACAGTTGAAAAGGAGAGGCAAAGCACAGGCAGACTTTACTCAGAGCTGTTGTAGATTTGGAAGCAACAGCAGGAGAAGATTAGCAAGAGAAAACACTGATTGGCTCTAGCCCAAGAGGGAGGAGAGAAGTGAGTCAGAGGGGGGAAAACAGTTGAAAAGGAGAGGCAAAGCACAGGCAGACTTTACTCAGAGCTGCTGTAGACTTGGAAGCAACAGCAGGAGAAGATTAGCAAGTGAAAACACTGATTGGCTCTAGCCCAAGAGGGAGGAGAGAAGTGAGTCAAAGCGGGGAAAATAGTTGAAAACTGAGGAATTTGGATTGTAAATTGGTAAATTAGGCAATTTATCAGTCAATATAAGCAAGACTGCTCTTAGGGAGTGGCCCTGTGAGAAAAGTGTGAGTCTTTGGCTCGAGAGTCTTCGGCGAGGAGGCTACACAAAACACTGCAGAGGGAGAGACGAAAGAAGGAGATGTCAGGCAAGCTGATTCAGTGTGATGCTTGCAGTATGTGGGAGGTCAAGGACACTGCTGGTGCCTCTGGCTGCTACAAATGTGACAAGTGCATCCAGGTACAGCTCCTGAAGGACCGTGTTGGGGAACTGGAGAAGCAAGTGGATGACCTCAGGTTTGTCCGAGAAACGGAGTCGCTCCTCGACAAGTCCTACAGTAATATTGTTACCCCTAAGGTACTGGAAGAGAGAAGGTGGGAGACAGTGAGAAAGGGAGGGAAGCATGGAATGCAAACGTCCCCGTGTGTTGTACCTCTTGTGAACAGGTTCGCCCACTTAGAAGCTGTCGGGACAGAAGACGTTTTAACATTGAGCGGCAGAATGGCTTGCGATGCGAATAGGGCTGTTGAGCCAAAACCAAAAAGGCCAAAGTCAGGCAACGCCATTGTTGTGGGGGACTCCATTGTGAGAGGTACGGACAGGGGTTTCTGCGGCAACAGACGGGATTCGAGGATGGTGTGCTGCCTTCCTGGTGCCAGGATCCAGGATGTCACGGACAGAGTGCAGAAAATCCTCAAGGGCGAAGGTGAACAGCCAGAAGTGGTAGTGCATGTCGGCACAAACGATGTCGGAAAGAAGGGGATGAATATTCTGCAGTGTGACTTTAGAGAGCTCGGAAAAATGCTGAAAAGCAGGACCTCCAGGGTTGTTATCTCCGGTTTGCTTCCAGTTCCTCGTGCTGGCGAGAGCAGGAACAGGGAGATACGGGACCTGAATGTGTGGCTGAGGAACTGGTGCACGGGGCAGGGATTTAGATTCTTAGATCACTGGGATCTGTTTTGGAGTAAAAGGGAACTGTACAAAAGGGATGGATTGCATCTTAACAGGTGGGGGACCAGCATTATGGCAGGCAGGTTTGCCACTGCTACACGGGTGGTTTTAAACTGAATAAGGGGGGTGGGGTGTCGAATGGGATAGTTGAGGATGGAGTTAAAGGGAAAGGGTTTCTTAAATGTGTGAGCGTAGAGACAGAGGGGTGTAAAATGAGGGTAGAAGCAATAGGTAGCAAGGTGAAAAGTAAAAGTGGCAGGCAGACAAATCCAGGGCAAAAATCAAAAAGGGCCACTTTTCAACATAATTGTATAAGGGGTAAGAGTGTTGTAAAAACAAGCCTGAAGGCTTTGTGTCTCAATGCAAGGAGCATTCGTAATAAGGTGGATGAGTTGAATGTGCAGATAGCTATTAATGAATATGATATAGTTGGGATCACGGAGACATGGCTCCAGGGTAACCAAGGCTGGAAGCTGAACATCCAGGGATATTCAATATTCAGGAGGGATAGACAGAAAGGGAAAGGAGGTGGGTTAGCGTTGCTGGTTAGAGAGCAGATTAACGCAATAGAAAGGAAGGACATTAGCTTGGAGGATGTGGAATCGATATGGGTAGAGCTGCGAAACACTAAGCGGCAGAAAACGCTAGTGGGAGTTGTGTACAGGCCACCTAACAGTAGTAGTGGAGTTGGGGATGGCATCAAACTGGAAATTAGAAATGCATGCAACAAAGGTAAAACAGTTATAATGGGTGACTTCAATCTACATATAGATTGGGTGAATCAAATTGGCAAGGGTGCTGAGGAAGAGGATTTCTTGGAATGTATGCGGGATAGTTTTCTAAACCAACATGTAGAGGAACCAACGAGAGAGCAGGCTATTCTAGATTGGGTATTGAGTAATGAGGAAGGGTTAGTTAGCAGTCTTGTTGTGCATGACCCCTTGGGCAAGAATGACCATAATATGGTTGAGTTCTTCATTAGGATGGAGAGTGACATTGTTAATTCAGAAACAAGGGTCCTGAACTTAAAGAAAGGTAACTTTGAGGATATGAGAAGTGAATTGGCGAAGATAGACTGGCAATTGATTCTTAATGGGTTGATGGTAGATATGCAATGGAAGGCATTTAAAGACTGCATGGATGAACTACAACAATTGTTCATCCCAGTTTGGCAAAAAAATAAATCAGGGAAGGTAGTGCATCCGTGGATAACAAGGGAAATCAGGGATAGTATCAAAACAAAAGATGAAGTGTACAAATTAGCCAGAAAAAGCAGCCTACCAGAGGACTGGGAGAAAATCAGAGTCCAGCAGAGGAGGACAAAGGGCTTAATTAGGAAAGGGAAAATAGATTATGAAAGAAAACTGGCAGGGAACATAAAAACTGACTGCAAAAGCTTTTATAGATATGTGAAGAGAAAAAGATTAGTTAAAACAAATGTAGGTCCCTTGCAGTCAGAAACAGGTGAATTGATCATGGGGAACAAGGACATGGCAGACCAATTGAATAACTACTTTGGTTCTGTCTTCACTAAGGAAGACATAAATAATCTGCCGGAAATAGCAGGGGACCGGGGGTCAAATGAGATGGAGGAACTGAGTGAAATCCAGGTTAGCCGGGAAGTGGTGTTAGGTAAATTGAATGGATTAAAGGCCGATAAATCCCCAGGGCCAGATAGGCTGCATCCCAGAGTACTTAAGGAAGTAGCCACCGAAATAGTGGATGCATTAGTGATAATTTTTCAAAACTCTTTAGATTCTGGTGTAGTTCCTGAGGATTGGAGGGTAGCTAATGTAACCCCACTTTTTAAAAAGGGAGGGAGAGAGAAAACGGGGAATTACAGACCAGTTAGTCTAACGTCGGTAGTGGGGAAACTGCTAGAATCAGTTATTAAAGATGGGATAGCAGCACATTTGGAAAGTGGTGAAATCATTGGACAAAGTCAGCATGGATTTATGAAAGGTAAATCATGTCTGACGAATCTTATAGAATTTTTTGAGGATGTAACTAGTAGAGTGGATAAGGGAGAACCAGTCTGGACTGGTGTTATATCTGGACTTTCAGAAGGCTTTTGACAAGGTCCCACATAAGAGATTAGTATACAAACTTAAAGCACACGGTATTGGGGGTTCAGTATTGATGTGGATAGAGAACTGGCTGGCAGACAGGAAGCAAAGAGTAGGAGTAAACGGGTCCTTTTCACAATGGCAGGCAGTGACTAGTGGGGTACCGCAAGGCTCAGTGCTGGGACCCCAGCTATTTACGGTATATATTAATGATTTGGACGAGGGAATTGAATGCAACATCTCCAAGTTTGAGGATGACACGAAGCTGGGGGGCAGTGTTAGCTGTGAGGAGGATGCTTGGAGGCTGCAAGGTGACTTTGATAGGCTGGGTGAGTGGGCAAATGCATGGCAGATGCAGTATAATGTGGATAAATGTGAGGTTATCCACTTTGGTGGCAAAAACAGGAAAGTAGACTATTATCTGAATGGTGGCCGATTAGGAAAAGGGGAGATGCAACGAGACCTAGGTGTCATGGTACACCAGTCATTAAAAGTAGGCATGCAGGTGCAGCAGGCAGTGAAGAAGGCGAATGGTATGTTAGCATTCATAGCAAAAGGATTTGAGTATAGGAGCAGGGAGGTTCTACTGCAGTTGTACAGGGTCTTGGTGAGACCACACCTGGAGTATTGCGTACAGTTTTGGTCTCGTAATCTGAGGAAAGACATTCTTGACATAGAGGGAGTACAGAGAAGGATCACCAGACTGATTCCTGGGATGTCAGGACTTTCATATGAAGAAAGACTGGATAGACTCGGTTTGTACTCGCTAGAATTTAGAAGATTGAGGGGGGATCTTATAGAAACGTACAAAATTCTAAAGGGGTTGGACAGGCTAGATGCAGGAAGATTGTTCCCGATGTTGGGGAAGTCCAGAACAAGGGGTCACAGTTTAAGGATAAGGGGAAAATCTTTTAGGACCGAGATGAGGAAAACATTTTTCACACAGAGTGGTGAATTTCTGGAATTCTCTGCCACAGAAGGTAGTTGAGGCCAGTTCATTGGCTATATTTAAGAGGGAGTTAGATGTGGCCCTTGTGGCTAAAGGGATCAGGGGGTATGGAGAGAAAGCAGGTACAGGATACTGAGTTGGATGATCAGCCATGATCATATTGAATGGCGGTGCAGGCTCGAAGGGCCGAATGGCCTACTCCTGCACCTATTTTCTATGTTTCTATGTTTCTATGTAAAATTGGAAAACTCAGGTCAAATTTACCCAACTGATTACATATAGATGCTATCTTTCATAATTACAAAGAATGCCATCTTCCGACCAATTGACATTCATAATCTTGCAGCAGCAAATTTGCACCAAATCATAATTCTCATTAATTTACAGAAATATGTTTCAAATTATTCCAGATTATCTTTTTACTTTGGTTCCTTCACATGCTAATCCACAGCAAATTACATTTACAGAAGTGAACGTTTGTTCAGAATCAATGCAACCTTGTACTGTTTTCATTTGTCTTTCAATGAAAATTATTCCTGAAGGTTATATTACTGCATTAGCTAAATGCCAATAAATCATTTGTTGCAGATTTTAATGCTGCAACAATAATCCCAATTTATTTTTTGCGGAATTGCTCTTGCATAAAGCAATATATAAACTTCCTCTTCAAAACACCAATTTCCTCCTCCGTGTGGTACCAATGAAAAATATTTTCTCCTTCAACGGCAATTTAAATTGCTAACTCTTCATCGCTAACTCGCTGAGTAGTTTTTTCCAACTCGCCCCATCAAAAGTTATCATTTTAAAACTATCAAATCCTTTTATAACTAGAAATAATTGCAGTATTCAGTATCTTGCAATAGCATAGTTTATCACCCTTGATGGCATCCTCATCAATTCCACTTTAATGCCCCCTCCATAGCAGGACTCCCAAAAGTGAACAGAACTCTCTGATCTAGGTATCGGCTTGTAAAATATTATCACGAACTTGTTGCTCCGTCTACATTTAGTCTTTAATTTACAAAATACACAAAAAGATGGCTACATTTTTAACACAGTACTCGGTGAATGAGGTCGCAATATTTCCACTTCACTTTTGTATTCCTTGTCTGCTCAAAAAATGCATTATCTCACACTACTCCATGTTAAATTAAACCCTACCCATTTCATGTCAAAGTTTTTACAATTTGCCTTAATAAATCTTCATTGTATTATTCATAAATACCTAAGTACAATTTTGATAAGAGAAGCTGACCCAGGCATCAATTTGTGGTGCATACCACTTCCAATATTCTTTCCAAAGAGAGGAACTAAGACAATTATTTGAAACCAAATAATTCCACCAAACAGCAAAGAAAACATTAGAAACGATCGCAAGACCAGTATGTCCACCACATACTACATGGAAAACACCAACATAGAACATTACCAAGTCAACACAAGAAATAATACACAGAGGCATTTATTTTCATCAGAATATTTTTCATTTCAATTTCCTTTGTTGTTGCATGGGTTGCATTTACTATAAAATCTAGTCCAGTCTTTTCAGCCCTATATATTTAATCAAATCATTACATTACTCACCAAGAATGATCACTTCTTGAAAAATAACCAACATACGCAGAATTTAGAGCATTACAACTTTGCTACAATAAACGCATACTACCTTTGAATCACCTCTGGGGATATTGCACAGAACATTCACTGAAGGGAACCTTCTTCTACTATGGAAGGTACTTATCGAAACACCATTTATCTAAACCGGCTGCACATCTCAGCATGTCTTTTGCACTTAATGATTTCATCAAACTGTGCATCAGTCTCCATGCTAAATTAGTTCTGTTTGCACTCCAGTTATTCTCAAAAACTGCTGCCAACGTGGTTTCTCGTGTACCTATCATTTTCACTTGCTTTTTAAACATGAGATCTCGGTGCAATGGTCCTCAAACTGTTGACCGAGCATCACTTTGTTTTAAGATTGCAATTTGTTTTTCCTGCTTGTAAGACAACAAACAAGTAAAACTCCCAAAATACATTATCTCAAAATCTTTGCATGACCATGTACTTCAGTCAGTTCTACGTAAGTTCTGCAAACAGGTTTAAGTTTGAAACAGGTAGTTTAATAAAAATATATCTTTCTAAACTTAAGTAGACAACTTCACTAATATTCAAGATTTGTAATAGGACTTACAAAGCAGAGCACAGAATTTCAGACGAGAAAATGTAGAGATGTGACCATAATTCTGTGGTTGATTGTAGTTGGCCATTTAGCCGCAAGATGCAGAAATGTATTAATTCCAGTGTGAAATTCCTGTGGAACTTAACTGCAAGAGTAGATCTTTGAAAGACTCAGTCACAGCAGCCTTCTCTTACTCTTTGGATAGTTGATGTTTTGGTTGGGACCTTTCTTCAGACTAGGTCATCTATCCATGTTCTCCAGAGATGCAGCCTGACCTGCTGAATTACTCCAGTAGTTTGTGTCCTTTTCTATAAACCAGCATCCGCAGTTCATTGTTTCTACATCTCTCCTCTTACTCCTTGATGTTTTACTTCCACTGCATTCTGTATTTTACTTTGTGGCATTTCTAGAACTTTGACTTCCATCCCCAGATCTGCCTCAATTCTCCTGGAACTTGTTTCTGCTTGGCCACTCCCCCCACTGCTCTACCAACTACTCCAAAATCATGCTAGAAAGTCAAAACATCTTGAGATTGCTTTTCTATACTATATTCTACTTGGAGAACCAAGGAGCTGCAGATGTCCGTTTACCAAGGAAAAACACAAAATGCTGGAGTAACTAAGCAGGCGAGGCAGCATCCCTGGAGAACATGGATAGGTGACATTTTGGTCAGGACCCTTCTTCAGACTATTTGCAGAGGTGGATACATGTCTCCTACTCTTAAATGTATTACATTTATTTTATATATTTCTCCACTTACCGATAACAATGGAGTAAGTTGTTGAATTTCTTCCTCACCAACCAGATAACATTGTTTCAAATGCTTCTGAAATTCTTAAGATTCATTTTTACACAAAAGGTGTTCTAGCCATGAACTGTTATTTCCATTTTTGCTCCCGTATTCACTACCAGTTCAACACATTAGAGCTAACATTTGGTCTCCGAAGCACATTTCCACCAAATTACTGATCGCCAATTTATTTTCCTGGCTTCCATGCTAAGTGATACTCCCCGCAGAATTTGAATATCTCCCAGCTCTAAAGCACGAAAACTCTCCATAGCTTTCATTCCATCTTCAACCATTTCCCCTCAAAATTTCACAAATATATATTAAGGACACTGTAAGGAATTGGAGGCTAATTATGAGCTTAGGAGTGGCCAAATGTGAAAGTGATCACAGTGTGAAACACATGGTATTAAATATAAATGGAGGGCATTTAAAGCTCAGCTTTTGGGTCAAATAGGAAAATACAAGTGTATCAGGTCAGGTTCATGAAGTCTGAAAGCAAAAAGAAAAACATTGCAAATACTGGATTTCTGAAATAAAAGAAGAAAATGCTGAAGATGCTTACAACATCTATAAGGTGAGATACATAATTAACCTGAAATGGTAACTTTCCTGCTTTGGATATATGAAAAATAAGGTCAGTTCTTCAGTAAACTCTATCTGGGAAACCTACAAACATTCCTCTGCATTCACATTGAATTTTGTCCAAAAGCCTGGTTGATTCAACTCGAGACAAAATCTCACCAATTTTAAACGGGATCAAATAATCAAGCATGCATAAAGAAAATTAAACATTCCCATTCATGCCATATTAAATCCTTTGCTTGGATTCTGCAGGAATGACTTTTGGCCATAACTCATGCCAGCAAAGCAGCAGGGCTGCTTTCCCTATTCATCATTTAAGCCATAAACATGTCACTCAGACTGTTCTAAAAGTCAAGGAAGATACAACTCCACTTTTTAAACTTCATATCATATTTGACCAAAAATAGAAGTGAGTGGCTTTCAGCCATTAATGATGGTGGATTAACGGCCATGGTTGTGTAGAGAAGTTAAAGAGAGCCACACACTCTTTTCAGACTCTACACACCCTTTAGTTCACAGACTATCGCATGGTTACTGTTCAATAGTTCTTACTGGACCCTACCACTATATAAAAGGGCACTGGCCAAGTCAATCTCAAATTTGAAGCATTATCTACCAAGCGGCTAACAATAAAAACATTTCAAATAATACTTTTAGCAGCACGTGAACATACATTTAAATTTAGCTGGATAAACCTTAACATTTGGTGTTTTAAATATATTTTTTATGGACTATGCATAATAAAAGGCACATGAAATGGTTCTGTGATTAGTCATCATGCAAACTAAATCAATGTTCGAAGCAGAATTTCTTTTAAATAAATTATATCCTGAAACTGCACAAAAAAAATTACCGCTCACTTTCATATTCATGATTTTTTTAAAGGAAATTACAATTAATTACCTTTAAGTTATTTATAAATATTTAAATAAGTTATGCTGGATTCCATTCTCCAATAACAGAATTGCACTACTTTTTCAGCATGAGTTATTATTGATTTATTGTGTTTCACAAACATAAACAACTGACTGTGAAGATTGAGCTGGCCATATGCCATGTGCTAACACAGGCTTTAGATGGGGAAAAATATATTCATGTACCTAATAGTTGGTTGAGAAGATACATGCATAAACTAAATTCTTACTAGTATTTCAAATAGTTTTGATTTAATAATGTTAAAATAGTGAAATAGTTCTTCATTGGTTGCCACTTCAATTATTTTGGCTTTATAGTAAAATATTCTACATGTTTTCTATATTATGTAACAGAACAATCTTGAGCAAATTAAGATGACATAAGCATGATACTTGTGAAAATGTTGCTCCTATTCAGCTAACTAGAGATAATTTACTGTACCCCATTAACTTGTCAGAGGAACCCAGAGCTCCCAGGAAACAGGTGCAAACTCCAAGTTGATCCAAGGTCAGAATCGGACCCAAGTCACTGGCGATGTGTGGTAACAGCACTACGGCTGCACCAACACGCTGCAGTTAGCGCAGTTGCCACACAACATGACTCAAATTGTCCGTCAAATGCCAACATAAATAAATGTTATCGAGTTGAAGTACCAGAGGAGAGAAGCTCAATGAGGAGATCCAGCAGAGAGAGTAAACAGAAAATTGGCAGCGAGTTGATTTAGTTAACTTGCCTCCAATTTTAGTGAGGAACCCACTATATAAATTATTGAGAATTCACCATGACGGAACTCTAATCTTTTTCAATTAACAATCAAATACAAAACTCGACAATCACTCTTCACAGAGCTGTCTGTTGTCTTGAAATATGCATCAGAAGGGAAATTTTCAGAATCGAACATGGAAAATTAGAAAACAATTATCTACATCCTCTATGTGGTATGCAATAGATATGTATGACATCCATACATACACAAAAATGACAGGTTACAATTGCCAAATTCTAAAATTTCTATAAATGTGTTGGCAAGATGAAGCAACTAATATCAGACAGCATGGACCAATTCTCAATGTTTCACTTCAAATCAACCATTTCCACGGCATTTTCTTAAATTTAAGCTAATTTCTCTTTTCCAGCCTGTGAAATTCAAGCCCTTTCAGTTTGTCAGAACTATTTCAGTTTTTGCCTGAATGGCAAGTGAATAGCATATCAATTTCAATCTAATTCAATAAACAAGAACACACAAGTAGTTTTCTTGCCAATCAATGCCCGAATTCTAAATAAAACCCTTCTTCATGTTAAAATATCTCCATGATTTCAGCCCTCTTATCTTTGGCTTCCTGTAGTTCTAAAGAACAAAATACATGATTTCCTCTGACTTTTATTCATCCCCTTTCCTCTTCACAGTTATCGTTTCCCCAGTTGTCTGGACTCTTAGTTTTCGAATTCTTTCCATTAATCTTTCTGCATCACTTCCTTTCATACCCCTTGTCAAAACTTTTCTTTTCTTTTTGTTTGGCTCAGTGTCTTTGTTTGTTCTATTACATTCCTGTGAAGTACCTTGAGATGTTTTGTAATGCGAAAGGTACCATATAAATACAAGCTGTTGTTTATACTCCCCTATCAGCCTTCTGGTTCATCTCTGCACTACATTTTCTGTCTGTCTTGTTTCTTCGTAACCAGAAGTAGACACAGCTTCAGAGTTTCTGGACTGATCAGAATAGCATTTATAGATTGCAAATTTCCTCTAGCTTATATTGAATTCAATATTCTATGAGGTGTGTTTACTTTTGAAACTCACTGTTTGTATCACTGAGCATAGATTCATCTGCAGACTAAAATTGTTTGAAATACTGAATAGACCAGTCAGTCAGAATGGACAGATAGTGCTGACGTCTGTCAATACTAATTAATGTTTTTGCTCTTCTCAACAGATCCTGCCTGACTTACTGTTTTCTGCATTTTCTGTGCATGTTGCACATTTGCCCCATTAGCAGTATTTTGCATATCCCTCAACCAATAACACGTTCACACCCATCCAAGTCCGAGCAATCCCATTGATTGGCAACAAACCTTCTATCCTAAATGTTCACTACACCATTGCTAATGTGTACCTTGAATAAGAAGTGTATTGTAACAACTTGCCAACATTCCATCAAATGCCTCTCATAAATCTGTGACCTCCATCACATAGAAGAACAAAGATGGATTATTTGTGGACAATGACTGACAAATGGCAACATGCTTTTGTTTACATTGATAAGCACCAATGCATCAAATAATACCATAGAAATTGTCCAGGTTTAAGTTAAATGCAGTTTCACTAATGAATAAAAATTATTTGAATTTCAATAACTCCATTTCATGTCATATTTCAGGAAATTCAGTACTTTCCAGACAAACAAAATTTTCTTTAATGGGAGGTGTGGTTCAAATGCAGGAATTATGATACTCAAATAAATAATATTTACATTGAAACTGATTTCAAACCAGTTGAACCAGAAAACTATTACAGCAGAACAACTCGTTACAGTCAACTCTTTGATGTAACGCTTTGTAAGTTTAAGGCAGAGAGCATAAACTCTTGGGACACAAAGTGCTGGAGTAACTCAGCAGGTCAGATAGCATCTCTGGAGAACATGAATAGGTGACTTTTCAGGTATTTTTGTCTTTGTGTCTTTTTTTTTATAAACCAACATCTGCAGTTCCTTGTTTCTAATACTCTCTGGTCAACTTCATGTTTATTGCCAACCTAATATGGCTGTCTTGAGCCTTTCAATTTTGCTCAATTAACATTTACAGTTACATTCACTGCCATCTTCACATATCACATGTGCTGGTCCTTACACTTAATAACTTTTCATTTGACTCCTCCCATTTCCTCCAAATACAAGGCGTAGCTATGGGCACAGGCATGGGCCCCAGCTACGCCTGCCTCTTTGTCGGGTACGTAGAACAATCCTTGTTCAATGCGTACCAGGGCCCCAACCCCGACCTCTACCTCCGCTACATCGATGATTGTTTTGGTGCCACATCCTGCACCCACACACAACTGACTGACTTCATCCGCTTCACCACCAACTTCCATCCGGCACTCAAATATACCTGGACCATTTCCGACACTTCCCTACCATTCCTTGACCTCACTATCTCCATCGAAGGTGATAGACTCCTTACCGACATCCACTACAAACCCACCGACTCCCATGGCTATCTGGACTACACTTCTTCCCACCCTGCTTCCTGTAAGGACTCCATCCCCCACTCCCAATTCCTCCGTCTACGCCGCATCTGCTCCCAGGATGAGGCGTTCCACACCAGGGCATCTGAAATGTCCTCATTCTTCAGGGAACGGGGGTTCCCCTCCTCCACCATAGATGAGGCTAGCACCAGGGTCTCTGCCATACCCCACAACACTGCTCTCTCTCCCCATCCCCCCCACTCACAACAAGGACAGAGTCCCCCTAGTCCTCACCTTTCACCCCACCAGCCGTCACATACAACAAGTGATCCTCCGTCAGTTTCGCCACCTCCAACGTGACCCCACCACTCGCCACATCTTCCCATCTCCCCCCATGTCTGCCTTCCGCAAAGACCGCTCCCTCCGTAACTCCCTTGTCAATTCTTCCCTTCCCTCCCATACCACCCCCTCCCCTGGTACTTTCCCTTGCAACCGCAAGAGATGCAACACTTGTCCCTTCACCTCCCCCCTCGACTCCATTCAAGGACCCAAGCAGTCATTCCAGGTGCAACAGAGGTTCACCTGCATCTCCTCCAATCTCATCTATTGCATCCGCTGCTCTAGATGCCAGCTGATCTACATCGGTGAGACCAAGCGGAGGCTTGGCGATCGTTTCGCCGAAGACCTCCGGTCGGTCCGCAATAACTAACTTGACCTCCCGGTGGCTCAGCACTTCAACTCCCCCTCCCATTCCATATCTGACCTCTCTGTCCTGGGTCTCCTCCATGGCCACAGCGAGCAACACCGTAAATTGGAGGAAATGCACCTCATATTCCGCTTGGGCAGTCTACATCCTGGGGGCTTGAACATTGAATTCTCCCAATTCTGCTAGCCCTTGCTGTCCCCTCCCCTTCATCAGCCCTCTGGTTGTCTCCTCCCCTCCCCCAGCCCTCAGGCTCCTCCTCCGCCTTTTTCCTCTTTTCCTTTCTTCTCCCCACCCCCTATCAGTCTGAAGAAGGGTTTCAGCCCGAAACGTTGCCTATTTCCTTCGCTCCATAGATGCTGCTGCACCCGCTGAGTTTCTCCAGCATTTTTGTGTACCTTCACATATCACATATTAGTTATATGTAATAGTGTCCACATTCCAAAAACATATTTAAAACTGTTTGAAATGTTTAAGTTGATGAAGTAGCCATTGACGGCACCCCTTTATAAAATTTCATTATTTTCTGGTAAATTATATCAGCTCACCAAAGAGCCAAAATGCATCAATTTTTAATTATACATACTCTGCCTGTTGGTGTCATGGTGCAAGTTTACAACCTTGCTGTTTTGTTTTCAGGTTTGACTTTAAAACCAGATTACCACCTGCTCACATCCTCAGGGATAGCAGATTTCTTGCTGGCAATATACAAAACACGGTTCATGCAAAGTAATTAGTTATCGAGTCATGCAGTTTGGAAACAGGCCCTTCAACACAACTTGCCATGCCGACCAACCATCTACACTAGTCACACCTGCCTGCATTTGGCCCATATCCTTCCAAACCTATCCTGTCCATGTACGCACCCTCATCGGCCCTTTTGGTCATCTTAAAAAGACTCCATCAGATTTGAGAGACACGATCTCCCACGTACAAAACCGTGCTCACAATCCTTAATCAGCCCTTGTCTATCTAAACACATATATATTTATCCCTCAGAATATTATCCAGTAACTTTCCGACCACAGATGTTATGCTCACTGGCCTATAGTTCCCAGGCTTTTCCTTGCAGCCCTTCTTAAATAGAGGTACGATATTTTCTATCACCACAACCCTCTGACTTTTATGAATATGCCAGTTCTGAATCTATATGACTAAGTCAACATGAATCCCGTGCATCTTAATCATCTGGATCAGCCTACCATGAGGGACTTTATCAAAAGCCATACTAAAATCCATGTATACAACATTCATTGCCTTATCTTCATCAGTCAAATACGTGAAATGGAACAGACATTTCATAGATTTTTGGAAACCTCATCAAGCGCAATGGGGTGGAGTCCTTCGATGAAGACAAGAAATGCATTTTGGAAGGTCTGGTGGAAGAGTGAATTCCAAAAACAAACGTGAAAAAGATAGGAAAACAACTTATGGAGTAGAGTCATCAAAACAGTCAAGCTGTGGAGTCAATTGACTAACAATAATTAGTAATAACCTCTCCCCAGAAATTGAGATGAAGGTTTAAGAATGGAAGAGTCAGAGATAGACCATGTGAAGATGAAATGATGGAAAAGAGTACAATTAAATACTCCAGTCAGTCTAGTATTTGAGCCAGTCTTGAACCAAACTTGCTTCGTATATCCCAAACGATGTAAGGCAAGGCATAGGTAGGAACTGATGTGTAGTAAAGAACTGCAGATGCTGGTTTAAATCAAAGATAGACACAAAATGCTGGAGTAACTCAGCAGGACAGGCAGCATCTCTGGAGAGAAGGAATGGGTCTAAATAAGGGTCTCGACCCGAAACGTCACCCATTCCTTCTCTCCAGAGATGCTGCCTGTCCCAGAACTGATTGCTTGTGTGAGTGAATCAAAGGAGAACTTAAGTATTTTACAGTAAGGTAGGGGGTTGGGTACTGAATTGGTTTCCATTTAAAGGTGGTTACGTTCAGGGCTACAGCACAAAAGTACATGAGCAGAATAGAAAGAATGAAATACAAGAGTTTGGAATGAGAGAAGAGAGGCAAAGGAGGAAGCACTCGAAATAATTCCAAACACAAATTAATTGTGGTTAGGATTTAAGGGACTGAAATTTTGGAATCAGAGAGAAAATTAAAGGCAGGTCAACAGGGTTAAAAAAAAGTCTAGATTACCACTGGTATCCAAGAGATTACATTAATTGCAAACGATATGGCATTCAATTTCAAACAGTAAAAAATAAAGCCAATACTCTCTGCGAACTCTTCAACACCACTTTTGATATTTGGTGAAAGCCTCATGTCACATTCAGCCCAATATCTACAATTAAAATCTTCATCTGGGGAGATGCAGCTTGGAAATGCTGTACTGTTGAAGGTCAGCACCATAAATTAAAGCATTAAGATTGTCTCAGAGAAGCCTAGAAAACCACTTAAACATTAGCAGCAGGTCTCCAATCATTTGTACAACAATAAAAAGTTAGTCCCTTTTTAAATATCATTTGTTTGTGCATCCTCCCCTCCTCATAACTTCATGATCAGCTTATTACTTTTGTTTGTGTCTTCCTTTAGTATGGACCAAATTAAACATGAACATTCAAGTACTAAAGAAGAAAAACTGTCAAAACAATGTAATACTTTCTGCGAATCACACAATACGAATATGAAGAGGTGGAGCTTGGGGAGGAATGGGCTGGATGGAGTAGAAACAGGCAGTTCGACTCAATTTGTCCATGCTGTCTGATACCCATCCACACTATCCCATATGCTGCATTTTACCCATATACCTTTAAATCTGTTCTATCAATATACCTGTTTAAGGATGGGGGCGTGGATCAAGCTGGGCAGAGGATGGCAGGGAGGGTCGAGCAGTCAGGGGAGCCAGGTATGCGTGGTTGGGAGGGGTCAAGCGGGCATGGGATGCAGGTGACGTGTGAGAGGAGGAAGCGGTCGGGGTCCAGGGGGTGGGAGAGAAAATGATCGAGGCAGGCTTGGGCAGGAAGGGGTCAGGGGGCCAGCGAGGAGGGGGGAGAGTTCAGAGGGCAGGCGGGGAAGAAAGGGGTCAGGGAACAGCGGGGAAGAAATGGGTCAGTCAATCGGGGGACAGATGAAAGGATCAGTTGGACGGGCGGGGATGTTGAATGGGTTGGTCGGGCAAGAGGGAGGGGGACGAAGGGGTCGGTTCGGCAGACGAGGGCGGGGTGCGGAAGGGGTCAAAGAGCCAGCAGGGGCTGGGGAGGAATGGGTTGGGGTTGCAAGTGCAGCAGAGGACCTATACAGTTCGTGGGTAAAGAAGTGGGGGCATGGAGAGGGGAGTGGAATGGAGTGAAGATGGGGGGGGGGGGGGGAGAGAAAGGTTGGATACTGACCAAGTGAGGAACAGATGCGGCTGGGGCAGTGGGTGGATGGCATGGAAAGAACAGAGGAGGAGAAGGGGGAAACTGGTACAAGGGAATGAGAGGTGGAGGGAGAAACATTGGGCAGTAAGTGGGAAGGGGAATGGGAAAGGTGGGAAGCAGTTGGGAAGGATGGCTGAGTTAGGGAGATGGCGAGATTTGGGGAATAAGGTTTTGGGGGAATTTGATGGGATACGAGGGGAATTGAGAGGGTGGGATAGCAGAGTTTGTACGGGTAGGGTGGGTGCAAGATGGGGGGCGGATGGAAGGTGCTGAGGGAGGAGTAGCTGAGGGTGGGAGGTGTTGCTGCCCACTTGGTCACTGCCTCCTCCGGCCAGGTCAAGGGTCAATACCTGCCGTCGCCACAGATCGCAGCCTTTGACAGTCCGTCCCTGTCCCCCCCCCCCCCCGCGCTGCGGCACTCGGGGTCTCCGGACACCTGACGCTACTCAATACTGAACCACGCCGTCACCGAGCGGATCGTTGAGGTATTCACCTGTTAAGATGGACGCGCTCCGCCGGCTCGTCCGCCCGCAGCGACGGTGCGAATGCGATGGCCAGGACCGGCGGGGGTAAGCATCGCGAGACGTGGCGGCCGTTGGCCCGCAGCGCGGCGCCCGCCTCTCGCGAGCGGACAGATCTTTGGGACGGACGGCGCGGGCGGTCGTGAGGGAGGGAGAGAGAGGCGGCGGTCACCTCACAGCAACAACAACAACATCAACAACGATGGAGGCACAGACACAACGTGCTGGAATAAATCAGCGGCATCTCTGGAGAGAAGGAATGGGCGAATAGTGATAAGAGTGGACGTGGAGAGGATGTTTCCACTAGTGGGAGAGTCTAGGACCAGAGGTCACAGCCTCAAAATTAAAGGACGTTGCTTTAGGAAAGAGAAGAGGAGGATTCCCTTCTCTGAGCACTGTAAATGGACTGATGTATTGTCTTTCCACTGACTGGTTAGCACGCAATAAAAAGCGTTTCACGTGGCAATAAACTAAATTGAACTGAATTTCTTTAGTCAGAGGGTGGTGAATTTGTGGAATTCTTTGCCACAGAAGGTTGTGGAGGCCAAGTCAATGGATATTTTTAAGGCAGAGATAGATAGATTATTGATTACGGGTGTCAAGGGCTATGGGATGAAGGCAGGAGAATGGGGTTAGGAGGAAGAGATAGATCCGCCATGATTGAATGGCGGAGTAGACTTGATGGGCTGATTGGCCTAATTCTGCTCCTATCACACAACCTAATGGATGATGTTTCGGGTCGAGACCCTTCCCTGTCCCACTGAAATACCTTTTCAAAAACCATAAACAGAACTGCCCTGGCAGACCCACTGTTTCTGCCTACTCCTGTCATTTCATTTACAGAATTTCAGTTGAGTATTTTCATCCTTTTCAAGTTTTTATTCTGATTTCTAGTTTTCAGGTTTTTCGACCATACACTCCTCATCTTCTGCTGAGCTTTAAGTAAAATGTGGCATCCCCGGCTTTCAGCTTGTAATCGGTGCTGTTACTGGGTTACAATTGGAGATGAGCTTGGAAATCTCTCCCAACTAGAGTACATTTTGTACCTGTGCTTCTCAGTGTGGAAACAAGGAACTGCTGATACTGGTTTACAGAAAACGACACAAAGTGCTTGAGTAACTGAAACCTAGGAGGCTTAACAATGATTTATTTGGGACTGATTTATTAATAAAAATATATTTAAACTATATACACATATATTTCTACAACTGTGATAAACTTAGTTATAGCTTATAAAAGATTTTGAATAATAATGTGCAAAGTTTGTGTTTCCTCTTATAGTCTGCGTCTGCACTTTTACAAGATCTTCTTGCGAAGGCGTGCACAGCCTAAAGTTGTGGGGCAACTTGTTCTATTTGATCTATTTCTTTGTGCACGTCGGGTTGATTGCATTAGTCGAAACAGGGTGGACCACATGTAGGTTGCAATCTCCCTCCCCACTTTTACAAGATGTTAATCTATTTAAATTTGTGTTACAAACTGTAATTTTAGGAGAATTTGTTTAAATTGCTCTGACTGCATTGGCACTGTCAAGTTGGGAGCTGAAGTTTATAATGCTTCTCTAGTTCTAACCCGTTTTGAATTAATTTGTACTTAGCCAAAACTCAGAGTTGGAATATATAACTTCAACAACTGTATCAAAGTCATTCCTGACACTAAATCACATTTTTGTTTTTTATTGGTATTACCTGACAACGCTAGGATGAAAAATTCAACTCTTTTAAGTACATCATTAGCAATTAAATGTTGATTCTATTCTGATGACTCAGCTTCTCACCCGATATGCTGGCTGAGTTTAGCTTCCATTTGGCACAGTCACAAACCACATTCTGTGTCTGGTTTGAAAGAGCTTCTGTCATGATTCTGACTATTCTGTGATCAAAGCTACAGGAAGTTTTTGTGTCTTGATGCAAGGTCAAATCACAATCAAACCACAGAGCGAAAATGTTCCTTTGATCCATTTCAAAATTCTTCTTACATAATATTCATTTGAGACATTCACTTCCAAAGGCAAAATAACAATTTGGCAGGAGTCCTTAAGCTTTAAATATAATTGTTTAAATAAAGTAGTACTTGACTCCTTGGTGGTATATAGCTCATCACTTAAAGGGCCCATTATTCAAGGAGGAGTTCAGACAGTGAATGCCATGATGTTACCCAGCTGTGGTCTGCTGATTTAATCTGTTCTTGTCTGTATCACCCAAATATGTGGGAAAAATGTGGAATCCATGACCACAGAGAATGGTTCTGGCAAATAACACAGTTGCATTCTTGGCAAAATGATTAAGAAGAAAAAAAATAGAAGGTCTATAGAAAGGACACAGTGAAGAGTGTCAGGTGGAGGCTTATGTATAGAGCATGAACTTTGGGTCAAATATCCTGTTCTTCATCTATCAATTTCATGTAACTCCATGTAAATCATCCATAGCTATGTTCAGAATAAATTAGATGATTCACTGTTGCATAACCTCAAGTAAGAGGACAAAGCAAAGGGGCATATTGTACAACATATAGCCGTAATTTTAAAAATAGGTTTGACTCTTTGAAATTCAGGACTGAAATGAAACTATTCAAGACTGGGGATGGAAATTTTTGGACGCTTTGGGAGTCTAAGGCTGTGGGATTTTGGAGCATAGCGGATACGAGGTACAGAATCAGGAAATAACGAAGGCGAGGTATGACCAGATGGTCTCCTGTTTTTAATGTGTTTTCTTTATTGATGCTATTCTGCATCGTCTGTTTTTACTTCAGTTTCCTATGTCTGCATTTTTATTTGTTAATCAACTTATCCAGTAACCAGCTATTACTTTGTCTTCATCACATTGCACACCTTCTTTATCCAGTGAATGAAGAATTGATTTTTAATCAATGAACTCACAGTAATTATTTCTTGAACATTATTAACTGAGTGAGGATGTCTTCTTTCATCAACCACCAGAGAACTCAAATAAAATGATATTGAGCTAATGATATTTTAATTCAATGTAACTCCAGCTGCAGATCGTGGGTTTTTCATGACTGGGAAGTTCACTCCATTCACTATGTCTCTGAAGTTGTATTATTCTACTGATGAATCATTAGTACTTGATTTATATGTGAGTTTTCATTAAGATCAATCTTTGCAATCAATTCAAGACACTATTGTATTAAGTACATACTCAACCATTTTACTCGCTAATCAACTTTTTGGAACCTGCCAGACTCTTTGTCACATTAATATTGCAAGGTGAATGTTACTCATCAATTAACATCAGGCAAATTAAACATTGAATCTGTTCCTACTCTGGCAATAAAGATAAAGAAATCAAAACTCGCGTCTAAGACAGTTCTTCAAGTCGCACGTGGAATGTTTCACCTTGGTAACCTTGTTTTGAATAAAATCTGCAAACTGGTTTCAGGTATTTTGAACCTCTAGCCTCCACCACAATGTCTACCCTTTTTTGCCCTTGTAATGTTAACTGCCCATTCCTGTCTCGGTTCTGCTGCTGAAATCTCCACCTTTTTCCTCCTACTCTGGAATAAACCTTTCTAGTACATTATTGGCTGAGCCCTTTATCCACCTCCATAGATTTAAACTCATCTAAAAGTCTGTCTCACATTATCCTCTTTTGCTCCATGCCCACCGTATCTACTGAAATACATTGGCTACTAGTAAGACAAAGTTTTGTTTTAAACATATCCCTCCTCTCCTGTGCCCGTTCCACCTGGATTCTCTTCCCTCTGGCTTTACATTTCACTCTTCTTCTTATCGGACTGCTTTTTTCTCCTCACCTCCTGCCTTTATCAGTATCTACACCCCTGCCAATCACTCACCCCTCGCCTGTATTAATCTATCATTTGCCAGGCTTTGCCCCACCCCTGCCTCTCTTTTCCATATTTTTCGCCCTACTCCATCAAAAGGGACCAGACCTGAAATGTCATCTGTCCATTTCCTTTCTCAGATGCTGCCTAGCCTACTGAATTCCACCAGCACACTGTTTTTTGCTCAAGATTCTAGCATCTGCAGTCTCTTGGTGTCTCCTTCTTATGATATCCTTCTTCCTTGATTTTATATCCTTCGAGGGGCTATGTTTAAGATTTCCACAACTTTATCAGGTTAATTGACCCTCTAATTGGTGTCCAGTCCATTCTTTGATAATCCACCATTAGTGGCTTTGCTTTCAAGGTCAAGGTCAGATTATTGTCACGTATCAATTAAGGTACAGTGATATTTGGGTTGCCCTACTAAGTGAAAAGCACCAAGACACACAACCACATAAAAGTTAACATAAACATCCACCACAGTGAATTCCACATTCCTCACTGTGATGGAAGGCAATAAAGTTCAATCTTCTTCCTCTTTGTTCTTCTGCAGTCGGGGCAATCAAACCGCCTGGAGCCGACGATCGAAGCTCCCGGTGTGATCGAAACTCCTGCATCGGGGCTGTTCAAACTCTCTCCGCAGCATGGAGCTCCCAAGTCGGCCTCTTCTTACCAAAGACCACAGGCTTCACGATGTTAAAGCCTACAATTCCTGTCCTCAGACTAGTTTACCTCTCCACTGCTCTGAAACTTTTAACAGCTTTTTTAACACTCCTCTCTTTAACCAAGTATTTAATCAACTCTAAATATCTTCTCTGGCTGGGTGTTTTTTCAGCGAATATATTTCTCTGAATAGCATCTAGGGTGTAGGAGAAATTAGATTCACCATATAATGTGATAATTTGAGACACAAATGCTGCCAAGAGGCTTGGCTTCTTGAGACATGGGGGAATGCTCCACAAGAGACTGCAGTTTTGCAGGAGGTATTCTTTTGCCTGGGATATAGACTGAAGAGAGGCTGTGAATACAGCTTGATTTAGTGCAAGTGTTATAGGCAGGAGGCTGAAAGCAATTGTATGTCAGTGATCACTATTTCCAATCAGCAGGATTTGGGGTCATCTTAAGCATTTTTTCAAGGTCATGGGTGACTTGCTTCACAATGGATTCTAAGGTAACTGATGAGATCAATGTGGGATCAGCAATCTTTACCCCAGATGGGGCAGCTAGTGCCTGATAATATAGAATCACTTCCCATACCTCAGGTGCTACCTTTCAGTAAAGGAGACATGATGAAATTCACCACTGCCTTCATTGAAAAGTGGCTCTCAAAGAAAGGGAAATGGACCTCATTTTCAGGGTCTCACCATGAACCATTTTTTTTACAGAGGGCATGATGTTAAAGTGTGGCAGATTAGTATAGTACCTTTGCTTTGCAGATATTGTGTACAAAGCCCATTCTGTTCTTTACTTCAGTGGATTAATCAATAATGATTTGGTGCTAGACCAAGTACTAATGCAAGCATTATCTCGGCCCTTTAGCTCAGCTACAAATGCTGAGCGATCTTGTCTGGAAGTGGAGGTTGGATATTTTTCCATTAAAAAGCTCTGGGTCAGAACTCATTGGAATTTAGAATGTTGAGGGGGGATCTCATTGAAACCTACCAGAAAATGATAGACCTAGATAGATGTGGATGTGGTCAGGTTGTTTCCAGTAATGAGAGAGTCTAGATCCAGAGGCCACAGTCTTGGAATACAAGAACGTACCTATAGAATGGAGATGAGGAGGAATTTATCAGAGGGTGGTGAATCTGTGGAATTCGTTGCCACAGATGGTTGTGGACGCTAATACATTGGCTGTTTTTAAAGCAGAGATTGATAGGTTCTTGATTAGTAAGAGTGTCAAAGATTATGAGGAGAATGGTGTTGAGAGGGAAAAATAGATCAGCCATGATCAAATGGCAGAGTAGACTCGATGGGCCGAATGGCTTAATTCTACTCATACAGCATGTCTTATGTTCAGACTGTCAAAGAAGAATGAAAATAATGATGGAAGATCGATGCTAGTGTTTCATAGAGCATAAGTGTTGTTTGTATACAGATGCTTCAGCCTTTATTATTTGGTGAAAACACTAGGAATGAACACAGACTCCCTGCCTAACTTTGGAAGCCTTTAGCAGCTGGATTTTTTTGTCTACATGTTTGTCCTCTTTTTTAAAAAACATCTCTAATAAATCAGTAACAGAGTGAATTCCAAATAAAATTGGGGAAGTAATAGTAATTTTTAGAACACAGTTAATTAATACATGCTATTTGGTTACGAGAGGAAATGTTCATTATTGTGCCGTGCTGCCTATCCCACTGAATAATCCGAGGAAATAATATGTAGCAGTGTCAGGCCCAATACAATTCAGTTCCAAACTTTCCAAAAGACCAGATTTTGCAGGTGATGTTAGCAGCTAATTAGTTATGTCTATTTTAAGTGTAAGTTTCCTAAGCATTGTCAATTTATTATTTCAGTCATTCTGCAACCCAACAGGTTTTCATTGTGTGAATAATTCCCCACTAGCCATCAATAGCCCCCCCTGCTGTTCCAATCCAAATAGCAACTACAAGAGAAAACACCGGACCAAACATTCCAAACATCAGCCTACAAATGCTTCTAAAGGTTGTACTTACCAGATTAAGTCAAAATTCCATCTTTTCTATTTTTTTCCATCTATTCAGTACATGGGTGCCAGCGATAAGGCCAGAAAGCGCTGGAGACACTCAATAGGTTAGGCAGCATTTTTAGAAATGGAAGCAGAGTAAACGTTTGGGGTCAGTTTTAATGAAAAGTCCAATTGACTGCTCAGAGTACAGGAGTACAACCATCATGAAATAGAAAAATCGACAATGTTTTCAGCCTTAACAGATATTTTGACATGGCCATATTACAGGAGCTGTTAATGGTCTGTGAAGCCCTCTGAAAATGGGAAGGGAGTATCAAGCCAGAGGCTGATAATAAAATTAATCTGAAGGATTTGGTTGTTTAAAATTGATTGATCATGGAATTCTGAATTGGGAATTGTTCAGAAGATCTGCCTGTGGCAATTAAACTGTGAGGCAGATTAGGGATGGAAACAAACCTAGCGGAACAATGAAGAGATGAGAGAGAACGTGCTTTCTCTGAAAACATATCTGGTTAAACCCAAGGCCTTATTGTAATAACCCTGACCTGAACTACGGGCCTCGTGGTGGGTTACGTGCCGACATTTTGTAAGGGAGCTTAGAAATCAGTATAAGAGACGTTGTAAGCTCACTGCTCTGAATAACACTGTTCACTTTTTTTTGCTTGGAATCATTGGTTAGTAAAAATCTTTTTGCACTTTTTCGTTCTTTTCTAGTAAATGTTACGTCTTGTTTACTATATAAATGTTTAAATTCTGTTAAACTTTCATTGCTTGTTACTATGTTGTTGTAAAGTGTGTGCACTATAGCGAAGGGAATCGAAAGTGATCTGGTCCCAGATAATGACATGCCTCGTTGAAAGTATGCTCCTGTCTACACAGATGCTTTTGGTTCTGGGCAAATTTTGAGTAAATTAACATAGAATTTGATGAAAAGGTTACTATATTCTTCTTCATTTATGTATATTAAAAGAAAATGTAAATTTATAAATAATGTTTTTTTCTTGTTTATATTTCAAATTTTGAAAGTATTAAAGTTTGGTCAAATTCTGGTCGATTTTGATCACAAATTAGCTCAAAAGGATCATATGTAGGCCCATTTTCAATGCTGTGGTATTTTGTTATAATTTAATATCTTTCAAATTTGGACACCCATGTCACAGGTTGGTACCCTTATTTACGGAAACACCCATATACAAGCTGATCAACAAGAGTTAATGATGTTAGAAGAAATCATTCATGTGTTCCTCTACATGTTTAGCTCTAGGCTGAAAGCTAAGAGCCTATACATTTATTGAGGTACAGTAAATGTAGAGTGTTAGCGTGGCAACCAATGATCAAGCTGTGATGGGAAAAAGATGGCCATAAAGGGTTGGACATGCATTTGACTCAAGGAGAACTGGAATGGAAAGAAGATGAGTCCTGTAAATATGATTTAAGGCAGAAACGGTCCCTATTTAAAAGATCTGTGGATAACGTAAGGAGATGTAACCTTCAAGACAAAGGTCCTCGAGCTACAAAGTGGGAGTAATCTAAATAGATCATTTTTTGGCTGGACTGGGTTGATTGGCCTCTTACTACACCATAACTTTCTATCGTTCCATGGTGTGATCAGAAAAGACTGAAGATCAGAAAGAGTTTAAAACTCTTCTGTGAATAAGAGCGAATCTCCTGTGGTGTCTGTGGAAGAATCTGTGGTTCAGACAACAGCCTCATTCTCAGGTCAACTGTTGCCGGTACCGATTTGTCTGTATTTTTTTCTCGCTTCCAGTGACCACTCCCCCCCCCCCCCGCGGCCATCTACTATAATCAGTCTGAAGACGGGTTCCAACCCGAAACTTCACGTATCCATTTTCTCCAGAAATGCTGCCTGACCTGCTGATTAATTCCAGCATTTTGTGTTTATCTTCATCCGAATCAGTCATTTCTGAATCCTAAAAACTGGTATGGAAGCAAATCATCCTTGATCCTGAGGGACTGTTCAAGAAGAAGGGCATGTAATCGAGTGGGTGTGTCATGAATAGGTATGTAACAGGTGAATAAAGGGAGTGGTGTGGCACGATGTGAAATGACTGGGTGTGTTATGGCATTGTACCCTCATGGCACACAAGGAGTCTGATCTCCAATTTATCGTGTCCAGATTTGCAGAAGCGGCACAGCTGTTTGGTCTTAATATCAGTCTCAATAAGACAGAGGTCTTCCACCAGCCAGCCAGCACAAGGCTCTTCAGTGCCACCACCATGTGTACACATTGAGAACACACAGCTGAAAACAGTTGATGCTTTCAAGTACTTGGGCAGCGTGATATCTTCTGATGGCTCGCTGGACAAGGAAATATTGCCCAGGATCAGCAAGGCCAATCAAGTACTTGGTCGACTCCAAGCACAGGTGTTAAACCACCATAACATCGAGCTGTCAACTAGTCCGAAAATCTACAAAGCTGTAGTACTCTCCAGCTTGCTGTATGGATGTGAAACATGGACCTTGTACAGGAAACACATCTGCCAGCTTGAGAAATTCCACGTGCACTCTCTGCAGTCCATCATGAGCATTCGTTACAGGGTTACCTACAAGGAAGTGCTGGACCGGTCTGGCTTCACAAGCATCGAAGCAATGATCATAAAGGCCCAGCTTCGATGGGACAGGCCATGTGATCCGGATGGATGAATCCCACATGTCTCGTCAACTCCTGCAGAGTTCTGTCACAGGGTCAAAGCCCAATAAAACGGTTCAAAGACTGCATAAAGGACCACCTCCAGCATGCAGGCCTAGCCGCCAAAAGAAATGAAACCCCATGCCAGTGACAGGACTGGCTGGCATACATCCACTAGGAAGGTGGTCAGCAGTTTTGAAGACAATCGTCAAAACTGACTCGTTCGTGCCAGAGGCAGGAGGAAGGCTGCAGGCCTAAATCCTCCAACAGCAGCCTTCCTGTGCCCCCACTGCTCCCACGTGTGTGGCTCGCACAGCGGTCTCGTGAGCCACACTCAATCCTACAAGACATGAGACCGCACAACCATGCTATCGTCATCTATAACACGCCACCACCATCCGTAATAGGGATGTGTACCAAATGGGTCTTTAGTGATCTGGTGTAATGCAAGTGGTGTATGATAGGCAGGCTTATAACAGACTGATCAGTAAAGTGTGTGTGGGATGGCTGGTATTAAGCTGGTATATTATGAATGTGTATAAGGGCTGGAGTGTTTTTAATATGCAGTCAATTCCATTGCCTATTTTTAAAGATTCCCTCAGCCAAAATTACAGCTTTTCTGGTTAAACTTCCATCTATATATTTATTAACAGTGCTTTGAAACCTAAACTCGTAGCTATTTTCATTGGAATGTGAGAATGACTTGAAGGTCAGGCAGTATCCATTTTAGCTCTTGTTTGTTAATGTTTGAATTGTGCAAGTCCAACATTTCTGTGTTGCAACAGTGTTACCTTGACAACTGATTCCTTCAACACAATACATTTCTTTTATTGTTGGTGAATCAATTTTTAAGAACAAATGACTGACTCTTGAGGTTAACTAAATAGCATGTGCAAATATCAAATTGAACCATGAATTATCTGGTTTAAGCACCTACATGTATCACATGGACCTTTATGTCAGTATTTGAAGTTAGGTCTCCCGTTTATGGACCACTAATCTGTATGGGATTTATCAGCTGCAGCTCTCTTCAACATCTCTGCATCCTATGAGATATTCTAATGTCTGTTGCATTTCCTTGGCTCTCTTCTCTTGGTCTTACTTTAATTTCACTTACCAACAGGGTTGAGGTTCATGGAGGTCTGCACAATGGAACTGGTCCTTCCCATGACATGCTCAGTAGAACCAATTTACAGGGAGTGAATGTTTTGGGAGATTAACCATTTAATTTAACTGTGCAGTTACAACACACTGCCTATTCACTTTAACTATTTATCATATTTTTTCTGGCTCTTGTTTTGAAGCTTATTCATTGATGACCATTTTTCTGTCCACCGCTATTAACTTTAGGTAGTGATTTGAGTGCATAACATCTATGCTGTATAAAATTATTAATGCACATTTAGAGTTGACAGTCAGAACTTTTTTTTCTCAGGGTGGAAATATCAAATGCTAGCTTTATGGTGAGAGAGGCAAAGTTTAAATGAGGCTTGCTGGGCAAGTTTTTTTTTACACTGTGGTGTAAAAGTGGTGAGTGCCTGGAATGCGCTGCTGGGAATGGTAGTTAAAGCAGATACGATACTGGTGGATAAGAGACTTTTGGATGGACACATGAATACACAGGGAATGGAGGGATATGGATCACATGCAGATAGATTCGAGTTGGTTTGCATCATGTTCAGCACAGACATTGTGACAAAGGGCATTGTGACTGACAAAAGGTCACTTTCGTGTTATATTGTGTATTCTTTCATAGTTGCAGAAAACTTGTTGCGGGAGAGAGTGCAAAACCATACTGAAACACTCTGAGTCTGAGCCTTTAGCGTGACATGGAAAGGTGATGCTTTGGGTCAAGACCCTTCTTCAGACTGATTATAGACAATAGACAATAAACAATAGATGCAGGAGTAGGCCATTCGGCCCTTCGAGCCAGCCCTGCCATTCAATGTGATCATGGCTGATCATCCACAATCGGTACCCTGTTCCTGCCTTCTCCCATATCCCCTGATTCCGCTATCTTTAAGAGCCCAATCTAGCTTTCTCTTGAAAGTATCCAGAGATCCGGCCTCCACCGCCCTCTGGCAGAGAATTCCGCAGACTTACAACTGTGTGTGAAAAAGTGTTTCCTTGTCTCCATTCTAAATGGCTTACCCCTTGGTGGGGAGGGATGGTGGGGAGGGATGAAAGTTAGAAGAGATACAGGTGAGGGGGGTGTGATAGGCAGATGGCTGGAGAAAGGTCAGGGATGAAAAAGCAAAAAGTGCGAGATAAGGATTGAAGAGTTGTGAATTGTGAAGCCACAGGAACGACTGCAGGTGGAATGAGACGGAGAGGGGAGAAATGTGTGTGAATCTAGGTGGGACACAAGGAAGCGAGGGGAAGGGGGAGAAAAAGGGTGGGGGGGCGGGCTGTTGGGTAGGTACCTACAATTTGAGAATTCAATGTTCATATTCTTGGGTTGTAAGTTTTCCAAATAGAATAGCGACACCTGGCATGTCGGTGATTTTTCTTCTGGAAGGTAGGATCTAGTATTGTATTACTCTAGCCTTAGACTGGGAAAATTGCTTCCAATGTAAAGTACCGCAACCTGTAACTGTTCTTCAAACAGCCTGAGTGAATTTGTACAGAAAAAAAATAGACTGATTTTGTTAACATTTTATTTCATTTAGAAAATATTTGCCCAACAATAAATAGAGGCATCTGTAAGGCATAAATGTATATCCACCATATTTGATTTTATTTAAATAATGTGGATCCCATGTGTCACAGGAACCCAAAAAGTTGTTCAAGATGAGTGTACAGTAAAGTTACAAAATGTGTTGATAATGTATGGGGGAGCGAAGCAACCAGCTTTTAAAGAATACACATTTTATGCAGTGATGATTATAGCCAAGTGTCACTTCTAATCCAATATTTTCCAAGTGCTCCTGAGCACTCACCAATTGAGTGCTCGAAACAGATGGCTTCAAGGCACTTTTCCAAGGCCTCTACAGGTCATCAGTTTCAGCGTTAAACTCGAGATCTATTCCAAGGTTAACCAAATTCTCTGTGCTTGTTGGAGTCCAGCCCAGAGGGGTCCTGTTAAAATTAGGCCGAGTGCTGATATCTTGGTGGAACACAAGCATGGCCTCGGGTTCTGGAAGAGCTGCCTCAAATTCTGGGAGCTGAAAAGTCATCAGTTTCGCTGCCTTATCAAACCCTCCATAGGGCATTGCAGTTCTGCAAGGGATTTTAAACATGTTTGAGTTTAATTATTACATCGGACAATATTTTCGGACAATATTTTAAATTGACTCCTGATCTTTCTTTCATCCTTTACGAATAATAACATTCTGTCGTCATTTGGAATGTAAACAAGTCAGCAACAATAACAGGCAAGAAAAATAATGAATAGAAATATTAACAGGATGAATGTGAAAGGATGCTCATTTGGAGCATAAACCTCTTATACGGACACAATGGAGCAAATAGCAAGCACCTGTATTGCAGCTTCAAGGTAAATAGTTGCAAAGCTGTTTAAAAGAACATAATTTACAAAAGTAACAATTATATTAAAAAATCAGATGCCCCACGATTTTAATATCTCCATTCATTGAAAGTGGCCATTGCTAACACAATGTCAGCACTTATTGTCCTTCACTAATTGCCCTTAAGTCGGGATGGTGAATCACCTTGATGTGCTGTATTATGAAAGTACTTCCACAGTACCATTTGATATGGAATTGAAATATTTAAACCCCAGTAACAATGACAAAAATACAAATAATTTCCAAGGCAGAACGGTTTATCATTTGGAAGGGAACGTATCGATATTGTACATAGCTATGTACATACGTTCCTTGTCATTATTGGTGATGAGGTATTAGATTTATAAGGTGCTGTTCAAAGTAACCAAATTGAGTAATTACATTGCATTTTGAAAATGGTGGCAGTGGTGGAAGGAGGGAATGATTATATAATAATATGTCAATCCAACACCCTGTTTTATCTGAGATAATATTGAGCTCCTCAGGTGTTGATTAAGCAACCCTCATCTGTAAATATTCCATAATGTTCCTGACTTGTGTTTTGCAGATGGTGGAATGGTTTTGGGAATCAGGATGTGATTCATTCACTACAGGACATTTAACTTTGGATCTGTTTTTCATTTATGTGAGTGGTCTCGCTAAATTTCTAGTAAATGGTGACTCCCTAGACTGCTGATCCTGAAGAACTGTGATAGCAATGTCACTGGATTTCAAAGGTGCGGTTAGATTGTCCCACGTTGGAGATGGTCATTCCTAATGAAGCATCTGAAAATAATTGTGCCGAGGTTACAATCTTATTGGAATCATGAGACCGCGATGATTATCTTACAGCAACTAAAGCCATCTTCCTGGAGAAGTATGGCTCCAAATGATGGAGCATTTTCCTTTGATTAATGTTTCCCATGGCTAATTTACAGACGCAGGATGGCAAAAAGTTGAGTTTGACTGTTGTTTACAAGACAACTGAACCATATTTTTGGCATTCATGTAGTTAATATTGCAACTTTGCTATGTTGGCAATTCGGTTTTAGGTATGCCTAGTACTATTTCTGGCATACCCTTCCACTCTCTTTACTGAACCCAGGCTGATCTCCTGGCTTGACTTTAATGACAAAAAGACACTAAGTGCTGGAGTGATTCAGTAGGTCAAGCAGCATCTCTGGAGAATGTGGATAGGTGACGTTTCAGGTCGAAACTCTTCTTCAACCAAAAGACATTGGAGCAGAATTAAGCCATTCGGCCCATCAAGTCTACTCTGCTATTCAGTCATGGTTGATCTATTTTTCCCTCTCAACATTCTCCTGCCTTTTCCCATAACCTTACTAATCAAGAACCTATCAATCTCTGCTTTAAATCTCTGGGCGTCCACAGCCATTTCTGACAATGAATTCCACAAATCACCACCCTTCGGCTAAATAAATGCCCCTCATCTCCATTCTAAAGGTACGTCCTTTTATTCTGAGTCTGTGCCCTCTGGTTCTAGACTCTCCCAATACTGGAAACATTCTTTTCACATCCACTCGATCTGGGCCTTCAGACTGATTGTCGTAAGGGGAAGAAAGCTAGAAGAGAGATGGGGGCAGGACACGGCCTGGCAAGTGATAGATGGAAGGTAGACACAAAATGCTGGAGTAAGTATTCCATCTCTGGAGAGAAGGAATAGGTGACATTTCAGGTCGAGACCCTTCTTCAGACTTCTTTCCAGAGATGCTGCCTGTCCTGCCTGAGTTACTCCAGCATTTTGTGTCTACCTTTGATTTAAACCAGTATCTGCAGTTCTTTCCTACACAAGCGATAGATGGCTATTATTGAGGGTGGTTTCAATTGACAGATGGTTGGATAAAGGCCAGCGATGAAAACATCAAAAGTATGAAATAAGGATAGAAGAGGCCCCTTCTTCAAACAAATGAGAACTTCTTCAAAGCAGGCACACATTGAGGAGATTTTGCATTAGAGCAATAAAACGTAGTCATAAGGAACTGCAGATGCCGGTTTACAAAAAAAGACACAAAGTATTGGAATAACTCAGCGGGTCAGGCAGCATCTCTGGAGAACATTGATAGGTGGTGTTTTGGGTTGGGGCCCTTCTTCAGACACGGAAATTAGGGCCAGGAATAAATAATACTGTCTGAAGAAGGGTCCCAACCCAAAATGTCACCTATCCATGTTCTCCAGAGATGTTGCCTGTCCCGTTGAATCAGCACCTTGTGTCTTTTTTTCTCTGGATTATTAATGTAAACCATTGGATTGTCATCCATTTATTTAATTCCGTACTGCCAGTACTTCCCAATATGGCGCAATTTTTGCAGAAATGCATTTGATATTTATTTTATTTTCCAAGGAGTCTGAAGTCCTTTAAGTGAGGCAGCTCTACTGGAAGAATGTGGATGGATTTCAAAACTAAGCCACCATATCCAGTGACACAGCTATATCAAGTCACAGGGCAACAGTCTAATTTAAGAATACTGATCAGGTCACACAGATATTAGAGACTTCTGGCAGTGTAATTTTGAAACTCTCATCATCTTTTCGACGGTTACGTGCAAAACTGTTCTGTCATGTCCATATTACACTACATTTATTGGTGGCTACAAAATTAGCTCTGCTCTCTCTGAGCCTGTATTTGTTAATCATCTTCTAGTTGAAGAGTGGGCTGGTTATTGGCCAGCTGGTCTTTGTTACAGAAGACAGTGCAATCTGGGCAACTGTTCAAAGCAACAAGACTTGTGACACAAGTATTTTCTACACACATAATGTCTTTTACCCAAGCCATCACCACTACTACCACCACCTTCACTCTACCAATTTTCTTGGAATGGTCTCTAGCAACTACCTGCACCTCCTTTAAGCTGCACATTGGATCCGATAATCAGTGAGAGTAGGACTGGCTTGTGACAACAGCCTCATATTTGACAATCCTTAATACCTTGTAACAGACATTTACCAGTCAACTAACAACTGGCATTTAGAAATGTTTACCATATTGATATGTTTCCTCACTTCATTCCTGGCTCTGATTCTGGTTGCTCATACAAATATAGACACCCGAAACAGGGCTTTCGCTTATATTATCTAGTTTTGCTCAAAGAGGTCAAGAGAAATATGAAAACATTCCTGAAAGCAGGATCCTTTCATCAGAAAACAGTGGTTCCACATTCTTTCCACAATCCAGTGTTTCATTCATTTTCAGGGTAGAATGAACTGCACCAACAGAATGTCAAAATGTGGTGGAAAGGTTGGGATCTGGTGGTTTCATGCTGAACTTAGTGCTATGGCAAGGGATTGCTCTTGGGTCAGAAAATTGAGTACCCCATTCTGGTCTGAAGAAGGGTCTCGACCCGAAACGTCGCCCATTCCTTCTCTCCAAAGATGCTGCCTCACCCGCTGAGTTACTCCAACATTTTGTGTCTATCTTCGATTTTAACCAGCATCTGCAGTTCTTTCTGGACATTTTCTAACTGGAAAAGAACTTCGGCAATTACAACATGCTACCCAGGTCTGAGATGGAGAAGTAGAGGAACAAGGGAGATAGAACATAAGTACCTTAGGCTACATTTACAATACACCGGCTTACTTCACATGCATGTTAAATGAAAATGCCAACAGAAATAGCCTTAACCTGCTCCCTGGACACCTCCACAGGGTAGATAGCCATTTTCTAAATGATTGAACATCTTGGGTGTAATGAAGAGTAAAAACATCCATCATGGATGCGTACAGATATGCATAGAGTAATTATTTGTTAATATTCAGAATGTAATCATCATTTTGAAAGAGATCAAGGGATATGGAATTGGGCAAAAAATGTGATTGAATGATATTTAATGTCAGAATTGAGAGCCTAAACAGCCTTCTCCTATTTCCATATACAAGATATATGTATTTCCTATGTTATAACTGTCCATGAGCTGCCTGCCCAGATGGTAATTGGTGAAATATTAGTCACTTGACCAAGAGTAGTCGCTGAATTAGGATGTGTATGAAGGAACTGCAGATGCTGGTTTAAACCAAAGGTAGACACAAAATGCTGAGTAACTCAGCGGGACAGGCAGCATCTCTGACGTATGAAGTCTGAAGAAGGGTCTTAACCCGAAACATCACCCATTCCTTCTCTCCAGAGATGCTGCCTGTCCCGCTGAGTTACTCCAGCATTTTGTGTCTATCGCTGAATTAGGAAATGGTTTTACTGATCTGGGAACACCACCTCATGCTGCTCTTAATGGATGGAAATAGGTTTTGAAATTGAAAGTACAGAAAACATTAGCAGAGAGAACCACGCTGAATTGTTCCACAGTTTGTCTGTTTCTAAATTTGGCTGAGGTCATTTAGCCCATCATTTCCCCACCACATATGATAAACAATTTAGTCCCACTTTCCACCAGTGTAAAGTTGCATATCAATCTACTTCCAGTGTCTATCAATTTTTCTTTTAAAAGTTAGTATGGGACTAGCTCAAAGGATCCATCTCTTCAAAGCCCTAATTGAAAGAAGTATCCCCTCCATTCCCATTGTTTTTAATCTGTTCATTGTGGCTTACCACCACACTGGCAGAAAAAATAATTTTCACCTCCTTATTGCACCACAGCTCTTTGCCATTTTGAACCCATTTCCCTCCTGGTGTGAGCAGAACAGTCCCAGCACATCTAATTAGATAACAGATAAAGTGCTTCATCATTGATAATTCTCTTTATTTCCTCAATATACCTGACATGCTTCCTAAGGTCTGGCAGCAAGTATTTCAGCTATGACCTAAGAAGCAATGTATAAAAGTGTGGCATTGCTTTGTTTTCACATTCAATGTCTGCGTTTGCAAAGGAAGTATTCCATGGACTTTTCCAACCACCCTGATCAACTTCAGTACAAAGTGCTGGAATAACTCAGCGAGTCAGGCAGCAACTCTTGGTTCTCCAGAGATTCATGTTCTCTAGAGATGCTGCCTGACCCACTGGGTCCTTTTTCATTCCCTTGCACTTTGTGTCCTTGTTTGTAAACCAGCATCTGCAGTTCCTTGTTTCTACCCTGATCAACTTGCCCTGCATCCACAAAGAGTTGTATCGTTGACTCCCAGGGGTCCTCTGATCGAGCACATGCTCAAATCAGAACCAAATGACACTGCTCCTCCAGGTTGTTATTCCCAAAGAGAACCATTTCACATTCATTTGCATACTGTATATTGGCTCACATTACCAAGATTCATATCAACTGTAAACTTTGAAATTAAATTCCCTAAACACAAATAACAAAAAAAAAACATTGGTCCTACTATTAATCCCAGGAAAACTCCAATGCATATTTTACTTCATTCAGAAATATAATCACCATGATCATTGCCTCCAATCTCAAGACAATTATGTGGCCATGTTATCTCTTTAAAATCATAAGTTTCAGTTTTTTGATTAATTCTGATGTGGTTACTGATGCACTTTGGTTACTCATGAAGTGCCTTTAGGAGGTCCATATGTGTATCTATTGCACTTCTTCACTGTCACTTCTTCAATCTCTTGGGTAACTCAATGCATGTGAAAACAATCATATGCTAGCCTCTTGGAGGAATTCACTATAAGAAACCACTTTGGTGCCTGGACAAATTCTGTTAGAATTTGGAAGGAACCAAATGATGCAAATAAAGAAAAAGAGAGAGAAAACAAAACTTCATTTGTTTACGTACCTTTAAACTTAGATGCCACACAGAAGCAGGTCCTTCAGCTCATCGAGACCATACCAATCATTAACCACACAATTTTGCACCACAGATTCTACCACTAACTTACACATTGCAGCAAATTAATCTAGCAACTTGCATGTCTTTAAGATGTGGGAGAAAATCAAAGCACCAGAGAAAACCCATGCAGTCAGAAGAGAACATGCAAATTCCACACGGATGGCAAGCAAGATCAGGATTGAACCTGGTCTCTGGTGCTAAGGCAGTGGGTCAACTAGCTGTGCCACTGTGCCTAATAGTTTCTCATAAATTTGAACACCTCAATTAATTTGGGTCTTCAGTTCCAAAGTAAACAATGTTGGCCTGATTGGTCTCCCCATGTAACTATAATTCTCCAGCCTGGTAAAACCATAGTAAATTTCCTCAGAACTCTTCTCTTGAGCTATCATACCCTTTGTGATAGCGCCCCCTCTCTTGGGTGCAGCTCTGATCCCTTTAACAGGCTGACCGACCAGGAGAGACCAATTCCCAGAATTATTACTATTGGTTGGCCACTTTTTAGTTTGTCAGCCTACTCTCTTTCAAACCCAGGATTTCAAGCCAGAGAGGGAGATTGTGAGAAGGGAGAGGATGAGAGAGGAAGCAGAAGAGAAAGTGGAAGAAGGAGAAGGAAGATGGGAGGAAGGGAAACAAAGTGGGCCGCCTCCCTCCCAGTTGTGTTCTCCTGTTGCAGATACAAGGAAGACTGAGCCACTGGGACAGACCCAAGACCACCAGCGCCACTGTGTAGTTAAGACTAGACCGCCAGGAAAGAAGCCCTAATTAGCCAGCACCTCTACCTGTGGCTAAGAGTAGGTGGCCAGGGCAAGCCGGAGTTGCCAGAATCTCTACGTGCCCACAGACAACGAGGGACTGCGCCCACACACACAGAGGCAAAGACTGGCTGCCGGAATAATCCAGGGACCTCCAGTGTCGCCTTGCCAAATCCAAAGTTGAGCTGCCAGGAAGAATCCTGTACCATCAGCAGCTCCTCTCGAGACGGGGGTGAATTGCAGGTAGAAGCCTGAGATTGCCAAGCTTCCTCCTTCAAAGACCAGGCCTAAGCTGCTGGGACAAGCCCGAGATTGCCAACGTCATCGCACATGCACTCTGATGGCAAGGGACAGTGCCCCCATGGGGTCCTGGACTTGCTTACCACTGTAAATGGACTAAACCATGTGAGTTCACCCTATTGCGAGTGTCAATGTGGTCACTGTCGAAGCATGGCGTCGGGGACCAGAATTGTACATAATACCCTAACTGTATGCGAAGTATTTTTTTTCAGTTCCAGCATTGCCTTTCTACTCTTATAATGTCTGAAACACTTAAGGCAAGTATCACTAATCCCCACTTTATTACCTTCTGTTGAGGTGCACTCCCATAATGCCAGTTTTTCTCAACTTTTTTTTTTTGTATGCTGTTTTTCATTGTGACCCCATTAGTTGTTTGCCCTGCTCAAAGGCATTATCTTACACTAATCCTGACTGAATTACATTTGCCTCTTTTATGTCATTTAAACTTTCATGATCTCTATGATATTCTTCTTCACTATTAGCTGCACTACCTGTTTTGGAATCATTGGCTAAGTCCACAATCGCAGTTCTGCATTTAAATCCCAGATATTCATGTATGTTGCAAAGAGAAAGGAACCATGTGAAATCTTTCAGTTGCAGCCCTCCAGTCACTTAAGCTTTAATACCCTTTCCTTTCTCCCACTAAAATAAATGTAATCCAAGAGCCACCATTTTTTGGACCACGTAGTCATTCACATTATAATCAATCTGCCTTGTAGGGTTTTGTAAAATATCTGCACAATTCGGTGAAAAGTACGTCAAAATCACTATCCTCATGCACACAGGGTGGTACAGTAGCGTAGCTGGTAGTGCTTTTGCCTCACAGCGCCACAGACCCGGGTTCGATCCTGAACTCGGGTGCTGTCTGTGTGGAGTTAGCATGTTTTCCCTGTAACTGTGTGGGTTTCCTTCCCACGCTCTGGTTTCCTCCCACATCCCAAACATGTGTAGGTTTTTAGATCAATTGGCCTCTGTAAAATTGTCCCTAATACGTAGGGAGTGGATGCGAAAGTGGGATTACATAGAAGTAGCGAGAACTGGGATTGAGCTGGGAGGATTTTCACTCCAGACAGAGTGGATTTCATACCCATATGCCACATCTCTCCCATCCTTTTGACCCATATCCTACTCCCTTATCTTCATTTCCTGTATTTGGACAGATAATCAACCAAAGGAGAAGAGGTTAAACATCTCCGTCAATGTGATTTAATTACTTGGTAACTAGTTCTCACACCTTCTGTTCACTTTATGACAGGAACCTCACCTGTTGAAACACTTGTAGGCATGACGTTTGGTTGCAGAACCTGGTAACGCCATGTGAAGATTCATGGTGGACTTCAGATCCGCATCATTCCCCATGGCCTGTTCCCAGGGTGATAAGTAGGTTTTGATTACCGATGTGTGCTTTTTGCCTCCTGCTCCAGCTCCCTTCCCATCATCACCACCACCACCTGCCAGGGAGCAAACAGCACAGTAAAAAGTGAGCAGCTGAGCAATCATGCATTTAAACATGATGCCATTTTAACATTCCTGATAATGCCACTTTAACATTCACATAATCCTGATCACCAGGAGAGCAGAGATGAAAGATTACCAGTCAAGTCACTATACACAGTCAAGTCACTTTTATTTCTATAGCACATTTAAAATAACAACTCTCGTTGGCCAAAGTGCTTTACATTGGTGGAGGTACTAACGTTATACAACATTGGTTCATAGATTAAGTACATACATAAATACATACATATAGCCCTCCCTCAGAGGACGTCAAGAAAGGCTTGAGAGTAGAGATGAGTTTTAAGTCTCAACTTAAAGGAGTCGATGGGGGGGCAGTTCTGATGTGAAGAGCGATGCTGTTCCACAGTCTAGGAGCTGCAACCGCAAAGGCGCGGTCGCCCCTGAGCTTATGCCTAGACCGCAGGATGTTCAGTAACCCCAAGACGGCCAATCTGAGGGACCTGGAGGTGGTGTGGTGGGTAAGCAGACTTTTGATGTAAGTGGGGGCCAGCCCGTTAAGGGCTTTGTAGACATAAAGAAGGATCTTGAAATTTATTCGGAACTGCACAGGGAGCCAGTGGAGAGGGGCCAGGATCGGGGTGATGTGGTCCCTTTTTCGGGTGCCCATCAGGAGTCACGCTGCGGCGTTTTGGACCAATTGCAGGCGGGACAGGGAAGATTGGCTGATGCCAGTGTAAAGGGAGTTGCAGTAATCGAGGCGGGAGGAGATAAATGTGTGGATGATCTTTTCGAGGTCATCAAACTGGAGGAATTGTTTTATTTTAGCTATCGTCCGAAGCTGAAAGAAGCTAGCTTTTACCACGGCATTGACTTGTTTGTCAAATTTCAATGCTGAGTCAAATATCACGCCAAGATTTTTGACGTGAGGTTTGAGTAGTGGGGTAAGGCTTCCAAGGCTGCCTGCTATCATTTTGATTGAGTCCGAGGGGCCGAGAAGGATGACCTCAGACTTACTCTCGTTTAGTTGGAGGAAGTTCTGGGCCATCCAACACTTTATATCCTCGAGACAGTGGATAAGGTTAAGTAAATTTGATCGGTTTTTGGGCTTCAGGGGGAGATAGAGTTGTGTATCATCTGCATAACAATGGAAGGAAATACCGTGCCTTTGAATGACTTGGCCTAAGGGGAGAATATACAGGGAGAAGAGTGCAATTGGATTTACACAGTTCCTGGGCCTTTAAAGACATAACATGAAATAAATGTAGAAGTAGGTTATATGATTCCAGGAATGGTGGAATTGCCTTATGAGGAAAGATTAAGTAAGATTCGCCAGTGTTAAGAAAAATGAGATGTGAATCTAAAATGAGGCGGCCAGGTAATTGGGTATTTTTAAAGTGGCGATTGACAGATTCTTGATTAGTAAGGGTATCAAAGATTATGGGGAGGAGGCAGCAGAATGGGGTTGAGAGGGAAAGATAGACCAACTATGACTGAATGGCAGAGTAGACTCGATGGACCGAATGACCTAATTCTGCTCCTATGACATGAACTTTATGTCTAATTTCATTGGCTACTCATGAGTCAAATCATCAACCTGGCTCCCTAAACACTTGAGACCAATTATCCGAGGGGGCCCTGCAGCTAAATACAATCATAAGCAAGCTGTAGATTGATAATTATCTTCCTATTCTCCAGAGAGTAAGGCCAATGACCACAATCTGGAGTTGTTGCGAAGAGTTTTCAGGTAGCTTGCTCAAGTCCCATCTGTCGATTGGCCTGCAGCACCTCGACTCAAGAAGAAGACCCAACATTGTCTTCTCATTAGTTCGGCAGGGACATAAATATGCCATTGTCACTGCCAGACACATTCCCAACGATGTCCAGAAAAATATGCTTCCTTTTTGTTACCAATTGGTTGAAAGATAAGAATTGCTTCACTTTTCCCAAGTTCTTCACAAATAACAAATTCTATGAAAATCCTGACAAAAAAAATAATGCAATTCTGGAAAATATATGAAGCAGTTCAATCCATTCATAACTAAGAAACAATTCCAAAATAAGTTAATTGGCTGCAAAATGTTGCTGGGATATTTTGAAGTTTTGAAAGACACCATAAGAACCATTTTACTTCCTAACTTTACATACATTGGTCTGGGTTAACATTACTGTTGCTGTTTCTTGGCCAGATAAATACAATTTTAACTAACTCAGTGCCTGAGCTTCATACACGTTTTAAATTACTTTCAAATTGGTTAGCATCTTTATTTTCTGAGCAGCTCTGCTCACTGTGTAAAATGTAGACATGTCATCTAATACTCAAGCCACATGGATGTCTCATTCTCATTGGCAATTCCAAGCCTTCTGAAGACTGTGGGGTCACTAGAATGGTGACTCTTCGGAGATAGATTGACCTCTCTCACTCTAAGACACAACAAAACTGCCCCTTGGTTTTTCCATCTATTATCCCCATTAATCCCTCACTCTAATTCAAACATGTATCATGAGGTGAATTAGACTCTGACAGGTGAACAGCTTCAGAGAACCTCGCATGTTTACTGACCAGGCTCAAGTGTGATTTCCTCGGGTCTTCAACACTTTCTGCAAAGCTATTTGGTTTTGTTAGGGTGAATCTCGTTCACATGCTTACCATGAACCCCACTTCCCGCTGCACCTCCAGCCTCACCGCTTCCTCCTTCTCCTTGGCCACTTCCATGTTTTCCAATGATCCCGGAGACAGCAGCAAGATGTTGAGGTTTGGGGTATGGTGCTGGTGCTGTGCCCTTTGCATGTGTACCATACTGGCTGTACCCACTTTGGAATTTGGAGTCCATTATCTGAACGCCACCTGGCCCAGTCGTCAGCAGAACACCAGACCCAGGAAGGTATTTCTGAAAGTTTTCCTGGAAAATTAAAATAGCAAAGAAAAAAAAACAAGAAACTTTTAAACTCACAATAAACAGTGTCCAAGGATAAGAAGATTTGGTTTCTGGTTGGTTTCAATTCAACTTGAACTATAGATCTCATGTATCAACTCCTACTTTAAATAAGGCTTTATTGTATTTCCAGCTATGGAAGTGTTGTAGGATGTTCAGGGATAAATTGGGTAAATGCAGAAAAAGGTCGGGGAACAGAGAGTTGTCATGTCCATTAGTTTCGTTTAGTTTGGTTTATTATCACGTGTCCAAGGTACAGTGACGTTTTTTTGTTGTGTGCTATCCAGTCAGTGGAAAGACTATACATGATTAGAATCAAGCGTGTACAGATCTAGGATAAAGGGAATAATGTTTAGTGCAAGGTAAAAATTCAATTAAAGTTCATCTGAGGGTCCTCAATGAGGTCAATGGTTGGTCAGGATCACTCTCTAGTTAGTGATAGGATGGTTCAATTGCCTGATATCAGCTGGGAAGAAACTGTCCCTGAATCTGGAGATACATGTTTTCACACTTCTATACCTGATGAGTGAGAGGAGAAGAGGGAGTGTCCGGGGTGAGACTGGTTCTTAATTATGCTGGTGGCCTTCCAGAGACAACGTGAAGTGCAAATGGAGTCAATGGAAAGGAGATTTGGTTTGCGTGATGGTCTGGGTTGCGTCCACATTAAACCAGAAGAGGAACAGTGTCCAGGAACCTTGGAATAGTTCACTATCTATGGAAATGCTGTCAATGGAAGAACTATAGAGTGAGATGAAACTTTCCTCTCAAAATATTTCCCCAATAGTCTTATCAAAGTCTACCACAGACCAACCTGAATATCTCTCCCTGACACATTTCCCTTTTAGATCTCCATGAGCCATGTCCTTTCTTTCATTTAGGTATTTGCCATCCTCATGTTACTCCATTTGGAAATGGTCTTCTATTGAGTTGCAATTCACCCAATGCCATCATCCCATCATTCTCCTCAAACCATTGTTTTAGTAATTGATATATTTTCCCTTCGGATTTCTACATTTGAGCAATGAACTGGAAATAGGTTACATAATCCACTGGACAAATTATTTTCGATTATCAAATAAATTGTGTTCTTTCATTGCAATAACCCATCCTAAGTCATTCCAGTCTCCCATCCCAACCTCATATGTCCTGATAAGACGCTCGTGGATCAATATTTATATATCCCTCCTCCATGGCGTCATCCAATACTGAAATTAGGTTAGTTTCGTTTAGAGAAACAGACCCTTCGCCCACTGAGTCCAGCAATTAACCTATAAACTTGCACGTTTTTGGAATGTGGGAGGAAACCGGAACATCTGGAGAAAACCCACCTGATCACAGGGAGAACATATAAACTCCGTACAGACTGCACCCTTAGGGTTGAATCCAGGTCTCTGGCGCTGTACAGCTGTGTCACTGTTAGTCCACTAACTATGAACTAATTGCCAATTTGGTTACTGAGAATTCTTTATCCATATCCAGATCTACATTATACCAGCATTAAAAACCTGTAAATCTGTGCATTAAAGTTTCTCTTCTGCATTATTCTATTTTGTCATTAAAGATGAACCAAGGCACTTCTAGTCTATTCACCTGTTCCACGCGATACTATCAATTGCTTGTCGGCATCATAAGAACAATGATTGTGATGAATGACCTTGTTGACAGATGAGGTATATATCTAATCAGCCAACATGTTACTTATAGTAACAGTCTTTTTTATTATTAAACACAATTTGTTCTGCATCACTAATCCCTGTAGATGGCTAAAGCCAGATGCAATGTGATTTTAATAGTATCCGCAAAGTGAGGCATAAAATTATCTGCCCTTTGCTGTAGACTACAAGTATATAGCAACACGGATATTTGTAGTTGTACCAATGACCATAAATTACTCTGTACTTAACTGGATAGCGTGGCCCTTTGGATAGCATTGATCCAGCCTGTTAGTCTGGTATCTACTAATTATAGAGGAATCATAGTTCCATTGATTCTGGTTTACTCCTGTTTAAATTTAATTTCACTTTTCTCAGTTTTGTTTGTATATGTCTTTTTAGTTAACTTTCATGTTCTGATAATTCTTTCCCAGAGACTAAATTTGAACTTTAATTTGCTCCATAGAAGATCAGTATCACTGAGTGCTAAAAGCATCAGTCTGCATATCCTGTCTCCACGACGGATATTGATCCACTTTTGAACGGCAATGGAACTTCAGGTCAATGCATTTAGCATTCACTCATTGTCTGACTTCAAGACTACTAAACTTAGAAAAGAAAAAGAAAAAAGAAGGAATAGTTCTGGAAAGCATCTCATGTAGGGACCAAGCGGTCAATTTATAATCAGTTTTTAATCTCTTGTTCAGACCTCTAACCTTCTGTAAGACCAGACGCCATCAGAAGGAGGAACAGGAGTAGGTCATTTAGCCCATCAAGCTTGGACCGCCATTCATTATCAAGAAATGTTGGATCAAAGCTGATACCCGGATAATATTCCTGGATACCACTTTCCATCAGTCTTGATTCCTTTACTGATTAGACATTTGCCCACAGTTCTCTGTGATAAGAAGTTCTAAAGATTCATGTACGTGTGAGAGACATCAAGCTTACAGCAGCCCTCCCATCTTTCTGAGATTGATGGCTGCATTACATATACCCCACGAGAGGAAACATCCTCTCAATGTTTTCCTGCCGAACCCCCAAAGAATCTTAAGGGTATGGGTGTCAAATTGGCAGTTGTCTAGTCATGTGACATTTCTCCAGAACCAAAGGATTTGTGAAAGATATACTGTAAGTAATGCATCCATTACCTCAATAGCTATTTATTTTAGGATTCTATTATAAAAGCCATCGGACCAGGAAATAATCAGCCATTCACCCCATTAGTTGGCTTCATTCTAAATCTCTTGTGATGGTGATGGTATTTAATTTCTCCCTTCGTCATTCAGTATTAATGGGATGTTTGTAGTATCTTCCAATATAAAAATGGGTGCAAATTCTCCGTTTAATTCCTCTGCCACGTCTTTCTACCTCAAAACTATTTCACAAGCTCATTCTTTAAGGGGCCAATGATCAGGGACTTAATTCTTCCTTTAAGAACCTCTTATTGTCCAGGTTTACACTCCCATACATTTGCTCTCATAGTTTATTTCCTCTATTTATTATTATGATTTCCCTCCTTTGTCTGATGCCGAATGTATCCCAGTCTTCAGGTCCACTGCTGATGTTTGCCTCTATATGTTTTCTCTTTAAATACCTTTGTTCAATTTCTTGGTTAGCTCTGCTTGGTTCATCCTTTCCATGGAAATGTTTCTCCTTACTATGATTAATCTGCTGAGTGTTATGAATTACCTTCTTACCCATTTGCCTATCATCAATTGTCTTCCCCATTAATTTATCAGTTCAGTCAACGATAGCCAATTAAATCCACATTAATTGTAATTCCTTGCTTTAAGTTAAACACAACTGTTTCTGACCCAAATTTCTCCCTCCCAAATTAATTATAAAATATTATCATACTATGATCTTTTACTCTGTGGTTATTAATTAAAAACCTGCTACATTACTTATTATCAGATCCAAGGTAACCTGTTTTTTGCTGGCTCTACAATATATTCTTCTAAAAAATGATCCTAAATGCACCCCATGAATTCATTCTCTTGGCTCTTTTTTTCCAACTTTATTAATTCAATCTGCATGACGATGTATGCCACTCATAATTTCATATACTTCGATCAGGTCTCTCCTCAGCCTAATCCTCTTCTTGGATTAAAATTCTGTAAAATTTAATTTAATCCAAACCCAACATGGTGATAACATTAATTTATGCATCAACTTCAAGAGAAAAGAAAATGAAAAGAATACAAATTGGATATGGGTGAAAATGACGCTGAATGTCAGTCAGATGGATTAAATCAGACGGTGAGCAGATCTGGCATGTTTGAAATTGTGATACAAGTTGGCATTGTGTAAAGTATGCTTGCAAAACATTCAATATGGCTTAAAATCAGGAGTGAAGTATATCATGCAGAGGCTGTCAGGTGCACAAAATCTAAGGAGTCAATTCAATATGAATTCATTCAGTATGCCTTGGAACATGTCTCTCTCACTGAAGATAGTATTATAATTGCTTTGTGTACACAGAATCCATATTATAATGATAGGTTCACTATTGGTCGCTATTTCCAGTGGCTATCCTATTCTTCCCATTCCTCTTGTTACTGTAGTTTCGGGTTTCTTTTTTTTTAACCATGTTCAGCAAAAATAGTTTCTAATCTGTAATATTTGGGTTGGGCCACACTAGCAAAAGTACACTTTATTTTAAAATATTTTATTAATCTGTCCAAACCTCATTTTAAACTATTAGCAAATTAAATATCCCTATAGGACAAAATCCATTCTCTGGATGAGGGGATTTCTCATTTTGATGTTATTTTCATTTTATTCCATGTCTTCTTCAACTCAAGAAGAGACGGCTCTGAATATCAACCTGTCTACAGAAATTTCAATCCAATTGACAAATATAATCATTTCTTTATATTATGTGGAAAATATTTCTTTCATTTTTCACCACAAAATGCAAATACACCTTTTTGGAGGACATATAATAAAAATGTATTACCCAAAAACAGTATGCAAAGATGTGATACAATGATTGGGCAGTATTGTTAAACAGTTAATTGGGAGAAATGCCAATTTTTGCAGTTTTAAAGTTGATCATGTTGGTTATGAAGGGGAGGTGGGACCACTTACCATAACACACATGGGTATCTGGAAGAGAAGTTGATGTGGATGTTTAGTGAGAATGGAGTAAGGGTACAGAAGATTGGCTTTATGGACGATAGGAGCTTGGTTTATGGGGGAAATGGAACTATCAATGCGGTGTGATCATAGGATTGAGTGGAATCCTTAAGTCCTGCTTTGTGTGGTTGGGAAATGGAAAGGGTAGACTGAAAATGGGTGTCCATCTTGGTATAAGTGGGACCTCATCCTTCTTGTCAGAGGTGTGGTTAGAACGGCCAGGGGACAATCAATTGAGACGGACCTTAACAGCAGAGGATGAAAGTCAGAGATAATTTCTCTCTCGGGGATGCTTTGGATTAGTCCCAACAGTGCATGATGTGGTTAGGGTGAAGCCACTTGAACATCTATGTTCAGGTTAGCATACCTAGTACCTGAGGATGCTGACACACAAGAGGGTGTAGCTGCTTGAATCAGGAGCAACAAACAATTCACAGGTGGAAGTCATTGGATCCATCACCATCTGTGGAGGCAAATGGATGGTCGACATTTCAGATTAAGATCCTTCACCTGGATTGTGATCCTGAAGATGAAGGCGTATATATCATTGGGACGAGGCTGGAGATGTGATAACATCCTGCGGCTACTCCACACCAGCATATAAATGACCACATCTTGTATTGGGATTCCCTTTATCTTAAATGGTAGATGTTCACTATCAGCCATTAGAAAATACACAAGGAGAAATGGAGAGGTAGTATGAGTGGGAAATATATGTGGGAACATGTTGTTTCCAAGATTTGTTCAGAGGCAGCATTAGAGGTTGGGTTTTAACTGGTAACATCCTGAAGGAAGAAATGCCTACCATCGAATCTGGGTGAAAGACGTCGGGATGTGACTCATAGATGAACCTCTCCACCCTGCGCTGCCGCTCTTTAAACATCTGCGACCCTTTATTCTTCAGCAGGGACAGTTCCTCCAACATCACATCCCGAGGGATGCTGATCTTCTTCCCGAAGTTAATCTCGGCCCCGCCTGTTACAGAAAATTGTTTAAAACAGTGAATGAATTATTAGTGACAGCGAGACCCACCTTTGGCGCTGGGTATTTATTGGGAACTGCGCTTCGCCAATTCCTCTCGCCTTGGACTCAGGCTGGAATTACAGGCCAGCGCGGCAAATATTACAGACATTGCACTCCGTAAATCAAATATATCTTCAGCTGTTTGCATTCGCCAGCTCGAAGGACTGACGTGTACTCCTGAGAGGAGAGGGGAGATCTCTGGCTCTGCACGGGGTTTTTTAAAATCAAAGTTTGCAGGAGGCTCAGATTAAAAGGATATCCAGATTAAAAGGATATCTGAAGAAGGGTTTCGGCCCGAAACGTTGCCTATTTCCTCCGCTCCATAGATGCTGCCGCACCCGCTGAGTTTCTCCAGCAACTTTTGTCTAACTCCAAAAATATTCAATGTTTCATTGTCGGGGTGTCAATCAATCAGTGACTGGTTTTTTTTTTTAATCTAGAGGGAAATTAGGTGTTTATTAATAAGACTCAGCCTGCAAAACTCCTCACAAACAAAAAAAAAGGCCAGCTATATCATATCAACCACAACTAATCATAGAAATGCCGGCATGAGGCAGACACGCCATTTCACAGTTTACCGCATTGCAAATCAGCTGCGGATAAATACAAGCACCAAGATAAATGACCCTGTAATCCGAGTAACCGCTTCAGCTTTTTTTGGAAGAGCTTGGTATCTTTATAGGGAGGGCTGTGATCCTCGATGTGTGTGGAGTGATTCTCATGTCCTCGACCTACCATCCTTCAACGTTGTTATAATGGTTCTCGACGACTTTTTCCTCTTGGAGGGCGCGGGTGTCCCAGCTAACGGCATGGTCGATGGAGTCTATCCTTTCTTGCCACTGAAGGGTGAAGAAAAGAAACCACACGCATTGGCAATGACATTTATACCCGGGGTAACATTTCCAACATTTCTAACTACTGCCAAAAGCATTCACATTTTGTCTGATTCTCATTAAGTACTCCAAAATTAGTGACTTAAGAAACACAAATGTTTTGATCTTGATATATTGAGCACATACTGAAAACACAACAGGGAATGCATGCAAGAAAGTGAATAAAATGTTCAGTCTTATTCCTATTTTCTGCAGACAAACATTTATATGACAAAGATATTGAAAAAGAACAGTTACCCTTATATTAGGTCAACCACATAAAACTCTGAACCAAAGATCCATTACTCCTTACAAATCCAGGGATATACAACCATTGCCAAGACTATCCAACATTATCTTATTATAAGATGTTTGTGGTGACTTACCTTTTAAAAATCTGCTGGGATATTGCAGGCTCGCCTCCAAGCTTGCTAAACCAAGGTCTTCATGGGATAAACCGTAGAGATTGTGGAGAAAGGATAGACTGGAGTTGTGTCTGCACAGCACCAAGTGCTGATGCAAAGTGCAGCGAATTTGATTCCAAATGTTTTTCTCGCATGTGCATCATTGAGATATATATAGTATTGAACCAAGGGTCTCAGATAGCAGAGACACAGATAAAACCATGTATGTAAGCAGTCTTCAAACTTTGGATGTTAAGATGGAAACAAACAAACAAAATTGGAGTGAAGGTGTGAAGAATGGCGAGGAACTGTTTTTGTGATTCAATCGCAAAGCAGTAAACTGTGGTCAGAATTTCCAAGATGTGTGTTGCTTTTTATTCAAGTAACAAAACAAAGTCTTGCTGCTCCCCTGCTGACTCGTGTACAATGGTACTGAGTATTGAAGCCAGGAAGTTGACATATTTGCTTCCTGCCCTGTGCTAAGTTAACAGGTGCTGCCCAGGGAGGTGAGTGAGTTATTGGAAGTGACAATGTCCCCAGCTGAGGCAAGAGCGAAATCATCTACAGAGTTACCATTCCTAACTCCTGTAGAGTGGGATGGCACCTGACTACATATGTTAGCGTAAACAATTCAGCTCCGCTGAAGATCTGCAGCCACATATCAATGTGATTGCATTGATTTTGTAAACCAGCATTCATGTAATGTCATGGACATCCTTTTTCTCACCATGGAATGCAAGAAAAGGCCATTGCAGACCATGAGCCCAGGACTTTCAGAATGCATGGATCCTAGCAAGAACTTCTCTGTCGTGCCTCTACATTATGAAACACTGGTGACATTCTTATCTGGGTTGGAAATTCTATCACTATGTTTTTTTTCTCAAACTCATGTTTACAATCTTCACAATAATCCATTCTGGTCACCTCTTGTTTCTCATTTATATTCTGTCCCTCAGCAACATATTATTGGAAGACATGTTGCCCATTGATACCTAGGTCTATCTTTCTCAAATCTTTGATGTATCTAGGTATTTGGTGTCTAGCCCCAGATAATGTCTGTTCCCTCCAACCAAGACGTGTGTATTCGATAATAAAAATGGAAATACTCAGCAGGTCATTCAGCATCCGTGGAAAGAATACATGTTCTGATGAAATGTTATTGACCTTAACTAACATCAAGTTTGATTTTCTCATTGATTAACATCATGTTTGCCAGTACACCACCATATTGGTCCGGATATCGAATACAGCGAGACGGAGTGCAGAAAGGAGATTGAGATGCTGGTATCTTGGTGCCATGACACCAACCTCTCTCTCAATGTCAGCAAGACAAAGGAGATAGTGATTGTCTTCAGGAAGTGAAACAGTACACACATCCCAGTCTACGTTAATGGTGCCGAAGTAGAGATGGTTGATTGTCTTCAACAATTTGTCCTGGACCAGTCACATTGAAACTATGGCCAAGAAAGTACACCAATTAACAGTTTTCACATTCTTGTGTGTCTACACCAGGGACACCATTCCCCTCCTTGAACTTTGACATAGGCTGAGTAGAACAAACGAGAATCCCAGTATAAATTAGGCAAGTGTAAACCTAGTGTCAGGAGAGGTATAAATCAAACAAATTTTAAATCATGAGGGATTTAATTTGGATGTGTAAATCAAGCAGATTGTAAATTGGGCAGAGCCTGGCCAGGCATTCTTTGGGTAGGTACGGTTCAAGTGAGGCAGGATATAGTTTGGGCAGGCGACAGACACAAATACTGGAGTCAGCAGGTCAGGCAACATCTCTGGAGAAAAGGAATAGGTGACGTTTCGTGTCGAGACCCTGGGCAGGGCCTATTTCAAGTTGAGCATGGTGTAGTTCAAATGAGTTGGGAGGTAGATTGGGAAGTGCATTGTTTTAATGGAATGGGATATACTTTGGACAGGTTTTACTAAATGGGGCAGGGTGTAGTTGGACAAGGTGTACTTCAAATAGGTTGAGCTATGGTTTGGGCAGGTGTAGTTCAAGTACAATTGGGTGCGTTTTAGATGAGGTGCAGTTTAAGATGGATATGGTTTGGGTTGGTATGATTCATATGAGATACCGACCAGTTTGAACATTATGTAATTCAAGTGAAGCAGGTGTAATGAAGGCAGGACGTAATTTGGATGAGATGTAGTTCAAATCCGGCCGGCACATTGTAGTTCAAGTGTGGTGGGGTGAGTCAGGTGAAGTATAAATTCAGGTAAAGTAAGTACATTTCAGATAAAGATCAAAGTGTTAAAGAAGGAACTGCAGATGCTGGAAAATAGATGCTGCTGCACCCGCTGAGTTTCTCCAGCATTTTTGTGTACCTCAGATAAAGATCAGCCAGCTTTAAACGAGATGGGGTGTAATTCTGGCAGAGGTAACTTAAGTGGGTCAGGATGTAGTTTGGTCGGGATAGAGACTACGTGGGGCCAGGTGTATTTCAGGGGAGGTAATTTGTGCAGGGCAAAAGGCTTTACAAATGATCAATTTAACTACTGTCATTTCCTAATTTAATAAAATAACCTCCTGTGAATTGCAGTAGTAATTGTAAATTTAAAGGTAAAATAAGATGAAATTAAGAGGCAAATGGTATATTGGTCTTCATTGTAATATGAGTTGAGTACCAGAGGTCTTACTACAAATTACATTTGGCACTGGTGAGATCTCACCTGGAATAACATTACTCATCTGGTTTCTTTACCCAAGGAAGGATCTACTACTGATTAAATAAATAAATAAATATTCTCAAGATATGCCTACTTTAAATAGGTTCACCTCCTTTCTCTGACAGGAGGTCTGTGAGACCATCTTTCACTGCTCATCCTACTCCATGCCCCACCTGGACGTGTACCAATTTCTGCACTTCCCCTCCACCGACATTGCACCTAGATTCCTTCCTCTGGATTCACAGTTGCAATTGCTCAATCTTTTCGTCTCACAACTATTTTTCATCTCTTGCCTTTGTCTAACCATCCGCCTATCAAAAAAAGCCCTAGCCTGTGCAGCTATTGCCTTGCCCTTTCTCTCTTTTAGCTTTCTCTCCCCCCTCCCCCCCCCACCCACACACCCACAAGCACAATGTGTCTGAAGAAGGGTCCTGACCCTAAACGTTACCTATCCATGTTCTCCAGGGATGCTGCTTGACCCGCTAAGTTACTCCAGCACCTTTTATCTTTAAAAAATCTTTTATTGTCTCATATTTCAAAACACAAGAGATAATTGCATTGAAAGACACAAAATTATTTGGGGTTGACTTTGTGGAAGCACGAATGGGACATCAAGAACTAAGAGTTCGCCACCTCCAACGGGATCCCACCACTGGCCACTTCTTCCCATCTCCTCCCCTTTTGGATTTCCGCAACTTTCTCCCTCCCTCCGTAACTTTCTGGTCAATTTGTCCCTTCCCACCCAAACCACCCCCTCCCCTGGTACTTTCCCTTGCAACCGCAGGAAATGCTACACTTGTCGCTTTACATCCCCCCTTGACTCCATCCAAGGACCTAAGCAGTATTTCCAGGTGCGGCAGAGGTTCACCTGCACCTCCTCCAACCTCTTCTATTGCATCCGCTGCTCTAGGTGTCAGCTGCTCTACATCAGTGAGACCAAGCGTAGGCTTGGCGATCGCTTCACCCAACACCTTCGCTCAGTTCGCAATAACTAACCTGATCTCCCGGTGGCGCAGCACTTCAACTCCCCCTCCCATTCCGAATCTGACCATTCTGTTCTGGGCCTCCTCCATGGCCAGAGTGAGTCCCACCTTGGAGGAGCAGCACCTCATATTTTGCTTGGGCAGTTTACACCCCAGCGAACATTGACTTCTCCAATTTCAGGTAGTACTTGCTTTCTCCCTCTTTCCCCTCCCCTCCCAGCTCTCCCACAGCCCACTGTCTCCCCCTCTACCTTTCTTCTTCCCGCCCTCACCACCCCCACATCAGTCTGAAGAAGGGTCTCGACCCGAAACGTCATCCATTCCTTTGCTCCATAGATGCTGCCTCACCCGCTGAGTTTCTCCAGCATTTTTATCTACCTTTGATTTTTCCAGCATCTGCAGTTCCTTCTTAAACAAGAACGAAGAGTTGATGTTTTAATATATCGATTATATTTATTAGGCATTCAGGACTTACATGGGAAGACATTTTTTTCATCTAAAGTGTGTAATTCTCTAACTAAAAGCTCATTCATTCAATATCTGTCCAAAACAGTGAAGGTTGGATTTTGGATATTAAAGGAATCAAAGATTGATTGAGGAATATGGTACAGAGGACTGAGGAACATAGCACATATCATGGCCAAATGGCTTACCCTAGTTTATTTCTTATGTCCCTCTGTAATAGAGGAAAATGAAAGAGGGAGCAATAAGTGAAAATATAAGGGATTGTAGAGAGAGGAGAGGGAATAGAAAAGAGAAAGGAGCGGTAGGAAGGATAGAGAGGGCATGATAAAGGTGGATAGAAATGTGGAGGAGGCAGAGAGAGAAATGTAGAGAGAAAGGTAAAGATCAGGAGAAAGGAAGGAGAGTGAGAAGAGGGGATGGGGGATTGGGGATTGGGGAATGGTGCGTGTGACAGGGATAGCGAGAGAGGAAGAAGGACAGAGTGAGAGAATAACGAAAGAGGTTAGGAAAGAGGATGAGGAAAAAGTGGGTGGATAGGAAGAGGGAGAAGGAGGAGGAAAACAAGAGGGAAAGGTGAGGGACTGAGAGTACGAGGAAGTGTGAAGTAGAAATGAAAAAATAAGTTGGCATTTGGAGAGATTTTTTTGCGTATTGAAAATTGAAAACGATGATGCAGACAATATGGGGGGGGGGGAAAGGAGATGGGGATAGGGAGAGCAGTGACTTTGGGTAGTATGAGGTGAGTACTCTCCAACAAGCACTCATACTGAAATAACAATATTGTTGTGAGTTGTGACATGGCTCCACTGATGCTTTATTTTGGTTTTCAAGTATTATAAAAGAGTCATATTGGAAAGGCACGATGAAATGAAAGGTAATGAAATATTGCCTGCACTGGAAGCTTAGGAGCTAACACAGATTTTATGTGAATAGTACGAGAACCAAAGGGGAGATGAGGATAATGAGTTTATCCATTTATAATGATCCAGGTCATGCAACTATGAAAGGAAAATTCCAAAGGCAATTTTAATAAGTCATAGTTTCCAGAGCTATGAGAGAGAAGGAAAGAGCAATGCTCTTGTTGAGAGCCTGCAAAGGCATGGTGGGCCTGCATCATACTTGTGGTCCTTGTGTCACTCTTCATGAAGGGGAGCTGCAGAGATTGTTTGTTGCCTTCTTCATGTTTAAATCTACGCATCTTCTCCTACTTGGGCTGTAATCCAGGTATTATTTACCAGAGCAACACACAACTGTATTTTTCCTCTGGCATTTTTCTTTTTGCTCCACCTTTTCTGCCTGTGTATGGCCTGATTATATTCATATACAGTGTGATTTGATCGAATAGCACGCAAACAAAGCTTTTCACTGCAACTTGTTACACAGGACAATAATAAATGAAAACGAGTATCTCATGGGCAAAAATACCAAAATTGGAGCCAAATGCAAATAGTATACAGTATTTCTGGAATAAAGAATGTTATTATTCTTATCCAGCAACCCCTCTCCTGCTCTGGAATCCAGCTTCATGCACCTGTTCCGGGCTGTGACCTTCTCGAGTCCACTTGCTCTCTAGCGTTCTGTTTGCTGCCAACAGTCGGGGCTTAAGTGGTACTGATTGGAGTCAGATAATTATGTTGCCCTGCAATGAATCAAAATATCATCACATAGTACTCTAATACGGTCTCAGGTTGAGCTGGCTCTTGTTACATGCTGTGCGTTCACATGTTGCACTATTGCACTATCTCTCAATCTAATGTTGCTGCATGCTGCCGTCACGTGATGCTTCATTGTATTTTGTGCTAGACAGGATAGAAAAAGGCCATTCATCCCACTGCAAGGACAAGCCAGGGAACTGCAGATCTGTGAGGTGAACATCAGTGTGGAGGAAAGAACTGCAGATGCTGGTTTAAATCGAAGGTAGAGACAAAATGCTGGAGCAACTTAGCGGGTCAGGCAGCATCTCTGAAAAGAAGGAATGGGTGATGTTTCGGGTCGAGACCCTTCTTCAGACTACCTTAGGTGAACATCAGTGGTGTGTACATTTTTGCAAGGGATTCTGAGGGACAGGATTTATCTGCATTTGCAAAGGCAAGAACTAATTCGTGATAGTCAGCATGGCTTTCTTTGTGAGGGAACCATATCTCACAAAATTGATTGTGTTTTTTGAGGAGGTAACAGAGGATTCATGAGGGCAAGGCAGCAGGCAACGTCTAAATGGACTTTGGTAAAGCTTTGGAGAAGATTATGTGTGATATAGAGGTTTATAAAATTCTGAAGAGCATAGATAGTCACAGTAGATTGTCACTGTTTTTTCCCCAGGGTAGGCAGATGGAAACTGATGGCATAGGTTTAGGTGAGAGGGGAAGGATTTAAAGAAGATGGAAAGGGTACAGAGAAGATTTACGAGGATGTTGCCAGGACTGGAGGGTCTGAGCTATAGGGAGAGGTTGAGCAGACTGGGACTCTATTCCTTGGAACGCAGGAGGATGAGAGGTGATCTTATAGAGGTGTATAAAACCATGAGAGGAATAGATCGGGTTGATGCACAGAGTCTCTTGCCCAGAGTAGGTGAATCGAGGACCAGAGGACATAGGTTTAAGGTGAAGGGGAAAAGATTTAATAGGAATCTGAGGGGTAGCGTTTTCACACAAAGGGTGGTGGGTGTATGGAACAAGCTGCCAGAGGAGGTAGTTGAGGCTGGGACTATCCCAACTTTTAAGAAACAGTTTGCCAGGTACATGGATAGGACAGGTTTGGAGGGATATGGACCAATCGTGGGCAGGTGGGATTAGTGTAATTAGGATATGTTGGCTGGTGTGGGCAAGTTGGGCCAAAAGGCCTGTTTCCACGCTGTATCACTCTATGACTATAAGATGTGAGAGACATGTCTTTCACACAGAGGATGGTGGATTTATGGAATGAGCTGCCTGATGAAGTGATAGAGACAGGTGTAATTATAATGTTTAAAAAACATTTGGACAGGTACACGGATAGCAAAGATTTAGAGGCATATTGGCAAAAACAGGCAAATCAGATTAGGGTATCTTGGTCAGCATGGACGAGATCGGCTGAAGAGAATGTTTCCAAATATTCCTATTCCTTTATGGATCTATGAATATGAGCTTTCCCTTAGAATTGACTACTGTGCTCTTCCAAACCACATGGAAGCATTTCCTGTGCAGGTTACTCCTGCATACTCTCCAATTCATTACTCTTATCTGCAATCTGGACATGCCCCTTCAGACTGTTTTGCCATTAGGTATTAAGGGGGATCCCCAGTGAAGGTCTCCCTCCATGGGTGCCCTCTCCCTTTACAGACTTGGGATGGAGAGAATTACACAGAGCAATGCTCTGCAGGGGGTTTTAATTTGGTTCGTGGACTCCCAACCCCTCAAATATTATTGTAGTCTGGAGGAGTTTGTGTCTGTGTTTACATAGAAAGTGAAAGGTTTCAGCCCCAGTTTAAGTATTTGAAAAGGCTACTCTTCAACTTTTGGTCGCACTTCAGCTCCATGCTCCTCTCCTTTAAGGTGCCTGCGGAGGGCAGGTTGGTCAAAGGAGACACTGGATAATGCAGATACTGGAATCTTGAGCACTAAAACAGACTGTTGGAGGAACTCAGCAGGTCAGGCAGCATCTGTGGAGGGAAATGGACAGATGATTTTTCGGTCTGGACCCTTCTTCATCACCTTCTGTTGGGTGGCCATTCACAGGTCCGGGCAGCAGACCACTTACTCCACTGTCACATACAGTGCAGTCACATTGATACACATTTCACTGCCATATTTTGTGCTGTCATGCATTCTGTTATGCATGTCATGGCATTGAATATTATCACACGTTGTGTTGTCACCAGTTGCATTATTGCATTTCATGCATTGTCACGTGTTATTCTCTCAAATGTTGCTTGTTCCTATGTGGCCCTGTCATGTTTGTTGCACTGTTTTGTTATCAAATGGTGCACTGAAACTCATTGCTCTATCAGCCTGTAAGTGTTGCAAGCTGTGCTGTCGAGTCGCATTGTATTATTCCACAGCCATGCCCAGCAGTGTCACACATTACACTGTCGTACTTTGTTCCAGCAAACCGTCATGTTACAAAATCACATAATGCATTGTACCGATGTAATTGTCAAGTGTTTTTTGGCTGTCCTGTCGTCAGTCACATCTTGCACTCCTGTTCTCTCACATGCTTCATTGTGGCACTTTCACATTATTGTTACACAGCACTCTGTCACAAGTTATGCTCTTTCTTTCACAAGGTGCATTGTCACACATGATACTAACATTTATTATTGAAATTATTATTGAAAGCTGCACCGTCACTAGATTGCTTGTGTTTTAATTTGAATTTGATTTATATACAGTATATATTCTGATGGAAATGGACATATTGTAAATATGTAAACACACTTTTATTTTCAAATCGATGTTTATTGTCACTCGATGTTTGGTCAAATTATACAGTGCATCACCTTCACACATTGCACTGTCACATGTTGCCCTGGCATACGTTGAGCAGAATAATATCACCTGTTCGAGACACACAAGGCTTCATACAGTGCCCTGTCACACTCATACTCTCCTCTTACAGGGTTTGCTTCATCAGATTGTGTTCTGTCACACTGTACTGACATGCAATGTATTTGACATACTCCCTTGCCGAGCACTGCCTGGCAGTCCCCTTGTTAGGTGGAACTCTATCTACCGTCACCCCTGCAAATTCTCACATTATACACCATCAGCAAGTGCACTCTCACAACTTATATACCATCAGGCAGTGTATCCTCCCACCCTGTCTACGGTCACACAGTACACTGTCTGGCAGTTCAGTCACACGTCCTATCCACTGTTGTATCCTGTCCACTGCCACACTGTTCACTAGTGGTGTGCATGGTGTGGGCTCATACTACGTACTGTTAGTGGTGCACTATCACATGGTGGGTTGCAACGCTTCACGTTATCATATGATGTGCTAACCTGCTCCTTGAGCTCAATGCTACAGTATGTTTACTGCCCCTGTTGGTATTCATGACAGCTGCCCGGTCAATAATCCTTGTGTGTTTTGTGACAGGTTCGCAGTTCCCTTCATGTTTGACTCCTACTTTGATTTCATTCTGTCCATCGCTGGAGGTAATTTTATCCCTTACGTCACCTTGCTCCTAGGCAGCGGGGAACCTGGCAGTTGCGAGCTGACGATGGATTGCTACATATCCGTCTGCCTGCTGCGCCTTGTTGGAAGAATTGCCAGCACAAACAATACCCTGCTTTGCCCCCGTCACTTCACAATGGGAAAGGCTGTGCCCAAAACAGACGAGCAAATCCCTCCCTCGTGGATGGAATTCCCCTTCATTCCCAGTCATCAAGGCTCCAGCGAGTCACTCATCTGCCCTCTCCCCAAAGCCTTTCCACCATCTACAAGTTCGGCGTGGGAACAACTTTGTGGTCCGCTCACTGGAATCATAAAATACAGGAAAGTAAGAGTTCAGAACCTACCACCTTACGAATTCAGTGTGAAGGTGACCTCAGTAAAACCCTTACAAGAACACATGGAAAGAGAAGCACAAGTAGGCCATCAGGTCCCAAACTTGCCCTCCCATTCAACACAATCACAGTTGATCTGTACTGATCTCTGCTCCTCTTCTGTACCTATTCCCCTTAGTCCTCAATTCCTTGATCTGTTAATATTTATCATATTATATAAATATATCTAACGATCTGGCCATCATAGGAGAAAATAATTCCAGACATTCACTACCTTCTGAAAGAAGAATTTCCATGTATCTCAGTTTTTAAATGATTGGTCTCTTATCTTGTAACCTTGTTCATGACTCTCTACTAGTGAAAACATCCCAATATCTACCCTGCCAAGCCCCCTTAAGATCTTCTAGATTTGAAAAAGTCATGACTCCGTTTTTTAAACTCTAAGGAATGAAACCAAACCATCTAACCTTTCTTTCAGGACAATCCTGCCCGTGGAATCTCCTTTGGACAGCCTCCAATGTTACCATGTTCTTTTTAAAGTAAGGGGTTCACCAGGACCTTATATGTTGCAATAAGGTAAGCCTTCATTCTTCTAAACACCAAAGAAAATAGACCCAAACATTCTTCTAAACACCAAAGAAAATAGACCCAACTTGCACTATCCACAAAATACACAATTAGTCACCCAGGCTAACACCTTCTAAACTTGCAATCTTTGCTATGTAGAAGCATATAGATGTAAGAGAAAGCCACCAGTTGCAGGTTTTCTACTCCAAGTCATAGACTATTTAGACTTGAAAACATAATTTCCATCCCTACTTTGCCACTGGTTCAAAAGCTGGAACTCCTGAACCAAGGTGTACCTTCATCAGAAGGTCTCAAGAAATTTCTAAGAAGCCTTCTCTAGGATAATTAGGGATACGTCATTAAAAGGAATGCCCACATCCAATAAAAAAATGAAAAGGGTAAATTGTCCCCATCTTTGCAGCAAATAAAACTAAACTTTCTTCAAAGAAGGAAATTATCAGTTACCAGCTCTGGACTGTTATATTCCTGGAGATTTCTTTGCATAATCTCCATTCTTCAAGCAATCTATTTGCCCTACATTGTTATATATTTTTGTTGTCCCTGAAATTTGTTTTCCCAGAGTTTCATCCAGCAATTTCTTGGAGATTTGCAATTCCTGCAGATTCCAGACCATCTTGGAAGACTCACAGCCTTAGAGCAAGAAAGAACAAAAGGTGTGCTTGTGCATTGATATGTCGATATTCCTGGGAAGATAATGATCCAGCTCCTTTGAAAAGAGCCAAACAATGTCCTTCATCGCCCACCTTAGCTTGTTCCAAAGATGCAGTTGTAACCCACTCCACACCTGCTAGTCACATATTCATTCTCACAGCACCTTCAAATGTATCAATTATTCACATTTTATTATTTTACATCAGCATACATAGCACAGTGAACATTAAAACTGCAAGAAATGCATATAATTTGCACAAAGGCTAAACATCTAATGAATAAGACACATCTATTGGTATTCGTAAAGTGCAGAGCTGTGTTGCTTCACTTACAGTAGCCAAAGTGCTATAAAACCTATATGGGGATATGCATGTTATTCATTTATGGAAAATCTGTAGCTCCAAAGACACTCCTAACAAAGCACTCAGACCCTGTAAAGGCGCTTTTGTCTGGAAATGACTGAGAATTAAAGACAAAAGGTGCTGGGAATGCTCAGTCAGCCTGGCAGCTTATCTGGGGAAAAACAATTAACTATTTAAGGTCAACAGCTTGGCAATGGAACTTCATCTCGAAAACCTGATCCAGAGTTATTGTTTATTTGTGATGAGGAACAGAATTAATGCCAATGAGCATTTCAAGCAGTTTTTGTTTTTATTTCATATTTCCAGATCCAATATTTTGCCTTTGATTTCCAGGTTATTATTGAATGATTTGGTATTCATCCCTTGCTGAATGTTTTGTGTAGAGCCTCACTAGGACACATGAAGAGAGCAATCGAACAAGAACACGAGTTACCGTAAATCTCCTGAGCCCATTTTCTTCAAAGCTAAATGCAAATTAGTGATGATGGAGAATTACAGTAAAGCAAGTGAGATTGACGGCTTTCAAATCACAGTAGCTTTGCAAGCCAAAACTGATATTAAACTCTTCAGTTTGGCAATGCTAATAATCAAGGCACTTATCAGTTTTGTGTGAAATTGCAAAAAGTGAAGATTTTTTCTACTGAACTCCAATATGTGTTAAGTCTCAGTGGTTGGGCAAAACCCATAGCATGAAGAAAACATTTACAAATTATTAATCTTTGCAAATGATTAACCCTTGCATTATCGAACATTACACCTTAAACCAGCTCAAATTATTGAACTAATCCCCAGTTCCATTTACTCTGCTTCCCATCTCTACATACAGAAACCAAGATCACCCATGTCCCATCTGATCCAATCTGCCTTGCATTTCCAATCGATTCCCTCATTTCTGACCATAGTTACTTCATATCATCACAATGTAACCATGTCTTCATACATCTTAATTGTTTAGCAACAAATACAGTCCGTTTTATATCACTTGTTTAAGAATAGCACTGCACATTTTGCACTCTGGCTTCCAAAAATTAGCTTTATCATTAAGAGTATGTTGTTATCAATAATAAGATCTACAGTTGGTATTTGGCTCTGCCCGAGTATAACTTAGGAACAAATTGCGTGATTTGAATAAATAATACAATTTGTATTTTCCCACTGAAATGTGTTAGAGCACTTTATCGGAGCAATTTTTGTCCTTTGATAGAGTGGTGTTTACATCTGAAGCACGGCACATGATTGATCAGCTAAGTGTGTGATCAGGTGACGACGTCTTCACTCCAGTTTGACAATTGAACAATATCTAAAGGTGGCAACAATGGGAAATTTGTCCGTGTAAATTTGGAGTGGATGGACATTGCACCTATCCTTAAGAGCTAACTGGTATTACACAATTGATGAATTAAAGCTCAATTCCACTTGAAAGTATGGTGCCAGATCATTGACAACTCAGTCACCCTTTATATAAATGGAAGATTAATTTAGAAACAAGTCGAAACTGACAATCAACCGCGCCGGAGTTGGTTCTGTTTCCTCAACTGCAGATACAGCATTTGTCTGAGAAAGAACAATCACACCATTTTGTGTTGGATTTTCCTGAGAATCTCCTGATGTTTATCTTTACCTCCCAAAATGTCATCACAATCAGTCTGCTGCCGAACAGGAATAACAATCTAATTCTATTGCCACGTGCCTGCGATTGTTGGTGTGATCATTCATAACTCACGCTAGGCACCACTACCAGGAACTTAACCAAATCCATATATTCCTCTGAAAATATTCACTCTTGAAATCCTTTTCCATTGCTCTGGGAATTTCTGCTTGTTCGGTTGAAACATTGAATGTGTATGTATTGCTTATCACACAGTAAAAAATGGAATTCCATGTGCACTGAAAAAGAATCTTTCATAAATATATCAATGTCACACTACACGGTGTAAATTCAGCTAATTGTAAACCATGATGATGTGCTTCCTTTGTGTTCCAAGGAAGATATTCTGGGAAGAAAGATATTTCATTCTGTGGCCCACTGTGTTTTATCAATCAGAACTCTGACAGGTTTTAATAAAGAATTGCAATGCATAGAGAGACCTCAAGATGACCTCCATCTCCATCTCCGCTGCATTTTTTGGATATAAAGAGGTCTATTCCTGCAGTTAATGCAAAACAATTAACTATTAAATTTTAAACAACATTATATGGTTGTAAATCCTTATTATAGAGCTCTATGAAAAATCACTTAGATTTAGAATGGCAGGTCTTTAGATGCAAGTGGCAGCGTTCTTGAATGCGTGAGTCTTTGTCCCTCTCAGAGACTTGACTACATGTCAACATATGCCAGTGCAGGACTGAAACAGCTCTGCTCTACCAGGGGCCCTACAGAGACCATCTCATTTGCCCCACTTGGATGAATGTTCAAGAGGGCACGGTGCCAATTTGAAACAAAAAAAAACATGGGTGGGAAAACCTGCGCACCCTGGCTAATAATCTACCCCGCAACTAAAACCTAAAACCAGATAATCTGGTTACCATCATATTGCTACTCATGGGAGCTTGCTGTGCTTCCTACACTGTGACGCACATCAAAACTGTAAATAATTTGGGGTGTCCAGAGAGGTGATTACATAAATGTAAATCTTCCTTTTCTATCAGGATCAGAGTCCTCTTTTTGTTGGAAATTCTTCACCTATCCACTAAGAATCAAGAATGCACAAACACTCTTTCATTCCTGGATTGAACCAGGTCTCCATGTATGTCCACCGCCTCCACCTCTCACAGCTGAGAACCTCGGTCTAGGGGTGGGGACCGATGGCTTCTTTTGCATATCTTCCCTGGACGGGAATTGAAGAACTGACGGTTCAAAGGCCACTTCCGAACTGTCTCCAGCTGCTCTCCAGTGTTGGTGAGCCAGCCCATTGCTGTAAGATACTTTGGCTGATACCGGTGGGGGGGAGTTTGGCGCCGACATCCACACAGGTTCAGCGAGTGTGGTGGCTGACCGCGGGGCAATAACTGTGGGAGTGATGGTCGGCACTGGGGTTGAGAAGCGTCTGATCTCGAACGCTCTTGCTGTCTTCACAGGGACTTGCTTTGTGGAGATAAAGGATTGTTGGCCTTGTGGCGTGGTTGGAGCACATCCTGACCACCCTTGTGATCTCAAGGTGGATTCATCGAAACTGAACATGCCCGGATTTAATTGATAAGGCTGACGTCTCATGAAATCAATGGCTTTTATTCCCACCTTTTGGTTCCCTCCTGGCCTCCACTTCTTCTCTGCTTTGGGGATTGTTTGGGACTTGCTGGCTGCTAATGGATATGATGGGGAATAAATGGGGTTATAACCGATTGGTGGTGGAGCCCGGATGTTGGGAGAATATTTCCATGTAGCAGGAAGGGAAGGAGTGGGAGATGGTCCTCTTGGCTGGGAAGAGTGGGTTGGCACTGAATCAACAATAAATTTGTCCATGCGACTTTGTCTCTTTGCAAAAAGTTCTGCCCCTTTTCCTTTCGACTGCAGGGTTGCTGATGTATCGGTTCCATTCACCACCGGATAACAACCGCCAACTAACTGAGGCTTTAAATGAGGCTTTGGGGCTACTGGAGGAGGTATACTTTGCCTGCGTGCCTGAGACTGCATAAAATTAGAAGCTTCGGCACCAAGACTCAAAAAGTCTTCTTCAGGTCCTGATTCAAATCCTGCTCCAATATGATCTGGCTTCTTTTCATCCAGGTTTTGTACCATGGAAAGAAGTTCAGGGTTTGGTGAGGTTTTTTTCTGTTCAGTCTTTGTAAACATCGGCTTCCTGGTGCTTCTGCGACGTGCCTCTTGCAAAATGCCAGTTTTAGAAGCGGGCACTGAAATTCGTTGCTCTCTTGTGGCCAAGCTCTCAGATGGCTGGTTGGATGTCCAAGCTGTTGATGACGTGCTCGCAATGGAAGGAGCGTTCACTACGGCTTCAGGAGGGGCTTCGCTCCTTTTCTGTGGCAGCAATGTTGAGGAAATGCGAAAGGTAGCGGTGCTGGTGACCGGAGCCTGAGGTGGCGAATATGGAGTTGCTGTGAATAGTGACGTCATCAATGGTGGTGGTGACATCACTGCAGGTGGCGGCGACATCACTGCCGGTGGTGGTGACATCACTGCAGCTGGTGGTGATGCCATGGTACAATCTGCTGACATTGCTGCGCATGGTGGTGACATCGCCATGATTGATGACACCATCACCGCCGGCTTTGGCGAGGTCACCGCGGCCAGTGTTGGCATCGCTGTGCATTCTGTTGTCATTGTTGTAGACGATGGTAAAGTGGCTGTGGTTGGTGGTGACGTCACAGCAGGTGGAGGTGACATCACAGCAGGTGGTGACATCACAGGAGGTGGAGGTGATATCACAGCAGGTGGTGACATCACAGGAGGTGGTGGTGACATCACAGCAGGTGGTGGTGACATCACAGCAGGTGGTGGTGACATCACAGCAGGTGGTGGTGACATCACAGCAGGTGGTGGTGACATCACAGCAGGTGGTGGTGACATCACAAGAGGTGGAGCTGACATCACAGCAGATGGTTGTGACATCACAGGAGGTGGAGGCGACATCACAGCAGGTGGTGGTGACATCACAGCAGGTGGTGGTGACATCACAAGAGGTGGATGTGGCATCACAGCAGGTGGTGGTGGTGGTGCTGATATTAAAACAGCTGCTGGCAAATAATGGGTTCCCATTCTCATTGGCACTGAAGCTTTCTTTGGTTCAGGTTGAGGGATGGCATTCACAGTTGGCCTGGCGACTGCCGCTGCTGGAGGTGAGAAAGGTTTTGTGGGTTTGTTTTGCACAGCAGCTTGTTCCCAGGGTTTGACAGGAGCTGTATTCGTAGTACCTTGTCGATATAGCACTGGAGCACAGACAGAGTGTACAGGACTCACATGGCTCTGTTGACAACCTGGAGTAAATGGTCTTGCTGTCCAATTTGCCACCCCAGGTAGGCCAGGGGGACCTTGTACGATGTGCTGTGAATGGTGCTGCCCACTCGGCCTTGGCAAACTGGTCTCTGCACGTACTATTGGCGACAGATTCATTTCTGAATAGTAGTTCAATGGGTCCGAGGCTGGATTCCCAGCACACGCAGTCGTACTCCTGGACCAGGCAGGGACTCCATTCATTGTGCTGCACCTCATCACTTCAGCCTCTGTCTTTGGTTTCATTGGTAGATTGTGTTGTGTCTGAATTGGAGGTTCCTCCAATACATATTCATTTGCTCGTTGTCTCTGATGTTCAAATAATATAACACCCTTCCCTTTGGTTGCAGTTAGACCATGGGGTTCAGATTTGGGCTTTTCAATGTCCAGGTAAGAACTGTCCCAGTCTGATCCCATTGACTGATTTGTCAAACTTTTTGCATCAGAAAACGCCTCTTCGTCAAATTCAGACTCACTGGTAGGCAGCAGTTCCCCGTCCTCGTCCATACTCTGCTTCTCCTCGTCTACACTTCCATAACTAACGAGGGTGTACTTCTTTGCCCTTTGACGGCGCTTCTTAAACATAAGAACCCCCTTTGAGTGAGGGTTTGGTGCAGAGGTGAGGAGAGATGCGATGGTCTTGCATTTTGTCCTGGCCTCCTTCGCTTGCTTCTCCTGCACACTTTCACTCCGATGTAACTCTGCAATGTCAGAACACAAAGGAATAAACTAATAAGCTTCTGAAACATTACTGTGAACACAAGAGAATTATACATCCGAGATTCCAAGTGTAACAAAATAATCCCGCAGCTCCAAAGGGTATTTTCCTTAATCAGCCTTGTTCAAAACAACAACAATCCCTCACATATTCTTCATGGTATGCTACATTGGTTTTAATCACAAATGGAAAGTGATATGGAAGACATTAACTGAGAAGTGATGAAAGATCTGTTTTAAACAAAATGCTTGTTGTAATCTCAGTTTGTGAAGTGTTGGACAGTATCTCGGTCCAGGACAGTGGAAAAAAGGAGTGTCGTGGTTTGAATCTTCTGCCCTTATGGAGAATTACCATCAGAGGGGAACAAAGTAATGGCGTAAGACAGCGTGGAGATTCCTCCGATTCTGCTGCCTGATATTAACTCTCAGTGAGCTGGTGCTCTCCGAGTCAGATTCTGGGTACAAATACCACCCCAAAATCAAAGCTCAAAAAACTAGACTGGTTCTCCACAGGGATACGGCTCTGTTGCAGAATTTCAAATGAGGTCATAAACCTTCTCCCTCTCAGGTGGTCATAGAAAAAGGGACATGGCATTCTCCCTGGTGCCCAGGGCAATATTGATCACCCAAATAATACCAGTAAAAAAACAAAATAGAAACTCAAAATGCTGAATAAATGTAAATGTAAACAGAAAATGTTGGAGATACTCAGCAGGTCAGGTAGTATCTGAAGAGAGAGAAACAGAGTTAATATTTCAGGTTCATCAGAACTCTAGCGTTTTCTACTTCACTTACGTCGATTACCTGGTTATTATGTTGGTGATCCCTTGTTGAGCACAAAGTGGCTGCAGTATATCCCAAATTAAAATGGGATTATATTTCACAAGCTCATCTCAATTAACAATGGGTTATCCTAATGGCAAAGGACCCAAATCCTTGATGGCTGCCTTCCTCAGAAGCTGCATTGATACTGGGGGTACACAAAAATGCTGGAGAAACTCAGCGGGTGCAGCAGCATCTATGGAGCGAAGGAAATAGGTAACGTTTCGGGCCGAAACCCTTCTTCAGACGTATGAGTTGACAATGTCGTTACTAACACAAACCATACCTGAACCAGGAGGGTATACAGTAACTATACACAGGAGTTACTTAATTTTCCATCGCCCTGTATTTAGCAACACCAAGATTAATTATTTAAATAGCTGGCATTTATACACAAAATATTTCTTTCAACAACCCATGGGCAAAGTCTTTGTCACACTACTGACTTAATCTTCACAATGAAATGCTTTAACACATTCTTTGAAAATTAAAAGACCGCCTCGAAACCCTGAGAAACTCAACAGTGTATCTGCATTCTGTGATCTGAGTCATAGAGAATGCAGCATAGAAACAGCCTCTTCGGCCCACTGAGTTCCTTGTTGGTCATCAGCCACCTTTTTACACATAGACTGCATTAATCGATTTTATTTATTCTCCCCAAATTCTTATCAGTGCTCCCAGAATCTATCACAAGGGGCAATTTCCTGTGCCCAATTTCCACCCTGCCTGTCTAGAACATAGGAGGAAACTGGAGCACTTGAAGAAAACCTATGCATTCACAGCGAGAACATGCAAGCTCTCCTCAGACAGCACCTGAGGACAGGATTGAACTTGGGTCTCTGGCACTGTAAGACATCGACTCTGCCAACTACACCACTGCGGCTGAGGAAATACATGCAGACCAGGCGAATCAATGATGCCAGCTGCATTAAATGATCTCCACACAGAGACTGAGTAGGATTGGCAAAGAAATGGAAAGCTGATTGCCCTAAGTGTCTTTGAGTAGCTGAGCAAAGATAGTGCCCGAGATGTAAGATTAAAAACCCTGCTTCTCTGGCCAAATTGTGCACTAAAGCTCAGACGGGATCAGAAGCACATCGACTGTGTGACCTCAAGTAAATAAACTGCTGGAGAGACTCAACGGGTTGAGCAGTATCTGTGGACAGAAGGGAATGGTTGACGTTTCTGTGAAGGGAAAGTAATCGACTCTCAATCCTGATGGAGGATCTTGACCCAAATCATCGACAATTCACTTCTTTCTACGGATGCTGCCCACCCCGATGAATTCCTACAGCAATTTGCTTTTTGCTGCAGATTCCAGCATCTATAGTCTCTTGTACCTCCATTGTTTGAACTTGTATGTTCCTTCTAAGGCACAGGTTAGGCACTGTGCTGGTGAATTGATGTAAAGGGGCAAACCACCTATTGAGGATTGATCACCTGGTGGTGTAAAGGGTGCACATGTCAGACTGAGAACCTGTGGAATCTGCTCATGTACACAAAAATGCTGGAGAAACTCAGCGGGTGCAGCAGCATCTATGGAGCGAAGGAAATTAGCAACGTTTCGGGCCGAAACCCTTCTTCAGACCCAATCTGCTCATGTGGTGCTCTGAGGTATGAGAACGTAAGTCTGATGGAATGATGCCAGAGGCAGGGTGTTTACAAATATGTTTTCCAGATTCACAATCTCCCATCTCCATGAGTGGCCTGTGAACTTCCCAAATATAAATTACAAGTTACTTTTATTAGAAAGGAACTCGCTGATTAGAACCTCATTGGTCTGTTATACCACATTTCACCACTGGGGACACTGCAGTACATCAGTGGCAGGAAGATAAAACTGCAACAGGATAAATCGAGAAGAATTCATCTGAAGTCGAAAAGGATAAAGTTATTTTATACCTTAGAGGTGGGGACTGGATTCCTTCAGTGAAAATACCCCCTGCCTATAGTTCTGCTTCTTCCAAGAAGCAACTAGACCTCACCTTGACTTTGTGAAAAATACAATGAGCAATCATCAAGTATGTTTTTTTTTTCCATTCCCCAGATATAAGCATCACAGATAAGACCAACATTAAATACTCATCTCAAATTACCCCTGAGCTGCCTTATTTATACACCACTGAAATCTATATGTTGAAGGTACTTCCACTGTGCTTTTTCGTTGTTCTGTCCCAGCAAAGCTTCATGCAAGTATCACTTAACAGGATTAACACTTAACACTTAAACAGGTTGGAAGTGGTTCTGTTCACAGTCATCTGCTATCTTTGACTTTCCAATGGTGGACTTTCTGGTTTAGGAGATGCTTCCAAAGGATTCTTGCCAATGGACCACAGTTTGCAGTAATTATGCACTTGTTATTGAAGGGTGTGAATCCTTAGGGTGGTGGATGGAATGATAACAAAATGATGACCTGTTTTGTCCTGGATAGTGTTGAGCTTCTTCAAAATTCCTGGCACTGAACCACTCTAGGCAGGTAAAGATTATGACGTTATGCTTCTGAGTTGCATTTAGATAGCGGAATAGCTTTGGGGAGTCATAGACTCCTCCTCTGGAGATGACCTATCTGTGACATGATATATTTACATGAAATTTCACGACCGGTGCTTGTTCTAAAGCGATGGAAGGTGCCGACAGTGCTATCCAATGGTATATACTCTCCATTTACCTCCTGTCTCACATTCACCAGGATGGCTGGGTTCCATGACAGACTTTGTCCCAACAAGAACCAGGGAACTGATTTCACATTGCGATGAGAGTGACTGCTATGTCATCATGATAGTACGTGTGACATCAAAAAGCTTTGTAAAACTAAAGTCAATGGGCTGTAAGGGGGGGAAACACTTCAATGGTCAATATCATGCTTTGCACCATACAAGATGGTTGTGGATGTTGGGGGCTGATCATCTCAGCCCCAGGAGAGTACTGCTGGAGTTCCCAAGAAGAGAGTCCAAGACACAGCCATATTCAGCAGCTCCATCAGTGACCACCCTGCTATTACAAGAAAACGCAGGATGTTTAATACCATTCATAACTCCTCAGCAAAAAAGATGACCAGTTTATACCTCCTTGCTTGAAACACAGCTGGATAACATTCAGCATGAGCTAATAAGTAGCAGGTAACATTTGTACCACAGAAGTGCCAGGCAATGGTCATCTCCAGCAAGAGAGTGTTTAACCACTTCTTGATATTCAATAGAATTACTATTTCTGAGTTCCACGTCATCTACTTTCTGGTGGTCAGCATTAGTCAGGAAATAAACTGGACCAAAAAAAGACAAAAAATAAGTGCTGGAGTGACTCAGTGGGTCAGACAGCCTCTCTGGAGAACATGGATAGTTGACGTTTCGAGTCAAGGCCTTCTTCACATGTTGTCCTTTTTTTTTGTAAACCAGTATTGGCAGTTCCTTGTGTCTTCACTGAACTGGATCAGCCACTTCAGGATGGCGACTACAAAGGCAGGTCCAAAGCTATGTATTATCAGTGGGTGACTCACTAACACCTCAACACTTTTCGACCATTGACAAAGTGCAAGGCAGGTGAATGAACATGACTCCAGCAACATTCAAGAAGGTAATTACTATCAGGGACTCAGCAGCCTTCACAAGAAAGATAACATTGAATGAAGAAAGTGATTCATCATCTCTTTCTCCAGGCCAATTAAGGATGGGCAATAAATGCTGCCCAGATGTCAAAAAAACGCATGACCAAAATTGCAGAAGAATGTTGACAGACTGGAGGCTAACATTAATGAATCTTCAGATGATTGAGGAAAAATTATTACACAGCAAGTTTATTGGAAGTATCCTCAAAACACATTTCTGATCGATGTTTTAAAATGTTGCTGTTATTTTTCCAGCTGACCTTCTATGAGGTAATCTCAATTTATTCTGCGAGAAAGGGTAACATTCCAGCCTCAATGAATTGCACATTGTATCAATGTGTTAAGTGCTGACGTGTTTGGGAAAAACAATTGCATTTATTAACTATTGATATATTACTAGGATATTGAAACATATCCATTTGCTATAGGTTCAGCTGATTTCATTTTGATCATTTCTATTGAAGAAATATTAAATGTTTCTTTTTGATCAGCTAATGAGTTGCTCTTTCTATAACATTGGTATAAAAAGGGTATAAGAACAATCATGGAGTCTGCTCAAATGCATCAATTGAATATTTAAGCCAATTCAAGAGACAAACTTATTTGAGGGGCCCGGACCCCTCCTGGGAGAGAAAAAGATTAATATATATGTACTGTAATAAAGATTTAGTTTATCATGAATGGTAATGAAATGGAAACCTAACCAATAAAAACTGCTGCCTGGAAATTTTATTGCACCCAGATGGATATGCTAGATGGTTGGTTGTGGTAGGATTTTGTAATTGGATATCACCTGGAATTGAGCATGTTCCGGGCCAGGGGTCAAGGCAAGGAATGTGACCAGGAAGGGATTCTGCAAAAATCAGGACCGGTAGAAGGGGTTGGCAAAGAAAGGACAGAGGCCCAGAATTGGGGTATAATGATCAGATGAGTGGCCAGTGGAGAGGAGGGGAAGAATAAGTGGAACCCCCCCCCCCCCCAAGGATCTCATGGGATCATTGGGTTCACCAAATCGCACAAGATAAACCAATTTGAAGTGTAGGGGTTGACATCACTTTGGGGGTTCATGGCATTTGTCTTGTTGGCCCGGACCAACGGGACGGAAGCACAGTTTGGAGATCAGAGAGGTTTCGGACCAAGGTCTTGGAGCATGGGGTATATCAGTGCAGTGTGGGTGTAAGGCCAAAGTGTCCTAATCAAAATCTGCAGTATTAAGACATCATTGTCCCAAGAGTTGTTCCCAGGACAATTTAGTCCAATTTTTCCTGCAATGTTCCAAAAGGGGCATTGGGCTGGGATTGCTGCATCCTGTGCAAAACGGATGCAAAAATCGTTTCAGGCACGCAGGGGTGAATCACTTCAAGAAAACCACAGTGTAAGTTCTGGAATTACATAATATCACCCAGAAGTTATCATAATTCAATTTCACTTTGGCAAAAAAAGTCTATTTTAAAGCATGAAACACTGGGGGGAAAAAAGGGCTCTTCAAAAATTTAAGGAGCTCATGTTAATTTTGCTACAACCAACCACCAGCAACAGGACCTCTCCCTCTTCTCCCACCAGTTGTAAACACTGGAGACCTGAAACATTGTAAAATGTCACTGTTCACTATCAATAACATGCCCAGGGTTGAAAAATAAAGCCAGATAATTTCTTTACGTTCTCAAAGAAAAACCCACACCACCAGAGTCTAGCTGAGTAAATATTTGCAGTCACAAAGTGATGATTTGCAAAGCAAACATCTTTGGTTCAATTGGTATTGAAACTGTACATCTATCATTTTTACTGTGTAAGATATACCAAGGCTAACAACCTTTTGAGTATTTGTTTCTGTGGAAAGGAGTAAACTGAAATTGCCATACTCTTGCAGTAAATATTTAAAACACATTGAATAAAATAAGTTGGTGCTGAAATGTTGACCTTCCATCTTACCTTGGGTTACAGGCATGAAACTAATTTCAATTGTAAGACTTTTAAGGATAGAACAAAAATTAATTGTAGACCATTCACAGTAAAATTAGCTAACACTTTAAAAGTATGTACACATTCAAATACCTGCATAAACTTGATGCTTGCTGGTTTTCTTTTCTGGTTCTTCAGTTTGTGATCTCTGCATTCTGTTAATCTTTGGAGTATTACTTTGTGTCCTCAGTTCCATATAGACACTGTAATCACTCATAAACTGGAGTGAGCCCAAGACTCTTAAGTCTGCCAAGTTCTCTTATCGCCTTTTACTCCCCTTGTCAGACCAGACAAAAGGACGGTTGAGAACTTCTGTCCGTTTGACTATTTTTACCCATTACATACCAACTAGTTGTGTGATGAGTTTAAGCATCTGTCTGCGCTCAAACCGGCCTTCAAGAGATTTTTTTCAGACAAGTAAAGCTAAAAGAAAAATTGTGCCGATTGACACAAGAATGAAATGTGTCAAAGTCTCAGGCAGTGATGTCATTAAAATACTTTTCATACTCATAACTGTGGGATAAGCAAGAAAACATTGTTTCAAAAGTCAAGTAAACATGGTCAAAAGCTGAATATACTTTAGATCTATAAATTGACCCCAGTGGAAAAAAGACGGTGGCTGCAAAGTGTGGCAGTAAGCAATATTAAGAGGATAATTCTTGTCTCCATATATAATTTAAGACAGGTTTAATTTTAAATGCTGGAGTTTAAATAGGTCATTAGTGTCAGCAATTCATGAATGTTAGACAAAAAAAAAATCCTCTTTATCCTCAACTCTCTTCAATGGCATTTCAATACTGGAAGCAACTTCCTCAAGCCTTCATGAGTTCTAGGAGCAGAATTAAGCCATTCGGCCCATCACGTCTATGCCGCCATTCAATCATGGCTGACCTGTCTTTCCCTCTCAATCCCATTCTCCTGCCTTCTTCCCATAACCGATGACACCCTTACTAAAGCCTCAATTTCCTGAGCCCAACCTTGGATTTTCTGACACCATGCTCTCTCATTCCCTTTACCACCATCCCTACACATCTTGCAGCCATCACAATCTAGCAATCTAAAACTCCCTATAATGCCCTTAACCTTATGACCCTACTTTATCGTTCTTATCGCCAGTGACTTGATCACCAAATCTTACTTCCAAAGTTTTCTGGTCTCTTCCTAGAAATCTCATTGACAAGGGTTGCTATATTAAACCATTGTCACACCAATACAGTGGAACCTGTATGTACCTGAGAACAACACTTACATCCATCCCACCCTATAATTATCCCAAGGTAATCCATTTTTCTGCTAGATGTTTCTAATAGAACTTTGTTTTATTCGAAAGCTTTAAAGGATAGCACTACTGCAGTAAATTCGAAAAAAATATATATAAATGCACGAAGCTTTCATGGGTATGTTTAAACAACTGTTTTCAAGTCTTGACCATAAGATCACACAGAGTATCAAGTAACAGACAGCAACTGACACGCTTTTCAGAGAGTTTACCTCATATCCTCTAAACCTCTCATGTTCCCCTTAATAGCAGCACATTGAACACATCAGAAAAGCCCAGAGCATCGGAGGTTTAAAATTATTTGAGGCTATCTTAGAAGGTAACTAAAAAAAACTTACTGGCTTGCTTGGCTTTCTCTTTGTAGGTGGTGATTAGCACCTCGTCCACGGGGTTGTTCACTGGGCCCACCATGGGCACCAGCTGTGTCCCCCTCAGGCCAGGCAAGCTGGGCAGGCTGGCGGTCGGTAGCAGCTTCTGCTCAGGTGAGCCGGCCTGGGCAGGTACCTCCTGGAAGCCGCTGTCAGTTTCCGACGTGCCCAGGATACCCTGACGCAGAGGGACATCTTCGCCGCTGGACTGGGCAGACCAGGTGTTGGGATAGTTGGGGTTGGTGTTGGGGTGGTAGTTGGGATAGTTGGGGTTGGTGGTAGGGTAACAGGGAGTGGGGTGAGCGTGGCTGCTGGCGGTGAGGATAGTGTGGGCGAGACCAGGCTTGGGGTAAGTAGCCATCTCCACCTTGGGCTGCCAGATATTAATCTTGGCTTCCACCTTCCTGGGCTGAAACATCCTCGGGATTGCCCCTTGGGCGAGGCTGGGATGATCCAGACAGGCGGATGCTGCTGGTTCCGGCGACAGGGGGTTCAGAGGGGAGCGGCAGTCGCTCCACACGGGCTCCGGAGCGCTGTCGTACTCGCTCTGCTCCGACGCCTCGTCCGCCGATCCTCGCACTGGCGCCCTGGGACCCGGCCAACGCTTCTTCTGCCTCCGCTGCCTCTCGCTGGCCGTGTGATCCGCGTCGCTGTCTGTCTCACCGTAATACGCCTCGCTGTCCGGGGGCGAGGTGTAACACTCGGGCTGAGCCCGGAGCCTGCTGGTGCCGCGGGTCGCCTCTGGCTTCACACTGGGGGGCTCCCGCATTAGCCCGGGCACTTTTGAAGTTTCTTGGCTCCGTTCACAGGGGGCGGTGGCCGGGCTGGTCTCAGATTGAAAGCTGCCAGTTGCCGGGCTGCACGAAATCCTAGAAGAGGATTCAAGTTACTGGGATCAGAAGCGATGGAACAATTGAACCAGGGATAGACTAGCACCCTCCTGGATTAGTGGCATCTCAGTGGCTGGCACAGGCTGGACTGGAATCAGTGGGTAAGAACGCCCGTCATGGGTTCAAAAATGCGAAGTCACTCTCTCTCAGTCCCTTCAGCCAAGTTACAGAGATAAACTTTTAAACCGCATGGGGCTTTGTAGATGCTGAGGTTGTGGGGAGGGGACGAGGGCGTGTTGGGCGTTTTAAAGAACATAAAGGCAGAAGGTGATTATATAACCCCGTCCAGTCGGATCTGACCATATCCTCCCTTGCCTGATTACCTATCCATCCCTAATATATCTCACCCTTGAATGCACTTTATGACACATTCCCACTAAAGTGTTCCCTAAGACCAGAAGGGTTGAACTTTCTGCTAGTTGCAGTTTTTCCACCCTGGAGAACTTGGCCAGTGAGAGTAATAAACATGATGTTCATCTCACCTTCATTTCAGTACTTAACTAGGTTGACATGCCTGGAATAATAAGCAAGGACAGAATCTATGGGTAATATTTCACCACTGCAGTGTTGAGAGACCCCGGAATTCCAAACAGATGGATTAACATTTCTGCACCCACTCTATCATATTCTTTTATCATTGAACAACCTTAACTGGGTTTGCCCAAACATTAAAAAATCTAAGGATTGATAAACTGCTTAAATAAAGGAACTCAAGTTTTTACATTTTGCACTGTCCGTGTTTAGTACCTCTTGACCCAGATGCGCAGAGTCCCGTCTGAAGAGTCTATGATGTTCATGGCATCTGCATGGGAAATTCCACTGCAAGATCTTCCATTGATGGTCACGAGGATATCATTCTCACGTAGCCCGCCTCTACAAGCCTTCCCTCGCTTCCGCACCTGGAATAATCCAATTAAAAGGATCTGTGATTTGATGCTAAACTCATTATTTTGCACTATTTTTTAAAATCTCCTTCATATGAAATAAATGAATCATTATCTCATGTTTAAGTTTTGGTTGGAAAAAATGAACTCTTATGTTCACTCACCCAGATGTGATCTGTGTTTAGTTGATCTGTTACTATCAGAACAATGAAATCAGCCAAACTGGAGCATGAGATTGAAAAATGTTCAGTTGGAGTTACACCCAATGTCAATTGTTTCTGAAACTGGAGCTAGTTTTTAAAACATTGTGGTAGAATTCAGCGATAAAACTAATGATACTGCAGAAGAATTAATTATCTTGACACGTTGTTGCTAATTGCACCCATTCAGGATATTCTTTAAAATATTAATAGGCATAAATGACATTAATGGGAAATTTTCCAAAATATATAAATATGAAAAAAATATATTCCAATTTGACCATTATACACAAGTGATACCAATAAATGGTTCTGCTGAATTCAGAAAGTCAGTTATGATTCATGAATTGTGTCTTATTCTTATTCTTGCGTATGGCGTGCACAGCCTAAAGTTGTAGGACAACTTGTTCTATTTGATCTTATTTAATTGTGCACACCAGGTTGATTGCATTCGTAGAAACAGGGCGGACCACGTGAAGGTTGCAATCTCCCCACCCCAAAAATTGTGTCTCAGGTTAAGAGATTGACAAAAAAATATTTTTTGTAAAAATACATTTTCTGCTTTGTTAATGAAGCCACATCGTAAATATACCAGGGATATACAAAAAAATATTTATAAATTACACAAACAACTGTACAATTGTGCTGGTCCATGCCCAATCTTTGCACTTGACAATATGCAACCAGTTTGGAGCAAAACCCTAAGCTGGACACAATCACACCTGAAACTTTTGCTGAATTTGTGCTGAATTTACCCAATAACCCTGAAAGAAGAAATATTAGGTCAACATGACTAAGGTCAGTAATTGGAGGTGAAGTCAATCCTACTCAGAAACTAGCAGCTAACAATTTGTGTACAAAAGCTACCAGCACACTTATAAATCACTGTTCTTTTAAATATCCATTTACAAGTAAGTGTCTTCAAATCCCATCTACACTGAAGAAACTCAGTACAGAATGTTGACTTGTTTAAAGGCAGATTCAAATGCCCCAAAACTTCTCAGGTGAAAAAGAAATCAACTATTTATTCAAGGTGTCCTACTTTCCCTCATGTCCCAATGTCCGCCGTAAACATCAACCTTGCAATCCAGTAACAGCAGAGAAAAATGCCTCGAAAAGTATAGAGATGACCAAAAGTATAGAGATGACCAAAAGAATTGGACAAAATTATTGGGATGTAGAACGCAGATTCAGATTCAAATAGCTAAAGACAACGAAGACAATTATATGTGGGTGACTTATTGGATAATGCCACTAGATAGCTGATTATAGGAGCTGTACAACTCCTGGCATTGCAGCAGTGAAAATTTGTCATTGTCCAAATCCTGATTTTGACGCCATGAGTTATTGGGTGGGGATTACACAGAGGTTAGCCGCAATGCCTTTGCTGAATAGCCTGCTCTTGCTTAAACAGCAATAGTGAGTCAGATATCAAAAGGTGACTCTTGTTTGTGAAGCAGTGCATTAGGAAAACATGTCCAGAATAGGACTGAAATAAGGTCCGACCAATATTTTTTGCAGAGTAGTTGATATCTGAAGCCAGAGAAGATGGTCGAATCAAATACCAGCACTGTGTTCAAGAGGCATAGAGAGGCAGTTGACTAGGCAAGGCACAGAAGGATGTGAACCCAATGAGGGGAAATGGGATTAGTGTGGATGAGCAAACAGTCACTATGGATCTAGAGGGCTAAATGGGCCATTTCTGTGCTGTATTACTATGACAATTGAACAGCATGTCAAGATGATTGGTGGCTAGTACATAACAAAACAAACTCAGGAGGTTAGGCAGCATCTGTAGAAGGAATGGACAGTTAACATTTAGAATCAGAAGAGAATGGACAGGTGATGGTTTGGGTCAGGGCCCTCCTTGTAATCTTTTAGCTGTGCAGCATTAAATTTTAAAAGCCAAGCACTGCAGATGCTGGAAATACAAAATATTACAAAAAATGCTGTCAATAATTAGCACGACAGTATCTGTGGTAAGAGAAATAGATTTTATGTTTTAGTTCAATGACCATTCATCAGATAAACATTAACCGTTTCGCTCATTTCCAGCATGAAATTCCAAGTAATATCAACAAATTAGGCCGGCATTTGTGCTTCATAAACTTCAATCTTGTGATCTTAAAACTAAGTAATCCCCCAAGCTGCTGCAGTTCAGGGACAAGATTTTCACAGGTAGATGTCAAAGAGGTCCACAAAAGATTAACGAGTTTGGTTCCTGAGATGAGGGACTATGGTTACATGGAGAGACAAGAAAAGGCTGTTTTCTTTTGTCTACCTAAGAAAAGACTGTTTTCTTTGGAGGAAGCTGATTGACATATTAAAAAATGATGAGGGATATGAACAGAGTGGGTGGGGGGGGGGGGGCTTTGATAGAGTGATTGAAAACTAAAGGTAACAGCAAAAACAAAAATGGAGAGACATTGACAAAAAAACACTTATGCAACATGCAATTAGAATCTGCAATGCATTACCTGCAGATGTGGTGGGAAGCATGCTTCATCGTGACCTGCAAGAGGGGATATTTGGTGGAGACAAATGTGCAAGTTTCTGGAGAAGGGCCTAGTGGTAGAATTAGGTGGGCTAAATGCCTCCTTATGTAATGCATTAGTTCTATGGTTCCATCTAATGTACAAAAGGGAATACAAACTAATTTAATCCAATCTATCTTCTCGATTTAAGTGCAATATATTTTGGAATCTCCAATACTAGTGTGAAACTCAAAGCACTTTTCGTGGGCCCAATTGGCATGGTAAAGAAAATATTTGTGGTGTAAGACTCACAGGGACAATGAGGAGATTTGCACTGTAGCATTTAATAGTGGAAGAGCTTGCATTCCACCAGTACTTGTCACAGCCTTAGTGATTTACAATCATTGACATACTTTCCAAGTGTATGCGCTTCTGTAACTTAGGAAATGCAGCTGCCAAAATATGCATAATAAACTCCCATAATCAGCAATGCAATGACCTTGATGAATTGATTGGAGAATTAATATTGGATCAAACTTCATACTGGACCCCGATACTCAGAGGAAGCTTTGTGAGAAGATGTGCAATGGAACAAGTTCACTTGTGCAAAGCGCAATTATTGCTGACAATGTAGATGAATCACACTGACTATGCATATAAATCTCAATTATTAAAAAAGTATCAATCTTATCAAGATTGTTTGGAAGAAATTAGTGTCATTGGAAATAACAGCGTGTGCATTTTATGACAGATAAAAAGAAAGGTCAATGATCCCTGTGATTGTCATCTTGTAGGGCATGACCATGTAGTTTGCAGATGTAGTACAGAGCGCCAACGGAGGTCCTTTTTACCTGTGGCTATCAAACTGTATAACTCCTCCCCTTCTGTCATGGGGTAGACTGACTCCCCTCCACCCTCCCAATCTTTGCACATCCCCAATCCTTTCCACTCGTCACTTTAATTTCATGTTTCATGTTTCTTGTGTTTTATGACTGTTGACAGACCAATTTTCCTCCTGGGATGAATAAAGTTCTATTGTATTGTCTTGTATTAGACAACGATAACTCCCTGACCTTCCTTTCATTGATGTAAAATAATAGCTTGTCCATACTGACTGCAACCTGCCAAAGATTGGCAGATCACTGACTGAGCTGGCTTAACGGGCCAAGTGGTGTAGACTTGCTCTATGAGTTGTTGTTTACAATCACTTATTTTCTGATAACTAAATGACAATTATTTCAATCAGTGTGACTCCCTGACAATATTTGCACAATAATCAGACATTACCAAATAATGGAAGCACAGGTCAGCTATAATTTTATTTCTCTCAATAGACTCTCATGGTTCAGAATCAACGTTAATAAATACTAATATTAAACTGAAATCTAAGACATCTCACAGGATGTGGCTTCTAATTGCAGTTGAGTCTTCCCTGTATGGTTTTCTCAACCTACAGAATGATCAATGCTGCTAAAAACTGCCCTGCATTGCCCGCGATGTGCAAAAGTCTGTCTTTGTGATCCTGCGTTGCTACTTCGCCGAGTTGAGAGCTGAAGGCAAATCCCAACTTACTCAATGCCCGAAAATAGCAATCGGTTCAATGACAGGTGTCATTGCAGGCGGTCCACACATTGCAGGCACTGCGCTTGGCTGTCATTTCACATGCATTATCTCTCCGCACACAGTTTATTTAAGGCACTAACTTGTCGGGAATGCGTGTATACCATTCCCCAGTAAGTATTGAGAAACCGTTTCTCTCACTCATGGCGCAGCAACCATAAGTGTTTTTTAAGAGACACATCCTATTTTCACTGGCTGACGTCACTTTGTAACCTTAATTTCTTTCTCTCTGAGGTTTGCGTATCAGTTTCTTTCCTCTATGTTTTCCTCTACTTTGAGAGCCAAGGATGTGAGGTTTTTTTGTGCTTTATTGCTTATAGGAATTTAGTTGTCAAAATCTCCCCACCTGGAAATGTTCCTGTTCAGAGCTGGGGATCCCTGGAATGGATTGCATTGTGACTTCCCTGCACTTAGTTATGAAACTCATGCGTAAACAAGAACCAACTGGCTGAAATACTGATAAAAACTTGAAATTAGCACCTTCAACAAAATGATTTACAGTGGGAAGATGACACAGTAAGCTTGATGACAAGTTTAATTTGAACTTTACATAGTACATCTAATTGTTGTGCCTTGACATAGAACTTTCAGGGCAACTTTAAAAAAATATTTGACTGCAAAATCAAAGTATATATTGTTTCAGCAAAAGAGCAAAGAAGAAAACTTTATTTTTAACCCATCTGATAAAAGTTATTAGTTTTGTCAACTTTTCTAGTGGAAAATAAATAAAACTGCAGATCCTGGAATCTGAAAATTATCCACTCGTCACCCTTATCTACAACCTGACTTCATTCTCAGCTGATTCCGCTTCATTCTCAGCTGATGTCATGGAATTTGAAGTGCCTCTAACTTTGGTCCCTATCACCTCACATGACATTGGCAGCAGGCACATACAGCATTAACACAAGGGATCCATCAGTTCAAACTTAACATATTTCACATTTGCCTTTGGGTTAAAATCCTGGAAATCATAGTTAATGGCACCCCATAGGCACTGTCATAACTTGGGATCCTAGTGAAATACATCATGTTTTGAAAGAAAATTACGGATGAGTAATTAGTGTCCCTCTTACCAGCAATCCCCAGATCTTGCGAATTGAAAAAAACACCTTAAACTTACAATCCACGAATATCCTTCCAAAACCACATCTACCTGGTGTCAGCTGACAACATCTCACTCTATGAAGTTAATGCATAAATTATATTTTAAATTAATTAAAAGGCAGATACACTAATTAAGAATGTTAATACACTCTGGGGAATCAGCTCAAAGTTTCAATCTAGACATCAGGAGCACTTAAAAAAAGTAAAGTCGCCAATAAAGACCTCCTCAAATGTCAATATTTTAGTTTTATTATGGAATTATGCCATATTACCAGGGCTAGTATGCACTGTCAATCCTCATTTATCTTTGAGATAGTGGTGGTGAGCACTTTCTTGAACTGCGCTGGTTAAGCTACTATCACAATGCTGAAGGAATGTATGATAGGTCCCATTCAAGTGGAGTGATTCCAAGTAGGTTTATTTAGTTTCCATTGACCGACCACCTTCTTAGTGGCAGAGACTGCAGTTTGGAGATTCTGTTGGAGTTGCCTTGGGAACTGCAGAACATTTGTAGGTGCACCATGCTGCTAGCCAGGTGTGGAGGGGAGGGGAGGGAGAGGGGAGGGGAGGGGGAGGGAGAGGGGAGGGGAGGGGAGGGAGAGGGAAGGGGATGGAGAGGGAAGTGCTGGAGATGAAGAACAAACCCTAGTAACAGAGGTAATGACCAAATAATGACTCAAAGTGTTTTAAGCTGTTGGTTGTGAGATAAATACCAACAAGGATACCAGGGAGAATTAGTATACTTTGAAATGTGCCTTTGGACCTTGTACCTCAGAGAACAGACAGAGCTATGATTTATTTGCACACTTTTTTCATTGCCCCCAAAATCAGTGGTCACCTGTCTTGTGCCATGTGTTGCTCTGGTGTGGGCTCTGGTACATATTCCTGGTTACCATACGGATTCCTCCAGGTGCTCCACTTTCCTCAAAGCACGTGCAAGTTAGTCTTGAACTGTGCTAGTGAAGGTAACATCACAATGCTATCGGATAGGTGATTCCAAAGGTTGGTAGGCTAATTGTCCAATGGAAATTGCCAACAGTGCGTAGATGAGTAGTAGAATCTGAAAAGTTAATATGGGGAGAAAGAAATGGGGCTAATGTTGGGTTGGTATAAATGGATATTGTAGGTCACTGTGAACTCGGAGAGTGGAAGCGCCAGTTTCCATGCTTTATCCCTCTGTGAATATAAAGGGCCTGTCCCACTTGGGCGTCATTTGCGCGTCACGCAGGTGGCGTGCGAAGATTTTGTGAATCCCAAAATCCTGGGGCGCTGTGCGCGTCACTGCTTACGCCACCACACACCATGCGCGCGTAATGCACACCATGCGCGCATCACGTGCGCTTCACGACATGTGCATCGTGCATCGTGTCGCGTAAATGACGCACAAGTGGGACAGGCCCTTAAGAATTGAGAATCAAGCAGCATAAGGCAGGGAAGAAAAAACAATCTCTATCACCTCAGTAAAGCTGCAAGGCAAACTAATGGGGCCAAAATTGAAGTAGTCCTCTGGATCTGATGGCCTGGATCCTAGGATACGTGGTGTTTAGAAAGGAACTGCAGATGCTAGTTTACATTGAAGATAGACACAAAATGCTGGAATAACTCAGTGGGTCAAGCAGCATCCCTGAAGAAAAGAAATAGGTTACGTTTCGGGTCGAGACCCTTCTACAGCCTCATTCTGTTGATGTTGCCTGACCCGCTGAGTTACTCCAGCATTTTGTGTCTATCTTTAGTGGATACATGGGTTTTAACCCTCCAGAACCCCATAGATGCTGGAGAATTCACAGTGGATTGAAGGATCACAGGGAAAATGGCACTATTCAAAAAAGGAGACAGAAAGTTGGAAACTTTAGACCAGTTAACATTATATTTGTCATTGAGAAAATGATTTTCATTATTCATGATATTCATTATTAAAGATGTAACAGCAGGACAATTAAAAAAATGTCAGACAATCAGCGTCAATTTAGTTTGAGGCAAGGGAAATTTTATGTGACAAATCTGCAAGGACAATGAGGATGTAACAAATAGAATGGATTGAGGTGAACCTGTAGATTTGGATTTCCAGAAGGCATTCGATAAGGTGCCATGTAAAGGTTCATTGAACAAGGCAAATAGGCATGGGATGGGGGTTAATGTATGGGCATGCATCGGTGAGCGGCTAATAAATAGAAAACATAAATTCAGGACCTGGGTCATTTTCAGACTGGCAGTCAGTCACTAGGGGGGTGTGGCAGTGTTCAGGCCTGGGGTTTCAAATATTTACAGGCTGTCCAGGGGAATGAATGGTTTCCAATTTTACAGATATCTATTAGTCGATTTTGTCCATGTTGGAAAATACACAAAATTCACTCAATATAATAATCTACTGTAGAGAAAGGCATCAAAAGCACATAAGAATGATGTATTAAAAAAAAACTATGAAAAACAGAGGGAGAGAGGGGTTGTTTGTGGAAATTGACTTGTCTGTGCGTTGGACTTTTGAATTTAATAATATTATGTGTGAACATCCTTAGGTTTAGTGCCCATAACCATGGGACAACCTGTACAATCAACATTGATGACTCGGGTGAAGGGACTGATCTTATTGTATTAAAGTTTGTCGATGTTAGAAAGATATGTAAGATACGATAAGGACACAAAGCACCTCGAAAATTGCACAGTGAGCAGGTAACAAACTGGCTGATGGAAAATAACAGGAAAATATGAGACTATTTCAGAAGGAAAAATGAAATAGCAAATTATTATTTAAATGGAGTGAGATTACAAATCCCCATGGTGTGCTAAGGGGTTGCCTTGGTGCATGGAACACAAATGGGTGGTATGCCGGACAGCAAGTAGTTAGGAAGAGTAATGGGAACATTGGCCTTTATTTCAGAGTATGGACTACAAAGGTCAGGAATTCGTGATGCATCTTTATAGGGCACCAGAGTATTAATGTGGTTTCAGTATTCATGGTCAAGGAAGGATATATTTACATGTAGGCAGTGCAGAGATGGTTCACTGTTGATTCCTGCAATGAAAGGGTTGATATATGAAGAAAGGTTTTGCAGATTGGGCCTGTGCTCATTGGAGTTTCGAAGAGTGAGAGTTGATCTTGTTGAGACAGACAAGATTCTGAGGAGAATTAGCAGGGTGAATGCTGAGTGGATGTTTTGCATAGTGGTGGTATCTAGAGCTGGGGAATCGGCTTCAGAATAACACCTTTCTTCAGATGAGTCACATATCCATGCCTTCCAGAGATGCTGCTTGACCTGCTGAGTTACTCCAGCACATTTTTTGTTGTAAAACCAGCATCTGCAGTCCCTTGCCTCTAGCTATGTGTGGTGCAAGGAAGCAAGGGTTTTGCAAAGAGAGCAGGAAAATTGTGTTTTGACCAATATTAGATTTTCCAAAAATAAAAACAGAGAATATGGGAACCACTCATCAGTGATTTTGTTTCAGATTTTCACCATCTGCATTGAAAAGAATTCTCAGTTAGAGCCATAGTGATTTTTTGGAATAGTGAGCAGGCTATCGGCCAACTCCTCCCTCTGTTTCTTAATTAAATCAACCCTACATATTTTAGATTATGGTCCATTAAGTGACTTGGCCAAAATCTTACTGCTGTTGACATTGGTGTCGATTGCACATATATAGCACTTGAAATCAAGATTGCACCTGCTCTCGCCATTTTACCCATAATAGCTTTGTCTGGCATTGTGGTTACGTGACCATCGGCACGTTGCCAGTCATTCCCATTCTCCTGGCCTCCTCCCCGACAGTAATCTGTCCCAATCTGTGTAAAATGCTTGTGGATGGAAATGAGCTCCGGAATGCCATGGCATGTGGTACTGGATAAAAATAAATACTATTGCAGTATGCGTTCCCCATCCAAAAATAGGACATCAGAGTGGGGAGGGAGCATTTGGCATTACTGTATATTCAGGAGGTGAGCTAATATAAAACAATGCAACAGCTCAAAGAAGTAAAGGATAAATTAATTTTCTCCACGCAACCTCTGTCTTTGGAAGGCCAGAGAGCCTTTCGCTTTATTAATACACCAAATCCTTTCACCTCATTCATTATCCTGTAACAAATATGTTGACGATTTTAAATGTTATATTTTATTTATTTATTTTTTATTAAATCGTTGACAACATTAGCGACGCAGTGGTGCTGGTTTCCGGCGTGCTATCAAAATGTCAGTTGGAGGGACCACATCACCAACGCCGAGCTCTATGGGGAGATTCCACCTCTGACCGAGAAGATCAGGTCGAGAAGGATGAGGCTCGCTGGTCACTGCCACCACCACCCAGAAATGCCAGCAAACAGGGTTGTGCTGTGGGAACCCACCTATGGAAGACATGACCCGGGACGGCCAAACAAGATGATGCTGAAGACGTTGATGGAAGACGCATGTGTAGAGACAAAAGAGGAGCTTGCCAGCTGCATGGAGCACAGAGATGTGCGGTGCATCCTTCACCATGCCAGTCAGAAACCAGCACCACTTAAATGCGTTGCTGAAAATAAATTTCCCCAGAACCCATTCTCATTTCTTGTTTTATAACTCTTGTAAACAAAACACATGGACAAAATCCAATTATATTCTATTCCGAAGCCTAAAATTGAAAGATCCTCCATCACAGTGAATTACTGGTACCAGAGAATGGTACCTTTTGAGCCAAACAGGTGCTTACCCTATTTTTCCAGAAATAATACAATGAAAATGGATCATAAATTTGTCGCGGCCTCCTTACATTCGACCAAAACAGGAGAGAAGGTGGTGAGAAGACATAGAGATCAAGGGGTGGGGAGAGAAGAAGTGGAGATGAGAAACAGGACTCAGAGGGAGCTCTCCTTAGGAACCAGAAACCAAGAAGTGAGCAAGAACAACCATGGGCGACTAATCCTTTTGTTCTTGGGTTCAATCTGCTTGTTATCAGCATCAACCACAGCCCACCTATGAAAGTCACGCTCATTAATTCTTCACAACCCCTTGACAAGGAAGACTGAGCACCACTTTCAGTCAAGAGAAGGTTGTGGATTCATTTATCTTTGCCTCTCATCCTGACCATCATCCTAGACTTCATCGAATAGCCTTCCATTTCATCCAAAGCCTGGCTCAATGCTGTTCTGAAGCCGCTGACATCCATTGATAGCAATCTAATGAGCCCTAATCTCTTTCTTTGACTGTTTACTTATGATTGATTTGCCAGACTGGAGACACATCTGATCATATGATGCATATGAGGGGTCAGTGGCAATTTATCCCATCTATTTATCTTGCGTTTTACCAAATCTCATTCTCATGTAAGGAGTCACCTTGGCATCACGGGAAACCAAAGAAAGCAGACAGCTATGTTATGCGATAAGACCATTTCAAGTTCACTTCATTTGATTGCAGCCATCTATTTCCAAGTATATATTTTTTTAAAAGGGAAACATTTCCTGCTTTATCTTCAGCATATCATAAAATGAATCTAGCAATGCCCCAATGATGAAATGTCAGCCTTAGCTCTGCTTTCCCCTGTGATTTGGTCCGTAATTACCCATCAATCAACATCACAACAACAGATGATCTGATCACTTGCCTCATTGCTCTTTGTGGAATCATACTGTATAAATTGGCTGCTGCATTTATTCACACACTAATAACTACATTACCAAAGTATTTCATTGGCAGTAAAATCTTCAGGATATTCAGAGATTGTAAAGGTTGTTGGATAAATTCAATTTTTTTCCTTATATGAAAACATTTCTGCTTCAAGTAACAGTTAACCAGAAAATAGAATGAAACTGCTGTATTCTCGCTGTCTTTCAAGTATGATTTAATGGCCTTCATTGTTCATGAATAAATAAATGTACTGTTCAATGCGTAACTGAGTGTACAAACTGGAACAGCCTCAGATCAAACCTCTAATCTGTGGTCAGACACCAATCAGGCAACAATTATCCTCAGTATTCTGGGTTTCTGCTTCTGACTCTGCCGAGTGTGGAATTTCTCTGAGCTCTAGCTTGTTCTTGACTAAGATTACTTGATTTCCATGCATTTGCCCATTGCTTTGTCTCCAAAAACACACTTATAATTCACGCTACTGCAAGGTTGATGAGGCTTCACTCGTACCCCAGCTAGGACCATTTGAATTTTGTCAGATTTACAAGGGGTCGGTGGCCATTTATCCCAGCTATTTATCTTGCTTTTTTACTAAATCTCATTCTTATGCTGGGAATCACCTTTTGCAATTCAAAGTCACTTATTCAGTTTAAAGTACAAAAGGAAGTTGGTGCCTGGTGCTTGTTAATTGGCTGCGTGATGAACTGAAAGCATTAGCAAACTGCAACTTAGTTGATTGTCACCTTGGGACAAGGTCATTCTGAGGAGGTAGGTTAATTGGGTTGTATTGTAAATGACAAAACAACTCTCTGAGAGGGGTGCAACAATGATCTGATCAAACTTCAGGGTGGACAGAGAAATCGTTTTCATTATGTATCCAGCGCTGTTCACCCACCACAAAATGCACCCTGGGCACAGTGGCAGAAACCCTCACTATGGGTGCTCTCTGTACTGAGTTTGTATGTTCTCCCTGTGACCATGTGGGTTTTCTCTAGGTGCTCCAGTTTCCTCCCATGTTCCAAAAACATGTAGGTTTGAACGTTCATTGGGTCTGTAAAGTCAGTCACATGGCATCTTCAGTCACATGGCTTGCAGGTGGCTTGGTTGACTTTGGGAAGAATCTCTTCCACTCTCCCAACAGATGGTGTGGTTATAGTATGATTGAATAATGGATGAGGTTCCAATATTTATTGGATGAGGCAGTCTTTAGAGAAACTCTTTTTCTCTCTTGTTCTCTTGTTCTCTCTGATGTGCTGCAGCAAAGAAGAATTTAATTGTCCCGTCCGGGTCATATGACAATAAAACACTCTTGACTTGACTCTTGACACAGCTTATAATTGTTCAATACTGCACTAAACCTCCTCCAATATAAAAGCTTCGCTGTAGCATTAGCAAATAGAATTGGGTTCTACAAGAAGTCTTCTCTGCAATGCCTTCAGACTAGTTATCTGAAATTGGCAAGTGCAAGAAAGTGGTGACTTGTTCACTCTCAAATTATCCTCACATAGCTGCAAGGACAAACATTTCTTCTGTCTAGATCAGAAACAAATACTTTCTTCTTTCCTGGATCAGTTCAGCTCTAATAATATTCAAGAAGCTCTACCCCAACAGGACAAAGCTGCCGGCTTGATGGTACACAATATACAAGCCTAAATATTAATTCCCTCCTGTGGCAATGCAAAGTGATTGAGTGCAGTTACTTCCCTGGATGATGCTGATATAGTACCACCCAAACCTGCACCCTTGGCTATCAATAAGCTGGATAGGATGCAGAAATAAGCTGGAATGGGTGCAGAGAAGATTTACAAGGATATTGCCAGGACTTGACGGCCTGAGTAGTGGTTGAGCAGGCTAGGACTTTATTCCTTGGGGAGCAGGAGGATGAAAGATGATCTAATAGCGCCACATAAGATCATGAGGGGAGTAGATCGGGTAAATGCACAGAGTCCTTTACGCAGAATAGGGCAATCAAGAACCAGACGGCATAAATTTAAGTTGAGAGTGGAAAGATTTATTAGGGATCTGAGGGGCTTTTCACACAAAGGGTGCTGGGTATGAGGAACAAGCTGCCAGAGTGGGTGATTGAGGCAGGTATTATAAGGACACTCAAAATATATTTGAACAGGTACATGGATAGGAAAGGTTGAGAAGGATATGGGCCGGCAGGCAGGTGGGACTAGTGTAGATGGGGCATTTTGGTCATTGTGGGAGAGTTGAGCCGAAGGTCCTGTTTCCATGCTGTATGACTCAATGACTCTAATAAGAACAAATAGAGCATGTACCTTGGTACACCTTATACTCTTCAAGTTGCACACCAGCCAGATTTTAAAATATATTGTGGTTCATTCATCATCCTACCTCCCAACCTAATATAGTATTGTGAGAGTACATTCACCAGCAGTGTTTCAAGAAAGTGGCTTACCATTACGTCCTGAAAAGTAGTCCGGAATTGGCAATAGATGCCTGACTTGCCAGTGGTAGCTAGATCCACAAAACAAACTATAAAACATTCAAAGCATTTGGGGAATTGTGGATTGAGGATTCCATAACAAAGAAGGTTAACGTTGATTCCACAGCAATCAGTATTTATTTGTTTACTTTGGGAAATGGAATCTTTGCTAATATAACCAAGCAAGAGATTAAATGGTACAGGTGAGATTAATTCATTTCTCAAGAAGCACAGAATGTTCTGGAGCAAGGGGACATAGACTCATGGTAAACTACTTATGGGGAATAACTACATTGAACTGGTGGGCTTTGGATTTTCAGTGATTGAGTAAAATCAAGATGAATTCTGATAGATGTTTGGACCACAGAGATGAAGTATGAGAGTGGATCAGGGAGGGGATCAGCCACAATGAATGTTGGAATAGTTTCAAGAAGCCACAGGATTTCCTCCGAATCCTACTTTTTATGTTCTTAAAGAATACCATAATTATTATGAATGCATGCTAACATCAGATTCATCATTTATGGCTATTGGCTAAATAGACATGAACCTGATTTCCATGTTGAGAGAAGAAAAGATTCAAGGATATGATCAGTCTCCTCAAAAAACTGCAACATTCCATTGACTTCAGGAATATTTGGCCCATGAGCACTTGAAATGGAAAAGGAGGAATCAAAATAGTAATCAGAACCGCAGGTCCATGTGTTGGGAGCACAAAGAAACCCAACGTGATAGGTGAAAGGAGCACATCACCCCACAAACTACCCAACACCCATACTGTCAAGAACCTCTTGCCCAACTATGAAAGATTATGCTGTTCTCACATTGACCTGTCACCTCAGAACCATAAGTAGAGGTGGAAGCAAGTCCTTCTCAATCCTGAATCATTACCTGACAAAAAACCTAAACACACTTTAATATTATAATTTAGCTTATAGAAGAAAGTGCTGAGAAATAATCAACATGTCATAAGGTCATTTCATTATTTTTGTGGACTTAAACAATTTTTAGTTCAACCATAGAGCTTTCAACACCATCTCCACATCTGACACCACACACAGAGCTGTGTGAGTCATTGCATACTCAATGCACGAGGTTGCCTTTGGGACTAGCTAGGTGGCATTTCATGATATGAAAGAACATTCTGTTGAGCTAAATATAGTTCTGACTGACAATTTTGACCTGATTTCTTGATTACTGATCACACATGGAGTGTAACTTGCACCTGTCCCGCCTAGGTAATAATCTAGTGGTGTAAATGGACATACACAAATGGACACAAATTACACAAATTATACATTATTTTAATTGTCAATGTGTTGAGAATCAAGCAGATCTACAAGGAGGCGATGCATTACCTGCCAAGTATAAATTGGTCATTTGGTTCATAATATTATAAAATTAGTCATAACTCAACTCTATAGAGAATTCATATGTTTGGAGGCAGATGGCTCATTTAAACTTGACATTTAGAGTCATACAACAGATACACCATCTACACTTGTCCCACCTCCCTGCATTTGCCCTACGTCCCTCTAAACCTTTCCTATTATTGTACATGTCCAAATGTATTTTAAATGTTATAGTACTTGCCTCAACTACTTCCTCTGGCAGCCCATTCCATGCATCCACCTTGCTCTGTGTGGAAAAGGTGCCCCTCAGCATCCTATTAGTTCTTTCCCCTCTCACAAACCTGTAGCTTGATTTCCCAACTCTGGGCAAAAGACTGCATATCCCTCAAGATGTTAAATACCTCTATAAGGTCACCCTCATCCTCCTGTGCTCCATGAATAAAGTCCCAGCCTGCCCAACTTCTCCCTATAGCTCTGACCCTCAAGTCCTGGCAACATCCTCATAATTCATCTCTGTACTCTTTACAGCTTAACAACATCCTTCCTATAGCAGAGTGACCAAAACTGAACAATATAGTCCAAATGCAGCCTTACCATTTGTAATGTGTACAAGTGTTCCATCTTAGTGTGCAGTTTCAACATTTGATCCTGGGAGTGAGAGGATTTAATTGTGAAGAGGCATGAGAGATGTTGCTGCACTTTTCACAAGAACAATCAGCTATAAGAGCAGACCTGTTCAAGGGGTTCAAAGGTATTTATAAATAGCAGCAAACTCTTTCCACTGGTAGGTATGTCAGTAACTATGGGGATAAATTTACAAACGTCATGGAAAAAGTGGGGGGATTAGGAAAGGTTTCAACGCAGGGGGATGCTGTGACAAGAAACAATGGGGAGGCAGAATTCAGAAAGGTATTTAAAAGGGAAATGGATAAATGGCTGAGGGAGAGAAATGTACAGTGGCCTCCATAATGTTTGGGACAAAGATCCATCATTTATTTATTTACCTCTGTACTCCACAATTTAAGATTTGCAATAGAAAAAAATCACATGTGGTTAAAGTGCACATTGCCGAATTTTATTAAAGGCCATTTTTACACATTTTGGTTTCGCCATGTAGAAATTACAGCTGTGTTTATACATAGTCCCCCCATTTCAAGGCACCATAATGTTTGGGACACATGGCTTCACTGGTGTTTGTAATTGCTCAGGTATGTTTAATTGCCTCCTTAATAAGAAAGCTCTCAGCATCTAGTTATTCCTCCAGTCTTTCCATCACCATTGGAAACTTTTATTGCCGTTTATCAACATGAGGACCAAAGTTGTGCCAATGAAAGTCAAAGAAGCCGTTATGAGACTGAGAAACGAGAATGAAACTGTTAAAGACATCAGCCAAACTTTAGTCTTACCAAAATCAACTGTTTGGAACATCATTAAGAAGAAAGAGAGCACTGGTGAGCTTACTAATCGCAAAGGGACTGGCAGGCCAAGGAAGACCTCCACAGCTGATGACATAAAGAAAAACCACCAAACACCTGTCCGACAGTTCAGAAACACTCTTCAGGAGTTAGGTGTGGATTTGCTATGACCACTGTCCGCAGAAGACTTCATGAACAGAAATACAGAGGCTACATTGCAAGATACAAACCACTGGTTAGCCGCAAAAATAGGATGGCCGGGTTACAGTTTGCCAAGAAGTACTTAAAAGAGCAACCACAGTTCTGGAAAAATGTCTTGTGGACAGATGAGACGAAGATTAACTTATATCAGAGTGATGGCAAGAACAAAGTATGGAGGAGAGAAGGAACTGCCCAAGATCCAAAGCATACCACCTCATCTGTGAAACACGGTGGTGGGGGTGTTATGGCCTGGGCATGTATGGCTGCTGAAGGTACTGGCTCACTTATCTTCATTGATGATACAACTGCTGATGGTAGTAGCATAATGAAGACTGCAACGACCAGGTTCAGGAATAGCTACTTCCCCACAGCCATCAGGTTATTAAACTTGGCTCGGACAAAACTCTGAACATTAATAACCCATTATCTGTTATTTGCACTTTATCAGTTTATTTATTCATGTGTGTATATATTTATACAATGGTATATGGACACACTGATCTGTTCTGTAGTCATGCCTACTAGTTGTGCTGAAGCAAAGCAAGAATGTCATTGTCCTATCAGGGACACATGACAATAAACTCTCTTGATTCTTGAATCTACAGGCCTGGCAGAGCATCACCAGAGAAGACCCCCAGCAACTGGTGATGTCCATGAATCGCAGACTTCAAACAGTCATTGCATGCAAAGGATATGCAACAAAATACTAAACATGACTACTTTCATTTACATGACATTGCTGTTTCCCAAACATTATGGTGCCCTGAAATGGGGGGGGGGACGGGGGGGGGACTATAAACACTGCTGTAATATCTACAGGGTGAAACCAAAATGTATAAAAATGGCCTTTATTATAATCTGACAATGTGCAGTTTAACCACATGTGAGTTTTTCTATTACAAATCTCAAATTGTGGAGTATAGAGGCAAATAAATAAATGATGGTTCTTTGTCCCAAACATTATGGAGTGCACCGTAGAAGGGCTTATCAAAATACCAGTGATCGGGGCTTAACGAGGCTGCTCCTTTACTGGATGTGATATTAGTTTTGTTTAGAGATACAGCGCGGAAATAGGCCTTTCTGCCCACTGAGTCCGAGCCGACCAGCGATCCACAGACATTAACACGATCCTACACATGCTAAGGACAATTTACACTTATACTGTCAATTAACCTACAAACCTGTACGTCTTTAGAGTGTGGGTGGAAATCGAAGATCACTGAGAAAACCTACGCGGTCACAGGAAGAACGTACAAACTCCATACAGACAGCACCCATAGTCGGGATCAAACCCAGCAGCAATACCGCTGCACCACTGTGCTGCCCCTATCTGATCTGAGTAGTTCTTGGGAAATTCCATCATTCTAAGGGCAGATTGACATTCATAAAATGAAAATGAAACTAAATTATTTAATCTCAAAATAAATGTCTTGAGAATGTGATCTGATGTTTTTGCAGAAATTGGCCCCAAAAATGAGAAAAGGAGGATTGTTTTCAATGCAAAATTTGTGAAAGCAGAAGTTACAACAGGGAAATGAACAAATATGTGAAAAGGAAAAATATGCAGTGTTCTGGTAATGGAATACAGGAAGTGGAATAAATTGGATATTTCTTTCAAAGAGTTGGCACAGGCAAAATTAGTCAAAAAGCCAAAATGTGCATGCACCAAAAGCTTTTCACTACATCTCAGTGATAATGAACTAAACTAAACTAAAGCATACGAAGTGTTTAACCAAGAGACATGTTGCTCTGCCTTAAGTCTCTATGAAGTACTGAGCACTGGGAATGCTCTCTGGCAAGGATTCAGCAGCTGTGCTTTCCCATATCAAATCCCATATCACTATTTCCACTCATTCCAACAAGCAGACAGGAACTCGGTTCAAGCTCTGATTTAAAGAACAGTCCTTCAGAGACTATGGCAATGGATGAACAGTGCCTGTGTCCACAGATAATACTCTGTTAACTGAGCCAGGTGATGTCACCATCGATCAAGCCAAAATGCTAGCAAGCAATGTCCGAAGAGCTTCTCACCTTTCCCATAGTCAGAACTGCATGCCTCATATTCAAATTCTCTGTCAAGCATTCAGCCGAGGAAAGGATGACCTTTTCTTTCCATCTGCTGATTGAAAGTGACCTTACCCCTACCCAAAAACAAATAAAATCCAGTACCGTCACAAGATGTGGGGCAAATCTGTAATTAATTGTGGGAACAATATTTAGCAATAAATGAGAGCAGTCCTCAGAAAATATGTTTTCAATATGCCCTTTGTAATTTTGTGCTAAATTTACAAATAGTTATAGGAGATTGTCGAGGAGCATAATAAATGTTGTAATCTTGAGGGTTTTTTTTTATTGCTTTGCAAGCTTCTAAAATACTTAATTGTTCCTTTATTTTTCACTCTAGTTCATCTTCTCAAAATAATCCATTTAATTGATCCTTCAACGAGTGAAAACATTTTGAGAATGTGCAATCTGTGTGCCTTATCTAATTATGAACTGCGCTGGTGACCACATATTGATCTGTCTTGCAAATTAATTCACTGCAACATTACCTGTCACTGCCCCAATTTATCTACTACCGTTCATGCTTTTGTTCGATCATTTTTAAACTTAATTTCATCTAATCCCTGCTGCCTGTGTCCTAATTGATACTCATTATATTTCTGAGTACATTTCCCAGTTCAATTAATCTTATTATCAGCATCATATTAGAGCAACACTGTGAATGAGTGAGGTAGGTTTCAACAACTACTTGTATTAATTTAACTCATAGGAGAATAAAATATTTTGGCACTTCACAGAATGTAATCAGATAAAAATGAACACCAAGCCACATTTGGAGATACTGTCGTATCACTACCAGGGGCGCTGCACGATTGGCAGCCCCGCCAACTGTCTGTCCGTTTTTTCATCTTTTTTACATTTAGTGGGTGTTAAAAGTTTGTGTAAATGTTCTCCGGTTTGCTTTATGTGGGGGTCGGGGGAATTTTTTTTTTCTGTTCTTACCTTGCCAGAGATGCGATTACTTTTCGGATCGTGTCTCCGGTCGCTCTGCGGCCTAACATCGATGGAGCTTGAGGCATTCTCGGACTGACCTTGAGTGCACACCTGGGGTGTGGACTTAACATCGGAGTCGATCCCTTGCCTGTGAGCTTTACATTGGGAGCTCACAGTCTTGGGAGAGGCCGAGTCGGAAAGCTCCAATGTCGTGGACGGTTCAACCAGCCCCGACGCGGGGTTCGATCGGCGGCGCGGGGAAGCCGACATCTCCCGATGCAGGAGCTGATCACCCCGACGCGGAGGGCCCAAACGCTGCCGGCTACGGGAGTCAAGATCGTCCCGTCAATGGAGGGCTCGAGGCCCCTGACCGCGAGAGAGCTAATGGAAGAGATTGAACTTTTTTTCGTCCTCCATCACAGTGAGAAATGTGGAGGAGTGACAGTGGTGGATGTTCATGTTAAAATGTGTTATGTGTGTTCGTTGCTTTTTATTGTATGACTGACTTGGCAAATGAAATTCCTTGTATGTTGCAAAACATACTTGGCTAATAAAGTATTATTGTGATTGTGATTGTGATTGATTCTTTTCAGAGGTGCCTTGAATTTTGGAGCGATTTTTAATCTTTATATTCATATTTCAAATTGTCATAAATTTCATGTGATAACAAAATAACAAACCACCAAATGGTAAACAAAATTACACTCAATGCACATTCTGACAATCTCCTACACTGTGTATTTACAGTGGCACTCGTTATTAGTGGTAATGTACTCTTAATAAAGTTAACATCTCACAAGAGCAACGTATCTGAACATTGATTGAGCTTGAATGCAATGGACCTCTGTTGACTTAAACCAATTAGATGATGCATATCATCTTGAAGAGACCTAAATCCATGCTCCTCTGTTGTCCTACAACACTCTCCTGACATGAGCAAGTCCATGAGAAATATACTTTTGAACAAACAAATTATAAATGCTTTTATCCCATCATCATAATAGGCTCATATTTCCAAGGATCTGACCAATTTTTCAGCTACCAGTTTACCTCATTGTCCTTCTCAACATTTTCCACAAATTATTATTTCCTCCAATAATGTTTCTCTGGACACAAATAAATGTTTCTATGGACACAAATAACATAGATGTTTGACATGGACTGCAATTTAGACATGTCTTGGCTGCAACATTCACTATCCTAACCTTAAATGCCACCATTAATCTCTCCAAAATCCAGCATCACAAACCTTGCTCAGACCTGTTTTACACATTTTCTCTGAAAACGTTCCCCAGTGCCTGCTTTTCCCACTCCTTCACTTTTCTTTTGCACTCACCACACTCAATAGACACAGGTCTCATTACTATACCTATTCCAAACTGATAAGATTTATTTTTAACCTGAATCCATTCTGCAGCCTCTAATTCTAATTGAAAGGCAAGACTGCTCACCTGCTCAATTTGAACCGTTTCTGTTATCAACATTACAACTGCATCACTGCCTTAAACTGAATGTGACATTGGTAACGCACAGACAATGAAAAAGAATTGTGTAGGAAGGAACTGCAGATGTTGGTTACATACCGAAGATAGACACAAAATGCTGGAGTAATGCAGCAGCATCTCTGGAGAGAAGTAAAGGGGTGACGTTTCGGGTCGAGACCCTTCAAATCAGCAACTTATTTAAATTGGTGTAGATTTGCAATCTTCTGAACAAAGAATTACTGAATTGACAATTATTTTCATACTCTATCAGAACATGAGGATACAAGTATCCTGAAAATCTGAAAGATCTGTGGTGTTGGGAATGGAAACAGCTTGCAGGGAGGGATATTTCTGATCCAATACTGTCAGCTCACATACAGGTCACAAACATGCTTTATTTTCGTATTATTTATACCATCTGTTTCCACTTTCCAATGTGATTACTGTTCCAGCAAAGTATGTAATCACTGATCAGTTGCTAAGGCCTAAAAACAGGGCAAGGAATAAAGCAGTTATCTGGAATCACAGAATTACATTGTACAGAAGATGGCTATTTGAAACATTATGTCTGTGCTGGCTATGTGAACGCGCCATGGATATGCTTGGAAGACAGACACACTTAGTGGGTCAGGCAGCATATCTGGAGAAAAGGAATAGGTGACGTTTTGGGTCAGACCCTTCTTCAGTCTGACCTGCTGATTTGCTCCAGCTTTGTGTGTCTATCTTCAGTGTAAACTAGCATCTACAGTTCCTTCCTACACATGGATATACTTGACGTTGTTAAAAAAGAAAGAATGCATTTGTAAGGTGCTTTGCAGAACCTATGATTGCCTCAGTGCAATTTACATCCAATGGCATATTTTTGTGGTATAGTTACCTTTGTAGTTTCGATATTTAGTGACTATTAAGAATCGTTCCAATATTATTCCAGAATGGGGACTCGGAAATGAATTGAAAGCAAATGGCAGTATCCTCCTCCCCTCTTATCTCATGGAGGATCTATTTGGCATCTGACCTCAAAAATCTTTTGGCCGCTGCCCGCGTTAATGTTGCAGGCGTGCGGAGTGATTCAATCAGATCTAGCGAGTTTCTACATCATGTGCGAATATTCCCAATTACCAGCCAGCCTGACCAAATCAACGAGCTTGGCAAAATTTTCGCTGAAAATAATTCAGCTGGTCTTGTGTGTATGTTCGTGTTACAGGTTGAAGGATCCTGCTGGAGATGCATTGGAGCCGGGTGATATTGATTCCACGCGCAGGGCCTTAGCAACAGGGTAAATCGATATGATACATGTGCAATCCTGAGAAGAGTTTGGCTCCTGCAAAATCCCCCGCGGTGCGCACACGCCGCCGTTCAAAGTTAGTCTGACTTTACCGACCGCTTTTACACGTTCGGTGTCTTTGCCCCGAGTAATTTGAGATCAAAGTTTAAAGTAATTGTCCGGTGCGATAACGGAATCGAGCATAATAGCAGTAAATTATGTCGAAATGCGGTGACTGTGTGTGTCCCGAACTCCGCAAACAATTTGCAGATGAAGGCTGGGGGTGTTCTCTTTCCCAGTTTAGCGAACTTCTGGGGTGTCTCTTGCTTGGTATGAGGTTGTTTCTGGCGCAATAGTCGCTCGGCTAGTTTTTCTACCTGGCAATCCCCTCCCTCCCTCCCTCCCTCTAATTTGGGGGGCAGTTAAGCGTATTTCCCTCGTCTCCCTGGGTTTGAGGTTCTCTTTCTCGGCAGGGCTCTGAGCACGTATCTTTGGAAAGGAGTTTCTCCAGCATTTTTGTGTACCTTTGGAAAGGAGATATCTCGCTATCGGTCGTCCCGCTCTCTCTCTCATTTCTCTGCGGGGCTGGGGTCCAAAGGGGGGAGGGAGTGGGGGGAGGGAGTGGGGGGGGGGGGGGAAGAGAAAAGGCTTTGCTCGGGTACGGATCTCAATGAGTTGGGGTCATCTCTGTGTTGCGGTCCCTACTTCTCGCCCTCGCCCCCACCTCTCTGTCTTGGAGTATCTCTCTTTTATCTGGGATCCCTCTTTGGCGGGGCGCTCCCTGGCCGGTGTGGGGTGGGGGTTAATGTGCTGGGCCGCTGTCCTACCTTGGCGACTCGAAGCGGCATGCTTTGGTGGGATCCTCCATGTAGCCTGAAGCCCCAGGGCGCGCCACCACTCAAGGTGACGAGGGTTTCTTCGCCGGTCCCCATGACCTCCTTGTCTCTTCAGCAAACGCTATATCCTCGGGAGGTCTCCATGGCCCTGGTTCTCGCCATCATTCACATCTTGAGCGAGGTGACTGGTTGCGGCCGCCGGGAGGTCAGTGCGAGGCACTGGTTTGTCCTCTCCTCCCCACAGCAAAGCAGCAACAAACGTAAGGGGCTCTTGGTTGAACGCCAAATTTCAGCACATGTTACGTCAATCTCACAGCGCTGCTGTGGAAAGATCCATAAGGAAAATGCAAATGCCCGAGTTCAGGTTTAAAACACCACTTTAAATGTCAGCTGAAGTGCCCCTTCTTGGTTTTATCTGTTTTGTCAGCACCAAAAACCAAAAACAACACCAAAGGCATAATGCTGGGATATGCGATCAAGTACCAATTGTTTCCAGGATTTGCACAGCGATTTGCAGCGAAAGTATTTTGGGACATTTGTTCAATTCGAAAACTGCATTGTGAAAGGATAATATCCGTTTCTGATTGTTTCGGACATGCTCTGGGTTCCAATTTAACTTCGGTTTAGATTGCAAAGAATAACATTGTGGTCGTTTCAGGTGTTGAATATGCGGACACTCGCTACGTCAGAAATATTAATTGTGCACATTATTACATAGGAATTGCCGCTTCACAACGTTAATGCCAAAACAACGTTTGATTCTGCAGGAAGATTTGCTTTAGTAAGTCACAATGTTATGTTAAAATTGGACCTTTCAAACTGTGCAGTCAAATACATAGCTTCCCAGTCACTGTTGCGCGGTTGGAAACGAAGCAGCTATTTTTTGCCTGACAGAGCGATTTATTTCAGTAAGATTTTCACAAATATAAACAGTATCTCTCTCTCCCTCCACATATGCTGCTTGCATTTCTGAGTCACAAATTTATTTGTGTTTTCCCCACCATATATTGTTTAATTATCTGCTTTGCAATAGTTACATTGGGATCGTTAATATTCGCCTAAAAAAGCAAACCCTAGATGAACATGAATACACTAAGGCCATTCAGCCCATCGGGTCCATGCCAGGTCCGCACAGAACATTTTTTTTCCTCAGGAGTCCTGCAAATAATTATCTTACATATGGACATAAAGGTTTGTTGTAACTCAGCAGTTATTCCTTCGCTCCATTGATGCTGCCCCACCTGCTGAGTTTCTCCAGCATTTTTGTCTACCTTTTGGACTCCTTGCTCTCTATAGAGTGGCTCAGATTAAGTCCTCAACCTAGAACATTAATGCAACTTCTCATTCCACAGATGTTGCCAAACTTGCTGAATGTTTTTTGTATTAAATTTATATCGGCAGCACCTTTATTTTTTTATTATGACTTTGAAGGGTTGAGAGTATGGATGCTGAGAGGTTGTTCTTCTAGAGCAGGTGTCTGCAAGTAGTAGGCCAAAGTCTGATATCTACTGTTTCCGTTGTTCGAGGTGTGGACTTTTATACATCAGCGAGACCAAACATTTACTGGGCGATCGTTTTGCTGAACACCTATGCTGGGTCTTACGCGATCTCCTGGTTGCCAAACACTTTAACTCCCCTTTCCATACTGACCTTTCTGTCCTGGGCCTCCTCCGTTGTCAGATTGAGGCCAAACACAGATTGGAGCACAAATTTTGCTTCGGCAGCTTACACCCCAGTGGCATGAGTATTGATTTCTCTAACTTCAAGTAACGCTTGCAGCCCCCTCTTTCTCTCTCCATCATTCCTCCATCCTAGTCATTGTACTAGTCTCTCTCTCGGTGGGTTTCATTGTATGTATAACTTGTTTTAACCTAGTCCACAGCTAACAACGGACCATTTCCTTGATCATTGTTAAGTTTGTTTGCATTTCTTTCATTCATCTGTTCTATATTTCTCTCTATCATCATCCATATCTCTCGTTTCCATTTCCCCCGACTGTCTGAAGAAGGACATATAACTAGTGTACTGGAGCCTGAAGAAGGGTCTCGACCCGAAATGTCGCCCATTCCTTCTCCAGAGATGCTGCCTCACCCGCTGAGTTACTCCAGTATTTTGAGTCTGTCTCCTAGCAAAGACCGTCTGAGGGTCACCAATGAGGACTCTAATATGAACCAGTCCATTTAACACAACCACGGGGTGTTTCTTATAAATTAAACTGATCCCCATCAGCTTAGATAGACACAAAAAGCTGGATTAACTCAGCGGGACAGGCAGCATCTCTAGAGAAGGAATGGGTGATGTTTCGGGTCGAGACCCACAGTTACTCCGGCATCTTCGGTGTAAACCAGCAAACGCAGTTCCTTCCAAAACACATCCTTATCGGCTTAAGGACGGGAATGGTTGGGGATCAGACCCTGCTGTGTGTGTGTGTGTGTGTGTGTGTGTGTGTGTGACCTGAGGCGGCCTCCCTCGACCGACGGCGGCGGCGGCAGCAGCAACTTCTTCTCCTCTCAACGCCGGCAAATGGCGCCGGGCGTCACTGCGCGCACTGAGCATGCGCGACACCCGGGAGCTTGTTGTGCGCCGTGACGCAGCGCGTGCGTCATTGCGTCAGCGCGGCGGGCGGGCGAGAGACGGACGTGGCAGCGAGCGGAGAGAGGCCTCGGGAAGAAGGCGGTGAGTAGCCCGCGGAGTGGTCGCGGACCCGGCCGGGGAGGGGGGTCGGGCTCAGGCTCAGGCTTTCAGCCCGCTCTGGACCCTCGGTGGGCACGAATGGCATAGGCCTAGGCCTTTGCTTGACGGTGTGAGGCCAAGGCTTAGCCCGATGTAGGCGGTGGATGGGCCGGGGTCGGCGGCTGGTAGCCGGGGCCCGGCCCGGCCCCATGCAGCCTGGGGCAGTCGTGAAGCGTTAAGTGGGCTGGAGCTTCCAAGGAATCGTCCCACGTACAAGGCCTCCGCTCCCTCTGCCCAGGGCCTTGCCGGCGTTTCGTTGAAACAGGCCCCAGGTTTGCGCCCAAAAGGCGGGTGAGGCCAAGTCTGGGGCCTGAAGAGACTGGAATGATGTTGAGCAGCGGACGGATCCTTTGCTGGTTTCGACGCATTTCCGCATTTTCCGCCCGATTCTTAACACACACTGGACTCCTCCGCTGTATAATTTCCCTATTGAACCCACTTGACCATGTGATGTGCCATTGGTTGATGCCCACATTTGCTGAAGTTGTAGTATGAAATATTGTAGCGTATTTCAGTGCATCCAGACGTATCAGATGGGAGTGTGATCACTCATTTGTTCTCTATCTCTCTACATCATCGTCTCTATCTCTCGTTTCCCTTTCCCCAGAGTAGTCTAAGATGGGTCTCGACCCGAAACGTCACACATTCCTTCTCTCCAGAGATGCTGGCTGTCCTGCGGAGTTACTCCATCTTTTTGTGTCTTATCTTCTCTTTATATTTAGAGTCATAGATAGACTAGAGTCATAGATTAATACAGTGTGGACATAACTATCCAAACCTGTCTTATCCATGTACCTGTCCAACTGTTTCTTAAATGATGGGATAGTCCCAGCCTCGACTACCTCCCCTGGCAGCTTGTTCCATACACCCACCTGTGTGAAAAAGTTACCTCTTGGATCTTTTCCCCTTCACCTTGAACCTATGTCCTCTGGTCCACTATTTCCATACTCTGGGTAAAAGACTCTGTGCATCTACCCGATCCATTTGTTGAATGGCAGAGGTTCTGGAGAAAACTTATCAATGCTTCAAAATGCAACTTTTACATTAATCTGACAGAAGAGATGAGTGAATATCTCACCTGATAGAGGAGATGAGTTGGTCTCACCCGAAAGTTGAGATGAGTTGATTTAACTATACAATTGTCCCGTATAATGAAGGGCAGTGGACAGCTTGCATGCTAATAAATCAAATCAGATAATACAATACACATATAACCAAGGCAAAACGTGTAGGAAGGAACTGCAGATGCTGGTTTACACACAAGATAGACACAAAAAGCCGGCGTAACTCAGAGGGTCAGACGTCATCTCTGGAGAAAAGGAATAGATGATGTTTCTGGTTGAGGCCCTTCAGATTGAGTGTCAGGGGAGAGGGAAACAAGAGATATGAAGAGGTACATAGATCGTCCAGTCTGCACTTGGCATCGCTGATATAGAGGAGTCCACACCTGGAACAGTGGATACAGTAGATGAGGTTGGAGGAGGTGTAAATGAACTCTTCCTTACCTGAAAGGACGGTTGGGGTCCCTGGACAGAGTTGAGGGAGGAGGTATAGGGTCAGGCGTTGCACCTCCTATGGTTGCAGAGGAAGGTACCTGGGGAGGCGGTGATTTGGGTGGGAATGGACAATTGCAGAGGTAACTGTCTGTGGAAAGGGGTGGAGATGGTAAGTTGTGATGAGTGGTGGGATCCCGTTGGAGTTGGCAAAAATGTTGGAGGATTATGTGATGTACACGACGGCTGATGGGGTGAAAGGTGAAGACTTGCGGCAAGTACAAGTACAAAATATGGACTGATGAGCAGGGTACAGAGAGCAGAATATAGTTCTCGGTGTAGTATCGTAGCACTTGTAGAGACAAAGTTCAATGTCTGCAATGAGGTATGCTGGACAAGACCCGAGCTTATCGAAGGACCGATCAGAAAGCTGAATACAGAGGCTCACCCAAAAGAAAACTGAGTTGATGCCTCACCAGACAGCAGGCTCGTTTAGCAGTGTGGTGCTACTCCATAAAGAGTAGTATCCTCTGGCATTACTTTACTCAGTCAGGTTGGGTTTTTGTGATTGCACTTTTATTTACTCAAAGCTAGTTGAAAAAAGGTCCTGGCCAGAAACATAATTAGTCTATTCCCTCCACAGATGCTACCTATCCATTTGATTTCCTTTATTTTTTTGCTCAAGATTCCAGCATTGGCAGTTTTTTCTGAATTGTTCGAGAAGTGGTGTTGTCAGCACCTTGTAATGCATTAATTTTCAGGTGAAGCTACTCCTGAGGTGGGACATGGATCCACAGACTTCTGATGTGGGAGTTGTCCACTAATCAGTGCCAACACCTTCTCTGGAGATGCATTTTGTTCACACTTGAGGACACTTGTTCCTGGATAGTTTGAGTCGCAGAGCTATACAGCAGAAACTCTCTTTGGCTCACCTTGTGTAATCTGACCGTGTTTGGACCTTTTGGATCATCCCATTTGCCTATATTTGACCCATAGCCCTCTGAACTCTTCTGATCATATATTTGTCAAGAAGGCTTTTGGAATTTGTAATCGCATTTGCTTCTAAAGCTTCCTCTGGCAGTTCATTCCAGATACGGACAATCTTCTGAGTGGAAAAAGTTACTCGTGATGACCCACTTAAATCTCTCTACTCTCATCATAAGCCTTTGACATCTAGTATTTGAATCTTCTACCCTGGGGAAATTAACTATGAGCGTTCATGTGATCCGTGCCCCGCATTATTTTGTACACCTCAGTAATGTCATCGCTCAGCCTCCTACGCTCCAAAGGGAAAAGTCTCATCCTTTGCAACCTCTCCCTTTAACTCAAGCCCACAAGTCTGTTACATATGGGTATTGTCTTCTGCTCCCTGTCTAACTTAATAACATCCTTCCTTTAGCTATGTGATCAGACGGCGCACAGTACTCCAAAGGCAATCTCGCCCATGTTTTTTACAGCTGCATTATGATGTCACAACTTTTGTACTCTTCTTCCCATTGAAGGCAAGCATGCTAAATGTTGCCTTCACTGTCCTGTTCACATGACTTACCACTTTCAGGGAACTGTGCACCTGTACTCGCTGATCTCTCTGTTTTCCAACGTTTTCCAGGGCTTATTGTACAGACCCTGCTCTGGATTGACATACCAAAGTGCAACTACTCACTCATGCCAGAATTAAATCGCATTTTCCATTTCTTTGGTGTATCTACCCAAGATCCCATTGTAAACTTGGGTATGCTTCCTCACTGTCAATTTTCCTCTAAACAGCATTAATGAGATTCAACCGAGTTGTTAAATTATTGGTTGTTGGTTCATGAGAAATTGGTACCACGGTTAGGTGTACTGGAAAGTTTATGATTGTGATAAATAGGCTGGTGATTTTTTGCCATGCTGCTGCATTGAGTTGTTGTGCATCCAAGTATTGCCTGTTGGGGAATCTGTGAAATCTAATTGTCTGGTGATGTATTCAAATTTGCTAAACTGGAATTAAGCCAAGCTCAGTAATAGTGTAGCATCTTTAAATGGACTACAGTTTTGATCATTCCCCATGTGCCCACCAAATCTTGTAGGTTACAGATGTGTTGTGTGCATATTCCAGCACAAATATCTTGCCATTTCCAGTGACTTGTTGGAGCATAAAGAGAAAAAAATGTATTTTACTTTAGGATTCTTGCAGCAGATTGTTAGATCACTGTTTTTATATCACTTCCCAGGATAACTTGGGAGAGTATTTCTTCCTAGACTCAGCCGCAAATTCAGCTCAAAGCTATCTATCTTCGCATTTTTTCTTTTATTATTTTATCTCCATCACTCTGGGCAGAATCATGAAGTGGTTGCATTGTTTGTGTTGCTGCCTATTATTGGAAAAAATATAGATGCAGTTATTTTCCATTCACTTGTCAAGTTTATTTTGAAAATGGCTTCTTAGTCTTTATCAGCCCTTTCTAAAATCCTATTCCAACCACATCTAAAATCATTTTTTGGGGGCTTTTCATTTTCAGATAATCTTTACTCTGAAGTATTCTTTCCCCATTCCTTGTTGTCAATATACATGGCTTTGCTGGGTAATTCAAGGCTTAATTTCAACAGCGATCTCGCATGCCTTCTGCTCTCATTTCAGCAGTTTCTCCCACGTTCTATCACCCATTAACTTCTTACCAATAACTGCTGAATATTTTGACCCATGTCAGTTCTTTGCCCTGCAGTACATTGTTTATTAGTGCATGGTCTTCTAATGCTAATATGGCCACATTGCATTGGTGTCAATTACCTTTTGCCTTTCATTTCCACTCATACCTCTGCTTTTCCTTTATGGTTGGCGACAGAGCTTTCCATTTGTCAAATCCTGTGAATTTTTAAACTTTTTTTTGTCAGAGGGCTTTCCTCCTCATCCAAGTTGTCTGTTTTGAGTTTTTAAAAATATTTGTCCACTGAGTACTCTGCAGTGAGTACACCGCAGTCTTCATAGGATACGATAGAACTTTATTTATCCCAGGGTGGAGTAGATAAATCAAGTTCTATCGTATCTTATGAAGACTATGAACTGATTATTAATTTTGAACAGATCTCTGAGAAGATAATGTAAAATAACACTACTTGGTGATAATTAAACCACATGGGACTTTAGAACGATGTTGAAACAAATTATAATTTGTTGCCTCTTCTAGATCACGTGGAAGGTGAGCAGAGTCCATGAACTAAGTTTCTTTTAAGGATAATCCAAAATGCCTTATGGTAAATGCAGCTGATTACTGTGTGTCCTCTCTTTGCTCAGTGAGCATGAATGGTTGCAATAAAACACATTTGACCAAGTTTTGTTCTGAATTCAGCGTGCAAAGACCGGAGTGATTTTAGTGTCATAAAAATGAACTGCAGATGCTGGTTTATGCCAAATATGACACAAAATGCTGGAGAAACTCAGCTGAGTTACTCTCGCATTTTGTGTCTACCTGAGGTGATTTTAGTGGACTGTCAAGTGAAGAAAGATTAATCTGTGCTTCCTAAATTATAACTGCGTTCCTAAAACCTATTACTGAAATGATTTACTGTTCTGCATATGATTTGTGTCTTCAGTGATCAGTTACTGTGAAGTTGCAATGAAGGAAAATTAAGGAAGATTGGCCAATATGTGATGAAGCTTATAACAATAACAGATTTTATTAACATGCAAGATCCTGAAAGGGAATGGCAGAATAGATGTTGTGATACTGTTTCTTCCAGGGACTTTGTGCTACATTAACAGAATTTTGAAGTTAGGGTAGTCTCAAGTTGGACATGTAAGACAAAGATTGTACTTTCATAGGAAAGTAAATCTCTGATATTCTCTATCTTTGAGGACAGTGATTGCTTAATCTTGGTTTATACATTCTTGAAATTAAAACATTTTTCAATATTGAGCATATGAGGATTTGGGCAGGAATGTGGCAGGACACCCAGAATCACCATGACTTGATTATCAGAGCAGGCTGTCAATTAGCATTCGTACTGCTAATCTGAAATATCAATGCAAAAAGGCATGGTGTCGAGTCGAACTAGGAAGTTTTGATGCAAAAGACATGCAGTGCTGGAGGTACTCAACAGGTCAGGCAGCATCTCTGGAGAACATGAATAAGTGATGTTTCAAAACCCATCTTGAGACTTGACCCGGAACATCACCTATCCGTGTTCCTGACTGGCTGAGTTACTCCAGCACTTTGTGTCCTTTTGTGTATTAACCAACATCCGAGTACAGCAGATTCTGGAATCTTGAGCAAACAAAAAAGTGCCAGAGGAACACAGCAGGTCAGATGGCATCTGTGGAGGGAAACGGACAGATGACACATCAAGTCGGAACCTTTCTTTAGACTCTGAAAAGGGTCCTGGCACAAAATGTTGTCTATCCATTTCCCTTCACAGATGCTGCCTAACCCACTGAGTTCCACCAGCACTTTTTTGTTTGCTCAAGATTCTAGCATCTGCCATCTCTTGTGTATCCATTTTGGAGTATTGCATTCAGGTTTGGTCTCCGCATTTAAGGATGGATAGGGTTGCTTTGGGGGGCATTGCGGAGAGGTTTTACCTGGATCCCTGGGTTAACCCTGGGTTGCTGAATGATGAGAATTTGAGCAGGTTCGACCACTATTGAAGTTTTGAAGAATGGAAGATAATCTTAATGAGCCATATGATTTTGAGGAGGATTATCAAATACATTCTGAGTGGATGATGTTTAGAACTAGGCATAGATTCTGATGATTGATCGACTCGTGCTTTGTTATTCTGAAGTATTTTATTTGCACTTTCTGACTTTGTTTCCCCATTAAGGCACTTTCCTCTACCTGCTGTTTCTATATAATGTGATTTTGGGCCTTCCTTCTGTCCCTCCCTGTATTTGACGTGACACAATTATAATAGAAATGAGGTATGTATTATTTTATAAATATCTCGCACAAATTTGTGTTCTTGTATCTTTGAGTTTAACATGTTAAAAAGATTAATTACAGTGGGCACATGTTAGCCATTTATGCTGGGGAATTTTTAAAGTGACAATAGTTAAAAGTTGGAGCTCAGCCACTTCGGAGGAAATTCAGAAAGTTTTTTAATGACAACTGATATTTGAAATTTCCTCCCACTAACATTTGTCTGTAATATTTGGTTATTTAAGAATGGATCCTATTTCTGTTGCTTTTCAAGCTATGATAAATAAATATCTTAGCATAATAGTCAGCTTATCAAGTTTCTGAATAGCTTCCTTTTCTTTCCTGTTAGTCATACCTCTTTGGCAATCCAGCATTTTGGTAAGTGGTTGAATTTGATTATGAAATGCTGCAATAACTACACTTGGCTCTATTGTTTGAAAAAAAAAAAAGGGCTCCAAGTGTATTAGTATTGCTGTTTCTTTATCTTGCATAGCTGAGAAATCCATCTTCTCTTTAGAGAGTGTTTATGGGATGCAAAATAATGGAGATGAGAAAAAATGTCAGGATCAGAATTGAACAGAATAGTGGGGGACGGATGATTTTCTCAGTGTTTCAGTGAACTTGACATTTGAATTAAATATTTCGTTCAGAATGTGATAATATTCTCTGAAAAATTAAGATTTAAAATTGGGTTAAAAAATGTCCACATAGCAACATAGAAACATAGAAATTAGGTGCAGGAGTAGGCCATTCGGCCCTTCGAGCCTGCACCGCCATTCAATATGATCATGGCTGATCATCCAACTCAGTATCCCGTACCTGCCTTCTCTCCATACCCTCTGATCCCTTTAGCCACAAGGGCCACATCTAACTCCCTCTTAAATATAGCCAATGAACTGGCCTCAACTACCCTCTGTGGCAGAGAGTTCCAGAGATTCACCACTCTCTGTGTGAAAAAAGTTCTTCTCATCTCGGTTTTAAAGGATTCCCCCCTTAAGCTGTGACCCCTTGTCCTGGACTTCCCCAACATCGGGAGCAATCTTCCTGCATCTAGCCTGTCCAACCCCTTAAGAATTTTGTACGTTTCTATAAGATCCCCTCTCAATCTCCTAAATTCTAGAGAGTATAAACCAAGTCTATCCAGTCTTTCTTCATAAGACAGTCCTGACATCCCAGGAATCAGTCTGGTGAACCTTCTCTGCACTCCCTCTATGGCAATAATGTCCTTCCTCAGATTTGGAGACCAAAACTGTACGCAATACTCCAGGTGTGGTCTCACCAAGACCCTGTACAACTGCAGTAGAACCTCCCTGCTCCTATACTCAAATCCTTTTGCTATGAAAGCTAACATACCATTCGCTTTCTTCACTGCCTGCTGCACCTGCATGCCTACTTTCAATGACTGGTATACCATGACACCCAGGTCTCGCTGCATCTCCCCTTTTCCTAGTCGGCCACCATTGTTGATTAGCGAGTTAATTTATGGGGGCAACACAATATATGGGGACAACCAAGTGGGCACCTTGGTTTGACATTCTTTTGCTTATCATGAGCCTGAATACTTTGCTGAAGCTCCTCGTGGGCAAATCCTTAGTAAGGTTCTTCAGTTGTCTTTATAAAAAAAACTTGCTTTAATTATAAAAAGGCATGAGCATGGGTTTCTTCAGTCTCAGTTAACAATGTGTCACAAAGTGCTGGAGTAACACAGAAGGTCAGGCAACATCTTTGGAGAACATGGATAGGTGATGTTTCGGGTCAAAACCTCAAGTTGCTGATGCACAGGAGCAACTTTGTTAAGATTGATTTTTTGTCATTTTAGCTGGGAGATGTTTCAAATTTATTTTAGTGATTAACATATATACTTGTAACTACCAAAGGGAATTGTTTATTGTCAAGCTCGGTATTGTATTACATATACTACATTTTTGAAACTGAGTTCCACAGTTATTTTTGTCTCCGCCCCTGACATTGACATTAATTGTCCAATTAGTGTTGTAGTAGTTAAAAATAAAGCAGACTGCAAGAACTTGTGAACCATGGCTTTGTTTTTTTTAATTAAAGAAGCATATGCACATGGATAAACACTGCGGTTTGATATGCTGTTATTGGTTCCTGTTCAGGTCATCCTGCCTACCAGTATATTCAACATACACATTCAAATAATCCCTCATTTTGCTGAACTGAGTGTTTGGCTTTAGGATCATTCCAGTCTGTTCACTATCAACGCAAATAGTGTGTTTAAACTACAACTTTAAGTACAACCTCCCCTGAAAACAATTATCCCTCATTGCACTGTTTGAAAGACAGAGGTTGCTCATTTGAGTCAGAGTTGACGTCTTTCTCCAAGCACTGAATTCCCTCAAACGGAAGCCAAAGGAGATCCTTTGAAAATTTTAAATTTAGAAATAGATTCTTCATAAACAAGGGGGTAAAAGATTATCGGGGGGGGGGGAGGGGTTAGGGGGGAGGGCGGAAATGCAGATTTGAGGTTATGTTCTTCCTTTATTGTGCTGACAGTAGAGGAATAATGCACTTTACTAATATCTCTGGGACAAATATGAGACTTTGTTAGGTCCTGCTTGCATAAAATAATGGGCTATTTCAGGTCTCAAATTCCTAGATGAGCTGATTTGACAAAAATATGACAGGCGCTTCACAACATTGATACATGTGAAGTTATGTACCTTAATGGGGAAAAGCCAGAAGGATAGAGTATTAAATAGTGATTGTTAAACAGCTGGATGTCCTACTACATTGAGTAACCAAACATGCAGGTGACTAAAGCCGTTAAGGCAAACGGCATCTTGGCCTTCACCAGAGCTCAATGTATTATATGGGATTGGAGTATTGTGTGCAATTTGGTCACTGTCTTTTGGACAGATAGAGTGCAGAGAAAATGTTCTTGGCAGATTCCCAGAATGTTGGGATTATTGCATAAAGTCAAATCGACAGTCCTTATTCATGAGAGTTTAGAAGAATATGGATTTATTTATTTAAAAACTGACATGTTTTGGCAGGAAGTGTGCGTGGAAGATAAAATGTTAGACTTTTCTACCACAAACCTTTGAATTGCAGAATATATTAAAGATGCAATCAGATTTCTATGCAGGATGCGAAATGTGATATATGGCCAGCGTGGGAATATTGTATTGAGATAGTGAGTTTTGAATGGCAGAACTGCCCTTAATGGCCTAGTTTGGTTTTGTATTTCTAAGATCAATGGCTAGTTGCTTCTGCAAGAACAGTTATGTTTACGTTGTTGGGGCGCAGTACCCAGCTCACCTACATATGTAAATGTTGTACTCTGTAAAGGAACAGTACACTGACCACATTTATAACGTGTGACACAGAAGGTTGCCGGGTGTGAACCTTGTTGCTGGGTACTTGACACATTTGTCGCCTGTGGTTCACTGATAAGTTGAAATACTTGAGAAAGATAGAATTCTGACAGAATTTTAATGGGGATTGCTTAAATCTGAAGTACTTTGATGCCAAGTGGTTGTCTTGTGTTATTGCCTGTAAGCTTGCATTTAAAGGTCCAAATGAGCAGATATTGAGCATGTGTATGATTGAGCTTTGGATAGCTTCCAATAAATCCAGGTGCCTCGTGCTCTCCATATACTTGGGCTTATCTATTACCTCAGTATACAATAGCTTTAGTTTAAAAAGAGCTTTGATTTTAAATTTTGTGTTTGCTTTCAAATCTTTGTGGGCTTGTTCTGCTTATCACTTCTAGTCTTGCCGACTCTGACATCTCCATTTGTTTGGTGCAAGCATCTAGTACATTCATTATCCACATTTCTTTACAAGTGCCAACATGGACTGCATGCAACATAGGCTGTATGGCATGGAATTGCCAAAGTCTTTTAATGTCTAAGAAAATAATAATAATAATAATAATAATGGATGGGATTTATATAGCGCCTTTCTAATACTCAAGGCGCTTTACATCGCATTATTCATTCACTCCTCAGTCACACTCGGTGGTGGTGAGCTACTTCTGTAGCCACAGCTGCCCTGGGGCAGACTGACGGAAGCGTGGCTGCTAATCTGCGCCTACGGCCCCTCCGACCACCACCAATCACTCACACACATTCACACACATTCACACACATTCACACGCAGGCAAAGGTGGGTGAAGTGTCTTGCCCAAGGACACAACGACAGTATGCACTCCAAGCGGGATTCGAATCGGCTACTTTCCGGTTGCCAGCCGAACACTTAGCCCATTGCGCCATCTGTCGTGCCGGTTGGAGCTTCGACTCCGCGGTGCTTCCAATCCAGCCAAAATGAGACCAAACCATACCGAAAGCAACCTAATTTTGGAAATACGACCAAATTATTTTCAGCATCTCATGGCTGATTACTGAATATTCTGCAAAATATAATCTGGGCTTTTCTTACATTTTGGTACTATTGTATGAGAATAATGCTGAAGCAGCAGTTCAGCGATAAAAGTTGAATTATCAGCTAATCACCAACATTTCACTACCACTCAGTTTTGGTTCTGTTGTACAGCATGATTCAGTTTCAGGTTTTTATTTATTTTTATTTTTTTTAAATGTATTTATATAGCACTTTTCAGTCGATTTCAATCAAAAGCCAAAGTGCTTTACAGGGAAGACTATCCATACAAATAATAAAAAGAGGTAGAAAAAAATGACACAACACACTATAAGAAATTCAACACGAACATCCCCCCACAGTAGAATCTACACTCTCCACTGTGAGGGAAGGCACCAAAATGTCCAGTCCTCCTCCTCCTCCTAGTCCACTCGAGGTCGGGGCCAGTTTGAGGCCACTGCAGCCAGTCGCCACAACGGCAGCCCGATGATTATAGGCCACACCCGCATCGGGTGGAAAAATCCTCAGCAGCTTAGAAATGTCTGGAGCGGCCGCTCCTTCCCCGGAGACTGCGACGCCCGTGGACTTTAGGCCGTGCCGGTTGGAGCTTCGACTCCGCGGTGCTTCCAATCCAGCGCCGCCCGCCCGCGGCGGGATGCCCTCAAACCGCAGACCGCGGCTGCTCGATGTTGGCGGTCGGCGGCCACAGCACTCCGGAGCGGTGACCCGGCAAGGCATCGCCCGCTCCTTGTTGGTGTCCCAGCGCTGTGCTGCCGAAGCTGTGGTCCCCCGGCAGGAAACGCCGCTCCAGCCTGATGAAAGGCCGCATGGGGAGATCGGAGATGCGATTTGGAGGAAAACCGCATCTCCAACCAAGGTAGGACTGGGGTTAAAACAGTCCCCCCCCCCCCCCCACATAGAAAGAATAGACTCCAAAATGTTTTAAACAATAAAAAAGTTAGAGGACGGACTGCAGGCAGGCGGCCATACAAACGGCGCCCACTCCTGCACATCCGCCATCTTGAAGATCAGTGTATTAAATACCTCAGGATGTGATGTAATGCAAGCCAAAGGTTTATATGCTTGTTCCCTCTGCAGCTTGTTGACAAATTACTCATTTCCACTGACACATCCTAGGATTGCAGACAATTACCAAAGTCCACATCTGTTTGTTATCAAATATGAGTAATGATCATGCAGAATATATTGCTTTGTCTTGTAACCGCAATAAGATTCTTCAATACCATTAGAAAATGGTAAGTTACCATTGTGTTCATAGTTGAATGCTTTCTCTACTTCCTTGTTGGATAGCTGTTGCAAGTCCACATCGTACAAAATTGTAGGGCAGTCTGTACGCTGATAGCAAAGGAAGTGCTCTTGAATGTGGATCAACGAAGAAATCCAGATGGATTTAGAACTGACAAATACATGATATATTCCTTTGTCTCATTTTCAATTCTGATGAAGGTATTTCATTCTGAAGCATTGATTTTCTTCCCCAATCACTGAGCACTTCTCGAATTTTGTGTTTTTGTTTTAAATTTTAATGCCTGCAGTTTTGATTTTCAAATACTTTCAAGCTGATTGAAAGTTTATCTTGTACTCTGTTCATTTAAGCTGTTTAATGCTGTTCCAGAGTTATTGCTTTTGTAGTGTGATTTCACTGACAAAGATAATACAATACAGCTATATAACATACCATTTCCAGAAGTTCTCTGTCATTTTAAATAACATGCTGCTACTCAACGTCTCATTATCTAACTAACTGCAGATGCTGGTTTAAACCGAAGATAGACACAAAATGCTTGGGTAACTCAGCGGGAAAGGCAGCATCTCTGGCCTGTAATAAACTCACTTGAACTTGAGAGAAAGAATGGGTGACGTTTCGAGTCGAGATCCTTCTTCAGACTGTCTTACTGGGGAACTGGTAATGCCATTGTGATACACGGTTTAGAATTGGTGTAAAGCTGCTGGTTAAAACTGCATGGACAGTCATTGCCAAAGCCTGTGTGCAATCAGTACGGTGCACTAATTTGTCCATGCAAAAATTGGGAACCTTGCAAGGTGAACTTGCACATTTCCTTTAATGAAAAATAGTCAATGGAATGGAAAGAATATGACCGAATATATGTTCTCTCTACTAATTTCAGGTAACATCAGTTTGGGGATGAACTTTGTGAAATAAAGATGAATCAGCAAGGTCACATGGCATCTTATGGACAGCCCCAGCCTGGCTACCAAGGGTACCACCAGCAGCAGTTGGATTATGACAACCAGCACATGACCGGTGTCCCACCCCCTCAATATGGACCATACAACGGACCCGTCCAAGGCTACCAACAAACCGCTGTGCCGCAAGGTATGTCATCAAATAGCACAAAACGTAATTGATGCAATGTTGAGCAGATGCAAAACCTTTCTTTATGTAATTTTATATTGAACATTTTCGTTGGATTTCTAAGATGTTGATATTCACTGCTTTCAAATATGAAGTGCGGTCATGAATACATTCTTTTGAAGATTTATTTGTTCCATCTGCATTCTTGATCCACAGTGAGTATTTGAGCATCAGGCAGATTGAAGACATTCTGGAAAAACGTATATTTTATCAAGTTGTGCAACTTTGCCGAAATATGTTTCAGTTTTTGCAGGCTTAAACCAGCATTTTACTTAAATTTGTTTAAAGAATCTATGTGGGCCATGTTTCAGGTTGTTGAAAGAACTCATTTGAAGTTTGGCTTACTGCCGTCAAGATAAGATGCAAACTGAGTATGAAATACTGAATTTTGAAATTCAACTTAAAGATAATGTGCCAAACTGACAAAAAGGAGTTCCTGGAAAGGAATCGGGTGCTATTTGCAGAAACCATATTAAACTGCAGACAAATGCATTTTTACTAATTTAAATGCATCTCTAAAATTATCCATTCTGGCAGGCATTCTACACTCCTCACCCCTTGGGTTTGGCAAATTGATGTAAAATATACCCATGTTCAAGAGTGATGGGGGGCAAATTAGCACAGGTTGATTTTTATCAGTTCGCTTATGCTTATCGAATAAAATTTGTTTCTGAAACACTGAGTCGTGTTGCTTTTCACTTTTCCTTGTTCGACATTTATCCACGATTCCTCGGTTGTCAAATGTTCTCACTTAATTTCTTTGGGAGTGTTTTAAATTGTACCTAAATATCTCCAGCAGCTGTTCTTTGTATCTTCAATATCGGAAATAAAATGGGTTACGCTATGTAGATTTTCTTTTCTAGCCAAAGTGTAATCTCTATCTAATCACATGGTTTTTGCTAGTGCAGTTTCATGTACAAGTAAAAAATAATTTAGCTTAATATTGAATAGAAGACTAAGAGGGGAGAGCTCTTAATGGTGCTTTATATTACTTTATCTGTGGTCTGGCGGAAAGCAATCCGTTTGTTAATGATTCATTAAGGTAGATTTTGAAAGGATTGCTTCTGAAGAAATGTGATTTTTAAGCAGTGAACAGTCTAATTATGAAATAACATCCGTAATTATGGAAAGATTGCAGTGGTGCACTTCTCTATCTCAAATTGCCAACACTATTTACTTTGTAGGCACCGTTAATACCACAACTGTGCATGCAGAGCATTTTATTATTCTGTTGCTTTCACCCTTCCGTTCTTGAGGAGGAATTGTGAGAATCTAAGGCTATTAAATTCATATTTGTTTATTAGCTTTGGACATGTGGGTGTCTTCTGGTTGTACTTTCCTCCACATTGGTTTGGTAGGATAATGTTGGGTCACTAGGCTGGAATCCAAAGTCCCGGACGATGTTGATATGGAATCGTAGATGGTGGAATCTTGATCAAACCCCAATGTGCCGGAGGAACTCAGCTGGTCAGGCAGCATCTGTGGGGGGGAATGGACAGGTGATATTTTGGGTCGGGAACCTTCAATTAATTAAATATTGGTAATTGTATAAATCTGCAATTAAAGAAGACCTGCTGTCAGTAATAGTTGTCACGAATTTACAGAATGTTGCTTAAAAACCCTTCTAATATCCTTCAACTTGGAAATGTCATCTTCATTATTTAGTTTAGAGATACAGCGTGGAAACAGGACCTTCGGCCCACTGAGTCCACACCGACCAGCGATCCCCGTAAATTAACACTTTCCTACACACACTAGGGACAATTTACACTTATACCAAGCCAATTAACCTGCAAACCTGTACGTCATTGGAGTGTGAGAGGAAACCGAAGATCTCGGAGAAAACACACGGGGAGAAAGGACAAACTCCGTACAGACAGCACCCACAGTCGGGATCGAACCAGTGTCTCCGGCGCAGCAAGCACTATAAAGATGCCTGTCCCACTTACAACGACTTGCTGGCACCTGTCATAGTCTCAGCAGGTGGCCGAAATTTTTCAACGTGTTGAAAATCAAGCGGCGACCAGAAAAAGGTACGACTCTTTGGGCGACTACTCACGTGGCGTCACCCCGTGACATTAAGGCAGCAACTCTACCGCTGCGCCACCGTGCCGCCATTTAGTCTGCAGATCATTAGTCTTCCCTTTAGTCTGCAGGTCATTACAGAATTTCACTTAACATATCCCTATGAAAACTACTTGATTTAGGAAGAATTGAAGATGAGCAGTAATTTCTCGTTTTGCCCAATCCCATAACTATTTAGTACCTGTAACCAATTTCTACCTTACAGAGCAAGATTGTGTTTTAAATGGTTTTGCATCTTCAATTCGCTCTTCATAAATCTTTGTATTGGTAGCAAAATCCCATTTTGTAGAAATTTATGAATTAAAATTGAGCCCTGATAGATTATTTTTAGTTAGTCATTTTATTAATTGCTACATTTTTAATTAAGTTCAATGAAGATTTGATGTTTTGCCTTCTAATGCAAGAACTGAAGAATGTTTTTATTTCTGTAATGCCATTACATTTTCATCCTGCTTTATCACATGAAGCAACTTTCCATCAACTCTTTGTTGAGAGCATTTCAATGGGCTATAGTTGTGGAATTTTTTAACTGAGTTTAATTTTCCATACTTGTGACAACACATGGCAACTTGTATGTTGCCCATAAGTCAGCATTTGCACTTGCCTTCTGGGCTGGTCTTGCAATGTCAGATCCTCTCCACTACACAGTGATTTTTGCCGTGTTCAAGCCAGAAAAGTAATCTTGCCGATAAGAACACATTTACTCACAACTCTCCAAGGGAAACATTAACTTATGGCGAAATCACACCTTCAGCCTTGATGTCTGTTGCAGCAGTCGGGGTTCTGCATTTCCTATAATGAATAAAATAGAAGATTATATCTTGAAGAATGAAAAGATTATTTGGCAAACGCACTTTAACAATTATGTCCTCGTGCAAAGCAAGTTTAAAAATATGTCGTTTTTCTTTTCCTACCCTTGGGTTTAGAGTTTCCATGAAAATGAATTGGTTGCAAGACCTGATTCAAAAGTTTAAAACAGCTGTTATACCATGTATTGAGATATAGTATTTGTTTTGTGTGTTATCCAGGCCAATCATTCCATAAGTCGTGCGATCTCTGGTGCAAAAACGAAATGAAACAGAGTGCAGAATATAGGGTGACAGCAACAGAAAAATGCAGATTAAATTAAAGTGCAAGGGTGTAATGATGTAGATTGGGAGAAGAAACTAGTTTTGCCTAGTAGACTGGGCGGTATCCACAACTGCAATTTCTTGCGGTTTTGGGTACAGCAGCTGCCATACCCAGCTATAATGCCGACAGAAATTATGTTTTAAGATGCAAAAGGTGCATTGGAAGTGACCATTTTTAATTTTAAGTCTGTTGGGTTAGAATTTTTAATTAAGTTCAAGTTAGAATTTCTACATAATGTTCATCTTTCATTTTTTAATAAGAGCACAATTTGGGAAGTGCTTGTTTTAAAGTGCTTTTGTTGTGTGTAGTTCTCCCGACAACAGCTTTCAGTCCAACAAGCACTTTCGGGGATGCACCAGTATCTTGTGGTGGTATTTCACGTGACCAATGATTCAGGCCATCTTCATGTCCCCTGTTTTCTGTCGAGAAATTCCGTTATTTTTCTAGTTTATTGAGGCAAAGACAAACAGCTCTGGATAAATTGACCCAAATTGTAACTAATTTTAAGCTTTTTTGTTTTAAATGATAGGCATACCAAAATTGTCAATTCTTCACAAATACCTGGTTTAGTTGAATCTGGAACCAAGCCATACTTGTTCAAAAATTAAATTCTAGGGTTTCCAGTGTTCATCAGTTTACGCAGTTTCTATTTTTTCTAATTTGAAAGGAATGTTAAACCTCTTGATTTTTGAAATAATGTAATCTCAGAACTAAATAGATGCATTTATTGTTCTTTGTATAATTTTAAATTCTGTCATTGTTTCTTGTAGGACCTTTGAGGCCAGTACCAGGATCAGCTCAACCCCCAACCTCAATTCCTCCCTCAACAACTGCACAGCAGCCAGTATATAATCAGTATGGGCAGGGAGATGTACACAACGGCCCTGCAGTACCCGAGCAGATGCAAAGGTTTGTTGAGGTTTATAACTCGTAGGCCGATATATTAGAGGATAGACTGAAATACATTGAGACAAGAGTTAGGATCTTTCTTCAGCTTTGCCAAACATCAATTTACAAAATATGAACAGACGGTAACATGATTTTATGAAATGCAAAACTGAAAGTTGTTGCACAAATGGGTGCTTTGGAAACTTTATTATACAGAGTAAAAATATAACCATGTTTTTTATGGAAAATATGCAGCATTATGTTGGACCAAGGATGTAACGTTCTTCTTCTTGTAATGTGCATAGATTTGTGTGTGTAACACATCTCATCATCCAGCTCATGCCAAACAACGAGCATTCAGCACACTTTTAGTTTAGTTTAGAGATACAACACGGAAACAGGCCCTTCGGCCCACCAATTCTGCACTGACCATGATCCCCGCACATTAACACTATCCTACATATGCTAGGGACAATTTTACACTTGTACCAAGCCAATTTAACCTAATTACCTGTGTCGTTGGAGTGTGGGGGGGAAACCGAAGATCTCGAAGTAAATCCACACGGTCACGGGGAGAACTCTGTACAGATGGCACCAGTAGTCGGGATCGAACCAGGGTCTCTGGCGCTGCCAACGCTGTAAGGCAGTAACTCGACCGCTGTGCCACCGTGTCATCACTTTCTTATCATGAAGATCCACTTCAGAAGCATTTCAAATAAAAGCAGCTGCTGATGGCTAGTTTTTAACGCTTTATTTATAAAAATGGCTTGTTCAAAAATGGCCAACATTGGAATGCACTTCAGATGCTGCATGCTTTGGTACTCAAATCAGCGTATGACAGGCTGCTGCAGCGTATCTGAACTTGATGCTTTTGTGGTCATTAGTTGCCATGACTTCTATTTACAGTGAAGCGGTTTTTTTTAAATGACAAAAATATGTCAATCTTAATGTAACCACTATGTGATAAGATTAGCTGCCTGGGAAGACTAGAGAGATATGCCAAAAAAGAGGTGGGAAACAATTGAGCAGCTCATTTAAAGTCTGCATATTTGTCATGAAGTTTGCATCTGAGTACTCAGCACTTCAAATGTATCTTCCATGAGCAACTTGGTCACAAGGTTAGCTACCAACTTCATCTCCCTTGAAATAATAAATACCATGTCCTGTTCATAGTAATGAAAGTCACATATCCTGGTTTACTGATTGTTAAAACTGAGTTTGAATGCCTGCTAATGTTTCTGCCATTCAAATGATCTCAAAATTGAAATGTGAAAAATTATACTGTTAATAACTTTTAAAGATGAAAATGCTAAGAACCACTGAGATACATACCGTTAATTTAATAAATGTTAATTACTTACAACTCATCCTCTGGCTCCCAACTCAGTGGTTCCTCGCTGAAATGAATTAAAGGCCTGTCTCACGAGTTTGCGGTCATTGGTGGTGAAACAGGAAGTATCTACCGCTCGTGGACCGCCAGAGACTGCGGGTTCGGTCAAACGCACACTGCCGGGGCCGTGCGGCGTTGGTCCCAACACCGCACGGTGCTCACAAAAAACCAACAATGTCGAAATATCTTTTCCTACCGCACAGCCGCCGCCAGTGAGGCACGAGTGCGGCACGGGCGCCGTGAGTCCAACTTTCACTGCCACAGCCGCCACCAGTGAGGCACGTGTGCGGCAAGGGCAACGCCACAGTCGCCGCCAGTGAGGCACGTGTGCGGCACGGGCACCGCCACAGCCGCCGCCACAGTGCCGCGATCACCACTACCACAGCCCCGCGATCCGAAATGATGTCATCGCGTAGCGCGTCGCGTTGCGCGATGACATCATCGCGTAACGCGTTGCGTTGCGTGATGTCGTCATCACCCGACGCCGCAAGCTTGTGGAACCGGCCGTGCGGAGATCACTCGGCCCCCGCGCAGCATCCGTGCGGCGCTCTCGCGGTTGCCATGCGGGCTCCTCTTCCGGCGACGCCGCGCTTCACCGCCAATGACCGCAAACCCGTGGGACAGAGCCTTTAAGTTTCTTATTCTGCAGCACATCTAAGCTGATGCAGGTTGACCAGACAGAATCTTCTGCTGTGCAGCTTGAAAACACTGAGATTGATACTCCATGGTTGTATCATGAGTTGCAATGACAACAGGGAGGACATGTCAGGAAATTTGGGACTTTAGTTGACACCAGGTTACATTCAAGCCCTAAATTTTCTGACATTTGTACGAGGACATTTGGACAAGGTGTCTGCTGGAATTTCTCAGTAAACATTTAAAGTATTTAGAATAGTAACATTGAATTAAAAACTTTGAAATTAACCTGGCTATTCTTGAAATGACTTAACAGTTAGATCCCTTTCTATCAGTTTTGCTCTATGAATGAATAAATAGGTAGTTCCTGCAATGTGCCATGATTTTAGTGGACAATTTATGTGGTGTAATTTGCTGGGCAATTGCACCTGTTTCATGCACTGCTGAAGTCCATGAGGAGGCCAGCATTGGAACACAGTTGAGAAATGGTTTGCAAACATACAGTATGTTTGAAGCTTTGAGTGGGAATGCTGAATGTTGGCATTTATGCACTCAACCCAGACACTTTGCAGGAAGGAGGTAAATTTGCCTGCCTTCAGAGTAACTGTTACAGTTCAAACTGCGTTTTATCCCAGTTCATACTCTGGCTCTGCAGTTAAAAACATTACAAATTAACTGTTGAAATCTTTTTGTAGGGTTCCACTGTCTCAGCAATACATGCCTGGTAATACACTTCATTCTGGTAGTCAACCGATGCCATATCAACAGTATGCGCCCTCGCTCAGTCATGCTCAACAGTTACCAAACCAGATGGCCCACATGCAGATCACTGGAGTTTCCAGCAACAGTGCATCGCCTGTCAGCCAAGGTTACGGTAGGTAAAGTTAAAATGATCTTATACAGTTGAAGTTGTGAAATAGTCGTGTGCATCATAGGACCATCATTTGCCATTCTGAGAACAGCATTCCTAATATTTTTAAGAACATCATAGAATTATTTGGGCAGTGGAGGTTGGAATTGAACCCAGGTCATTCTGCTAGCTGGGCACCACCAAATTATTTTTATTATAGCCTGTCAAGACAGAGTGAAGAATGTTTTATTGTCATGTGCACTGGGAGAGCATTGATGAAATCCTTACTTGCTGCAACTTTACAGGTTTATTAATGTAAGAACATAACAAATAAATGTACAGTATCAAAATGCAATCATTTACTTGATGATACTGGATAACCAAGATCATAATAGTGTAACAGATGTATTGTAGAACAAAAACAAAGTCCATAGTAGATCATTGCTGAGGTAGGGTTGTGCAGTATGGATCAAAAGCCTGATGGGAAGAAGCTGTTCTTGAACATGGGTGTTATGGTTCTCAGGCTTCAGAACCACCTTCCCAATAGTAGCAGTGAGATGAGTGTGTGACCAGAGTGGTGTAATGCTGGTCAGTGACCAAGAAGAAATTTGTGTCACTGTTGCAACCACAGGCCCTGGAGAACACGAGCCGTCTGGGATGATATTTACGTAATTACATGAATTAATCCTTTGAAAAGTACTTGTGCCATTTGGTGAGGGTGTTGCTTTAGTTCATTTGGCTTTTATTTACATGTAAATTCATGGAATATTTTATGTGCATAAAATTCACCATCTATCGCCTTAGAAAATAAGTGGAATTGTAAGTAAGTGTAACTATTTGATAGTGTAAATTTATGTAATGTCTTTGTGCTAATGTATCCAAAGTTACACTGGAGTGTTTTGTTGGGGTATATGTATAAAAACCTTAATGAAAGATTTAGACTGAAATGCGTGCATTTGAAAAAAGGGACAAGGTTTGAAGAAAGAAATTTGAGAGCTTAATTTCAGTAATATGAATAATGAAAAGCTCAGAACTGAAGGACCATTAGCATTTTGGATGTGACGGGACAAGAGAAGATGGCAAAGAAGACGATATAAACCATGGAGGAACTTGAAAGCAAAGATATTGGACAGCAATCTGGTGATTTGAGAGGCTACAGGAGTTGAAAGGAGCTGGTGAGATGGAGCTGGGTGTAGGTCATTACCATCAATGTAGAACTTGCAGTTTTTGCATATGTTATTGAAGTGCATCATTTTGATGGTAATCAATTCTGTCCCTTTAGGAATTGATGGGCGGTGCTTTGTCCCTCTCAATTAATGGAGTTCTTTACAATTCTGACTAAATTTCTAAATTGTCACCACTTTCAGGAAGTAATCCCACTTTTAATTGATATACTAGACAATTTGTGCTGTACTTTTCTCCCTTTTAAATCACAAATGTTCATATCACAAGCATTTGGTGCCTGGTTAATAATGAAGGCAAGGTGCAAATGCCTGAAATGGTTATGACATTTATGTAATTCTTTCTGCCTCATTTGTGAACTATATCAACTCGCTGGCTGTTTTTACTTTTGTTTCTGTAGGAATCTTTATGACTGTAAATATATTCTGTTTTCAGGCCCGCCTGCTTCTCGTCCTCCAACTGCAACTAGTTTGCCGCCTGTGGGTCCAGCAGCGTATTCTGCAGTGCCTCAGAATATTCCCTCAAGCACACCGCAAGATAATAGCCTTCCTCAGCATCCTTTTCCTGGGCAACCCTCCCCAGTGTCAACCTTCTCGTCTCCTCCCACATCTATAGGTCTTACGGGTGTGAATCAACCTCCTTCAATTGGAATGCAAAGACCTCCTACGATGCACGGACAACCTCTGCCAGGACAGCCGCCATCAGGACCTTATCCACCACAGCCGAATCACAGATCTTTGGGTCCCCAGCCTGGTATGCCAGGGGCAATCCCTGGTGCTCCAAATCAGGGCTTTCAAATGCATCCAGCACCCAATCAGGGATTTGTACCACAACAGAACGGTAAGCTTTTATACAATACATGGAACAACGTTTTCTCTGATCGATATCTTTGCTACTGCTAGCATTGTGTTGAACAGAATGATTTTCAAAACTGTACTGCCCAGGAATGAAAATATTTCTGTCCCCACCCACATGAGCCCCACTTTCAAATATGAGTTCTAAGTAAAGGCAGGAAGGGAAGTTGAGCAATTGAATATTTTTTTCCAAGCAATATTTTGAACCTGCTGCCTAAAAGGGGCGTGGGACCAATCCAGTCATACATTATAATGAGGAATTGGATAGATACATTACACAATTCTGGGGGAGATGCTCTGAAGTGGGACTCAAAGGATGATTTTTTTTGAAAAACTGATGCTGTCTAGGTGTTACAGATGTCTTTTTAATTAGATATGCATTCTGCTTAGCCTATTTTATAAGGATGACTATCCAATTTGTCCGTGAATTTGCGCAAAAGCAAATTGTAGTAAGAATGGATAGTGGTGTTCTGTAATGACGTGGTGTTGGGATATGCAAGTCTTCCACTTACCTTGATGTGATGTTCTAGGTTCTTTTGGGCAAATGAGGGCACCCCAACCAAATTATGCCGCACCTTCCACTGGAGCACCAAATTACAGCAGTCAACCTCCACCTCAGCAGAAACGATTGGACCCAGACAGCATTCCAAGCCCTGTAAGCACACTGATTTTTTTGTTATTCACCCTGTTGTGTTCTAATGTTTGTAGAACTGCTCGGTAAATTTTCTCACTTTCTGCTCTCAATTGGTTGAAAAGGATTCACTTGCATGTGTGTGTTGGAGATTTAAATGTAAATCACCCCCCCCCCCCCAAACCTATTTCAATGTGTTTGAACCCATGTTCACAAGTCGGTATTTTTTTTATAGCCTCAATATTTCACATGTACGTAACCAGCTTGTGTCACAGCACAAGCTGTGTCTAGTAATAGCAATTCCTGCACTAGCAAATTGTGTTACTTGATGGATCCAATTTTCTTCAGAATAGTTTGGAATTCTGGTGGTCTTGCGCTTGTGGGACAAACTAGTTCATTCCTGACCTGGTATCAACATCTTTGTTTCCAATTTACTTTCCACCTAGTTAAGATTCAGTTTGCTGTTGCAACTGATGAACCTAGTGTTTGTATCCCTCATCTTGTCATGTTTTTTTTTAAATGTATATAAGTTTGCTGATTTCTACGGATAGCACGAGATGTAGAAAGAGTGAGGTGTAGAAAGAGTGAGGCTGTTAGACAAGGCAGCAGGATTGGACCTGAAATGCCAAGATGGGTATTGAGGCAAGGTAATAAACAACCATGCTATAAGGTGCTTTAAACTTGTAATCCATTGTGGCACCATTACAGGGCTGATTTATTTCTGATATATCAGGTAATGTTTAATTACCAATGTAGACTACATCTGTTAGTTGAATACCTAGCATCCATGTATTATACATGTTATACTAGTATTATACATGTTATTTTAACGTACTCAAAAATACTTGTAACAGTTGCGCTGTTGCTGACCACATGAATTTAGATACCCAAATCAGGCTGTTTCAATATGTCTGAAAACGATCTAAGATGTATAAATAATATATCCAGGGTAAAAAGTGCAGCATTCCGAATCACTGCAGATGTTAAAAATCTAATACCAAAAGTGCTAGAAATACTTGCCAATAAGCCAATATTGAATATTTTGGCACCTGTAACTATAAGGCTCCTGAAGACCAAAAGTTCACTTTTCAAGCTGAGCTTTTAAGTAGTTTAGGTGGACATGAAGCATGTGAGTTAATTGGTGATAATGCTTAGAAGAGTCTTTGGAAAGAGTAGTAGAACTCTGAATTTGATAATTATTTTTGAAACTAATGCAATAATGGGGAGATTGTTGGTTCTTTGTGAATAGGTGAGTTTGAATGATGTTATTTCTGTTTGTGCAGTTGTTCTCAAGACTTTGGATTGAGTGTTTGCAGAATTTATGAAATCAGATGATTCAAAGACCTTGAATCTTTTAGGGAGTGTTTAAATGATACTGCTCTTAATAATTTTTCTCAGCTTTCTACTTTAAACAAATATTTTCAGATCAGTAAATGCATAGATTAGTGCTGAATTTTTATAATTGAAAAGGAAATGGTTGAAAAGAGAATTCTGCCAGTATCCCAACACTTTTGCATGGGTTGCCATAGATATACATCGATCTCAGGGAAAAGAGGTACTATTTTACTTTAAGCAGTTGCAGTGATTTTCTTTGTGTTTTGCACCATTTGGAGTTAATTCTGGTGAGGATATTTTAATTATGGAAATTTCCCAACCCAGGAGATGAATGCGGTTGCTATGTTGCAAACATCCTTTCACAACTAACCATTTAATCATACATGGTCAGTCTAATGTATTTGGCTTTCTCAACTCATTTTTGTGTCTGGGAAACTGGCATGAATGAAAGAAACATTAAAACCACACCATATAAGTTTCAATCGTTTTTTTTAAATTGCACTTAATTTTAGCAGATTTTCTGAATTAATATTGAAAAGCACATAATTGAAGAGCTAACACGCTTATAGATGGAATTATTTTCCCAGAATATTTTCTGGAAATGTTGATTTTCTTTTAAGGCAGTTAAGAGGTCTTGCATTTGGTATTGATGTGTTCAGATAGCTGTCTAACTGATTAGCACTACTTGCATGTGCAATGATGTATATCAAAGGACTTGCTGATATGGCACCAATTGTGTAGGAAGGTAGAAGTAACAATTGTTACTCTTGTTTCTCTCCTGTTTTGCTGCTCATTTGTGCCCTTTTAAGCAACTTAATGAACTGCCAACTCAAAAGAAAACAAGACATAGAATAGATCCAGATGCAATTCCTAGTCCAGTAAGTCTGCTTGTATGTACGTGCTGTTACCTTCTGCATTACTGCCCTGCTTAAACTCCAAAAGGCTCATTGATCTGCAATTGTGAGCTACATGCTGTAAGGTCATAATGTTGTTGCACTTTGTATGTGCTATTTTGCAATTCCACATTTTATTTAAAAGGTAAATGACAGCTAAAGTGTATGCCCAAGAAAATATTTATACTGCAAATCTTTCCAATAGATTACTAAAACATTTATCATATGACTTGTGGAGAATTTAGTGTTTGAACACATTAATGTTGTGATCTTACAGTCATGTTTTAATAGGTTAGCATTAGATACATATTTATATTTAATTACAGGATCTAAACTTGCATACATGGTGAGCATTTTTGGTCTGGATTTTAAATTCCAGCACTAACTAGCTTTATTAGCTAGATACTGTTTTTATTTTTTCCCCCATTACTCTTTATCAATATAATTTCTCTACATTTTTCATTATTTTTAAACTTGTGCAAGAGATGGAAACCCTCTTGTCTCTTTTTTGGGATATTTTTAATTGCAGAATCCTTGGTGTATTAATTAGTAGTAACAATAAGTTTGGAGAAGTTTTAGAATTGACATTATATGTCATTCCAAAATCAAGCTAACTGAGAAAGCTAGCTGCGACTTTAATTATTGGTACTTTGGCTCTGTTATGACTCTTTAGAATTAATTTTAGTGGCCACATTAAATCAATGTACTTATTTTGAATTTTTTCAGTGAAAAGCAGGTGCTGAATGAGTTTTTCTCCTATTGGAGGCCCTTCAGTGATCCAGTCTGAGATACCTTTGACTGGCAAATCTTTGGTGTAATGCAAGTCTAGATTCGATGTGTAAAAGATTTTCTACTTTCCCTGTCCTTTCCAAGCATTGCCAATTTTTCCAATTCATCTGTGTTGCACACTTTAGATATGCACTTTAGTGCTTTAGTGCTTTTGTGTTGTTCCACAGGCATCAAACACCTATTTGGTACACTGTCCAAATGGTTAATTGAGACAATAGACACTGTGAGCAGGGTGGAGAGGCTACCACAGTTGAACGCTCAATCGTGTACACCTTTGCATTTGAACAGTTATCACTGAACATTGATTGGGAATTTGGGCTGATTTCTTTACTCTTGGCATGTTAGGAGTGCTAAAGGCAATTATGATCCAATGTTCGCTAACTCAGCATCCAGGCCATTTATGGCTCAGGCAGCACACGCATTCACAAGACTGTTAGCAAAGGTTTAAGTGGTTAGTCAATGTTACATAGTGGAATTGGCTGCTCATCCTTTTATACCAGCTTATAGTGCATCTATTCATCTCTACAAATGATAATGGATAGCTTGAACTTTAATAAATGATTAAAATATTGTATTGTGTGCTGTAACAGATCCAAGTAATTGAGGATGATAAGTCGAATCGAGGATCTGAACCATTTTCGACAGGTGTAAGAGGACAAGTTCCACCACTCGTGACTACTGACTTTGTGGTAAAGGATCAAGGTAGATTTAATTTGCTCAGCTTGATATGTTCATCAAAACTCCTTCAAAACGCTTTCATGCAAGAGGGGAAAGATTTAATAGGAACCGAAGGAGCAATTTTTTCCACACATGATATATGAATAAAGCTGCCAAATGAAGTATTTGAGGCTAGGAAAGGCCATAGATATGGACCAGGCATGGGCAAATGGGACTCGCTTAGATTGGGCATCTTGGTTGGCATAGATGAGTTGGGCCGACAGGCCTTTATAACCTGATTCTATGGCTGCCCCAAGATTTACCCACATCTGTCAATATGTCTCGGTTGTAAAAATATTTTCACATTGATGTGATAGAGACTTCTGAAAAACTAAAATGAATGGGATCAATGCTTCAAGAATTGCATGTTTCAATTTACAGTTCAAGGGCTTAACGCCAGCAAAGTAACTAGCAAAACTGCCACCTCAATTCCAGCATCCTGGATTTTCCACATACAGGGCCTGAGCAATTTTTTTACGTTGGCATGGCAGAGCATACATTGAACATACACAGCTGATTGTACCGATCTCTTAATCAATTGCAGCATCTTGTTTCCTGTTGCCTAACCCAAACTTTTATTATGCTTAGTAAATTAGAAACTCTTATTTCACATTTGTTCTTATTTGTAGTCGTCATATGCTTTTAACTAAATGGTCTTTCATTTAAATTGATTAATCTAGCAAAAGACTGACTAAGTGTTATAAATGATTTACTTGTGTTTTTAGGGGTGTTTGACATTATTAAATATACTTGTGAGGTGTGTACTTGTATTTAAATGTGTGTGTTGTTATTTTGTCCACAGTTGTGATTACTTGCCAATCTTTTTTCTCTTTTCAAACGAACCTACGAATGTTTTAGATCACTGATGTTTCCTTGCAGTATATGATGTATATTACATACAAATGAAGCACTCAAAAATACTGTAAATTAAGTTTTTTTTGTTTTGGTTAAATCAATGAAAAAGAGCACACCAAATGAAGGTTTACTAATGAAACGGCTCCTTAATAGTGCATTTATAAAGTAAAACTTTGATTGCATCGGAGCATAAAACGTATTTTGTTGTCTTGCAGGGAATGCAAGTCCTCGTTTTATTCGATGTGCAACTTACAATATACCTTGCACTTCAGACATGGCAAAACAATGTCAGGTTCCCCTCACTACAGTCATAAAACCACTTGCCACGCTGCCAGCTGATGAGGTAATCTGCACTACAAACTACCAAATGCCTGGAATGTTCAAACTATATTCCTTTTAAACGGAGGTGCTACTTTTTATTCTGTTTGCAATCATGTGTATATTATACTAAAGCATCTTTAACTCTGAGATGGAGGTAACTGAAGTATTGAAAAGCATGTGTGTTAGCATTAGCCTTGATTGGATGAACCCTCTAAATAGGAATTAGACCCATTATGAGTAGCTGACGAGTCACTTTTTGCATGTGGTTACTTTAAGTAAAAGCAAGGAGGAGAGAATCAGTTGTGGCAAATAGCTCAACTTGAGCAAATAGCTCAAAATAGCTCAAGAGGCTCCACCTGGAATGGACTTCTGACAGGGTAAGATTCTGGGATTGAAGCAACTGTTGAACATTCTCATGGCGTCTCTCTGAGCTCGAGTGAGCTCAAGCCTCTGGTTGGAGAGCAACCATTGTATGATTCTGTGCAGATAAATACTGGCTTCATGGCAGACTTTCTGGGAGGTACCTTACTGGCATTACCCTGCAGTCGATGCTATGAACAAGGTAAAAGAGAAAGTAAACTAGAAAATCAAATGGATCCAAACTTTATGTGGAGCCCATTGTCTCGTAATTTAAATAGTCTGATTTGCAGGTTGTCAGTGATTGATGAGTTAATTTGTTTCATGACAGTGTTGCTATGGTTGTCCTGGGACTGATGGGACAAGAAATGCAGGCAAATTCACTTGCTCTCTATTTCATTTAGAGTGTTGGGAGTTTATAACTTAAATAATGCATCCTTGTACTCTGTTCTATTTCTGAGCAGGGAGCGCTACTGTAGGTCAGTTGAAGCGAAACACGGTTGTGAACTTGTCACTCTTTCCACATTCAACCTTTGAAATTGGATCTGCCTGTATTTGAGTATGTCTGTGTACTGGCAGCTGCTAAACGTGCCAACGGCAAGCATTGAACCCCAGTTATGGGGTAGAAACCCTTTTTGTCTGCAGAAACACTCTAAATTTAGCTATCGGTTCAATATAACTTTTAATGGCAAGGAAAAAATTAAGTCCATGTTCGCCACACAGAAAATAGTTTTGTTAGGTCAAGCTATCGAACACATATCAATTTATTTAACGGGAATGATAGGGTATTTGCTCAGGAAATATCATCCCAGCAACACGTAATGCACAGTCTTTCTGAAGCACTACTGATACAAGTAGCAATTAAAAGTCATATTTTGTTCAAGTTCTGTGTGATGATGATTCCATTTTGTCTGCTGCAGCTGTTGAAATGAATCCAAAAACTGTAAGCGACACCATGCTGGAGTGGCTTGATCAGCACATTGGTTTGGAGATTTCAAAATTGTATATCATGCACTTTTTAGAAGCAGTTAATTCACTTATTTTACTCTTTAATTAAAGTTAAATTTGGAGTAGATTAAGAATTTTCAGACTGAAAACATGAATTAACTTTACATTAAGGTTAGTAGTCACAGCTGTAAAATCCGAGGGTTCCGGTTTTTTATGAGTTCACAGTTATTCTGCTATAACGAAATTTGGAGATTGAGTTCATGATTGTTGGTCCCTTAAATTTGAAGAAATTGCATTCTGATTTTGCCTTATTATGTTTCCGTGACTGGACTTGTTTCGTTCGATTATCACTTTGGTACAGGAGTGGTGGGGTCTTGCAGTTTAGTTGTTAAACTGAGGTTCCTTCTGTCCAGTATGGTTGTTCATGATTTGAGTGTACAATTTGATGAATTTGGAAATTATCATGGTATACTGGTTACCTGTTATCCCTAAACAATGCCACCCAAAATAATGATCTTGTTACCAACAAAATGGCTGACTTGTTTAAACATGTAAGGAAGCAATTGCACAGAAAAGGAAGAAGTGAATGTAAAAGGTGCAATATGCTGAAATCTCCAAACTCATCAGCACTTCCAAACCCACTACCTGCTCCCTTGACCCTCTCCACACTCCCCTGCTGAAGTCCTGCCTCCCTGCTCTCTGCCCCTACCTCACTAATCTTTTCAACTCATTGTCCCAAGGAATTGTCCCCTCTGCTTTCAAAACTGCTGCTGTCACACCAATCTTAAAGAAACCTGGTCTTGATCCCTCCTCTCTCATTAACTACCGCCCCATCTCAAACCTCCCCTTTCTTTCAAAAACCCTGGAGCGCATCGTCGTTTCACAACTTCATTCCCACCTCCTCGCGTATAACCTATTCGAACCCCTCCAATCTGGCTTTCGCCCCCTCCATAGCACAGAAACTGCTCTCCTCAATGACCTCCTTACCTCTGCTGACACTGGCCCCCTCAATATCCTCATCCTCCTCGACCCGAGTTCAGCCTTCGATACCGTCAACCACAACATCCTGCTCACCAGACTTAGGGACCTTGGCATTGAAGGTTCTGCACTCAGCTGGTTCCGTTCCTACCTTTCCAACCGATCCCACTTCATCTCTCTCCATAACCACACCTCTGCCACAGCCACTGTCACTCAAGGCGTTCCCCAAGGCTCAGTTCTTGGTCCCCTCCTCTTCATCATCTACATCCTCCCCCTTGGTCATATACTCCGTCACTTCAACCTGGTCTTCCACTGCTATGCTGATGACACCCAGATCTATCTCAGCACCAAGTCCCCCCACCACCCCCCTCTCTCCCATATCAACTCCTGCCTATCAGCCATCAAATCTTGGATGCAACTCAACTTCCTTAAATTAAACAGTAGCAAAACAGAATTTCTCCTCATTGGCTCCAAATCAACACTCACTAAAATTAACAACCCCACTCTCACTATCGACGGCACCACTGTCCCCCCATCTCCTCAGGCACGCAACCTTGGCGTGATCCTTGACTCAACCCTCTCCCTTGTGCCTCACATCATTTTTTCACCTCCGCAACATTGCAAAAATCAGATCCTCTCTCACACCCCCCGCTGCTGAAAGACTCATCCATGCCTTCATCTCCTCCCGACTGGACTACTGTAACTCTCTTCTCTTTGGAATCAATTCCAGCAGCATCAACCGACTCCAACTGGTCCAGAATGCAGCTGCTTGACTCATTACCCACACCAAATCCTGGCACCACATCACCCCAGTTCTCAAAGAACTTCACTGGCTTCCCATTTCCCACCGGATCACCTACAAAATCCTGGTCCTCACCTACAAAGCCCTCAACAACCTGGCCCCCCCTTATCTCATTGACCTCCTCTCCCCCTACCAACCCTCACGGTCCCTCAGATCCACATCAGCTGGTCTCCTCTCCACTCCGAAATCAAACCTCTGCACTTTTGGAAGCAGAGCCTTCTCCAGGGCAGCTCTCAGGCTCTGGAATTCCCTCCCACAACCGGTCCGAAATTCTGAGTCCCTCACCATCTTCCAGTCCCGCCTCAAGACCCATCTCTTCAGCTCTGCATACCCTTAGTCCCATGTTCCCCTCCCCTCTGTCTTACTGCTCTATTTTGTTTTGTTTATTCCTGACTCTCAAGCGACTTTGAGTCCTGAAAAGCGCTATGTAAATAAAATCTATTATTATTATTATTATTAATATAAATAGGCTTACTTTAAATGATACTATAAAAAAGGTTTGTGTAGTCCAATGCAAATTATTTCCAGGTTGATGCAGTTTTTAAAGTATTTTATTTCAATGTCTTTCATTTTCTGAAGCGCTTAGTTGTGGAACTGTACTGAAGTTTGTTTATCTTTGTTCAAATTGCAGGCACACCCTTTCATTGTAGATCATGGAGAGACTGGCCCAATACGGTGCAATAGGTGCAAGGCCTACATGTGTCCTTACATGCAGTTTATTGAAGGAGGGCGGAGATTTCAATGTGCATTTTGCAGTTGTGTCACAGAAGGTAACTCTCTTGGAGGAGAGCTATATTTCTTCTGCTCAAATTATGTCTCCCTCATGTAATGTTCCCATGAAAAAATAGAATGAAAGAGCAGAGTGTAGCACCATGCTAATACTAACTTCTGAACATGTCGGAGATTATATGCCCTCCTTCTAACTTGTCTTGCCCATTAATACAGGAGCTATTGAGGGTATGTGTATGAATTTCTCAGCCTTTGTTCAGGACCTCTAACTACTTGTCCTGCAAAATATTTGATTTGTTATCATTTTTGATATTCTAAAAAATAATTAATCTCTATGCTGCGATTCTGCGATTAAATTGAAATTGTACATTTTTAGTGACAAGCACTTTAAGGTTTATTGTAATGTGAATGACTTGTCCTGGTTCACATCCTACCTTTCTAGCATACCCAATAGCACATTGTAACTCCTGTTTCTCCTTCCTCAGTACTGCCTCACTATTTCCAACATTTGGATCACACCGGCAAGCGAATGGATTACTACGATCGACCAGAACTGTCACTTGGTTCCTATGAATTTTTAGCCACTGTAGATTACTGCAAGGTATTCCATCCATGTTACCTATTTCTTAATCTGCAAACCCCTATCATTGGAGTAACATTTTAAATTAAGTGTTTGATTTACATAAATACCTGTTCGGCAGATCTAATCCAAGCTTTCCAAATTGCACCCCATGGCTTTAAATAATACGTCAATTTAATTGATGTAGGTAACTACATTTCTACTTGTAACTTCTCGTCTTTTTGCTATATGTGCCATTTAATATTGATGGGTAACGAACCAAGTCCAATCAGGAAAGAATTAAATGTGTAGGAAAGAACTGCAGATGCTGGTTTAAATCGAAGGTAGGCACAAAATGCTGGAGTAACTCAGCGGGACAGGCAGCATCTCTGGAGAGAAGGAATGGGTGAAGTTTCGGGTTTAGACCCTTTTTCAGACTGATGTCATGGGAGTAGGCGGGACAGAGATAGAATGTAGGCGGAGACAGTAAGACTGGTAGGAGAACTGGGAAGGGGAGGGGATGTGGAGAGAGGGAAAGCAATGGCTATTTGAAGTTACCCATGCAAAATACGAGGTGCTGTTCCTCCAATTTGCACTGGGCCTCACTCTGACAATGGAGGAGGCCCAGAACAGAAAGGTCAGATTGGGAATGGGAGGGGGAGTTAAAGTGCTGAGCAACCAGGAGATCAGGTAGGTTAATGCAGACTGAGCGGTGGTGTTCAGTGAAATGATCGCCGAGCCTGCGCCTGGTCTCACCGTTGGAACAGTGGATACAGTAGATGAGGTTGGAGGAGGTGCAAGTGAACCTCTGCCTCACCTGAAAAGATAGTCAGAGCTCTTGGATGGAGTCGAGGGGGGAGGTGTTGCATCTCCTGTGGTTGCAGGGGAAAGTAGCTGGAGAGGGTGGTTTGGGTGGGAAGGGACGTGTTGACCAGGGAGTTGCGGAGGCAACGGTCTCTGCAGAAAGCAGAAAGGGGTGGAGATGGAAAGATGTAGTCAGTAGTGGCTTTCCGCAGAGACCGTTCCCTCCGCAACTCTGGTCAACTCGCCCCTTCCCACCCAAACCATCCCCACCCCAGATACTTTCCCTTGCAACCGCAGGAGACACCTTTCCTTTTACCTCCCACCTCGAATCATTCCAAGGACCCAGACAGTCTTTTCAGGTGAGGCAGAGGTTCACTTGCACCTCCTCCAACATCATCTACTGTATCTGCTGTTCCAGGTGTCAACTCCTGTCCATCGGTGAGACCAAGCGCAGGCTCGGCAATCGTTTCGCTGAACACCTCCACTCAGTCCTCCTGAACACTACCTGATCTCCCGGTTGCTCGGCACTTTAACTCCCCCTCCCATTCCCGAAGGGTCTTGACCTGAAACGTCACCCATTCCTTCTCTCCAGAGATGCTGCCTATCCTGCTGAGTTACTCCAGCTTTTTGTGTCTCCCCACACTGACCTTTCTGTCCTAGGCCTCCTCCATTGTCAGGGTGAGGTCCAGCACAAATTGGCGGAACAGCACCTCATATTTCGCTTGAGTAGCTTACACCCCAACTGTATGAACATTGACTTCTCTAACTTCAAGAAACCCTTCCTTTCCCCCTCTCTCCATCTTTCCCCTTCCCAGTTCTCCGACCAGTCTTACTGTCTCCGACTACATTTTATCTGTTTGCTTTGTTGTTACCTTCTCCCAGCTAACAAAGATCTATTCTACATTTTCCTTGATCACCATTCTTTTTGCCCTGCTTTCAAACCTTCACACTTCCTTTTCTATCTATCTCCCTCCCGCTGATGTCAGTCTGAAGAAGGGTCTCGACCCGAAACGTCACCCATTCCTTCTCTCCAGAGATGCTGCCTGATCCGCTGAGTTACTCCAGCGTTTTGTGTCTATCTTTGGTTTACACCAGCATCTTCAGTTTCTTCATACACATTTCAATGTCTATTTATGTATTTGGATAAAAGTGGCTCAAAGCCAAAGCTGCAATATGGCAATTTATTCACATTTTCCAATGCTTTTCTGCTGGAATACCTACCATGGTCAAGCCTTCCATTGTGGGTGGCTTTATGGGAGTGAGAAGACTGAGATATTGCTTGTTTTTAAAATTTATTCCTGTTTTGTCAAGATAAAAATCAGGGCGTACCCCTTCGGGTATAGCTTCAGCAGAACCTTGTCATGAAGTTTGGTTGCCCCATTTTTAATCTTTCTATTGCAGACAGTAATCATAATTGGTGCAACTCTAATATACTTGAAGCACTTCAGTCTCTGCAGTGTTTACCTATACAGATGCAAAGGGTTTTGCTGAAATGGACATATGATTCCTCAATTGTAACTTAAAAAAGGATTTATTTTACAGAATAATAAATTTCCTAATCCACCTGCGTTCATCTTTATGATCGATGTATCCTACAACGCTCTGAAAAGTGGGCTGGTTCACCTATTATGTGAGGAGCTTAAAACTCTGTTAGATTTCCTTCCAAGGTAAGATCATTTTGCCGTTTCTGCATAAAGGAAAATTACTGTCACTATTGATTCTCTACATTTTCTCATCAAGAAAGTCTAACTAAAAGACCTGCTGAAAGATACCATCCTTTCTACCATCCATTCTACTAAACACTTTTAAAGGGAAAATTACTTTATTAATCTTTTGAAGTGGGCAACCTCATTTTTGCAGTTTCCCTGATATGATGATAAATCTCCGCCCTTTTTCTTGTGTGGTGTGCAGACTGGGACAACTAATATATAAAAATGAAGACACAAGGTACTGCAGATTTTGGAATCTTAAGCAAAACATGGTACAGGAGGAATTCGGCATATAGAGCAGCATCTGTGGAGGCAATGAACAGGTGGTGTTTCGGGTCGAGATCCTCCTTTAGACTGCAGAAGGATTCCTGGCCAAAAGGGTTCCAGCCCTGTCCATGCTTCCACAGATGCTGCCAGATTTACTAAATTCCTCTAGCAATTTATGTTTTGCTTAATGTATCTTAAATGTTTCTTGAAGGTAGACACAAAATGCTGGAGTACCTCAGCGGGACAGGCAACATCTCTGGAGAGAAGGAATTGGTGACGTTCCGGGTCGAGACCCTTCTTCAGACCCCACCCGACTTCTTCTCGACCCAAAATGTCACCCATTTCTTCTCTCCAGAGATGCTGCCTGTCCCGTTGAGTTACTCCAGCATTTTGTGTCTATCTTTGTTTTAAACCAACATCAGCAGTTCCTTCCTACATACTTAAATGTTTCTTGTACCCCTCAGAGACACAGCATCATATTTCCCTTCAATCTTAAATTATTCATCATGTTGCACTTTTTTTCTGACTGTTTGGAAGTCTCATCTGTATTAATATTGCTTTGTGACCATTATTATAACTTGTGCGTTACCCATATTCAAGCATAGAGTACATTTAAGGCATTACACTAGGGGCCTTTGCAATTTCAAACGTCGTGCTAAAAAAATGAGTGTGTTTGAATTTCTTGTTTCTCTTCTAGGGAGGGCAATGCAGAAGAATCTGCAGTAAGGGTTGGCTTTGTAACATATAACAAAGTTTTACATTTTTACAATGTTAAGAGCTCGTTAGCTCAGCCACAAATGATGGTTGTGTCCGATGTAGCTGACATGTTTGTGCCCTTGCTTGATGGATTCCTGGTCAATGTGAATGAGTCACGGGCTGTGATAAACAGGTAAGAAACCCATCTTGTGAGGATGTTATGGTGTCATGTTAGAAAACTATTTGCAACTACTTACAAAAACACCACATAGCAGAATATGCTAGTGTAAGATTTTGAGTGATAATTTCAATGCACCATGAACTCTGCGAAATTACAAAGCCTGTTCCTATGATATTGGGGTAATTGCAATTGTGAGCTGACATCTATGAGTCAAAAGATCTGAAATTTGATACTTTAGAGCAAAGGTGGGTGACTGGCAGAAAGGGGAGTAACTGTGGCGTGCAGGATTCCCCAGTTGCTGTGCCAAATGAAAACAGGTACACCCTCTTGGGAGCTGTCGGGGCTTGCAGTTGCTGAGTTATAGCTGCTGTCCCTTCATTCTGTGGCTGCTCCAATCCTGCAGCATGGATAGGAATTCATTTTCATTTGCCCGGATTTCAAGACCGCTTTTGATGAATTCTCGTCATAGAGTTTGATTTTATCGTTTGCCGTTGTGCAGTTTGCACTAGTGACCGTTGGATTGCGTGATCAAAACCAGATCCTTGTACCTTAAAATTAAATGACTTAACAGCACAAAATGCAAAAAAGCAGATTTGTTTGGTTCAATCTTGGTATTGACAATTGAATTTCCATAATAAAGTTAATGTAACTGAATTGCAGTCTTGCTGATCGGCTTCAAGTAAAATCAAATTAATAATGCTGTTTATTATTTTCAGTTTATTAGAACAGATTCCTGAAATGTTTGGTGATACCAGAGAAACTGAGACAGTTTTTGGACCTGTTATTCAAGCTGGCCTGGAAGCCCTCAAGGTAAGTCTCCCTTTTATATCCACATCAGAATCTGCATTTTGGTAGCAAATCGGGTGGAATATCTCACATAGACTCAAAAAGCTGGAGTAACTCAGCAGGACATGCAGCATCTCTGGAGAGAAGGAATAGGTGATGTCTCAATCGAGACCCTTCAGTCCACTGATTAATAAGGTGCTGATGACATTTTGTATTTGCAGGCAGCTGAATGTGCTGGCAAGCTGTTCATATTCCACTCCACCCTGCCTCTTGCTGAAGCGCCTGGAAAGCTAAAGAATAGAGATGACAAGAAGCTAATCAACACCGACAAAGAAAAGGTTTGTAGGATACTTTTAAAGATGGGTTTACATTATTTGAAGTTCATTGTTTCTGAGGCGGTGGTATTTGAAGAACAGTGTGTTTTCTGACAGTTTATTAAAACATTTGTTCTTTGAGTATCTGGATCAATGAGGGCGCTGAATCAGCATTCGGCTGGGGAAAGGCAGATTCAAATGCCTCTGAAGGATCGGGTTTTTAAGATTTCAGGCTTCAAGATAATTTTGTCGAATGGTCCCTAAAAATGTTAAAACAACTGAAATTCCTGTTTTTACAGGAGTGGTAAGACACTTATCAATCTTGGTCCCACTCTGCTTTCTCCTTGCAATCAATGTAAGCCTTAATGAACTGTGCCTCACTTTCTGACTCGGCATATGACAGCCATGACATTGAGAAAATGATTGAGAAAATGAATTTCTGGCAGTCTTAACTGACTCCATATTCCTTGGTCATTATTAATCTCTTTTAAACCCCCAGATTGCATTTTCTTTTGCTGTTTTTTGTCCTATTATCTCTTCTACCCCATGTTCCATCACAGATGTTTTTGTTTTCTCCCCACCTCCTGTTTGCGTTTTATCTTTAATTGTTTGATCTGAAATGTTAACTCCAAACATATGCTACTTTAGCACTTTTTCCACTTTCCAACATCAACACTATTTTTATATTGTTTGTATGTATTTCTTTATTGCAGACACTGTTTCAACCTCAGACCAGCTTTTACAATAATCTAGCCAAGGAGTGTGTGGCACAAGGCTGCTGTGTGGATCTCTTCCTATTCCCTAATCAATATGTTGATGTGGCAACCTTGGGACTGGTTACGTATCAGACGGGAGGTTCCATTTACAAGTACACATACTTCCAGGTAATGTTTGTCAGATTACTGTAGTTGCAGGGAAATTTTGCAGCTCTCATTCAAAGGCTTGGTATAGAAGTGGCCCCATCAATGTAAAATTATCAAACTTTTCTGAGGAACATGCACTCTTCACGTCACAAGTAATGCGCTCGCCTATTAAAAGATAACTGGCGTGAAGGTCTAATTTGGAGATGCATTACTTGGAAAAAAGTGCAGCATAAATGTTTTTTTTTAAACTTAGCATTTGAGAGCTCAAATATACATTTTTCTGGAAACATCTGGAATTCAGATTCCTTTGGTGTATTTTGTGCAGGTCGTACCTGTCGTACTGCTGATTGGATGAAACAGCTGTGGGTAGTTTCCATTTCAAAGCCTTTGCAAGCTCTTTCCAAAGTTGTTGCACCCAAGGATAATTGAAGGGTTCAAACCCTTATTCCCTTTGGGAATTTTCTGCTGTTATTTGTTTGTCCAGGCATTGCTCTTACATACTTAAATAATGCCACAAACAGCCAAAGCATTTAGCTTTCTCTCTGTGTCGGTGAGAAACTATACCCAATGCTTGATTATTGAGCTGCCTGTAAAGAGAGGGAACTAGATTGCGTTTCAAAAACTCTCAAACCCACAAGCATGCAGTGGGATTTGGATCATTTTACCCACCCATTTTGTCGGAATGGAATTAATACAGCGTAGACTTTCTAGGCCACACCATGTCAGCTTCCAACTAGCAAGAACTTTCATTAATATAACTCTCATCTTGTATTAAGAGATTGCCGGGAAAAGTTAAATGGATGTTTTTTGGAGAAATGTTATGGGTCTTGAGAGTTAACGAACAGTTTGGAATTCCAGTTGCCTCTTTTGGTCAGTGCAGTGTCTATGCTGTCATGCTCTCATCATTGTACTAGATTATCACATAGTTTAAATTGTGAAGTAACAGTACATGTTGGTGTGGAATGATAGCATTTTGATTATTAGCTCGTTGACAATCTGATGTGTGTTGCACATGTGTAAATCCTGCCACAGCAATTGGGAAATTTATAATTGTCATCTGCCATATGACACTGCTACCAGATTGTCATACATGTGGATGAAGCTCACTGAGGGGAAGAATTATTTCTTTCAGACCTGCATGTTACTCCAGACCATGACCACTGAAGTGGCTTAGCTTTTAACGTTTGGTGCAGTGGAATAATTAAATGACTGGATTGATATCCAAAGGCCTGACAGCCAGATAATTTAAATTTTAATATTTAAATAATTATGCATTAAAAAGCTAATGTTAACGGTAAGGTGGAACCACAGGGTTCCCCAGGTTAAGATAAGCTGACATACAAAATCTGAATTTGCACATGTTTGCACATTTTTAGAGCTTTGTTTCATAGTATTCATTAATGATGAGATACAGTATATATTCCAATAGTTTAATTATAGGTAGTGTGAGGTTGACTATTAAATGAAATGAAGAAATAATATTAAGTGCATCAAGAGCAATACGATATGGGTAGCAATAAAAAATGAGCACTTCTGGCTTGTGAGGAAATCATTTTCTGGAATGGAACCTTTAATGTAACCCAGGACTGATTGCACTACAAAATTCCATCTGCTTCACTGATGATTGCTGAGCCTCTTTGCATTAGAACAAGTGGAGAGTTTTTAAAATCACCACCAAAATCCAATCTTATTGCCAAGCAGACATGGGAGCTAAGTGATTTATCCCTGCTTCTCTTTGTATTTATTTTTACTTTATCCATGGCATTTCATATTTTTAAAATTATATTCAGTTGTGAATGACCTTAATATAACTTTTTTTATAATGTCCATATGATGGGGGGGGGGGGGGGGGGTTGTGCTCTGTAGTCATTTTACTATTCAACAGACTTCGCTGATATTGTTCCTGAGATATTCAGCAAGAGCTTGCTGAGAATCTGGGGTTTAAACTGATAATCAACATTCCCACGGTGAAACCTTTTCAGGGACTGTTTGTCCATTTCAATGGAAGAAAGGACACAATTCTTGTGTTTACAACTTGTCCTAAAGTAAAGAAAGGGGCAGTTTAATGTTGCATTGTTTAATTTGGATTTGCCACTTCTTGTTATTTTAATTTTCCTCAAATGATTTGCTCTTTGCCATTGTGCCTACCAAAAAAAAACAAATCAGAAGTCAGTTAACATATTGACCAATTACATAATTGTTTTTTGATCAATTAACTTATATCCCACCAGTTTGATATTGTTCCTGCTTTGTTCATTGCAGCAATTTTCTGGAGAAACAATAATTTGTTCTTGGAGACAGCTGGAGGATTGGCGATCCAGTTTTTTACATCCATAATCTAATTACACAACCTGTTTTGAATATATTTTTTTAAATTGTTGAATTAATGATGTCAGTTGTCATGAAAAAAGCAATAAATGAAGCAAGGACAATAAATGCATTGGTATCTGAACATTAGAATAAATTGTACCTTTCATTACTTTCTCAGGCTATTTAACTCTGAGCATGCTGACTAATTCTCAGTTTGTGTTCTATTCAACGATATGTATTCTCTACCCTTAATTTTAATTCTTCCATTACTTTCGCCTTCTGAAGACTAAAATTGAAGTTCTGCAAGCTCATTATCTAGTAGTTTTATTCCGAGTAAACTACTTAAACTAAACTTTGAAAAGCAAAACCAACTAGCATTTTCTTAATGTGCAGATATTTAAAGTATTTTTTCTCCAACTAGGCACAATCAGATGGTGAGCGATTCCTAAATGATCTGCACAGAGATGTTAGAAAAGTGATTGGGTTTGATGCTGTGATGAGGGTGCGCACAAGTACAGGTATGTTGGTTTGTTAATTCATATACTGTAATTGGTATACGTTTTGAAATTATCTTGTGAGGAGGTGATAGTCCAGAGTACAAATTCAACAGCTTCATACTTGTGTGATTAACCTTCAACCTTTGCACTTAAAAATGTTTATCAAGGAGTATGCTTTCCCAGCCACTGACTTGCTTTCATGCATGTACGTTGCTGAACCTAGTATGCATTTCCAATTTATAGGTATGAATAGTTGCATTAAATAGCAACATAAGTTGCTGAATGCAAGTTGATTTATCTGAAATTAAATGTTGATCAACAGAAACTAATCTGCAAAGTGCTGATAGTGGAAGCGCGTTGTATTATTTATATGGTTTTAATCTGAAAGCATTTGTGTCAGATAAATAATAAAATTGATTTGTATCTTACTCAGCTATTACCAAAAAATAATATCTTTGCTGTTTAAAAATAATTCAGCTTTATTTCAAGAATGTACACCATCTTAAATATTTATTTCCTGATTGTAAATTTGTGTTATGACTTTTGGCAATACTTGATGCCTTGTAATCGGTGAATATGAAACCCTCTTGTGTAAAGAATTCCTATTGAGGCACTAGATATTTATGTTTGATGCCTGACTCCTGCTGCACTACATATTGTGGGATTGTGCTAGTTTAAAAAAAAATAAAACCTGCAGATGTAACATTTAAGATTAATTGTTGGATAAGTGGAGACTGAAGCTCATTTCTATGTGTTTCATCTGGAGAAAATAAATTGCTTTGATTCCAGGGATTAGAGCAACTGATTTCTTTGGCTCGTTCTACATGAGTAACACAACTGATGTGGAGTTGGCGGCATTAGACTGTGATAAAACTATCATGGTAGAGTTCAAACATGATGATAAATTGAATGAAGATAGTGGAGCTCAAATTCAGGTGAGAATTTTGCATGATTGCTGTGACTAATTCATTTTAAACTTGTAGATTTTTTGAAGATTTATAAATGCTTAAAAATTAGGGGAATTTTCAATTATTTTATTTGGTGATGTCGTTTGCCACTCCTTTCCTGTACCTAGTTCTCTGGGTCCACTACTATTGATATTCCATCTTCAGAATCGTGGAACTACAGCTTTCTACTGACCACATTATTAGTGATTGGTATTTAATTAGGGTACTTATGCATCCTAGTCATTGTCAGGATAAAATACAATTTTCATTGTTTGCTTATAACGCTGCTCTCTAATATCTACTGTAGGCCTTAGTGAATTGCCACCAGAACATGAATATATGCTCTGCATCTGTGTAATCTGATCTGGACTACGTACTCTGACCAGAGCACTCTACAATTGAGCACATTGTACTGTGGTGTACTTCATTTGTTATTAACCCAGTTTTATTATTTTGTTTGCATCGTTGATTAAATATGCTTTAAAAGAAGTGCAATAGCTAATATGAGAAAGTTAGAATCTCGACACATCAGTTTGATGAGGACCAGATAATACGAAGAGCTTGTTGATTGAGGAATTGCTGAGTGGAATTTCAGAGACACTTTGATCCCCTAAAAGAGCTCTACAATGCTTGTCCTTCCATGAGAGAGGGAGAGGGAGAGGGAGAGAGAGAGAGAGAGAGAGAGAGAGAGAGAGAGAGAGCAGTTGGACTTTGGTTTAACGTTTTATCTGATATCATTAGTTCACAGGAATGTCAGTGTAGATCTTTGTACTCAAGACTACTCTGGCCTGGCACTTAATGCTCAGGACAGTCTTACAGAGGCAAAGGCTGATTTGTATTAATGTGAATTCTTCACCCTCTATCAATTGAGTTCTACTTGTAAAATATGCCCTGCAATTGTATAACGGTGGATAATTTGCTGCTTGCATTTCTAGTGCATGGGGCCATTTAAATATTCCAGTAGGCTAATGGACATGGTCAAAACTAAAAGCATCTGAGTAGTGAAATCCTACGACGCAGGAAACAGCTGCTGGTTTACAAAAAAAGGCACAAAGTGGTGGTGTAAATCGGTCAAGCAGCATCTCTGGAAAACTATTTTCTCGAGAGATATGCTGCCTGACCTGCTGAGTTACTCCAGCACTTTGACAGCTTTTAAATCTGTTGTGCATGTTCCACCTTTTAGAAAGTAATTTTAGTAACACTCCACAGCACTTTGCATGCCTCTGTATATTTACCCTGACTCCTATTAATTTGGACTATTTTTTTTTTTTAAGTTAAAATTAGGTTTGCTCCTACTTTTACATCAATCAATGCACTGATTTGTATTCGTATTCAATTTGAGTTGCAAATACTCTGGAAGCTAAAGCTCCATAAAAAGCACGATCAATATTTGTAGTTTCAAGTGTTACTCGAGACACTTGGAGGAAAGAATCAGATCAGACACCACTGTGTGGCAGCGAAGGAATTGATAAATAGTGTTTTTTGGTTGAGATCTCTTGTCTGCTCTCTCGGGTGGATATATAAAGATCTGGCATTATTCTGGGTGGCCAGGAAGGTGCCCAAGTGTCCCAGCCACAATATCTCCCATCACCAAAACAGATCATATGATTATTATGTTGCCATTTGTCAAAGCTGTTGTACGTGAATTGACTATATTACAGAAGTGACCGTGGTTTTAGAAAGCCTTGAGTTGGGCTGTGAGGTGTTTTGGGATGTTTGAAAAGGGATGCAAAAGTTGCTTTTAAAATGCTGGTCTGTTTTTGCGTTCTCCACATTCCACATTTCTCTGATTTTTCCACAAGTAAATGTTGGTTTCTGTGCAGCTTTATATATTCATGCATTTGCTAAATAAACATTTTTTTCTCGCCTTTCTCTCCTGCAGTGTGCTTTGCTCTACACCAGTTGCAGTGGACAGAGGAGGCTACGCATACACAACCTTTCCCTTAATTGCTGTACTCAGCTTGCTGACCTGTACAGAAACTGTGAGACCGACACACTTATCAACTTCTTTGTAAAACTGGGTAAGGCTGCTGCTTAAATTGGCTTTATTCCAAAATTGTATTTATGTGCTGAATAATGAGATGTCTTCAGCACAACTTTATTCACCTTGCCTTGTAAAATGATGTGACTTTATTTTGAGGGAAAGGGTATGTCAGTTCTCAATTCTCTCTTAGCAAAGCACATCCATCATGCATGAGGAGAAGATGGGTTTTATAAGATTGTGTGGTTCTAAAACTCTGTCCAGACTGACTGATTACCTGCATGTCTGAGTGATGCTCACTCTGCATTACCCAAAGAGGCCCCTGTGCCATGGAATCAACCTCCATTTGACACCCACAGAAGATGAGTGGTGAAAGAGAAAAGTGACACCACAGTTGGCTATAGAAACCATTCATCAAAATCCAAGGCTGGATTCTGGTTTCAAATAATTGTCAGCTACCCCAAGTTCATTATATGCAAAACCCATCTATTGCTCAAATTTAATTTCATGTGCAGTTTTAAAATGAATGTCCATTGAGTCCTGAAAAATCCTTGAGATTCACGTAATTTATTGGCTAGATTAAAAAAAAACTGTTGTCCAGCTAATTGATGCTTGCTATTTAGTAAGTTGGTTTCGCTTTGCTACCTTTATTGCCAGCTCATGTTTCCTTGAACAAAGCTCGTGCAGAGAAATTCGCTGTAAAGATGTTTCAAGTTGTATGTGTGTTATCAGGCAGGATTCTTCGTGCTTCAGGAAGAATTGAGAAAACATTATTTTCAAAGGCCAACAGTACATTCATGCAATACATTGTATGTGTAACAGTAAATCATTTTAAAATTTAAAGTATTTTGTAATTAATTTGTCAGTGCCGAAGGCAGCTTTTCTTTTGTCTGTTACTAATGTGCATGTGTTTGGACACTAAGTTACTGAGGCTAAATGCAGCAGATGAAGCTTCCCTTGCTGTATGTGAACAGTGCTAAACATAATAAATAATAATAAGAGTAGACCATTCGGCTTCAGTAAAGGAGGATTAAAAAAATATTGGAAATCAGAAATAAAACCAGTGTTGGAAACAATCGGTATGCCAGGTAGCATCTGTGGATGGAGAAAAAAAAAGTTTCACATACGAGATCTTTCACAATGGTGCGAAATAGGGAAAAAAGCAAGTTTTCAGAAGTAGAACTCAACTCTCATTTTTTGTCTCATTTATTACTGCCAATTTCCACCTTTTCCAGAGCAATTTGTATCTGTTCCAAGTGATAAGATAGTCCAGGCTCCCACAGTTATCTTCCTCCCACCCTGTCTCCCCTTAGAAGTCCATTTCATTCTCCCAGATGCCTTCATGATCCTTGTTCCACTCTTCCATCCCCACCTACTACTGCCTTATGGCATTGCCCATGCCACTACAGGAAACGCAACACCTGTTCTTCAGGCTCTTTCCCAAAATGTGATCTCCATTATGATGGAGAAGCCAAATGCAGATTGGTTCATTGCTTTGAAGACCACTGGCATTCAGTCTGTAGGACTGCCACTTTAATTCACAATCACACACCCATACCAACCTATGTATCTGTAGCCTCCTAGACTATTCACCAGCATCTGACTGGACATTTCTAATTTAGGTCCTGATTGATTGATCCCTTGTTTTGTGACTGACCCCCCAGTACTAACCAGGGGAAATGTGTGAATATTCAAGCCCTAAAGTGAATTTGCATCTTCATTATGATTACCTGCCATTTTTCTCAAACTCACAGATTATAGGTCAAGTCTATTTAATCACTCTTTGCAGAAACCAATCCCATCCTACCAATCCTATTATTGCAATCTCTCTAATACATTTCATCTTTGGGTAGGAAGACCTGAACTAGACATGCAATTCCGTATTTGGTCTCTGTCCCTCTCAGCAAGGCATATTTACTGTGTTCTGATCTGATTGTTCTAAAGTACAACCTACAGTTTTTTCTAATTATGATATAGTGTCCTTATTGCTTTCCTATTGATCCATGTACAAACATACCTGGTCTCTGAATATCTAAACTCTTCAAATGTTGAGCTAAATATTCTAATTTTCTGCCAAAATTGATGGCATCATTTTTTTTCTTAAACAATCCCCCTGAAACCTTGCATTTCAGTTCTACACAGCAATTAATTGGAAAGATTATTTAGCAATATGAAAAATATATATTTTCCCTAGATCCAGTAATCTTTGTTCTTTTATTCATCATCTTCATAAATGTAAAAATAAAAATAATTTTCCTCATGTTTTCTCAACACTCGAGCATATTAACAGCATGGAGGATTAGTGAACCCCAATGAATTATGATGATACTTATCATCCATGTTCCCTTGAGGGAAACTTGAAGTTTTCCAGATTGTTTCTGTCAGAATAGTAATTGGATTAAGATATTGATCTGCACAGCATATATTACTTTGAAGCCCTCCATTCTCGTACTGTTATGTTGTTCACGCAGTTTATCTAACGGTTCAAATGTCTTATTTGCAGCTTATCGCTCTGTTCTGAACAACTCCACAAAGACTGTACGAGAGTCCTTAATTAACCAGTCTGCTCAGATTTTGGCGTGCTACCGCAAGAATTGTGCAAGTCCATCTTCGGCCGGACAGGTAAGAGTTTTATTTTGCAAATGTAGATTGTAATTACTTTGGTTATTATTCACCCGATGGTCAGTGTTGTTGACAAGACCAGCATTCATTACCTCCTCAATTCCACTTGAATGCCTCGTCAGGACTATTTTGATAAGTAAATATTGAACTGTAAATGATATTAATGAACCACATCTGGTTTTATGACAATCCAATAGTTTTGTGCTTATTGGCACTGGCCTTTCATTTCAGATTGATTATTCCCACTTAATTTTCCCTTGATGGGATTAAAACATTGGAATCCAGGATTTTTGTTACATGACTACCAAACAAGATAATTATGTGATTATTACACCCTATACTTAGAGAGGAACATAGCATGAGTGTGATAGTCTTTGCACTGGCATTTTGGAGCATTTCTAATGAGATCTTCAAGTCAAGTGAGTTTATTGTCATGTGTCCCTGGTAGGACAATGAAATTCTTGCTTTGCTTGAGCACAACAGAACATAGTAGGCATTTACTACAAGGCATTCTATAAATATATACACAATGGTCAATATACTGATAAAGTGCAAATAACAGTATTGGCTAGTAAAGTTCAGTGTTATGTCTGAGCCAGGTTTAATAGCCTGATGGCTGTGGGGAAGTAGCTGTTCCTGAACCTGGTCGTTGTAGTCTTCAGGTTCCTGTACCTTCTACCTGAAGGTAGTAGGGAGATGAGTGGAAACCCAATAAAAATCTTGTATTTATCATTAACAATGTTGCATTGGTGCTTTTCTCCACATTTGCCACTTTGTTTAATCTCGTTTGTTCCTTGTATTTTACAAGTTACTGATTATTCTAGGGTGATGCAGCTGGTCGAGCGGCTGCCTCTCACCACCAAAGACCCCGGTTCGATCCTGACCTCTGGTGCTGTCTGTGTGAAGTTTGCCCATTCTTCCTCTGGGTTTCTGCTGGATGATCTGGTTTCCTCCCAAAGATGTGGCTTTGTAAGCCAATTGACCCCAGTTAAAAAAAAGCCCATTATGTGTAGGGAATGGATGAGAAAGTGGCATAACGGAGAATTGAACGGGAGATCGGTGGTCAATGTGGACTCAGTGGGCCAAACTGCCTGTTTCCATGCTGTATCTCTAAACTAACCTAAATGTCTATAATTCAATATTTGCACCAGATGATTCCCCTGCTCTAATTTCCCTCTGAAGAACATAATTTGTTGAAGCTGTTTAAATATTAATACAGATTGCATGCTAAATTTTTGTTCTTGGTTGGATGGGAGCATGTACTCTACACCTTACCTGGAACTTCTTGAGTAAGCCCCTGCAAATTTCAGGGTGGCACTGGAAGGAAAGGACAACACCAGATGTGTGGCATCAGCTGCAACGCAAAGAGGGATTTCTTGATGTGAGGAAAAATTGGAAACCCAATAAAAATTAAAAAAAACAGTTGAAAAATATAGAGCCTCGGAGTTGAAGGTCTTTGCATTCAACCAAATCATTGATCCCATCTGGATTCCCTCGCGGGTCTTTTTTTTTTTATCTTAGTAGCCATATTGTGCAGTGATTTTTGTCCTCTCACCAGCTTTCTGATGTTTAACAACTTACCCAGTCAGAAATAATAATTTAAAACCTGAAAAGACACAGGGTACTGGAGTAACTCAGCAGGTCAAGCAGCATCTCTGGAGAACATGAATTAGGTGACGTTACTGGTTGGGACCCTTCTTCAGACACTTCTTCTAAAGAAGGGTCCCAACCTGAAATGAAACTATCCATTTTTTCCAGAGATGCTGCCTAACCCACTGAGTTACTCCAGCACTTTGTCTTTTTTTTTTTTTAAATCAGCACCTGCACTTCTTTGTATCTACATTCTAAACATGAAACCGCATTCATATTCCCTTTACTTTTTCAGCTGTAAAGCAACAAGTGCCAGTTCTCCAAAGTGTTTGTGATTTTCTATAAAATTCTTGTTTTGGAAATTAGTATTACTAATAAGTGATCTGCCCATCTTAAATTGCCCCTTGATAGAGTGGCTCATTAGACCATTTCAGAGGACGTTTAGCAGTCAACCGCATTGCTATGGAACTGCAGTCACAGACAGGCCAGGTAGAATCTTTGCTTGACCTGCTCATTAGCCCAATTACAACCAATGAGTCCACCCCTGGCCTATTCACTATATCTTTCTTGCTGTACCTTTTTTCCTAGCTGATTCTACCAGAGTGCATGAAGCTACTGCCTGTGTACCTGAACTGTGTATTGAAGAGTGATATTCTCCAGCCTGGAGCTGACGTTTCTACTGACGATCGGGCCTACATCCGTCACCTCATTGCAAGTATGGATGTATCTGAAACCAACGTGTTCTTCTACCCTAGGGTTTTACCTGTGGTAAGTAACAATTCATGTAGTTAATGTACAATCCATGGTTTTGTGCTGCAATGAAATGCTGATACCCTTGCCTGAAAGGTTTACTTCAATTTTCTGTTACGTTGCCCCTATGATCATGGTTGATCTATGCTGGCCTCCTCTGCTCCTCCCCCGTGCCATTTCCCACTGACCCACAATTCTTCAAACAATTTTTCAAATATTTATTTTCACATAACTCTTATGATTTGGTCTTCATCTTCAAGGGTAGAGAATTCCATGGGCTTGTTACAAAGAATGTCTGCATCAGTTTTAAATGATTGGCCTCTTATTTCGTAGCTATATCCCATTGTTCCTGATAATTCCACGAGTGAAAACATCTCAGCATCTACCTTGTCAAGCCTCATAAAGATATTCCATGTTTAAAAAAAGATCGCCCTTCATTCTTTTAAACTACAAGGTATACAAATCTAACTAGTCCAACCTCTATGAAAAGGACAAATCCAGGAATTAATTTGTGACGTTCCTTTGGGCTGCCTCGAATACTACTGTATTTTTAAAGTCATACGACCCACATAACTCCAGCTGTGGCCCCCTTCATCATACTGTGGAACTGTAACAAAACCTCCCTATTATTAAACTTCAACCCGTTTGTAATAAAGGCTAACTTGCCATTTGCCACATGAAGTACTTGTTGGACCTGCCTGCTAATCCTTTGAACATGCACTGTAACACGTAGATCCCTGTAAACCTAACCCATTTGCAATCTCTCTCCATTTGGATAATCTGCCTTCTGATTTCTCTTCCCAAAGTGAATGAACTTGCACTACCTGACTTTAAATTCCATTTGCCGGTATTTTTGACCATCCATCCAATCTCTCTTTTGTGCCATTGCAACATCACCATGCACTCATTACAACATGCCCTTCCATCTATTGTCATATTGCCAAATTTAGGAATGCTACATTTTGTTCCCTTCTGCAGATCATGAATATGACTAGAGGGCCAAGAACTCCACTAGTTACTTCCCTCCAACTTGAATATACTAATTTTGTTTTCTATGTGAAAGCTTGTTCTCAATCCATGCTAACACACTTCAGCAAATACCATGGCCCTACATTTTATGCTCCGGCCTCTGGTATGGCAGCTTGTCAAATGTCTTTGGGAAATTTAAATACACTTTATCCACATGTTCACCTCTATCAACTCTCCCTGTCACATTGCCCTCCTATCTAGTTTCAGCATTTTGCATTTCCTTTAATTTAAATTTGTTCAGAGCTATATATTCAAATTCAAATTCAGTTAGTGCAAAACCAGTTTTAAGCTGTATACCTAAAGTAATACATGTAATATCAGTCTTTAGACTTTGGAAACAGGCCCTTCGGCCTACTGAGTTCGTGCTGACCAGCGATCATCTACCATACACTTGCGCTATCCTACACTAGGGACAATTTACAATTTTTACCAAAACTAATTAACTTATTAACCTGTACGTCTTTGGAGTGTGATAGAAAACCCACAATGGTCACAAGGAGAACTTCATACCCGTTATCAGGATTGAACCCAGGTTTCTGGAGCTGTAAGGTATCGCGGTGCCACCCCAAAAATTTCTGTCCTGAAATATTAGCACAATTTTAACAAATCATGTCCACCATGATGAAGGAAGAGGTCACTTTGACTCTCTTGAAGAGGATTATCTTCAATTCTCTGGCTAATATTTTCCGAACAGATGCATTTTTTAAAATCAAATCATTTCAAAGTTTGCTGCATTGCTTAATGTGAGATTTTGTTGTGTGCAAAATGGTTGTGATATTTCTTGCATCATAACAGTGAGTGCAGCAAAAGTACTTGGCTCCAAAGCATTTTGTAGTATCTTTCGGAAACACTTTTTAGATATTTCACCTATATTGTGGGTCTACGAATGTATGGTTCTCCTTTTGAAAAATATATTCAAAAGGAGAAAAATACATGGGAACGGGTAGTCTTAAAATTTGCTTTGTCTTAAAATTGTTCAATTGTGACTTGAGTTCTTTTCTCTCTCATTAGCACAAAATGGATGTAGATAGTGATGATTTTCCAGTGGCCGTTCGTTGCTCAGAGGAACGACTATCAAAGGGTGGCATCTATTTGCTGGAGAATGGTTTGAACCTCTTCATATGGGTGGGAATGAGCACACAACATGAACTCATCCAGAGCATCTTTAATGTGCAATCGTTTGGCCAGATTGACTCTGGAATGGTGGGTTTCAGATTAACACGAATCTTCCTTTTGTCATATTTAGCTCTGAGCCTTGATTAACACTAAAACATTTCTGCTGTATATCAAAACTAACCATACACGACAGGTGTGCTTCTGTGCATACCGGGACTTGAAAATGAACAATAATTTGTTCACCATTCTGACCAGTTGCTTCTTGAATGTTAGAAGTATTGTCTTAAATCTTACATGTTTGCTGTTGCTCTGGGTTTCAATCAAATGTGCTTTTGACTGTTGAAGCATGGGCCCTTCTGGTGTATAATTTATACATGCGTACCTGAGTTTTCCAGAGCAGCATGATTTAATTTAACTTGCTGCAGATTGTGAGAATGCATTCTGTGTTAGAATACTGTGCAGCCACTTCAACCATTCAAGGTTATTCATGAATAAGCTGCACTTTGCACCGACTTCCCATAGATTGTGTTGCTGTTACATCAGGATTGATCCCTGAATATAACAGTGATTGAAACTGCTTCACATTGTCCCAATTTCTCAACAGAATTGCAAAATTGCAATTTTAATTCCAATGGATCTTGTTCTATTGATTTTCATTCATGAGAAACTAATGTCTCAATAAAAAAATGCAGTAAAGTAAATACGTAAACGGTAAAACGTATTACAGTTTTACAGTGACATTTGATACTGTTACGGTTCATAAATGTCTTCATTGTGCATTCAGTGTTAAGCTTTGATAACTATGCTTCCTATCCTTTGTGCAATGCTAGCCATCTGGTTTGACTTGTATTTCATTTTCAGGCCACTCTGCCACAGTTGGATAACCCGTACTCCAAAAAATTGCGTTCCATGGTTGATGTAATTCGTGCCCAGAGACCCAGGTTTATGAAGGTAAAACACTCGAGTTCAGCAATACATAGCTTGCCATATTAATTATTTGAATTATGTTTTATTTTTGGAACTTCCCATGTTAATCACTGAAAATCTGGAGGGAAGGTTTGTCACAATTGGAAAATGGTGGTGGCAGCTGCATCTCCAGACTCTCCATTTGCCCCATCATTTTCTGAACTTCAAGCTGGCAGAACTCTTGTATGGTTAGGCACTTGTAACTTTGACATGGGGTTATCTGCCTTATGGTGGAGGATAAAGCTTCCGCTACTTACAGAGTGGATATACACAGAGTGCCTCCAGCTTTTGTGACTATCGCCGCAACTTTTCTCTCCCGCCTAACTCATCTGCCAGTCAACCATTCCTTACCTGGAGGTAGACACAAAATGCTGGAGTAACTCAGCGGGACAGGCAGCATCTCTGGAGAGAAGGAATGGGCGACATTTCCTCAGAGGAAGGTTCTTGACCCGAAACATCGGCCATTCCTTCTCTCCAGAGTTGCTGCCTGGCCCGCTGAGTTACTCCAGCATTTTGTGTCTATCTTCGATTTAAACCAGCATCGGCAGTTCTTTCCTACACATTCCGTACCTGGATCTGCCTATCACTTGCCCCACCCCTTCCCCTCAATATTCTATAACAATTATCTCCCCTCTTCAATCTTTGAAAAGGGTCCCAACCTAAATCATTATCTGTCCATTTCCTACCACAGATGCTGCCTGACCCGCTGAACTCCTCCAGCATGTTGCTTTTTGATTGGATTATGTATTATGCAGGGAAAGGGATTAGTTCCTAATCTTGTTGTGCAGGGTCCTTTAGGCCTGTCAGAAACAAGTCTGGCACTGGAGTGCAGTTTTGGAGAGGAAACTGCATTGCTGGTGAGGTGTTAACCTTTGATGCCACCTTCCCACTGGATGTTGGTGGTTCCTGTACTCTGTGATGAGGATTTGGGGATTTTCCATGCCCTGACCAACCTTTCATGATCCAGCACAAAGAAAACAGTTATTTAATTCACTATTTGTGGGATTCAGCTTTGTGCAAATCTTGTGGTGGGTCTCCAACAGAGTGACCATCCTTCAAAATTAATACATTTGTTTTAATTATATGTGTTGCCCTGTGTTAAGGACAATATGCTCTTGTGCTTGCAGCTCTTGATAGTGAAGCAAGAAGACAAGATGGAGGTGCTCTTCAAGCATTTTCTTATGGAGGACAAGAGTTCAAACGGTGGAGCCTCTTACGTGGACTTTCTATGCCATATGCACAAGGAGATACGACAACTGCTCAGCTAATCTGGGGCAGCAGGGTGGGATTGAGAGGGTTGGACGGAGCTGTATACTCTGAGGGAAATGTTTCCCAGCTGTAGCCCAGCAGGCCCAGTGCTTGATGTCAGTAAGGGTCTTGTCTGTCAACAGCTGTCATGGAAGCAACATGGGTGTGTGGCTAACCTGTTAATACTGAATGTAATGTAAGGAATTAATAGTACAGTATAATGTATATGATTTAGAATCTTCTATGAGAGCTATCTTTTCAACACTGGTATTACTGTGTCCCTTGTGTGTGAGGAGATGTGGGCAGGAATGCACTGTGTGGATGTATGGAAGGAAAACTCCAAATACACAAGATTTCAAGTCAATAAATTGAACAAAATTCAGTTTGTGGCTTTGCTAACATGGTTTGACTTCTGGAAATTATTTTTATATGCATCAATAGTAATCATTTCATGTTGTACACAGCTTTCTTTTCTTGGTTCTGTTAATTAGGTCTTTAAATGTGAATAGATTTGTGAATGAAAATAAGTTATCTATTCACTTGTGAATGCTTAACCTTTGATTAATTTCCATAATCTTATCTCCCTTGCAGATTCTTTAAAAAAAAACTTGACGTACAGAAATGGCTTTGGTGGGGGGTGGGTGGGGTGGGGGAGAATTTTTTAAATGTTTGCAAATTTTCTGTATTTCTGTTTCAGATTTTAGATACTAATCAGAGAAGGGAGTAGATAGCAGGCATTCTCAAACTGCTGCCCTGTTCAAAGTCAATGATGGCTCCAATGTGTTTCATAATTGGAGTATCAACCATTATCCAACCAAACATATCAAATGCAAAAAGGAATGACTTAATTCAATCCTTCAACCACAACTTTGTGTTTTGATTGTAAGCCTTGTGATTGCAAGACTTTGATAGGATTTGATGCCAATCTTTGAGGAGAGGAGTATATTACTGTTTTCATGTCCATTACAAATCAGATGAGCAGTAGTGACCCAGGATTAAAGGCACAATTCCTTTTCAAGGCATTTTTCCTTTGTATTTTCCCATTCCTATTTATTAGGTCGGTTTACCATGCTGACTTTTGCAGCCTGCTGTAAAAATATATATATATTAAAAATGTGCTGTTGTAAACGGGACATAAAATTTTGATGCAATAAATACATTTCTTTTCAAATGCCTCATCAGATCTGCCCTTGGGTTTGTTTTAGTGTCAGCACACCACATTTGTACTGAATGGATTCATCTGTTCTTAGCTGCTGTCGACTGCATTCTTGAAAGGAATGCAGGCCTTCAGCTGTTTTAATCTATAACTTGGGACTGATCATCACTGCTGAGCTAAAGTACACACCTAGAGAAATCCATTTCTTAATCTATTTAATCCTTTGTGATCCACCACTTTGAACCACTGGTGGAGGGTTTTGTAAATTTGAGTTGGGCATTTCTTTACTGAGACTTAAGCAAAGAAGCGAAACTTAATTCATCCTCCGCTGCTGTAAATATAAGGAATATTTCTGCCCAGGTTGCTTCTAAACTTGCATGAATATGCAGTAGGGCTGTATTCTTTACAATCCTTCCTCACTTTCACAATTCCAATTTATTGTTTGTTGGGGAAATAAGTGAAGTGAAGATAGTGTCTAAAATATAGGAAACCAAGTTTTGCACTTGCACTTAACTTCTGTCCTCGCATTACAGTGCAAGGTAGTTTTAACTGCCACACTGATTACAATTATTTATTTGCATTTGGGACTTTCATTAATTTCTCGTAATTGTCCATTAAATAATTTTGGGAGATGCCCGTACAAATAGTGCATGAAAATCCAGGAGGGAAGATGTTTGTTTGAGCCAATGCTGGATGAAGCATAAAGTGGACAATGGACTTGGCTGTCCCCAAAGACTTCACAGCAGCAGCTTACAAAACCTGGAAAGGCAAGGCCTCACCAAGAATAGTGGGAGCGAGTCATAACTGGATAAGAGGCAAAGATCTTAATCAAGCAACTGACTGGTATTTTTAAAATCTAACTATAGCTACCATGTGCAAGCATTCTGTTCTAGCCATGATATTAGAGAGTCTACAAGTTGTTTCAGCTAAAAAAGCTCTGCTTCCAATCATGTTTTCAATTGGGATATACACAATAGATAGAACAGTAAATCCAGAACCAGGGGCCACAGTCTTAGAATAAAGGGGAGGCCATTTAAGACGGGTGAGAAAAAACGTTTTCACCCATAGAGTTGTGAATTTGTGGAATTCCCTGCCACAGAGAGTAGTGGATGCCAAATCACTGGCTGGATTTAAGAGAGAGTTAGGTAGAGCTCTAGGGGCTAGTGGAATCAAGGGATATGGGGAGAAGGCAGGCACGGATTATTGATTGGGAGCGATCAGCCATGATCACAATGAATGGTGGTGCTGGCTCGAAGGGCCGAATGGCCTCCTCCAGCATTTTCTATGTTTCTATGTTAAATCCTTTGATTATCTCAAATGAGATAAATATAAAAAATGAAGGTAGCTCATCTCATTGAAACTTCAAATGTGTGCAAATCCTGTTCCAAGTGAAGTTGAAAAGCCCTCTACATTTAAGTTTGGTCTTAGCAGGTGGGATATCTGATTATTGATTGGAGCCACATCCATAGAACGTGTTCCAAATCTAGGTTGGATTGAACAGTATGGTGCAACTTTACCTCGATCCTCCAGTTTGTACAGTCTTCTGAACATACGTCCATGACCTTGGTTATTTTCCATCTGTTTTACACTGTTAATGAAAGATTATTCCATGTTTTGTGAACTATTGCCAATGTCTCTTGGCTACAAGTGGTTAATCACAAGGGATTCTGATGTCCCAGTATCCTGTAGATAACCTGGTAAGATTCAGCGAGCCTTCAGGGGAACAGACAATGATGGCAAGCAATGATAATCCCTGTGCTGCTCGCAGATCCTTCCACAACTACAGCTGTTTTTTAACTGCATCAAGGGGTGGAGGGTCCTATGATTCGTCAAACTAACTTTTTAAATAAAGTATTTGAGTGAAATGACGAGCTTCAGTGTTCTGTGTGGCCATTTGTGAATTGGGTTATAATTGCCTCTTCAAAGTACTTTCAAAATATGAAAAGACCTTGTTTGTTCTTAATCCTTTTGATCCTTCAGCTCTGCTTTTATACCTGCATTTTAACCATTTTTTAATTGTAACATTTGCATTGTTACCTATCATTCATTGCCCATCCCCAGCTGCCCTCCACCCAACAGAACTGAGGAGCTTGCTTCTGATAATACCTGCGTCCATCACAGTGGTGTTTAAATATAGAACAGAGTGGACAAGGTCGCTGAATTTCTTTAAGGATATTCCTGAATCTGGGCATTTGCAATTTAGTGAAGCTTCATGATCAGCTTTACTGATACGAGCATTTCAAATGTTCCACCTGCTGTGGTGAGATTTAAACCATTGCCTCGATAGCAATAACCCAGACCTCCAGATACAAGACCATTTGTCCACTGTGTGATAGCACTCCACACTTTAACATAAGATGTTAATAATGACGTCCTTTTCTTCGACCAAGTAAATATCAACCATTCCACAGTGTTAACTTGAAGAAAGGTAGGAGAGGTCTCTGGTTTTCTTGCCAAAATATAACCTGAGCCAACATCTGATCATTAAAACATTGCTGCTTGAAGGATCTCGCTGTGCACAAATCGGGAACAATGTTAAACCTGCGGTGTGGTGTATGTGATAACCTGAAACGGATGTAAAATGCACATTAAAGAAATGCAGAACAGACAGGCTGGAAATCTCTGGGGAACCATTTCATGGGTGCATCTGTCACAGTTTTCTTTGCTTGCCTTATCCTGAGCCCAGCTGCCCAATTGACCATAGCACTGACATTTCCTTTGCTTGGTTGTGTTTCTAATGGAAACCTGGAGGGAATTGTGGAGTACATTCTTGCTCGGAATCGTAAGATCATAAGTGATAGGAACAAATTAAGCCATTTGGCCCATCAAGTCTAGTCTGACATTCAATCATGGCTAATTGATCTCTCCCTCCGAACCCCATTCTCCTGCCTTCTCCCCGTAACCTCTGTCACATCTGAGAATGTGCATAAGAGTTCTAGTTTGGGTGGGATCAATTATGAATGGATCTGTTCCTCATGATGGTGGGCGATGCATGCTGTAAACTGATATGACCATTAGGCCATTTAAGAAATATCATCAGTTTGCATACTTGAGGTCAAATTGTGGCACTTTAATAAACCAGATGTTCAGTTCAGCCCTTGGAGCATGCATATGAGGAGCAGCTTATGACTTTTTGCTTCTGGTGTCATAAATTGAACATGGGCCATGGCTTGGTTAGGTCAGGGAAGGTTCCTCTGGCTGCATGAAGTACTTGATGGTAGCGACATTTTGAGAGCAATTATGCCCACATGCTTGACGCTTTTGAAGAATAAGCAGCAAGCAAGTTTGACATTGGGAAGTGTGGTTTCCTGATGTAGAAATTATCCTGGAATAAGTACTTGAGCTTTTCTAAGTCTTCTGAATGCCTCCTCTAAGCCTTCTGAAAGCCTTCATTCTCTGTTTAGATCATTCTGTAGTCTATGTAGTCACTCTGAAGGATTTCACACTCTTCTTTTTCCCCTTTTTCTGATGAACATGTCCAACTGCCTTCTAGATTTTCAAGCATGACCCTAGTCTGTAATCTCCACATAGGCGGGCTGTTATCCATCCTACACAGTCTAAAACTTCCATTGCCTGTGGTCTTATTCCATTGTCTGGTGATTGGATTGATATGTTATTATAGTAATTAGTTAAAAATAAAAATCCTGCAAAGACTATACTCCTAACCGTTCATTGTTAGATGGTTTTGTCTCCTGCCTTTTGTCCAGGCAAAACACAGTTATCAGACACGTTCATTTTGGTGTTTCGTTCACTGATGGAATTCAGACTGGTATCGTGATAGCTGATTTAATGGAAAACCGTAAGATTCACCTATAAACCTGCACATTGTGAGTCTGATTAATTCCCTTCTAGTATTCTGATAAAGGGTTAATTAATCTACAATCCCTGTTTCTCTATCCACAGAAACTACATTTGCTGTTATTTGATTTCCTAAGTGGCAAAGTGGAACTTTCCACTCGGTTCAGCTCCTTACAAGCAAGGGTGCAAAAGACAGTATCAACCCACTGCCTGATTTTCAGGGCTATGTTAACTTTTTTTGATATTTTCTTATAACTTGTTTGAAACAGCAGAGTTTAACTCTGAGCCTTTTCAAAGGCAGTTTGAAAGTAGTTGAAGGCCTGAAATGCTGCGCTGGCTAGAAGATTAGGTTTCCATTCCTTGGGCTTTTATAAACCTTTTAGATTTTAATGACTTTCCTCATGGTCAGTTTACTGAGACCCATCTTCCTAAATTATTTTAAGAACTAAATTCTCATCCTCAACTTAGATTGTGGTTTATTGGTCCTGGCTTTGAGACAAAAACTATTAAACAGTCAGATCCGCTATAGGTTGCTTAAAAAAAGATGTCACCAGTGAAACATTAGTGGCATCATTCCTTTGATATACCAAGCAATGGTATCTTGGTTTGGAAGATAATGATCCCAAGGTCAAATTTGAAGAAGGTAAGACAAGAACAAATTTCAATGTTACTATAGGAGTGCATTGAAATGTTCTTTCTAAAACAGTATGCGTTCTGCCCTTTGGGGATTTGGGGGGAAATCACTCTCTGTCTCTGTAAAGCACCATAGGCCTCCTTGGGATGATTGTACAATCCAAGGATGGATAGTAATCTTGAGTCTAGCATTGCAAAACTGTTCACATTAAAAAAAGGTTCTCGTATCATTTGCCTGTTTAAAACTGCAGAGGTAGACTGGTTATTGGGTGTGGTTTTTTCTGTTTAGCTGGAGTTAAAGTTGACCTAGTTTGGAGCCTTGGCTCTTTTTCAATCATCTTGAAGGCAGCACCAATTAGAATTTTGAGGCTACTCTTGAGCTCCTAATCACATCTGAGACTCGGTGCAGTGCTGGGAGAGCACGACCAAACTAACTATGGATACAAGATCTGCAGATGCTGGTTTACAAAAAGGAGAGCATAGTGCAGGAGTAAGTGTGGAGAACATGGATAGGTGACGTTTCAGGTCTGGACCCAAAATGTCACCTATCCATGTTTTCCAGAGATGCTGACTGACCTACTGAGTTACTCCAGCATTTTGTGTCTTTTACTGTTAAACAATAGATGGGTGGCCTCTGCACTCTGGCTATCACACCATAAAATGCAAAAGCTGTAACTTGAACATAGAGCATTCCACTGCCGTATCCGCCCACTCCCTCCATTATTTGCCTGGCATTTCCCTATTTCATTCCCCTCCTTCCATTGGTCAGTTATCTCTAGAGCGATGGTCACAATCAAGCAGCCTTCTCATCCACTTCATTTCTCCATTTAAATGGAAGATTACGAACAAGAGATTGGTGCTCTGGAGACACGGAACCTCATCTGACATCCTTTAGTCTCCTTTTCATCTTTTGCCTTTGGCACATGGGTGGAGTAACTGGCAATCTAAACCTTCCTTAGATGGATTATCCTGCCCCACTTTTCATTTCCAGCTTTCTCTCCCCCTCACCCGACCCCACCATCAACCCCACCATCAGTCTGAAGAAGGTTCCTGACCTGAAAAGTTGCCTATCCATTCTCTCCACAAATGCTGCTGCGTCACAGCACCAGGGACCTGGGTTCAATCCTGACCTCGCCTGCTGTCTGTGTGGAGTTTGCCCGTTCTCCCTGTGACAGTGGATTTCCTATGGGTGCTCTTGTTTTCTCCCACATCCCAAAGATGTGCAGGTTTATTGGCCTCTGTAAATTGCCCCAAGTGTCCAAGGATTGGATGTGAAAGTGGGCTAACAGACTAGTGTGAATGGGTGATCAATGGTCAGCATGAAGTCTGGGCTGAAGGGCCTGTTCACGCTGTATCTCTAAAGTTTCCTTACAGCAAGTTATAAGAAACTGGCTTCAAATTCTCGGTAGCTTGGTAAATCCAAGTTTTTCAAGTTTGACTGGAGACCTGTTCCAATCGACGAGTCACTGAGTGGGAATTAGTCCATGCCAACTGTAAGGTATGTAACTGTGAATGTGCACTCAGTCACACAAACAGATTTTATTTTCCACAATTGATTGCTGTCTTTATCACTTACCATTGCAACTTCAGCGTAATTATTCACACTCCAGCTAATATTAATCACACCAGTTTAATTTGTTACACTTGATATTTAAATTCACTGGTAGTGAGATCTTCAGCTGCGCAGGGAGGATAAACATGCAATTTTTACTATTTCAGCTCTGTGATCCTAGAATGTGTGAAGATTCAGAAGAGGGGTTACTCTCACAGTAGGTATAGAGAAGGCTTGGAGAGAGCTTAAAGTCTGGCAGCAACCTGCAAGCTAAATAGTCTTTTTCTGTCTAGTTCTCTCACACCCCAGAGTGCAAGTACAGTATCCTTCACCAGTGCTGCACTGGATCATGTAGTTCCCGGCACAAACCCCTGGGAGGGGGAGATGTATTTCTAGTCGGGGAGCAGGGGAAACTGGAGAAGTGGGTCATTCAGTGGAATCTCCCAAACGTTTGCAGCCCACTGTGATTAATCCCATTGGACTTGTGTAGGAGCCGTGAAATTTGTCCTCGGGAGAAACTGTATTGACTCATTAGTGCCTTGGAGCATTCTAGTCTGTTGAAAAGCAGCCTGTAGAATTTTATTAAAATGCATATAAAAGTAAAAAGTAATTATGGCTGCACCAAAATACTTAAAGAGCCTGTCCCACTGACGCGACCTTTCAGCGACTGTCTTCGACCTTCAAGCTCGAGGGCACTCGCCTGAAAAACCTCGAGCTGGATCGACCGTCAGCGATGAAACCGCGAGCCGGATCTACCGACTGCGCACACGCACGCACACACACACACACACACACACACACACACACACACACACACACACACACACACACACACACACACACACACACACACACACACACACACACACACACACACCCACCCACACCCAGGGAAAGCGGGGAGCGCTGTCTGAAATTCACACCCGCGATGAACAGAAAGGTAAAAGACGGCTGGCACAGTTACGGTAAGTCCTTTAGAGAGCGCGGAGAAGAAGAGGGGGAGGAAGAGGGGGAGAAGGAGTGGAGACACTTTGAAGAAGCCAGACAACTTATAATAAAGTTTAGCAGGCATTTTACCATGCCGACCAATTTTTACCCGCTGAAAATATTTCAACATGCTGAAAAAATTTCCGCGCCCTAGCTGAGGCCGCGAGTATTCGGGAACTTCCCTCAAGCATGAAGGAGAGTTCCAGTGACCTCATTGGACCTCCTAGGACCATGTGTCTAAACTCGCACATTAGGTCACCGCAGTGGGACAGCCCCTATAGTCCAGCACTATCACCAAGATTTTCTTGTCTTTTATCACATTACTGACTGGGACATCACTGTGTGTGAAAACAAGTATTCATGTTGCAATGGGGAAGCTGGAATAGCTAAGGCACACTGCACAGAAGCAAGATAAGTGCATTGAAGGGGAAAACATTGCATGTGTAGATGGTGCAAGGTGATGGAGCATAAAATATTAATCCCAGGCATGGATTAGTTAGAACAAATGGTGTGTTTGTGTAAAATTACTGTTTTTCGAATCTGCTTGTGCTCAAAATAACAGGCATGTTTCCTTTATTAAAAGTGATGACACCGCAGTGAATTGATTTACAAATCCTGAAAAGGTGTTTATAAATGTTTAATTACTTTTATTAAATTGCAAAAGTTATATTGAGACAAATGCATAAATAGTTGCTGATTTAACCATAGATTGAAATACAAGTCTTACTAACATTCATGAATTTTAAGGAATCAAGGGATATGGGGTACAAACAGGAATGGGGTACTGATTTAGATGATCAGCAATGATCATATTGAATGGCGGTGCTGGCTCGAAGGGCCGAATCGCCTACTCCTTGACGATGTTTCCAAGCAAAATTGAACAGAATTGATAAATCTCCACTTGATGTGGGTTTCTAAAGTGTCTGCCCCTGCTGGTCATTTGAGGCAAGGTCCTTTGTTCAATTATTGAACCCTCTGCCTGAGTTGGGTTGAAGTGTTTTCCTCAAAAGCACAAAGTCCATGTTTTCTCAAAACCTAATTAAAAGGTTCCATTTAAAATCCCTGGTTCAATCTCATTCAATGCTGTCTGATACACTCCCACTCTATACACCGGCAGACCACGCAAACTTTTCAGGACAGCAAAAACAAATGTAACACAAGTTAATTCGGTCAGACATCAAAATCTTGCAACCTCAAAGAGAGACACCAGGTGCTGGAGAAGATCAGTGGGTCAGGCAGCATCTCTGGAGAAAATGAATTGGTGACGTTTCGGGTTGGGACCCTTCTTCGTGTAATCTCAAGCTGGGCTTCGTGTAATGCTGGGAGATGTGACAAAGTCTGGGGAGAGCCTCCTGCCCATTGGAATTGTTCCTATTTTGTCTGTGATGTTACTTCAGAAGCACTTCATGAAAGACCAACAGAAATACAATAGTTTCTCTTCCTGTTGTTGTGTACAAATGAAAGTTCTCTATGCACACTTACTCTAGAAAACGTTAAAGGTGTACTTGGAAGAAGCTGTAGAATTTGGCAAAATGTGCAGGGAGGGTCCCACAATATAATTTGCAGACAACAATGTTGTTTTTGATAACATGGTGGTGCAAAGTTGGTTGCATAATTTGATTGCAACTTGCCAGAAGGGTGCAGGCTCCCTCTTAGACAGACACTTGTAATAGTGTTTACCCTGAAGCTGGGTGAAGTTAGCATGCCTTCCTTGTTTTTACCACTTTACTTTGGTATTTGACGGAATGACCCTCGTGCCCAATCACATAGATATCGAATAGATAGGTGGTCCTTGCCTTCAGCCCTGTGACCTTCTGCACTGCTACTGCACGCTGAGCATGGAGGTGGTGAAAATACTTGCAGCCCACATTCTCTGAAATGCTGCGTGATTCTGGGCCAAGGCACCCATTTTGCTGTTTTCTTTCGATTTCCAGTGTTTGTTCCTCCATCTCCCTTTTGTAGAGGCAGTACCTGTTTTGCTCACTCGTTCCCAGCCAAGCCAAAGTGACAGAGTTGCAGGTTCTGAGCCTATTGTAGGATTTCACTTTAAGGCTGTCCGGGAGACGTGGGAAGAGAGGTTTGTTGGGACGTGTGGATACCAGAATCTTCACAAGGACCTCCGAGGCCTCCATGGATTTGATCCCAATTATGTATTTTGCATTGGCTTTTCCTTTCAGCTTAAAATGCTTTAGGTTATTTGTGCTTTCAGACACAATTAGTTTACCATTTCTCTCGATTATAACGTACAGTTTTCCACATGAGTGGAATGTGAATTGCACCCTACTATGCCAACTCTTGGGCCTGATGCTATAGAATTTCTGTCTGTCCTTCCGGATGTAAACCTGGGCCATGATTCCTTCCTTCAAATCGAGAATGTATGGATCTGGCCACTGTAATGTTTTTGCAAAAGTGCCAATATAGGCAGAGCTAGTGTTGGTGAGGACATTAACAACAAACACATCAAAGTAGTAAAGGGAGTTGGGTTGCAAGTCCAATACTGAATAGATATTTCTGTTGCCGACACAGAGTTGTGTGACATCTATCTTTGCTTCCCTGGCGACTGGATGGCTGAGAAGACTGGCAGAGAGTTGAATATCTTCCGTTCTGGTGAGATGGATCTCCTGACCTCCAGAGTAGATGGTCACCACTGGCAGATCTGGCCAAATACCATCACCAAGCCCCACCTGGTTTTGGGCAGCACAGAGACTTTGGTAGTTGTGCTTCTGGTTGACCAAGAGACAATACTGAATGTTCTGCTCATCATGCAACACTGATGGGCTGGGCTTCCAGGCCAGGATCACTGTCCTCTGCCCCACGGAGGCGACGTTCACTCGAGAGTCAAATGGCAACTCTGGGTTTGGAGGCTCGTTCTCTGGCTTGGTTGTCAGGTAGACTCTCATTTGGGTGTCCCTCTCAGTTGCAAGGAGCTCCAGATTGTGCAAGGCTGAATGCGATGAAGCTTGCACGAATGTCTGCGCTGTGTTTCCCTTGTAGCTGAACAGATCTCTCGTGGTAACCTGATCCCATTCAAGTGTCCCCAGCTTCTCAGAGCGATAAGTTCCTGAAATTCAGAAAAATCTATCAGGTGGTGAATCTGGAATTCATTGCCACAGAAGGCCGTGGAGGCCAAGTCACTGGATATTTGTAAGGTAGAGATAGCTGGATTCTTGATTAGTACGGGTGTCAGGGGTTATGAGGAGAAGGCAGTAGAATGGGGTTAGGAGAGAGAGAGATAGATCAGCCATCATTGAATTGTGGAGTAGACTTGATGGGCCGAATGGCCTAATTCTGGTCCTATCACATGAACTTATGAACTTGATCCCCTACCCTGCCATTTGTTAACTGCATTGGGACTATACATGTTGAGGAGCCAAGTGAGCTTAAATTCTGGTTAAATACAGTCTACTCAAAGTTCCACTTCAATCTGTAACCCAACATGTTCATCCATACAATGTTTGGCAGACTATTATCTAAATGGTGGCCGATTAGGAAATGGGGAGATGCAGCGAGACCTGGGTGTCATGGTACACCAGTCATTGAAAGTAGGCATGCAGATGCAGCAGGCAGTGAAGAAAGCGAATGGTATGTTGGAATTCATAGGATTTGAGTATAGGAGCAGGGAGGTTCTATTGCAGTTGTACAGGGTCTTGGTGAGACCACACCTGGAGTATTGCGTACAGTTTTGGTCTCCAAATCTGAGGAAGGACATTATAGCCATAGAGGGAGTGCAGAGAAGGTTCACCAGACTGATTCCTGGGATGTCAGGACTTTCATATGAAGAAAGACTGGATAGACTTGGCTTATACTCGCTAGAATTTAGGAGATTGAGAGGGGATCTTATAGAAACGTACAAAATTCTTATGGGGTTGGACAGGCTAGATGCAGGAAGATTGTTCCCAATGTTGGGGAAGTCCAGGACAAGGGGTCACAGCTTAAGGATAAGGGGGAAATCCTTTAAGACCGAGATGAGGAAAAACTTTTTCACACAGAGAGTGGTGAATCTCTGGAACTCTCTGCCACAGAGGGTAGTTGAGGCCAGTTCATTGGCTATATTTAAGAGGGAGTTAGATGTGGCCCTTGTGGCTAAGGGGATCAGGGGGTATGGAGAGAAGGCAGGTACTGGATACTGAGTTGGATGATCAGCCATGATCATATTGAATGGCGGTGCAGGCTCGAAGGGCCGAATGGCCTACTCCTGCACCTATTTTCTATGTATCTATGTATCTATGTATTAGCTTTCCACTACCTTGAACAAGTGAACAGATCCATTACCTTACTGGATGATACTTGACTGTCCAAATCCCCTTCATTACGTTCCCAATTTACCAACACTCTCAATATTTATGCATCACATGTTCAAAGAAAATCTTAATATCAACCAGTATTTATGCACAAGTGGGGTTCCACTTTAGTGTCTCATCCATGTGATTCCATCTCTGATGGTCTACTCTCCCAGTGTCAGGCTAGATTTTTTTTCAACTCTAGCTTGGACCTTGAACTCGCAACATTCTGACTCGAAGGATGATTCATAGGAATAACTTTCACTATCATCAATTCCTACTTCTGTTGAAAGAAATGAGATTGTTTATGTGACTGCACCTTGAATGATAAGATTATCTGCAAAGAGAGACATCTTTCAGTGATTCCAGGCTGGAAATGAGAATGTCAGACATTCCCAGCATTACTGCAGTGACTATCAGGCAATCTGGAATGACCTGAGTTGGGATGTGCAACAAATTAGATTTTATACTTGACTCTCACATCCCAAATGCTGCCATTTCTAATTCATGTTCTGGTTTGCGCTCTTCCCTCGAAGATAGACACAAAAAGCTAGAGTAACTCAGCGGGACAGGCAGCATCTCCGGAGAGAAGGAATGGGTAACGTTTCGGGACGAGACCCTTTTTCATACTTTTCTCTCGACAGGCTTTCCTATGATACTGAAAGTGCTGTAGAAGTACATAATTCTGTGGGGTACAGGGAAGACAATATATTAAACTGAGCAGGAAGAAGGATTCTCAGGAAGGATGAGTTAATATGTAATGAACTCGGATTTTAGTTGGGTGATTTGAATATTTATAGTGCATGTTGATGGGGTTTACATAGGGTAGACATTGTACACATGATTGTCTTAGATAGACATTGAAGGTATTAACCCGATGAAATAACAATCCTTACTGTGTGTTGGCCACTCTTGAACACTGACTCTCCACTCAAGGGCAGCATCGCAAGGATTCACTCTGATGGAGAAAGGGCTCTTGTCCTTCACCTGGAAGTAATGCCTGTGGAGAGAAGAATACAAACCAGGACGAGAATTAGAAATGGCAGTAAGTGCAACATCTAGTTGAGTTAGTACCTTGAAGATGGTGGTGAACTGCCTCCTTGAATAGTCATGACTCTTCTGGTACAGATATTTTGACAGTACTGTTGAATAGAAAATTTAAGAATTTGGGCCCAGTGATATTGAAGGAAAGATGATATAATCCCGAGTCCATGATGGGCAACTTAAAAGTTGAGGTGGTGGTGTTCTCAACCACCCAGTGGCTTGGTATCCTTGTTGATAGAAGCCATAGGTTTGGAAAGTGTCAGAACAAGTGAGTGACTATAGTAAATTGTGTGGATGGTGATTGCTGGGGTGCCAATGATGGAGGGAATGAATATTTGTGTGATAGATGAGGCATTAAGTCCGTGGGCGGCTTTCTTCTGGAAGGTGTCAAGTTTCTTAGATTGTCAGCAACAGGAGTGGGCCACTTCGCCTCTCATGGCCCACGACTCTGCATGAGCTGGTGTCTATGCTGAGTATGCAAAGTCTTTTAGGACCGAGATGAGAAAATCATTTTTCACACAGAGAGTGGTGAATCTGTGGAATTCTCTGCCACAGAAGGTAGTTGAGGCCAGTTCATTGGCTATATTTAAGAAGGAGTTAGATGTGGCCCTTGTGGCTAAAGGGATCAGGGGGTATGGAGAGAAGGCAGGTACAGGATACTGAGTTGGATGATCAGCCATGATCATATTGAATGGCGGTGCAGGCTCAAAGGGCCGAATGGCCTACTCCTGCACCTATTTTCTATGTTTCTATGTTATTGTGGCTGGCCGCCACATTGGTCCTGCTGTATATTTTGAGCAGTGTGAACATCAATATGACCAAAGTAATGACATTGAATGCAATGTTTGATGGCTACTAAATAGATTAAGCTCAGAAACGGGAAAATAACATTTAGAGAAAAATACACTGCACGCAAAATCAAATACTTGTGAACATCTTGATGTTGTCTAATTCTTTGTTTAGGTCATCTGATCAGGGTGATTGCTTCTCCAGTTGAAAACCATGTTGAATATCTGCAAAGCTTGCATCTTCACTATAGCTGGCCACCTACAATGGGTTACTGTCTAAACAAGCCTGTACATTGCTTACCTCTGTGGCAGGTCTCTGAAGAGGAAGATGGTTACTTCTGTGCCATCTGGCAAGAGTGGGGAATAGTTGTACATGGCTTCATTGGTGACCCACTCCCATCTCTGTTGCTGGGCAAAGACTGGCCTTTGACCGTGGCACAGGCAGACAAGGTGAAGGAGAAGTTGGCAAAGTATCTGCGAGCCCAACATTTCCACCAGAAGCTGTAGATTGAAGTGGAACAAACTTCACTTGTATCCAAGTCCATATTAGTTAGATTAAAAAAAGACTTTTGGACACCACCAGATGTTCCAAGCACATCTCAATGCCCTGGCGAAACAATGAAATAACTTTTACTAGCAGTCACAGTTATATTAACATGTTACCTTCAAGAATAACACAACCCATTGGAAGATAATCGGATTCCTTTTCTGCCCTGGGTCCATTTGGTCTTTGTTATGGAATTCTGACAAACCATCCCGTATGCTGTTTCCAACATCAGGTGCTAGCATGCTTGAAGGGCTGAATAGGATTCTGCTTAGAACCTTGTTCTTAACATTATGCAGAGAGTGAGGTCAGGGTAATGTTTCTTCAACATTTAATCTCAAATACTAATCGAGCTATAGAGTATTTGACAAATTTGAAACCAACAACATGTTTGTATGTGCTTGGAGTTCAGCTGAGATCCTCTTTGTCCCTCGGGACCAAGAATAACTTGCTATAGTTTAGAGATGCAGTGTGGAAACAAGCCCGTCGGTCCACCGAGTCTGCGCCAACCAGCGATCCCCGTACACTAGTTTTATCCTACAGACTAAGGACATTTTACAGAAGTCAATTAGCCTACAAACCTGCACGTCTTCGGAATATGGAAGGAAACCGGAGCACCCGGAGGAAACCCACGGACACAGGGAGAACGTACAAACTCCGTACAGACAGCACCCGTAGTTAGGATCTGCCCTGGGTCTCTGGCACTCTAAGGCAATAACTCTACTGCCCTGTGAGTGTATCCTTTCAATGTGGATTGGCTGTTGCATATCAGCTACCACAGAGCAGTGTGGTGGTTCAATGGCAGGAAGGTCCAAGACAATTGGAAACCATGTGCGTGGGGAGCTGTGTGTTAGCACGAGCATTCTCCGTCTTTGTACTTATTCACAGGTACAGGATTTTGTCCACAGTCCTTTCTGTGGACTCTCCCCTTGCCACCACCACTCGAAACTCAGTCGCTCAACACTTTTCTCTCAACCCCCTCCATTTTTCTTCCCTGTCAGGGTGGCGTATTAACGCTTAATGCTGCTGCCTCGCAGCTCCAATGAGTCAGGTTCGATTCTGACATCTGGTGCTGTTTGTGTGGAGTTCCCACGTTCATCATGTGGCCCTGTGTATTTTCCCCTGGGTCTTCTAGTTTCCTCCTGCACCCATGTGGGTTGACAGGTTAATTGGCCACTCACTGCAAGTTGCACCTTGTGTGTCTAAATGATAGAAAATAGAGGCAGCGGATGGGATCCAAATAAAAGTAAGGTCTGTGTAAATGGGTGCTCGATATGCTCAGAGGATGTGATGGGGTAATTGTGAGTTCCCTGTGTTCCCACCCCCACATCTCTCCAGCCGATAGCCATTCTTTTTCACCAAAAGGGAGGCTGCCTATGGACTACTGGATGCCCAAGCCCCCGCCCCTGCTATCCCAAACCCCTGCTGCCTGAAGGCCAAACCCTGCAACCTTCCCCAGGCAGCAGATTCTGGTTTCCTGGGATCTGTGGAGAAGTTGGTTCTGATGCACCATCTCAGAGGCAATGGTGGCAGAATTCATTGTGAAAGCTTGTTAGACCTCCAAACTCAGTATACAATGTGACCCCGAATTCATAGGACTGCGTCATCTACATTCCTGAAGGCACTACCTTCTGATCCCATTCACAGATTTCAGAAATCAAGGATCATTCATTGTCAAATCTTTCCAAACCCAGTGAGCGTTCTCCGTCTCCAACCTCATCAGAAACCCCTGCACTCACTCAATTCGCTCTCAAGATCTGGGTCTGAAGAAGGGTTTCGGCCCGAAACGTTGCCTATTTCCTTCGCTCCATAGATGCTGCCACAGTTTCTCCAGCATTTTTGTCTACCTTAGATTTTCAAGCATCTGCAGTTCCTTCTTGAACATTTGCTGTCAAGATCAGTGGAAATTTGGGAATATATCATATTAAATGAGCAGATCCGTCAAATTGCCAGCTAGGGTTCATTTATTCCCTTTGGGAAAACTATGCTTTAAAAAGAAACCATTGTTCAATTCTCTGTTACACACTTGTGCAGAAAGCTTTAAGGAAATTGCCCTGAAACCATTCACTACTCAAAATGCGGAACAGTCACACAAGAAACACAGGCACATACATAAAGACACTGACATACAAAATGCAGCTGTGCATTCAACATGCAAACAAAACTATTGCTTTGGCAATTCCACCAGATCAAGGTTTAACAAACACATGTAGATATAGGCACATACATAACATAAAACACATACACAAATTACACCCAGGTAACACTAAAACATCTGGAGTGTTTTAACAAAGACTTAGAGACAGCAGCAAGACGGAATGATTAGCACCAAGTATTCCTTTTGAGTCCAGGGGGTGCAATTAATTAATCTTGCAAAGTTACTGAAACATTTCACAAAAGATGTTTTTTACAACAAGGCAATTGTGATCATTCTACCTGTGTGTTGTGCTTGCGTCCAATAGTTCTCTTTTCCTCCATGGTCTAATCTCTCAAATTCTTTCAGACTGGTTTACTCTGACAGAAAGCAGTGACTGTCGTACCCCAATTTTCGTTTAAATGCTGTCGCTGGGGCTCTGTACTTAATGGAGGCAGCAAGAGTGATGAAATGCACGCACAGCCTTAATCCCACTGGGACTGAGATTTGCTGGTGATGCAGCTGATGGTTCTGAGAGAATCGGTGCAAAACAGGGTCCAATGCACATCTATCCAATTATACACAGCATTGCCCTGACATCACAGCAATTCAGAGTCAAGGGACATCCCATCTGTCGGGGTGCTCTATAATAGCAGGCAATTCTCAGAGGAGAAGACCGCAAGGAACAGGAATGTTATGAATGCTAAACCGATTGTTGTGTAGAGAAGGAGAACACTGAATCAATAAGGTTAAGAGGCAGGGAAGGAATAAAGATTTTTTTTAGTTTAAATTAAAATGGACAGAATATTCTATTTATAAATTTCTTGTGGAGCTGCAGACTTATGAAATGCACAATCTGTTGTATTGTTCTTCGTATAATAGCCTTTTATTTCAGAGTAAATTAAATTTGCAAAAAAATGTGAAAATGATCTTTGGACAAATATTTTGAAGGGCACTTGATCTGAGTACAATGACATCTGTGAGAGATTTTGCAAAGGACTTAACTCCCAAACAGGATTTTTCTCTCTTTACTTTGATGCTGTTTAAACCTGCCATCTGCCTTCCCCTTTATTAACATTCATGAGAAGCGATTAATTCGCAAGCTCAGCGGATACTTCAGGACAATGCTGGGAGAGAGAATAGCACTGTTAGCGAGGGGGTAATGTGGGATCACGACACTATCAGAAGGGTCTTATTGAGAGAGCACAACACTGCCAGGCAACGCAGAGGGACCACTGCACTGCTGAAGAGGCAATGCTGAGGCAGTGTCACACTGCCAGGGCATTGAGTGAGAGAGCACCCCACTTCTGTTGAAGCAGAACTGAGGAAAATGTGCATTGTTAAGGAGGTGGGGGCAGTATTTAGAGCACCATTGTTTTAGAGAGCAAGAACTTGGGGACAGTCACAGTCTTGGAGGGTCAATACTTTTTGTTGCATTATTGGAAAAGCAGTTTTTAAGGAAAACTGATAAACAAATGGCAGTATAGACACTGGCATACTCTGAGGAATAGGTCACAAGCATTGCAGCACTCACAGAGGGACAGTATTGAGCACTGCATTGTTAGACTGTGAGCTGTCTGAGGGGGCAGTATTGAGAGTGTCTGAACTGTTGATGAGTGTTCCTTGGGGAAATGTGGAGCTATATGGAGTGGTGCGCTGCGAAATGGATTATCCTATGAATAACATTGAATCCAGTCAAACCCTTGTCAGTTTTGGTACTTTAACATGACGTTAAGAACAATGTTAAAAGACAATTCGACTGAAAATTCACCTTGGTGGTGGTTGCCAATCTTGTCCAAAGGAAATTGGCTGAATTATTTCCCAAACCAATGCAAAGCCCTGAGCTGTATGACATCTGAAGCAACTAGAGACATGCATACCACGTCTTTTTGTTTTATATTTCATCTACTCAGTGAGATGGTATGTACCAAATTGTCTAGACAAAGCCATTGATATTAAGCTGTGCAATATTCAATCGATAAACGTGGTGCAGGGTTCCTTTTGCAGGTGGGAGTCTATTTTTATTGGGATAAAGTTTGCCCAAAAATAATAACAGAGGCATGCATTCCAAGCAGGTTATGCACTCGCATCTGATCTTGTTCCAGCAGAAAATAAATCACAATCGGGGAAATTGATCGGTGAGGAATTCTTGTCCACTGTTTGCACAGCTGCTGGCACATTCACCTCCATCCATCTAAACCTCTGCTTTCAACTTTACAGATCCTTTATTTCTGATTTCTTCCAGGAACTGGCGAGTGGAGATCTGTTTCTATCAAGGAATGATTGCAGACCTTCTGTGATGATGAGGCTGAAAATGCAAACAAGAAATCAAGGTTTTATTTCAGATGAAACTAACTGACATTTTTTTCTCCTTCCTAAGCAGAGCCAATAGTACATTTGTCCAAGAGCTGCTGAATTTGCCTCTGTTTAGGGTTCGTATGTTTAAATGTCAGTCAATGCTTTTTACAATGCCTGAGTTTGGAATCTAATTCTAATCTACGCAGTTTCTGGGAATATTTAGTTATGTATTGATTTACTCTGAATTGGCATCGCCTATTGGTTTGTGAAGATTTATTCCCACATTTTCGAGGCAATCAAGGATAGCAATAGTGCGAGCCTTGTCAGCAACACACAGCTCATATTTACACAGAACAGTCCATTCGTGCTCTCCCATTGCACAAGTTTGCTAACACTCGCAGTTCTACTCAACTCTTTCTCGCATGCACTGCTGAGTTACACACGTATTTGTTTGGTAGACAAAAATGCTGGAGAAACTCAGCGGGTGAGGCAGCATCTACGGAGCAAAGGAATAAGCGATGTTTCGGGTCGAGAAGTCTGAAGAAGGGTCTCGACCCAAAAGGTCGCCTAGTCCTTCGCTCCATAGATGCTGCCTAACCTGCCGAGTTTCTCCAGCATTTTTGTCTACCTTTGATTTTTCCAGCATCTGCAGTTCTTTCTGAAACAAGTATTTGTTTAGTTCACATTGTTTTATTACACAAGTCTGCTCAGACTTGCATATTCCACATTGCAGAATAGACAATAGGTGCAGGAGTAGGCCATTCGGCCCTTCGAGCCAGCACCGCCATTCAATGTGATCATGGCTGATCACTCACACAGACTACTAATAGACTACTCACACAGTGCTCCATCAACCTGAACATAAATGTGTTTATTTTGTTCCATGCAGTCCTTTCACACTTCCACTGTTTTGATTCGCGATAGTCTGTTATCTACTGGAACAGTCTAGGTTCCTGTGGTCTACCAGTTACTGGTTTTGTAGCAGACATTATTTTTCCATGCTGGTCACAACTCCACTCCTTTTACCTACCAATGACAATAAACCTGCAGCCCATCAATGACGGAACAAAGTTACAGAGCTATTATTCAGCAGCGGCTGAATGTTGCAATGTCTAGTATCACCAGGCTCATCGAGTCTTCCTCTCTTCCCCATAAGAAACAGAAGCTGTGTGATAAACTAACCCGACTAGTTATCAAGCTTTTAATTTCTTCCTGCTCACTGACCACTTCCCCCAGTGATTCACATTATCACTGTCTTTCAGTGAGTCGGTCTCTGGTTTCTGATCCTTTCCCCCACATGTTATGCAATCAAAAGTCTGATGAATCAAAATACTTGCAAAGTTGGTCTAATCCAGCTTGAGCACAGGTTGCTGATTAAACTTCACCTAACACCATAAGTACAAGCTTCCTTCCTGACTACAATATGAAAAATAACAAAGGAAAATCCAGTCTGGGGCAGCCCAGTACACATCTAGTGTATTTAAAGCACATAATGCAAGAAAATTATGTGCTTTAAATACACTTGATCCATGGCAGGAGATCCATACACCTGGATCTCCTGCCATCAGGCAAGAGATATCGCAGCATCAAAGCCCGGACTACAAGACTGCTAAACAGCTTCCTGCCATATGCTGTGAGGCTGCTAAACAGCCACTCTGTACTCACAGTCACCTGATTCTGCGGCTTGGCACGGACACTATAATAACTGGCACTGGCCACTTCAATAACTGGCACTGGCCACTCAAATCAGCCACCCCGGACATGTTTATGATTGGTCTTACTGTATTTTAACGTTGTTTTTATCTATTTTAACTTTATACTGTTCCATCAGGGACTGGATTGTTTTAGTGTTGTTATTATGTGTGAAATGTTTTAAACTTCATGTGCGATGCTCCGTTATTCCCTGGGAAACGTCTTTTCGTTTTGCACTGCAAGATGACAATAAAGGAATTGAATTGAATTGAATTGAAAATAGACTTAATGTGAAATCCTCTAAAGATGTACAGAAAGGAACTGCAGGTGCTGGTTTATTTCGAAGATAGACATAAAGTGCTGGAGTACCTCAGCGGGTCAGGCAGCATCTCTGATAAGGGATCATCAGATGACATTTTGGGTCAGGACACATCTTCAGACTGACCCACTGAGTTCCTCCAGCACTTTGTGATTTTCTCTCTTACATGGGTCAACAATGGTCACAGTATTAACAATTGTACATCAGCATTCATATTCCCTTGTGGGACGGAGAAGTGAATATTGTGCCTATTTCTAACTTATACAACTGTTTGCCCCACACTCTTCCTCAACCCCACCAATAAACTTCAGACTGGGATAAAGACCGTGGCCTCTCAACCAGAGGCGTCAGTCACTCAACACTCTAGGGGGGCTGAATCTCAGTGCCGTGGGATACTGAATGGCAGTGGCTCCCCAGTGAGGCAAAGGCTGGTGATTCTGGCTCCCAACAGCACAGTGAGGCACCTGCTTCACTGCCTAACAGGTGGCAGGTTAGCCAGCTCAGCGATCGACGTTTCATCCATCTGGTCATTGTCAACTGGAATGAAGGAAAATAGTAGCAGTTACCTCCACAACAGTTGTCAGCAGGTTGGACAATCTGTCCCTTAAGCAACAACTACAGGTCGACATACTGGGCTTGGAACACTGGGGATAACCCTCAAGGTCCATATAAAGAATGCTAGGAGTCTTCAATTCCTACCTTAGGAAGCAAATTAAATTTCAAGACATGGCAGAATTCCCTCAGCACTCCACCGGCACTGCCAACCTAAACATTTGTGCTCACGATCCTGAAGTGAGACAAACACGTGACTCTCCGTCTATCAATTAGTGACTGAACTTCTTTAAAACACAAGACAATAGAATTGCATACACACCCATTCATATAATCCCCACAGGCAATTTCAGAAGCTTATCCTCAGTCTCACAAGCATACTGACGTAAATAAAGGCCTGTCAGTGTTTAATAATAGAAAATCAATTTATTTGCACTTTTGCAAGCTCTGTACACCTACATTCTTTCAGACTTGCTTATGAATGTCTGTGGTTTAATTGCTGACAGTATCATTGAGCGAGGGTAAAAGCATGACTGACTCTTCACAAAGATTTTGTGCTTTTTAAATTGAAATATACTGAGCCACTGCTAGCCACTGACCTGTGAAAGATGAACTAATAAATGACACCCTCATGTATTACAGAAGCTGGTTCTTATGGCACTCCAGTGTATGCTCTTTAAAAGAGCTATCCAATTAGATCCACTCTCCCTGCTCTTTCCCTGGAGTCAGCACATTTCCTTTTTCATGTGTGCATCCACGTATCATTAAATACGTTATATTCTAGATCACAACAATTCACTGCAAGACAAGATTTCTCTTCCTCCTCCAGTTCTTAATTTATTAGTTCTTAAATATCCTTTGTATTGTCTAGCTTCTTGTCTACCTTGCACTGAAAGCAATTTTCCCCATTTTGGTGAATAAGACTTTTTTTTTTTTTAAAGCTCAAAGGCAGGCGGTAGTATAAAGCAACACCAGTAAAATCAAATGAACCTATTCCAAGCGGGAAAAAGGACTGAGATAACGTAACTGTACAAAAGATTAGACAATAGGAAATGGAAAGATGTAAACACATATCATGTTATTGTAACATGCAGGACGTTTGAAGCAATTATGCCGCAGGAAACTATAAATGTAATAATATTGATTAAAAACCTGTAGCCAGATTAAAATGGGGAATAGGGGTGGGATAATTAAGAAGGAAGGCAGTGTGATACAGGCGGCTGGAGAGAGATATGTATAAAAATGCTTTGAAAAGAAACCGATAGGAAGGAGCAGATTCTCAAAAACTGAAAAGGGTTCTGCTCTTAATTATGAGGTGGTTGAATAGCAAGATAAGTGCAGGAGGTCAAGACATTTGGTTTAGATTTAGTATAGAGACACAATGTGGAAACGGGTCCTTCGGCCCACCAAGTCCACACACACTGGTTCTATCAAACACACTAGGGGCAATTTACAGAAGCCAACCCTACATCCTACAACCCGCATGTCTTTGGAATGTGGGAGGATACCACAGCACCCGGAGAAAATACACCTGGTCACAGGGTGAACGTGCAAACTCCATACAGACAGCACCCATAGTCAGGACTGAACACAGGTCTTTGGTGCTGCAAGGCAGCAATTCTACTGCTGCATCACTGTGCTGCCCCAAAGAAAAGTAAAATAAAAATAAAACACTGGAGTTACTTAGCTGGTCAGGCAGCAACAGCGGAGGGAAAGGTGCTGAAATCAACATTTCAGGTTGATGACCTTTCAAGAAAACATTTGAGATACCAAATTACAGAGAGACAGATATTGAGATAAAGACACCAATTTGAGGAAAAACCAGCTGGTTTTGGAAAAGCTCCCGCAGCAGCCCATTAGATTGCCACAACTTATTGAGAAGGAAGAACTTTCATATTTTTACATTAATCAAAACATTAAGAATATGTTAATCTATTCACAGAGGACCACAGCTCTGAATCTTAAAATTGAACAATATTAGTTCACGCTAATAGTAAACACTAATATTGGTGAATCCTAGTTGTCACTTCCTTGTGGTACCAGAGGTCACTGCAATGTATCGATCTTTCAGATGAGACATTGCACCTGCTTTATTGCACAAGTGTCTTGCATCAGATCACTTCAAAAGCACTTGGATTACACTTCATAAGCACTTTCATTTGTCCTATCAGGGACACATGACAATAAACTCACTTGAACTTGAACTTTCTTATCTGTAAAATATGCAAGGCTCTAATGAACAATTTGAGCAGAAGCTCCACTTCTGACCACCAGAGGGTGCTCCAGGATAGATTTCTGTTGTCCACTTGTTTCTATGTAGATTCAGACATTGTCGGCAGTAACCTGTTGGGAAATGCCAGCAGTTTTCTGCCAAACTTTGCACAAGTCAGATTCCTGTATGAAAGCCGTTGCATACTTGTTCGATGTTCTTTAGTGGCAGTTTCCAGACAGCCTGAATCCAGCAGTGAGGTGAGAATTTATTGGAGTTCCAGTGGGGAATCTGTCCACTAAAGCAGCCTGGCCCAGAAACAGAGAAACAGCAGGTCCATTCATTTATATGAAGGGCATTGGCTGCAAGAAATATGTTTTTATTTTTTAAGTATTTTATATCATATATTTAAAATATATCCATTGCTTCCTTAGTGTTTAGTGTTGTTTGGATCTATACTTAGACCCATTCCATCATATAATGGGATTACATCATGCAAGGCAGCACATCCCATATCATTTGGGGTCAGGAAAAAAAATTACTTACTACATAGGTCAGCAGTGTGCTCAAGAGAGCCTGAAAGCAGAGTGTGCCTTGAGGTTGGAATCGCCAAATATAATGGACAAGATCACTGAGCCTGCGCTTGGTCTCGCCAAGTGTTCCAGATGTCGACTCCTGTATATTGGCGAGACTAAGCGCAGGCTCGGCGATCGTTTTACTGAACACTTCCACTCAGTCCACCTAAGCTTACCTTATCTCCCAGTTGCTCAGCACTTTAACTCCCCCTTCCATTTCCAATCTGACCTTTCTGTCCTGGGCCTCCTCCATTGTCAGAGTGAGGTCCAGCGCAAAATGGAGGAACAGCACCTCGTATTTAGCTGAGGTAGCTTACACCCCAGCGGTATGAGCATTGACTTCTCTAACTTCAAGTAGCGCTTGCTTTCCCTCTCTCTCCATCCCCTCCCCTTCCCAGTTCTCCCACCAGTCTTACTGTCTCTGACTACATTTTATCTCTGTACCACCCACTGCCCTGACATAAGTCTCAAGAAGGGTCTCGACCCGAAACATCACTCATTCCTTCTCTCCAGAGATGCTGCCTGTCCCGCTGAGTTACTCCAGCATTTTGTGTCTACCTTAGAATGAAAAGATGGCAGACTCAAAGATCCTTTTGAAAATCTTTGAATGCACCATCAAGGGAGAAGGTGAGAAGGGATTTTATAGGAAGCTGAGGGACAACATTTTCACATAAAGGGTGGTGCATATTTGGATCGAGCTGTCAAAGGAGGTATTTGAGGCATGTACTATAATTTAAAAGACATTTGGACAGGTACATAAATAGTGGAGGGATATGGGCCAAATGTGGGCAGATGGGACTAATGTAGATGGGGGATTTTAGTCAGCATTGGCAAGTTGGGCCAAAGGGTCTGTTTCCTGCGGATCAGACAGCAAGTCTGGAGAAAATGGATAGGTGTACTCTCAGGTCAGGACCCTTCTTCAGACCTAGAAGAAAGTGTCCTCACCCGAAACATTACCTATCCATTTTCTCCAGAGCTGCAGCCTGACCTGATGGGTTACTCCAGCATTTTGTGTCTGTCTATGTGCAGACAGATATTTAATTTGATATTATGATTCACATCGTGAGCCAAGGTGCCTGTTGTTCCAAAACACAAATAAGACCATGCCAGTTATAACGTTGGAGATTTAGGTTTGGAAATAAAGGCTGTTTGAAGGAGAATTGTAATTGGAGAAAAGAGATCATGCTTTAAGCCTCCAGTAGTGGGTGTAACCAGTGAAACTCTGTGATAGGTGGAGTGCTTGCACGATCTCCAAAGTGCCTTGTTATTATATAAACTGCCCACTGTTGTTGTTAGATAGGTGGTGATAAGCACAACAGATGTTTCTGCCATTATCAGCGTTAGAATGAAAGCATCCTTTAAATCTCTTAATTATTTTGTTGCACTTCTGGAATTTATGGTTTGGTAGGATAATATCCATTTTGTGAATAGTCAAATGCACATGATGCAGGTGAATAATTATTTATTGCTCGTCTCCGATTGCCCTTCGTGTTCGTGATTCACCTGGTGTTCGTGATTCACCTGGAATTCACCTGGCGGCAGCTGCATGGTGATGGTGTTCCCAGTGCTATAAGGAAATGAGCTCTTGCATTTAGACCTAATGATGATGGAGTTGCAGTGTGTTTCCAAGTTGAAACAGCATATGATTTGAATAGAATAGTATCCCCATTCATCCACTTGCCTTTATAAACAAGGATATGAACTATATCTGAGCAATTCATCGTTGTTCATCAAACATCCTCTTCAAGGCTGTGCTCCGGTCATCTGTCCTTGCTATTGTGGAGAAGTAGATGAAACATATACCTTGGAGGTGAGGTCACAGAGTGATTTCAGGCCAAGTTTTCTGATTGGATCACTGAGTACCCAGCAGCCAAGGTAAACCAGTGTACCATTATAATTCTCTGAGATTGGCATTATGTCTCAATTTTTTCTATGAGTAGTTCTATTTGCTGAGTGATGTACAGTATTGAGCTGACAGACTCTTTGCACATTGTGAATACGTTGGTTATGCCCTGCGCCCATATTTGATTTTCCACTCAACTCTCTTACTGATGTGAATTGACAGAACTGGGTTTGGAGTGCAGGCAGCAGAAAAACCAGCAAGCAGTAAAGATGAACGGAACAAACCCTTCTTTCTCAGCAGTGATGAAAAAATGCAGAGAGATGTTGTGCTCCTGAGGCGGGTATGTTCTGAATCTTAGAGCTAATCACATAGGGTACAGTTCAATAGTCAAGAGTGTTTTATTATCATATGGCCCAGATAGAACAATGACATTCATACTTGCAGCAGCACAACGTAATATGTAAACATAGTACACTGTAAACAATATCATAAATGAGAAAAATACAGTTCAGTGTGTGTATACATACCCACCCATGCACATGCGTACACACACACAAACACACACACACACACACACACACACACACACACACACACACAGACATACATACATACATACATACATACATACATACATACATACATACATATATATATACTAGACCAATTGCAGACCCGTTGGGTCTGTTTTCCCCAACGCGCGTTTGCGGGGGGGGGGGGGCTGCGGCGTCACACTCACACTAACCACCCCCAAACACACAGGCGGGGGGAGGGGGGAGTGGTGGAAGTGAGGAGAGAGGAGGGGGGTAGGGGGGTGGTGGGAGAGAGGAGTAGGGGAAGGGGGTGGGGAGGGAGGGGAGAGAGAGTGATGGGGAGGGAGAGGGGTGGGGAAGGGGGGAGAGAAGTGGAAGTGGGGAGGGAGGGGGATAGGGGTAGGGGGAGTGGGTGGAAGAGGGACAGAGGAGTAGGGGGGAGGGAGGGGGAGAGAGAAGGGTGGGGAGGGAGAGGGTGGAGGAGAGGGTGGGGGAAAGGGGAGAGAAGTGGAAGAGTGGAGAGGGAGGTAGGGGGGAGTGGTGGAAGAGGGACAGAAGGGTAGGGGAAGGGGCGGGGAGAGAGGGAAGGGAGTGGGGTAGAGAGGGAAGGGGTTGGGTAGAGAGGGAAGGGGTGGTGGGGGGAGAGGGATGGGGTGGGAGGAGGAGAGGGGTGAGGAGAGGGAGATGGAGAGGGGTGGGGGAGGGGGAGAGAGGTGTGGGGGGAGGGAGATGAGGTAGGGGATAGAGGGGGAAGAGTGTGGATGGAGGGGGAAGAGTGGGGAGGGGGAAGGGGGTGGGGGGAGGGGGTGGGGAAAGAGGGAAGGGGTGGGGGAGTGAAGGGGGTGGGGGTGGGTGGGGGAGAGAGGGATGGGGGTGGAGGAGGAGGGTGAGGAGAGGGAGAGGGAGAGGGAGAGGGTGAGGAGACGGAGATGGAGAGGGGGAGGAGAGAGGGATGGGAGAGGGGGGAGTAGAGAGGGATGAGGGAGAGAGGGATGGGGATGGGGAGGGGGAGAGAGGTGTGGGGGGAGGGAGGGAGGGAGGGGAGGAGGGGGGAGGAGGGAGATGGGAGGAGTGAGATGGGGTAGGGGAGGGAGGGGGAAGAGTGTGGAGGGAGGGGGAGAGGGGTGGGGGGGAGAGAGAGGAAATAGTGGGGAGCGAGAGTGGAAGGGGGAGGGGTAGGGACAGTCCATCTGCTCCCCATTCCCCATTTCCTATCACCCCCAATCTTTCTCTATTCCCACACATGTGATGACGCGCTTCGACACAGGCTGTGGGGGTGGGGGCTGGGGCTGCTGCAAAGGCATATGTAAATGGATCCATTCCGATTGGACATCTGTGAGAATTGGGCATTGTGACATCACATGATGGAACGTTCACCAACATTCTATGGGTGAGAGCTGTGTTTTTTTAATTTTTTTAATTTTGGGGGGGTGGAGAAGGATTTTATTTAAAATGTGTACATAAACACGACGAAATTTAATCAGGAGTGGATACTTGGAATGAAAAGTGAAAATCTCTACCGAAATGGAAAAAATCTCGGCGTTTCTACGTGTGGTGTTGGCGTAGCAACGAATCAAAGGCTGGCACCCACAAGACAGGCAGAAACACACACACACACACACACAGAGTTTTAAATATAGACCAGACCAAGTGCAGACCCGTTGGGTCTGTTCCCAACACGCGTTTGCGTGGGGGGGGGGGGTGCGGGGCGGCATGCGGTGTCACACACACTAACCACCCCACACTAACTACCCCCTTGATATTATATTAATATTATTAATTAAGATCCTTTTACCCCATAACCGCCCTAGCCACTGACGCATAGCCCCCAACTCACAGGCGCGTCTAGAGAGGGAGAGGGGGGTACAGAGTGAGGGCAGAGAGAGAATGGGGAGAGACAGTGAGAGAGGCAGAGACAGAAGGGCAAGAGACAGGGGGTGAGGGGAGGGGAGAGAGAGGGGGAGAGAGAGAGGAGAGAGAGGAGGGAGAGAGAGAGAGAGGGGGGAGAGAGAGAGGGGGAGGGAGAGAGAGAGCGAGGGGGGAGGGGAGAGGGAAAGAGGGGGAGGGAGAGAAGAGAGAGGGGGAGGGAGAGAGAGGGGGGGGAGAGAGAGAGAGAGGAGAGGGGGAGAGAGAGAGGGGGGAGAGAGAGAGAGAGGGGGGCAGAGAGAGGGGGGGCAGAGGGAGGGGAGGAGAGAGAGGGGGAGAGAGAGAGGGGGGAGAGAGGGGGGGTAGAGAGTGAGAGCAGAGAGAGAATGGGGAGAGAAAGAGAAAAGGGCAGAGGCAGAAGGACAAGAGACAGAGGGGAGGGGAGGAGAGTGGAGGGTGAGGGAGAGTGGGTGAGGGGGGAGGGTGGGGTGAGAGAGATAGGAGAGGGGAGAGAGAGGGCTGAGAGGGGGGAAGGAAGGGAAGGGGAGGGGAAGGGAAGGGGGGAGGGGGAAGGGATGGTGGGGAGGGGATGAAGGGAAGGGGTAGGGGAGAGTGGAGAGGAAGAGGGAGATGGGGTAGGGGTGAGAGGGGGAAGGAGTGTGAGGGAGGGGGAGAGGTGTACGGGGAGAGAGGGGAAGAGTGGGGAGGGAGGAGGAGATGGGGTGGGGAGAGAGGGGAGGTGAGAGGGTTAGGGGGTGAGAGGGGGAAGAGTGGGGAGGGAGGGGGAGGGAGAGGGGTGGGGGCTGTCCATCTATTCC